>CAWUFW010000623.1:2890000-3490000 GCA_963921515.1 Calotriton arnoldi
CAACAGAACACTTAATACTTGAGTGTGACGATGGTCTTAATTTCTTATACAGAACTCGTAAACCTCGAACTTCTCCCCCGCCTCCTGTCCTCTATGCTACATATCAAGCATGGCAATGAGCACATCGCCTCTTAGGGGTTGCTCATCATTTACACTCTAAAGCCCCAATATGGAGGAATGAAAGTATTCGAACCAATGGTCGCACACTCTCCTGGACTGAGAGGAGTTCGAGAGGGATTCAGACACTAGACCAGATCATAATAAATGGCGAATTGAAATCCTTTGATA
Source organism: Calotriton arnoldi (assembly GCA_963921515.1). NCBI lineage: Eukaryota > Metazoa > Chordata > Amphibia > Caudata > Salamandridae > Calotriton > Calotriton arnoldi. The sequence continues at coordinate 2,890,289 of CAWUFW010000623.1, forward strand.
TTCTTCGTGAAGAGTTTGACCTTCCTTTACATCAGACTTTTGCAATTACATCATTGCCTGAGGAGATGTCTTGGTCCTTTCCCTTGGACATTAGCATCGTCGCCAATATTGGATTATCTCCATACTTGGGGTCGACATAAGAGAGTAATGTCGGGATTATATTGCACTCTAACTAGTCACCTATACTCACAACCACTTCTTAAAGCTCTCCGCGAGAAATGGCAGGAACGCCTGCATATTACTATAGACGAGGATACATGGCCGGACATATTAGAAGCCTTGGACAGGGGTACTCGTGAAGCGCGCCTGAAATTTTGTCTTTTTAAAACAATGCATGATTGGCACTGGACACTATTGAAGTTGCAAAGAGCAGGGTTGTTACCACACTCTAAATGTTGGAGATGTTCCGGAGTTAATTGTGACCTTCTCCATATAATCTGCGAATGTCCCTCTATACAACATTTCTGGACAGCAGTAGGTGATACACTTAAGGAAACAATTCCTCTTCCGCTCCCCCTTACCTCTACTATTATTTTATTGCATGATCTTGGGAGTTTACCTTCCATAATACGTCCTCAAAGTCGACTCTTACATACTGCACTCTCTACAGCCAAAATTTGTATTTTAAGATTATGGCAATCACCTAAACCCTCCCTCCATGGAGGATTGGATGGTCGTAATGATCCAGACGGCATCACACGAACGCGTAATATATATGCTTCAGGACCAAGAAGAAATATCTCAACAAGTGTGGACTTCTTTTCTTCGAGACTCTTAAATCTTGTCCTCTTATCGCCTTGTATGTTCCCTTTTCCCTTTCTTTCATCTTTTTCTTTTCTCCTTCTCTTTTCACTTTCTCCCTACCTCCCTCTTCCCCTTTTGTCTCCCCCCTTCCTCACTCTCCCCCTACCCTTACTTTTTCTTTCCGGGTAAGGAGATGCCTTTTTTCTCCTTTCTTTACTCACCTCTATATTTATTCACTCTTCCATTCATTTACTCACCTCTTTGCTCATTTATTTTCCCAAATATTTATTTATATATTTATCTATCTATTTATCTATTTCCCTATTTATTTATTTATCTATTTATTTATTTATCTATTTATTTATTAACCTTCATGTTCTTCCATCATCCCAATTTACATGATATTTCATGCATGTAGTAATTAGTGGCTCTAAATACATTCGTTCATTCCATAATTTATTCTGTCTAACTTTTCCATGATTATAACCAATCAGAGTTAGAATTTTTAGCATACTATGTTCAATACCCTTATTTTCCATTACTTGTTTTATGTCTTTTATCTCATCCTCCCTCTCCCCCTCCTTTTCCCCTCTTATATGCAATCTTTTCTTCTTTATACTATATTATATATGTAATGCCACTAGGCCATTATGGGCATTCTATGTTGTACTATACTTTTTTAAATTGTATGCTTTTAATTCTTTAATAAAGAATTACGACACAAAAAAAGAAATTTAAAAAACAAATCAATAAATGCATAATTTGTATGATAGTTGTATATAATTTTCTTCCTACACTAAATCTGTGTGTAAACATTCATTTTTAAACACTTTTTGAAGTTACAATAATCTTAACAAAAATTAAAGGAATAGAAGGTGGATAACATAATGACAAAATTTGAAAAACATAACAGTCTGGCAGTGGTCACAAAGGTGTTTACTAATGTACGAAGCATTAGTTGACTGCCATTTGAGGCGGAGGAATCTGCTGGAGACTGGAGCAGTACGATAACAAAAGGTTTTTATCCTAATTAACATTCTATTGGTGTCATAAAAATCAATGCTATTAAAAATGATCTGAACATTCAATAATCATTAGAAACTGCAAAATCTAACACAAGAAACCAATCAAGACTGCATGGAATACAGTACAGCATTGTTAAAAACAGACAGAATGCCCCATTGGGAATATTTTGTTGTTTCCATATTACCCCCACAAGAAGTGCATAACTGCGGGCCATCTATGTGCTGCTTAAACTGGAGCCTAAATGTATATTCATCATACACTGACTTTCTTAGATGCCTCAGGGACCTGCAGATGCATTGGGCATCTGCTGCCACAGTTCAATTGTCAGGAACAGTGTAAAAGTAGACTGTGTATCCTGAATCCTATTCGTCAAGAAAAAGGGCCAGATTTACTGTCCTTTATGCAAGACAACACTACCTTGTATGAAGGACAGATAATAGCGCAGCATGAGAGTGAGTAAGGCGCCTGCCAATGACATCAGCACTCGCACTAAATATGGCTTTTCTGTATCACGCTGTGGTGCAAATGGACTCTGTGCTGTTTAGTATAAGATTTTTTCCGGAGCTGCACCTGTAGTACAAATTACTAGGTGCAGACAACAGCACATGGATGAGCCCTATAAGAGGCGTGCTTGAGGGTAAAGCACACGTTACACATAGGTATTTCAGGGCCTATGCTGCCTGACCCCTTGCTTTGCACCTACTTTTAGGCTTTGTGGAAAAGCCAGATCACACAATTTTAATAAATCTGATGTTGCTCCAAAACCTAAAGTTTTTGTACTGGCCCGGTCCAGGTACCCCCCCCCCACCCTCGCCTGTGTAGATTAGCTGGGGGGATAGTAATGGTGCAAAGGGATTTGGGCACAGCACAAGGGTCAACTTTCATCACAAAATAGCTTTTATGCATGAACTTTGGTCTATAAGTGCTGTTTGTGGCACTTTGCAATGATTTGTGACGCTTTGCATTGCTTAGCCACACATGAGAGCCATTCTAAACCCTAAGGAAGTCTGGTGGCCTAAGACGTTTAAGCTTCTGCCTCTAATATGTTGGGTTCAGAATAAACACACGTATCAAGGTTTCTGGAGGGATGGGGTCACAATAACACACAGTCAATGTGGGGCCAAACTCACAGTAACAGCAGCCCTTTACAAGAATATGGTGCAGCCCTGTGTTTCCCCCTGTGCTGCCGCTAAATTTAGCTGCCTAGCGCCAGCGCATGCTCCTTTGCACCATAGTGCAAGGGTGCCTGCGTTGAGGGGAGTGATTGTTTATGTGCAGGAAGTTGTCGCTTCCTGCACATAAACAATCTGAAATGGCGATTTGAAGCTTCTATGTGTGCTGCTTAATGCAACACACATAGAAGTTGCAAACCGTCATTTTTTTTATGATTGTTTATGTGCAGGAAGGGACACCTTCCTGCACATAAACAATCAATGGCGTTTTGCTGTTTCTATGTGTGCTGCACAATGCAGCACACATGGAAACAGCGAAAATTAGGAGAAACTAAGCGTTTCTCCTCATTTCGCCACGGCAAGACCAGGTTTTCCCTGGTATTAATTTTGGCGCTGCCCCATATTTACGCCACCCTTGTAAATATGGGGCAGCGTCAAATTCAATGGGTTTTGCAGTGGAACACCCACAGCAACACCCATTGCCCTCCCCTTTGATGCCAAGTATAGCGTGAAAGGGTGCCTTATTTACAAGGCAGCATTAAGCCACATTAATTTGCTTAACACTGCCTTGTAAATAAGGCGAAGCCCCTATCGCCACAGTAACGCCTTTAAAAGTGACGCTGTGGTGGCAATAGGGGCTTATAAATATGCCCCTCAGTATCGAAAAGTTATAGGCTAATTCTTCTAGCTTTCTTTGATTTGACCTTTCAAAATATCTTGTTTACCAATGCAATATCATATTTGAAGAAAGTCACACACTCGGAGTAATACAATATTATTACACACCATTTGAAAGTATGTGTACCACTATGGGAGAATTTATCAATGACTGGATCTCCCTACAACAAACTCGCAAAAGCAGAGTATTGGAATTAGGCCACAGTGTACTCCACGGCACAATTAGTTTAAGGGCCACAATTTTGTTTATATCTTTGGCCTTGGTTCGGATCTTACCAGAGCCAAAGTTAAATTCGCTCTCAATAAAGGCTTTCAGACAGGGTTTCTTCTGTCATCAACAAACGAATACCACAGACACAAACCTTCAAACCATACAGAGCTGCCAAAGCAATTTGGCTTCCATGGTTTCCAAGAAAGCACATGACACATTGTCTCTTAGCATCTCAATTTGTTTGAGTATATTCAGATAGAATTGGCTAGGTCGAAGTTTACACTACTGGATTAACATTCTTCAAGCTCTAGGAAGTTTCAGTGCTTTCCGTTATAATACAAACCTTAACTCAACTTTTTTATTGGTCGTACTTAATGTATTTTACTAAATTTATAGTTAAACATTTCTCTCTGCTCTAAGGAAAAACAGAAACTCTAGTTTGGTCTGTTGTGGGTACAACAACCAAGAACATCTTCAGAGAATCTTTCATTGTGATATTCCCAAACAGGCCTGGGTGATGTTTCCATTTTAGTGATGAACCTGAAGCTCTTTTTGCCTGTGGAATACAGATGTGAATCAACGGCGTGAATCTCCCTATTTTGCCAGGTCTGCATTCTGCTACAGCAGGCACAAAAGGTAGGGTGACCAGAATTGTAAAGCTAAAAACCGGGGTATTTCAGGAAAATAGAAGGATGTAGTAATGTGTAATGTTAAAAGTGCTTTGGATGTTTAGTTATGTTACAGTCTTGAGACTGCTTCTGATGTACATAGTGTATTCTATGATGTCACCTGTAGAATCTCTATGTTGCCTAGGCACTCTATACTTCTTGTCAGTTGGTTCTGTCTGCTGAGCCTGGTGGAGCTCCTCTACTGGCTCCACGACCATGTAGCCCAAATAAATACTCTTAAGTATTTTCATCCGCTTCCGCCTCAATTACTACAAATTGATTGGCGACGATTCTCCGGACTACATGGTCACTATCAACGAACCCAAGCGTGCAGAAGCTATCCTTCACTCGACGAGAAACCAAGCAAGCTAATCACGCAGAAGAAAACATCGTTTTTCTAATCAGCTGTTTGGTGTCAAGGATTTCGCGACCAAGTGCATTCTGACAAGACTACGAACTGGTAGGAAGCTTATTCCTTTAAAACTGTCCTCCGCTACTTCGCGCGCAAAGACTTTCCTCACACTCATCTCTGGCTCAGCATCAACATTTTCTGTCTTCGCGCATTTAGCAGGACTTTTCCCTTCATTTACCGCTGTTTTCTCAGCACTTCCTACCCCATTTGCACTTGCATCTTTCAAATTTGAAAACGGCCACTTACTGCGTCTACTCTCCTCCGTAACTGAGAACGGGAGCCATTGTCCACCACGTTACCATTCCTGTGTAGATTCCTCCACGCTGAGAGTTCCTCTCTCACAGCGTCAGCACACAGCGTCAGCGTCTATCGTCACGTGATCCGGAATTCTTCCTTGCGTTCCAGCTCTTTTTTTTTGTTTATCTCTGCGGTGCGTTCCAGCTCCCGTTCCGCTGTATGCCCAGTGTCGTAGTTGTTACCTTGACAACGACTTCGTGTATCGCTGTGACACACACACCGCATTACTGTCACCAAGACGTGCAACAGCGATCCTTGGTTAATCCTCTATGTTCAAGTTCAACGTACAACGAACTTGTGTATCAAGGTGATACACACACCTTCCATTTATTTCAAAACCAGTTCTATGCACAAGTACATCTTCAACTACAGTTCCATTTCCAACCAGATGTACACACCAGTCCTCTGTTAAAAAGTTGGTACAGAAAACTTAACGACGTCTTTCTTAACAAATTCATTTTATCAATGTGTGTCACACGGTGATACACACACCTGACTTGTTAAGCTACGTTGCAACATACACTCACCTTGCATTATATTATTGCTTAAATTTTCATGCATGTTAAATCTTGAAACGTCTCTTATATTTTTTTTTTGGTGCTATTTTCATACACTATTTCCTTTAGATATTTATAGTTGCTGATGTGTACAATGCAGGCAGTTAACCCTCCTCCTTCATTCCTAGACACTCCAGGTGAACCTCCTGTTCGTTGGGAAATATGGTTCGACGCTTTCGAAACGTACCTAGGCGCAATAGAAGCATCACGATACACTGCTGATAGAAAAAAATGTCTTCTATTGCACTCTCTAGGGTTTGAAGGAAGATCAATATTCAAACACTTACCCATTCTTGCTCCTGAAGAAAGTGATGGTCTTGATGAATTTCGAGAAACCGTGTTGAAGTTAAAAAAAGATTCGATAAACAACCCAATCTTATGGTGTTGAGACACAAATTTTTCAAAAGGAAGCAATTGGATGATGAAGATGTTGATTCATATATTTCTGCCTTGAGGAGACTGTCTGCAGACTGCAAGTTTGAAAATTTCACGGACCAGCTCATAAGAGACCAGTTTGTTTGTCATTGCAAAGAGAAAGGCATTAGACAAAAACTTCTTAGCCTAAGTGATCCATCACTCGACGAGACCATGAAAATCGCTAAAAGTATCGAAATTTCGATGACGTCTCTCAAAGAACTTGAGGACAAAAATAGTGACAAACTCAATGAGAGTGTTAATGCTATTAAGATTAATAAGTCGCAAATCAAATCAAAAAATGTCTTTAACAAAAGTATTGTGAAATCTGTTAAACCCGAGGGTATTAATCCAAATATGTGCCTTAGGTGTGGCAATCCCACTCATGCAAAAGGTAGTAGATGTCCTGCCTTTTCTTTCACGTGCAACTACTGCAAAAAAGTTGGCCATTTTGCAAAGGTCTGCCTAAAGAGGAAAAACTCTAAGAAACCTATTGTGTGTGTAGTTGACTCCAATTCTGAAAGCAATTCAGAAGTTATTTCTGTCATTCAGGAAGAGAGTGATTTTACCTCACAGGAAAGAAACGTACACAACAGCCCCTCTTCTAGTGTTGTTGAAGGTGATCCTTCTGATTGTGTAGACCCCATTGCAGAGATTGGTATAGGTAACAAAATTCTCCATTTACTGGTAGATTCAGGTGCTCGCATCACAATGGTAACGAAGAAATTGTTTGAAGAGACATGGGGAAATTCTATTGAGTTGTCCCCTCCAGACCGATCACCCGTATCTTATGAAGGACGCAAAATCGATCTTCTTGGATTTTTCGAAGATGAAATGTCTTTCAAAGGTAGGCACATAAGGGGGAAAATTTATGTAGCAGTCAAAGGTTTAAACATTCTTGGGTGGTTCCACCAGGGCTTATTTGGTATGATGTTGAAACCTGGAGCTCGTGAACAAGTGTTAGTAGTGGAGTGTCATGACGACATAAAACAAAATGATGCCAAACTAAAGTGGACATCCAAGTTTCCTTCCGTGTTTGGGGATCGTCTAGGTAAGATAAGTAGTTTCAAGCACAAGATTGTGGATAAACAAGGTGCTGTACCAGTGAAACACAAACTTAGGGGTGTACCCTTTAGCGTCAGGTCCGATTTGGAGAAAGAGCTCAAAGAATTATGTGTTAAGGGAGTCATCGAGCCGGCAGAATCTTCTCTGTGGCTTTCTCCCTTGGTGGTAGCCCGCAAAAAAAAATGGGCAACTCAGGGTCTGTGTCGACTTAAGGTCACTTAACAAGGAGATTTGGGTCGATTCTCACCCGCTACCCAAAATATCTGATTTGTTTGCTGCCACCAAGGGAGCTAAATGCTTTAGCAAACTTGATCTTGCTAACGCATATCATCAAGTCGAACTCCATCCGGAATCCAAACACCTCACTGCATTTGTCTCTCCTTTAGGAACTTTCCAGTACCGTCGGATGCCCTTTGGGTTAGCCTCTGCGGCCTCCGTCTTCCAAAGAGTCATGAGCAATATCCTGAGCGATTTGGACTCCGTACTTGTGTTTCAGGATGATGTTCTTGTCTTTGGGGAAGACTCTCATTCCCATGATCTTGTTCTTCAGAAAGTTTTATCGTTATTCAAAGAGCATGATGTAGTGTTGAAATCTGAAAAATGTGAATTTAATTGTGACAAAGTGGAATACCTAGGACATGTCGTGTCCCACGAAGGTGTCAGTCCCAGGCCAGGTCTATTGGAAGCCATCACGAGTGCTCCTCCTCCATCAGACAAGACAGGTGTCAAGTCCCTGTTAGGGCTGTGTGAATATTATTCAAAATTCATTCCTGATTTTGCCACCATTGTTCAGCCCTATAAGTGCCCTGTTAAAAAAGGTGTACACTTCGAATGGAGTGAAGAGTGTGTTTTGTCCTTGGAACGTGTGAGATCGTTGTTGTCTAGTTGCAAAGCCCTTAAACCTTTTGATCCCAATCATGACTGTTGTATCACTGTCGATGCTAGCCAGGTTGGTCTAGGGGGGATGTTAACTCAAATCGTTGAAGGTGTTGAGCAAACCATTGGATTCGCCTCTAGAGTTTTGAGAGCAGCTGAACACCAATATTCAGTCATCGAAAAGGAGTTGTTGGCTTGTTGTTGGGCCATAGAGAAGTTCCGGCCATATGTGTGGGGTAAGCGGTTTTTACTCCTTACCGACCATAAACCCCTTGTGAATATTCTGGGTGACAACATGAGTAAGTGTTGCACACCCAGGATTCTCAGAATGGTCACTAGACTTCTACAATATCAGTTTGATGTCAAACATATTGCGGGAGGAAAAGATTTCAGGGCAGACTTTCTTTCCAGGTTTCCCGTTAGTAACAATGAACAAGACGACATTAAGTAAAGATCTTGTTGACGAAGATTACGAAGATTGTTTTGTTGCTACTCTCGATATTCCTGAACTTAAAGTTGGTTCAGAAGATGAATGGAGATCCGCCTTTCTAGCTGATTCCATTCTTGGTGATGTCTGTGATCTAGTTAAGAATGGTTGGCCACGTGAAAAGGTTCTCTCTCCATCATTACAACCTTTTTGCAAGATTGAAAGTGAGTTATCTTTGGAAGATGGTTTATTGATGAGAGGAGAGAAATTGGTCCCTCCTTCTTCTCTCAGGCTCAACATTTTGAAGAGGGCTCACGCAGGGCATTTAGGCGCCACACTCACTAAACGTCGTATCCGAGATGCCTTTTGGTGGCCATCCATGGATACCGACATAGAGGACATGGTTCGAGAGTGCTGTATTTGCAAGACTTCAGACAAGTCTCTGAAAGTGTTCACTCCTCCGTTATCACCCATTGAATGTCCGGATCGACCATGGGTTAAAGTAGGGATTGATATTCAAGGGCCTTATGATGTTTTATGTGGGCAGTATAAGTACATTCTTGTCCTCATGGATTATGCATTTAAGTGGCCTGAGATAAAACTTGTCAAAGAAGCCAATGCTAAAACTATCATTGATTTCCTCACGGGAATATTTTTGAGGGAAGGTTTTCCGGAGACAGTCGTGTCTGACAATGGTAAACAATTTGTCAGCAGGGAATTTCAGCTTTTTCTACAGTCTTCAAGTATCAAACATGTCAAAAGCTCCCTTTATCATCCCCAGAGTAATGGTTTGGTGGAGAGAATGAATCGTGTTGTTGGTGACTGTGTCAAATGGGCCAGAGTGGGGCATCACGATGTGGTACGTGCCCTCAATGACATGATTTGGTTTTATAGGACCACACCGCATTCATCAACTAAAGTTGCACCTTTCGTTCTCATGAGAGGAAGAAAAGCCAATACTTTGTTTAAACCTGGCTGGATGTCGAGATTGATTAAATCTAACACCAGTGTTGATGACCTCATGTCTATTGTCAAGGAAAATGTGTCGAACACACAGTCAAAACAGAGAAATTGGTTTGATTCCAAAAGAGGTGTCAAATTGTCTTATCTTAACGTTGGTGACTATGTCAAAATCAAGTCTCCTATTTATGCCAAGAAAGGGGAAAGCAAATTTGGGAAGCCTCTTCATGTTGTAAAGATTTTTGGCAATGCTGTTCAAGTCGAAGGGGGGCACTGGTGGAATTTGTCAAAGGTTTCTAAAGTTATTGAGCGCTCTAATCCCTCTAAGTCTCACAATCGTGATGAGGTGTCAGATGCTTGTTCACAATCTCAGAGAAAATGTGTTACTGCAGATTCAGTGGTTCAACAGGTTTCCATGCCTACACGTTCTGTGAGAAGGAGTTCAAGACATCGTACCCTTCCTGCTCGTTTTCGATACATTTTTCCTTCCTCTTGTTTTCTTTATTTTTCTTTGTTGGTTTGTTTAGGAACAAGGGAAGGTATGTAGTAATGTGTAATGTTAAAAGTGCTTTGGATGTTTAGTTATGTTACAGTCTTGAGACTGCTTCTGATGTACATAGTGTATTCTATGATGTCACCTGTAGAATCTCTATGTTGCCTAGGCACTCTATACTTCTTGTCAGTTGGTTCTGTCTGCTGAGCCTGGTGGAGCTCCTCTACTGGCTCCACGACCATGTAGCCCAAATAAATACTCGTAAGTATTTTCATCCGCTTCCGCCTCAATTACTACAAAGGACTACAGTTTTACTTCAAGCGAGCGCACGGAATGACCGCGCTCCTCAGAATAAAACTACAGACAGTTAGAACATACATAAAATGCAATTTTTAAACCCAGAAGCTTGCCTGTTAATTAACTTGCTTTCTTGAAACAACTGCTAACTATCACTGCTTTGTAAAACATAAACAGCACCCCCCACTGTTTTCAGCCGACCCTCTCTGAAAACCGGGACAGGAGCCTAATTTCCTCAAATCTGCCGGGACAGCTGGTAAAAAAACGGGACCGTCCGGGCAAATCCGGGACGCCTGGTCACCCTAACAAAAGGCTACCTGTACGTTTTCATTTCGGTTCAGTCCACCAATCACAGCGAAAAGCACCCATCTGTGGCAGTTCGCATTTTGGACAGTTCGGGAATTTTAGGTTATGAATCTGCTGGTTTCTCCAGTGCTTATGTGGAGTGGATTCAGGTGAACTTTTATCCTAATTTCGCTCCACAGGTAGCAGTAGTGTAGCCAGTGTGTCATTGGCCCCAGTGCAAGAAGGAAATGGGCCTCCTGGTTGCTTGTTAATTAGTAAATACAGCAGTAATCAGGGTTCAGTGGGCCCTCAGGCCCTTGGTCCCCGGCGCCACTGCACCTGCGGCACCAATAAAAGCTCCACCCATGACGGGTAGACTAAAAGAAGGTACATTTTTTTGCCCTCGTCGCTGTTTTTGTCAAGTTCTATCACGAAATCTATTCTCAGGTTCTGTAGTTATTTTTTTTTTTATTATGCCCATTTGAAAAGAAAGGCTCTTGTCAGCCTTTATTTCCTCCAGCATATCATGCATAGCAAACATCTACTCACCCTCGAAGCAGTGGTGTATGTAGCAAGGGCACCATGGACTCTAATGGCAAGTAAGGAAACTGGTCCCCCTTCGTCTGGTAAAAAAAATCAAACACTAATTGGGACAAAATGGCGCCCTTGCTCCTTGGGCCCCAATGCCACTGCACCTGCAGCTCTATTGATAGCTATGTCCTTGCCTTCGCTGCTGGGATGGTGTTTACACATTTCGCATTTACACATTTCACTTGTGATTGTTGGAACATGCCTACAAATGTAAAATGCTACGAACAGGTACTTGTACAATGGCTTCTACCCTCTTTCTTGAGAAATCAGCGGCTAGCATTCATGTTCCTTGCTGTCCTGTCATGCAATGCGTTTCCCTTTCGTTTCTTATACTATGGAGCCCAATCTGCTTGCATTCCCACAAAACTGACATTTTTCCAATCACTGTCTGCCACTTCAAAAGTAGAAACCATCTTTAGTGCCTTGTGTTCATGTGCCTTCATTCGTAGCAATATTAGTCAGTTTACTGTCTGATGTGGGTGTTCGCTTTCCACCACTGCTTTTTGTGCGTTGTCACAGTTGTATGAAGACGTTCATCTTGCTGCTTCTGTTGTCCTGCGATCACAAATAAAATTTGCAAGATGACCGCAGGGTTATAAAGATATGGATGGGTACCCTTCTTGGAAGCAGATAAACACAAGGTGTTTATGAAAAGCTTGGAAACAAAGGCCGAGCAGTTTGTTATTAGTCACTACCACACCACACATGTCCTCTTAAAACTACAGATGAATGTGGCAGCGCGCCTAGAGGATAGCAAAGCGCTTCCCTTTATATGTGAATATGTCTCTTTTGCTGTGGAGTTGTTTCCAGCTGGCATCCAAATCACTACAAGCTGTACATTGACCATCTGTTTCCATGAGCAATGCACCAAGGCGGCATAAACTCACGCCCACAAAGAATGCATGTACTTCACTTGATTAAACAAGGTGGTGTCTGTAAGGGCTCTCTTTGTGGCCTGAAAGTCTCGAAGGTGACTTCAAGTCCACATCCTTGAGCTTCACATGCTGATGACAATCTGTAGGGGTTAGGCTAGGGTTACCAGGTTGGGTATTAATGGTCCACAGTATTTAGCTATCCAGAAAGCTTGTTATTTTCAACATATTCAGAAGTCATTCTGCATTTTTATGAGCAATAACTTTTATGGGTCTCTTAAGAAGGTGCTCATCACTCACTCATTATCATTGATCCAGATAGTGTTTTAAACTCGAAACATAATTTTATGATAATGTCACTGGTGTGAGCCCTGGTCAAGCAGCAACCTCAATCCTAGTCAGGGTAAGGCACAATCAACCCCCAAATTAATCTGTGCTCAAACCCCTGGTAGTTTGACACAGAGCAGTCAGTCTTAACTTAGAGGCAATGTGTAAAGAATTTGTGCAACACTGCAAACAGTAAGACAATGAAAACACCACACATAAAGAATCCCACAACAGGTTAGAACAAGCATTTACACTGCAATAAGTCTCGCAATTGCGAGTCTTCGAGCCATTGGCACTGTAAATGGCAATGCCTTTTATGAAAAATTAAAAGGCATTGTCATTTACAATACCAACAGCTCAAACCTTCGCAAAAGCAACACCTATTGCATTGCAGAGCGCTGTGCCCGTGAAGCGGGCGCCGCGCTCATTGTTAAAGTTTAAAAAAAACAGAAAAAAAAGAGCGCGTTGTCCCTGAAGCGTGCGCTGCGCTCAGTATTAAAGTAGAAAAAAAAAATTTCAACCGAGCATGGTGTCCCTGAAGTAGGCGTGCGCTCAGTATTAAAGTAAAAAAAAATAAAAAATTAAACCGAGCGCAGCGTCCCTAAAGCGGGCGCCGCGCTCAGCATGCATATACAAAAAAAGCAGCCGCCATTGTCCCCATCAGTGTCCATTTTCAAAATAGTGCTCACCCACTAGATAAAGCTGACTGTGGAACAAGAGAAGTAAAAAGTCCAGTCCTTATGGGCGGTAACAAATGGAGACATGGTGGTACTAAGGAGGGGGCCTAACAAGCCTCATAATGAATCGGAAGCCAGCCTTTATGAAAGACAATGACACAAAGCCAATGACAATTATGGGCGGAGAGTGGGCGAGGCTGCTAGTGCATATCCTAATACAGCATGCCTCGCAGAGCGAGCAGCGCATGCGCACTGCTGCTAGGCTCGACCTAAAAAGAGTTCAGTAGCATTTGGAGCTCGGAGGAGGAAGAGCTACTGGATGTGAGCTCCTATTTCAAACCTTAAAACCTTACCTGTTTTGGACTGATATCTTCACTTAACAAGACCTCTACTCAGGGGGCCTGCAACTGTTTAGAACATTAAGTATCAGCAGATCAACGAAAAGCAAATGTGAAGGCATTTGAAACTGAAAGCTAAAAAATAAGTTAGTATCCTCTTGATTTGTGGGAGTAGAACAAGTACAGCAAACGGATTTTAAGTATGGACAACTGGTGGCCCTAACTGAAGCAGCACTACTGTGCGCTGACAAAAAGAGAGCATGCCTTATGGGGAGAAAGGACAAAGTGATATACTAGTGGCTAACATGCTGCTTCGTGTTCTAGAAATAAAACTAAATTCAACTTTCGCATTAAAATTATAATTGATTTTCAATTCAATTCAAGTCTTTATTTCGATCATATTGATCATAAAAGACACAAAAAAATATATATATATAATATCACAGTAGATACATAAAATACATAAAATGTCACCAGCTCTTGACAATATATAACGTCATGACGATATTAGTAGTGTTCAATCTTAAGAACTGGCATGATAACATACTTTATTTTTTTTTAAACGTAATCGATCTTAAAAAGATATCAAACCAGTAATATCCTATGACAATAATTAATGTAGGTTGCCTTACATTTCATCTAAATTCTAAAACCAATAAAACATATAAGATATTTACACTATAAACAAAGTGCCCGGTACCAGAGGCAAATTACTAGACATATCTATACAACATACAATATAATGAAAAAAAATAATCACAGTCGCCTGCAACTTATTTTTAAAAAAACGAGCCGTATTCTCCACATCCAGGCAAAAAATTTCGATAAAGCAATCACAATGGGCTCTTGTGTGCTAGTTTTCAATATTCGTAATGCAGTGGCACACGACCTTGTGCCCATGTTAGAACAAATTGGTTTTAGCCATTTACTCCGCGGGGAACTATATGCTGGACATACAAATAGGATATGTGGTACTGTCTCGTCTTGATCATGACAGAATAAACATTTACTATTCACTGTGTTATACCAATTTTTAGTAAAATGTTTAATCGGTAATGTGCTTATCCAGAACTGAAAAAATATTTTCCTTTCACTGGGCTTCATTATAAAGACCCAAAACTCTTCATACATTGGTTCCGGCATATGCTCCAGAAAAATACTAGTCAAGGATGGGTTCTTTAGAGAACGCACATTACCTGTTTTAACCATTGCCCAGTATGTCTCTTTAAAGACCGTTTTAGATGGAAACAGATTGTTAGCCGGGTCTTCCCATAGATGGTTCATACCCATATTCACCAAGGAGCTTTTTACCCTTTGCAACCAACTAATCTTTTGAGACGTGTCAGCATCTCTGACATCTTTAAGCACATTGGCATAATGGAGTAACTCCGGGGTTGACCATAATCTTTTCCAAAAGGCTAGGGGTCTAAATCTTGCAACCTCCTCCAATGTGTTGCACCCTAAGTCAGAATATATGGGTGTAAGTGGTGTATTTCGAGGGAGACCAATAAGGCCTCTCACAAATCTATTCTGAGCCTGGGCTATTGAGGACAAATTCTCAAAACCCCAAAGTTCAGTGCCATAAAGAGTAGAGGTCATGACCTTTGTTTTATATATCTTTAGTACAGGACCTACCTGCTTGGTCTGGGAGAGTCTATGCTCTTTTAATAGGGCTCCTGCCAATTGGCGGTGCATAAGTGCCAATAAATCGATCTGTGGTTTCCAGTCTAGCTTCCTGCCTAGTGTGATTCCAAGGTAGGTAAATACATCTGTTTGTTCCACTGACTCCATGTCCATGACGACCCTACCTTTAATTGCTTTATGTTTGTGCAAAACCATAAATTTTGTGTTATCTACATTGACCACTAACTCATGTTCTCTACAAAAAGCCTCAAAACGACATAGTGCTCGCTGCAACCCCACTTGAGTTTTTAAGGTATCGTCAGCGAACATAAGTATTGGGACCTTTATACCGGCAACAGAGGGAGAGTCAGTAGGGTGAGAAGAAAAGTAGCTGACCACCCCATTTATAAACAATGAAAACAGGGTGGGAGCCAAGACACACCCTTGACGTACCCCTTTGGATATTGGAAACCTATGAGTAGTGTTGCCCTGTGTTCCCCAACAAACCTGTGCAAAGTTGGATTCATGCAGTTTAACTACAAGCTGTAGAAGCTCCAAAGGCATCCCTAGATCTTTCAAACCGGCCCATAGCTTATTTCGCGGGACCGTATCAAAAGCAGCTTTGAAATTGACAAAGGCGGCATAAATAGTACCACCTGCCAGTATTACGACATGCCAGTAGATAAGAATAAAATAAAAAACCTGGTCTATTGTGCTTACGAGTGCCCTGAAACCTGCCTGAAATGGGGATAATATATTATTCTCTGTGATCCATATCTGGATTCTATTCAGCAGTAGCCTAGCCATGATCTTTTGAGTGGAATCAATTAGACTAATTGGTCTATAGTTGCTAGGACTAGAGCGATCACCCTTTTTATAAATAGGTAGGATTTCGGCTCCTCGCCAGGAATCGGGGATAGAAGCTCCACTGGCTATCGGATTTGCAAGCAAATGAATGTACTGAAGCCAATTTTCTTTTCCCTAAAAAGAACTACCGGAATACAGTCTGGACCTGGCGCCCTACCCCTCGGTGCTGCATTCAAGGCACATTCCACTTCACGTATTGTAAAAAATACTATCATATCTGTGTTGGGTATTTGAAGGGGGAAATCATTTACCCCTACTGCAAATTGTTTCCCAAAAAAAGAGACCCACTGTTCTGGCGCTACATGGTTTTGGGGTGTTTGGCCTGTTCCTCCTCTTCCCCATTTTACCAGCTGCCAGAATTTTTGCATGTTTTTCTTTTTACTAGCATGCAGTAGTTCTAGCCACCTTGACTTGTCCCAGTCCTTTTTTGCTGCTATTTGTGTAATCTTATACTGTTTACGTGCTTTCTTGCTCTTACCCATATCTTTAGCCTTAATTGCTAGGGACAATTGCTGATATGCTTCCCTGCATGCCTTATTATACCAATGATGGTGCTTAGGGAGGGGCCTACTACTCGCTTTATATGGTTTGACAAAAAAGTTCTTAATCTTGTCGAACACAGCTTCATGAGCTTGGGTAATATTAATGTTTAATTCACCCTGGTCAGTGAACTTAAGTAGGTCAGCTAGTGTGCTCTCCACTGTGTCCTTCATTTTCACAAGGGAACTTTCATTTTCTACAATCCTTGACCATTTGACCCTCCTCATGTCATTGCATATAATGGCATCGGCGGTCACCTTTTCGATGACTTTAGGTGGGAATATTGTTTGACCAGATACCTCCATTGTTAGCAACATTGGATTATGGTCGCTTTCGTTCCTCACACAAACCTCCATTGATTTTCACGTTCGTTTTTATTTGTGAAATAAATAAAATATTTCTTAATTTGTGTATGATCGATGTATACTGTTTCTGTATTTTGAGGCCCAAATTGTAGAAAATTGTTTACGCTGGGGTCTACGACCTCCAGTAGTAATTAAGTGGGAGGCCACAGAAGTCAACAAGTTAAGAATCGCTGACCTGGAGAATTAACATGCGGTTCCTGGCACACGGGGCACGTCTCTTCTTGCGTGTAGCTGAAATTCAACAAGCAACGGCAGACAATCCAAGGTACACGCCGGAGACCGAGGGTAACTGCACGCAATTCCCCGTGAGGAGTCGGCCAGTCCGGGGATAAGCAGCATCTGGGAAGGGCCTATGCGAGCTGCGCACGGCGTAAAACGTGGCGTCCTGAGTCGAACCCACCAAAATCTCAAAACAGAAAGAACAGAGAAAGGCCCCAGACTACCAGAGGAAAAGGGGCTGTCGCCGTCTTGGGCAGTACAGCATACAGCTTTAAGGCCTTGTCTGATGACATGAAGAAAAGACCTGTAAATTAAGAAGAAATCATGGGAGGCCTAGGGCAGTGTACTTGAAAACGTAAATGCGCAGCGCTAAATATGAGAGTGAGTCTATTTCTAGATGATCGCAACGATTACAGGTAAAGGAACGGTGGAAAGATTTGCAGAGGACCAAACTGACCCAGGGCTGAAGCCTGGCATAGAACTCTACCGTCCTTGTTTTGTCACAATCAACATCTAAAGTGAGTATTTTGCAGTGATCACCTTCGCTGGTTGAGCTGTTCAAAGGGGGTGAATGCGTGAGCACTTCCTGAAATAGATTGTTATCGGTCCGTTGTGACAGTGTATATGGCGACAGTGCAGCTGCTTTGTGTTCTAGAAATAAAACTAAATTCAACTTTCGCATTAAAATTATAATTGATTTCCACGTTTGTTTTTATTTGTGAATTAAATAAAATATTTCTTAATTTGGGCATGTTCGATGTATACTGTTTCTGTATTTTGAGGCCCACATTGTAGAAAATTATTTACACGGGGGTCTACGGCCTCCAGTAGTTAAGAATCGCTGACCTGGAGAATTAACATGCGGTTCCTGGCACACGGGGCATGTCTCTTCTTGCGTGTAGCTGAAATTCAACTAGCAACGGCAGACAATACCCGTACACGCCGGAGACCGAGGCTATCCGCACGTAATTCCCCGGGAGGAGGCAGCCAGTCCGGGAATAAGCAGCATCTGGGAAGGGCCTATGCGAGCTGCACGTGGCGTGAAACGTGGCGTCGTGAGTCAAACCCACCAAAATCTCAAAACAGAAAGAACAGAGAAAGGCCCCGGACTACCAGAGGAAAAGGGCCTGTCGCCGTCTTGGGCAGTACAGCATACAGCTTTAAGGCCTTGTCTGATGAAATGAAACAGAGGACCTGTGAAATTAAGAAGAAATCATGGGAGGCCTAGGGCAGTGAGTATTTTGCAGTGATCACCATCGCTGGTTGAGCTGTTCAAAGGCGGTGAATGCGTGAGCACTTCCTGAAATAGATTGTTATCGGTCTGTTGTGACAGTGTACACGGCGACAGTGCAGGAGCAGCAACAGACACCAACTATGAGGGCACTCGGAATCTTCCACACTAGCAGGGTGCAATACTCATTTGTCTCGCAGACGGCTGATGCGGTTTGCACAGAGTGGGGTGGGGTGAGGGGGTGCAGGGGGCACCTCTGACACTCTTCATTTTGCATACGAGTCCAAATGGCCCAACTCTTGCAAACCGCCTTGTACGCAGACAAAAAAATAAATAAATAAACAAACAGAGCGCGGTGTCCCTGAAGCGGGCGCCGAGCTCCGAATTAAAGTACAAAAAATAAATAAATAAACATCAGAGCGCGGTGTCCTTGAAGCGGACGCCGCGCTTTGAAGTAAAGTAAAAAAAAAAAAAAAACAGAGCGCGGTGTCCCTGAAGCGGGCGTTGCACTCAACTTCAAACTTTTTAAAATAAAATGTAAACTGAGCGCAGTGTCCTTAAAGCGGGCGCCGCGCTCAGCATGCACATACAACAAAAAAAGCAGCCGCCATTGTCTATAAAGTAAATAGTGCTCACCCACTAGGTAAAGCATGCCGTGTTAGGAGCGAAGTAAAAGGTCCAGTCCTTATGGGCGGTAACAAATGGAGAAAGGGCGGTACCAAGGCGGGACTAACAAGCCTCATAATGAATCGGAAGCCAGCGTTTACAAAGGACAATGACAGAAGCCAATTGCAAGTAGGAGGAGAGTGTGCGAAGCATCCACAGCATACTCTACTACAGCATGCCTCGCTGAGCGAGCAGCGCAGGCACGCAGCTGCTAGGCTCGACCTAAAAATAGAGCTTAATTAAATAAATAAAAACAAGACCAAAATTACAAAACTTCAATTGGTAAAACCGGGGATAAGGAATTTTTAAGTTTCTAGTGAAAAGAGTGCCGAAAAGTACAAAGCGCCATATGGGGACATCTGGTCGTTCCAAACTGGGACAAAGTCACAAGTTCAGGCCGAATGTGATGGAGCGCGGGTCGGCTACAGGGACCCAGTTAGGCCCACTGAACAACGTACCTTAAATCCTGGTTGTGGAACTTTATGTGGGTCCATATTGAAGAAGCGACACGCAGCCAAATCGATGCGTCGGTTCCACAATGTGGTGAGGATGCAATGAGAGGTCCTGTTGCATTGACATTGAGGATCCTGTCAACAGGGCTTGCAATGTGAAGTCCGGGCATCAGGGAAGCGGCGTGCAGCTGGTTATGTGTAGGTTCTGAGGAGCTGCAATGCAGAGTCCAGCATCGTCCAGGCTGCTGTCAATAAGAGATGCTAGGACCTGGGCTGGAGATGCGCCAGGTCGTCGGTGATGCATCAGTTCTGAGGACTGCGAGGGTGATGAGGGTCTTCGGCGGTGGGTCCAATCCATGCAGCAGTGGCGATGTGTCGGTTCTGCTCGGGGATCCGCCGCTCAGCCAAGAATATGCATTGGTTCCGCTCAGGGGAGAGTCGCTCAGCAGAGAAGATTCATTGATTCAGTTGGCAAGCACCTGAGGTCCACTTCCAAGGGTTAAGGACCGAGGTGGCACCACTTGGCAGGGTAGACCCATAGATGGTAGAGTCCAGGTGCAAGGCTGTTGGAAGCCTGTCATGTCCCTGATGCTTCAGATCAGGAGGCCACCCAACTAGTCCTTGAAATTACTCAGGGTTCTGGGTTCAAGAGATTCAAGTCACCCAGGCTAGAGGCCCTGCTTTTTAAATACACTGCATCATGCACTCTGAGCTTTTCAGGGCCTACCCTGGAGGTGACATGTTAGAAATGGGGTTTCTGGTTGGCAGAGGTATGCACCCTGTCCAAGCAGGAACCAACACACTAGTCAGATTAAGCTAGATGCGCACTAAAAGATAACCTGTGCTCACCCTGTGGATGCTTGGCACAGAGCAGTCAGGCTTATCTAAAGTGTCAATGTGTAAAGTATTTGTGCAAAACACACACAGTACCACAATGAAAACACCACTAAAAGACTCCACACAAATTTAGAAAATACAGAATAGTTTTATGAGAAAATCAAGATTAAAACAACAAAAAATCAGTAAGTAGAACCGGAGTTATGAATGTTTAAAGAATAAACCAAAAATAGTGCTTAGAAGTTAATAGCGCTCAAAGGTTACTTGATGTCGTGCTAGACCGGGGTACATCTAAAGTTCTGATGATACAGCAGTACCTCTCTAATATTGCAAATAATCTTTGTGACTCCCCTCCCGTTTCTTATATGTGAGGTTCTGTTTTGACCTAAGAGAAACCTTTTTAATGGATTTTGCTTGGTGTTGGAAAAAAGAAACATTTCTCAGTCTGTAATAGACTCTCATATATCAACCACATTAAAAACAAATTAAGGGAAAACGGTATTTAAAACAATCTGTTTAAGAATGATTCAAGGTCATCAGGGCAAGACTCTGCAGAACAGAGCTGGCTCTATCAAGGGGCCCCCTAAAAAGGCTGGGGTTTTGGGCTAGAGACCACTTTGCCCATGCCCTAAAACATCTCTGACTTTCACACGAAAGCTGGCTAAATCATACAGCAACAAAAACTCTACATAGAAATGGCTTAACCTTGCAAATGACTAGAGGATTGTCCACGCTGCAAATCCAACATGATGTAAATCACCACAATCGTTGACAACCCTGCCAGTGATGTGTTTGCTCCCACTGCGGGATAAAAAACTGCAACAATGTAAGCTAAAAGAGATGGTCTTGAACTCAAAATATGACTGAAAGGGACAATCTTGGCATCTGGAACAAGATTGTCTCAGATATTAGAATCTCATGCAAATAATGTTCCACTATTTGCAGTGCCATTAGGGTCTGGAAGAAATATTTTAATCTCCAGTTCGTAATACAGATGGTCATTAATCTACTGTGATTTAGAAGGCTGAAAGGAATTTCCTTATTATGAGATCTATCATGCTGACTGGCAAAGTAATAACCTAAGCAAATCCTCTTGCGCCTCGCCTAGAATCTTGTGAAATGATTTCCTTAAATACCTGTCATGCTGTGAACCACTAATGTGTGACTAGTATATTGTGTTTGATTCCTCTGTTATTACCAATTCTTGGGAACAGGTACCCGAGCATTGATCATTAAAAACATTAGACAAAGGACCCCATTCATCTTAGGGTGTCAGTTCTTCTTGATCCTGGTACAGCGCAAAGATTGCCCACCCTTCACATGTCACAAATGTCACAGACACTTGAGAAATGCATGGTATGAAAGTGCACCTAGCACATGATTCATGTATGGTTTAACGAATTAATGTGAGTGTTGCACTTGACATACATTAAAGAGTTTCATTCACTGTAGGGTTTGAGAACGTACTCACATAAATGTTTTGCCTTAATTTAGTGTGATTACAAAATAATCATCTTCATTTAG
Organism: Calotriton arnoldi; assembly: GCA_963921515.1. Taxonomy (NCBI): domain Eukaryota; kingdom Metazoa; phylum Chordata; class Amphibia; order Caudata; family Salamandridae; genus Calotriton; species Calotriton arnoldi. Next base: position 2,912,000 of record CAWUFW010000623.1, read on the forward strand.
TAGAAAATGTATTCACCATAGAGATGAAATGTGACTTTCTAAATGTGTGTGCTACTTCATGTGAATAACATGTAATGAATTGACACTGTGATCAAACACTTTCTCACATTTAAAAAATGTTATCCTACAAGAAACAATAATCAGTTTAAGTAATGTGTCCGTTAATATTCCATATATTTGATTTAAATGTAGTTCTCAATCATAGTTATCATTGAGTATTATGATGATTATTGAATATTTCATGTAGTGTGAAACTTAATGCATTAGAAACATATATTCATTTGTATTTAAATGTGCACATGCATATTACATTTGAACCATTGACATTAATGCTAAACTTAACATGATTAGGTCTGTATTTCACATTGCTGCATGAAGCTGATTTCATTCTTGTGCTATCTCAACATTTCTTGCAGGTATTCACATGCATTGTTAGTTTAGAACAGATGCATTACTTTACTAGAGAGAGGGGTTAATATAAGCCTGAGAAAAGGACTTTGACTAAAGGTACATGGAGGAACAGAGCACTAACTGAATGAACTATTGTCCAAAAGATGCAACATACATATGTTTAAGAGAAAGATGTCATTCCCATGTCCAATGTAGGACAACCTGGAAATGTTGAAGTCTGCAACATGATGATTCGTGGCTTTCAATGGACCCCTGATGGTGTGATCCAGGGGGATGTGGCCAAATGGACTTTACACGTTATATCGTTCCCCTTGAATGTAATGCAGATCACTTTCCTGATGCTGACCAGACCCCTTCCTGCGTCTGCGCAGGTTTCCTTGCAGATGCTTTGCTGATCCTCATCGACCATTTATACATTCATATAGACACCTTACCTTGATTCTCTCCTTCCTCAAAACATTACTAGCTTAATGGACTTTGAGAGGTCTTATGCCCCAATGCATTCCCTGATTTTTGCCTAAGTGTGGCTTAGACTGACACTTATTATTGACCCATATAAGACTGTTGACTGAGCTTCTGAGATGCTAATGTTTCCTAATAGATTTCTTTTTGTCCTGACCTGACTTCCTTCATGGAGTTTCCCAGATTGCTAGAAACACAATTTTACCCAAACCATCCTATGGACTCTGAATTCTTAGCTTTCTAATGTATAGGTGAGAGAGTCTTGGATTGTTCTCTGAGCATCAGATCTTAATGTTATTTTTCTGCATTGCAGTCACAGAACTAATTGTTTGTTTTCTACTAATACACCTTAATTTCTTTCGGTGTCTGTGGATCCCTGTTGGTATTCTGTATCTTTATAGTATGGTACTAAGGGTTGTTTATTTGAATCTGATTATTAATTTGTAATAAACCTTTTAAACTTGGCTACCGTTTCTGGTCCTAATTGTGTAGCCAAATGGGTTGCACTGTTAATTGAAATTTGATTGACTCTTAATGCTAACTTGCATCACCTCTCAAACAGACAAAAAGGTCCATCGGAGGACCAATGGTAAGAAAGTGGGCCCAGAAAACATTGGATCAATCCTCTGGGAATTTTTTTGCGGTAAGATTTGGCTTGTTTGTAATAAAGGTTCCAATAAACCGAATTTTAAAAAACTGGATTTAAAGAGAACTGGTCTGCCTACCGCTGTGCTTTTACGCTGGTGCATTGGGCACAAAGATAAGGCTTGTGCAAGACTGTCTCTCTCTACTACACATGCACTGATGTTAACACTTCATTTAACCAATGAATTCACTCAGCAATACACCAAAACTAGCAATGTGGGGAATCCTGACAATTTCGGTGAATCTTCTGATAAATACAAATACTTTGTGCAGATGAGTGTGGAACAAATATTAAATAGAGCAGTCTCTCCATATAGAATGTGACTGAGTAGGAATATGCACTCACTCCCAGGCTATTCAGTCTTTACATGACCAGTTACCTTAATGCACTGAGAACTGACTTTCCCTTTCACCTCGATTTGGGCCTGGGGTGCAGATTAAGGCTCTTTTATACATAAGAAAACTGTTGTCTGCCAAATATTACCCAAGCAACAATCCAGTGCTCACTGGTTTTGTAGGCAGTGTACTGCGAAAATAACAAAAACAAAATAAAATGTGTTTTTTGGTAGAAAAGCAAAGGGATCTGTGCAGCGAATATGTTGTTGCCTGTTAGAAGCTACAAACAGACCATGTGTTTACTCTGCATATGTTGCATCAAGTGCATATTATGAAGCACACATTTTAGCTGAGAATTGCAAAGCCTGAATAACTGATTAGCTCCACAACTCCTTCCACTCAGTAAAAAGATTTAGGAAAGGCAATGGTTTCATAGGGAAAAGTGTGTACAGGCTTCTTAGTTTAGAATCAATTGGAAAATATATTAGTCAGTTTGCATAGAAAGATCAATAACAGGCAAGAAATTATGGAAGGAGACTCTTCGTGCTAAGTATAATTTTCCTCATTGCAAATCAGAGATAAATTGTGGTTTTCAATCTGGTCTTACTCGCAAGGGGCTGACACACGAAGTTCCAGAGGTCAAAGACATGTGCCCGTCCCACAGCGTCTCTCTTTTTTTTTTTAGATATGTCACTATAAGTATTTTTTTTATACTTATCAGAAATATCATACATACAGGGATTTTGGTCCGAAACACCATCTTTTACATGAGAATCTCATCTTTGATTCGCCCGCCCCTCCAACATCATTACACATAATTCACAATTCTATCTCTGGGTTGTAGTATACATACAATGTGGTTCTACTATCTTATTTTTCAAACTGTCATTCCTGTTTTTGATGCAAGAAAACTATCTATCGTGGGAATTTACATCACTGTACATGCTTTTAAGCCATATCTTGTTTTAATGGACATTCAAACTGTCCCAGATCTTGGGAAATCATATATCATAACGTTGTCCAGTGGTGTGCCATTTGTATCTAGGATATTTTGAATAGTCTCCTGAGGGGTGTGGGGTGTGGGTTCGTCCCTAGCACTGTCCCACTAACAGTCAGAGGTGTAACTATCATTGTCCATAATTGCCTCTGTGTCTCCCTGTTCATTGCTATGTACATCCTTCCTACCAGCCCAGGATCTCAATATTTCTGTCCACAACTCAGCTATAGGGTGCTTACGGAGCCCTCTAGCCTCCTCCCTTTGCAAGGCTCTTTCCTCTGCCTTAGCCCATCAATCCACTGTCTGTTCCCATATCATTATTGGAGGACTTTTCGGCGCTTTCCAGTTTATGGCAACTTGTCTATGAACCAAAATTAGCACCAAGTCTACTAATCGGGAAACCATTTTCTTAGCCTCCGGTCTAGGATACAGTCCCAATAAACATACCTCAACCGTGCATGCAATTTGTCTGTCCAGGGTGAAATTTATCTGGGCCAGCGCTTCTTTCCAATATTCTTGCAATGCCCCACATCCCCATGTCATATGCGTGAATCCCACATCCTGTTGGTTGCATTTAGGGCATCCCCGTGTTTCCCCTCCATGCATGATGTTTAACCTATGTGGCGTAAGACAAACCTTGTGCACATAGTCGAATTGGATAAGTTTCAGTGCAGCATTTCTAGAGATTTGTTTCAAGCTCTGCAACACGTGCGTCCATTCCTTGTCCCGTAGGTCTCTCCCCACCACGCTGCTCCATCTTGCCCGCAGACCTTCCAACGGTGTTTTCAAAATATTAATTAGTGCCCTGTCATGCCACTTCATTAACGGGAAAATGCATCAAGCAAAGGAATTGCGAATCCTCAATAGCGATTATTAAGGAATCGCTATTAAGGACTCGCAATTCCTTATGCATGTAGGAATCGCAAAATAAATTGCGATTCCTATACATTCCCTAATAGCGAATTGCAAATTGTGATTCGCTATAAGGGAATGCCTTCCCATTTATACCTATGGGCCTAGAGGCCCATAGGAATGAATGGGACAGCATTTGCAAATTGCGATTACCATTTAGGTAATCGCAAATTGCAAATGCAATTTCAAGGGTGCTAGGGAGCCAAAAGGCCACCCTGATGCACCCCCAAAAATAGTAAGTGTGCACATGTGGCACACATACATGCCCTAACGGCATGTGTATGCGCCACATGGCACTTAGAAAAATGCAATTTTGTGCATTTTTCTAAGGATTTGCAAATTAGCATCAACTTGAAGTTGCTGTAAATTTGCGATTCCTTAATGAAAAGTTGCATTCGGAGAATGCTACTTGCATTGCATTTAGGGAATCGCAAATTGCGAATCCCTAACTGCATTCGCAAAATAGGTAATCGCAAAAATTGCGATTACCTATTTTGCAAATGCATTTTGGGTGGATGCATCGGAAATGACTTTTTACCGGTCGCAAACCGGCCGATTCTGCGAATCGGCCCATTTGCGACGGGTAAATAGCTTGATGCATGTGCCCCTAAGTGTCTAGTGGAACCCAGTGTTAGCAGCACCTGTAGACTCTCATGCATCTGTGGTTCCTGCTGAGCTGTGCCCCATAACTCTTTAAACGTACCTACTATTGCGTGGTAGGTAAGGAATTGGCCGCCAGCTAAGTCATAGTGGGCGAGAAAGTCCTCCAATGGGATTAGCATGCCGCCATGATAACAATCTCCCACTCTTGTCACCCCAGCTTCTATCTAGCTGGCCATTTGAGCGCCTGTAAACAGAGTGGGTGGTTTACCTCCAGGAAGCCCTACTAGAGGCAGGCTTGGTGCGTACGGCCAAATTTTGGCCGTGCGCTTACAGCACCTTTTCCAACAGTAAAGTGCCACCCTCAGCAGCACCCCTGTGTCTCGTGTGGCCAACGCGGGTGTAGCAGCCCAGCCAACAATTGTTGACGGTTAATGACCGAGTTCGTAGCGTGTAGTGACTCTGCATTCCAACCTTCTAGCCATTGTGCTAGCCATTGCAGTTGGGCCGCCAGATAATACAATTTAAACTCTGGGGCCCCAAGTCCCCCCTCATCTGTGGTTCTTTGTAGTGTAGCCAGCGCGACTTTATGTCGTCCCCCATCCCAGATCAATTCACGTACTAAGCTATTAAGCCCGGTGAACCACTGAGGAGGAATTATCACCGGGAGATTTGTGAAGCAATATAGCAATCTGGGAGCATAATCATTTTGGCCAGTGCAATCCAAGCCATCACGGGCAATTTAAGTGAGCACCAAAATGGAACACACGCCTTAAGGAACTGCAGAACTGGGGTCACATTTCCCTCACGAAGATTTTCCAAGTCACGGAATACCTGTATTCCAAGATATTTAAAAGTATGTGTGGCCCAATTCAGGTCTACAGGGACATCTACTGGACATTGCGTGTCCCCCAGTAGTGGGAATATATGCGTTTTGGTTTTATTTAATTTTAACCCTGCCAAGACAGAGTAAGTTTCTAACAATTCCAATGCTTCTGCCACTGCTCGTCGACTCCCGCCACCCAGGTATATTAAGAGGTCGTCTGCATAGAGTGAGATGATGGATCTTTCCCCCCTATTCTCAGTCCATGTCATGGGCCGTGCAGTCTGAACAATTCAGCCAGTGGCTCAATACCCAAAGCAAACAAAAGCGGGGACAATGGGCATCCCTGTCTGGTGCCCCTAAACACGTTGTACGATTTCGACACTACCCCACCTGCTTTTACACGAGCCGTAGGATTAGTGTAAAGTAGTCAGACCCACTCTATCTACCCATCTCCCAGTCCCATGCGAGCCATCGTAGCAAAAAGAAAATTCCACCGTATCGAATCAAAGGCTTTCTCCAGATCTACGGACATTATTAGGGCTTCTGGATATTTCTTCCCATTCGGGTGGTGCATTGCATAAAAGAGCCTACGGATATTGGCAGATGTGGCTCTTGTTGGGATAAACCTGCTCTGGTCTGGGTGGACTAGGTGTTGCATGTGTGGGAGGAGTCGCGCTGCTAACACTTTGCCCAGAATTTTAAAATCCACATTCATTATGGAGAGGGGTCGGAACCCCGATACTACCATTTGTTTAGTTTTGGAAAGGGGCACCACCAGGGCATCCCTCGTCGAGGCCGGCAGTACACCGGTCTCCAATGCCTCTGCATATTGGATTTCCAATTTGGGAGTCAGGATTTGTACCAGTGCGGAATAAATCTCCACCGGCAGGCCATCAGCCCCTGTTGTTTTTCCCATGGCCATTTCCTGTATGGCCCCCCAAATTTCCTGAGCTGTCACCGAGCCTCCTAGGTCTACTTGGAATCGAGGCTCTAATGTACGTAGTGGTAAAGGTGACAGGAACTCCCGTATGTCATCTTCAACTATCTGGTTTGGTGCTGCATACAGCTGTTTGTAATAGGTACTGAATGCCTCATTTATTGCTGTGGGAGAGTACAGGCTCATTCCATCTGTAGATGCAATGTGGGTAATGGGCGTCCCCCTTGACTCCGGACGTATTAGCCATGCAAGTAATCTACCCGCCTTACCTCCCTCTTCATGTACCCTAGTATAGTATTACCTTAAATCATAGTTTCTCAGCCTCTCCAGTACACTATTATATTTCTTCCTCGTGGAGTCCAGTAGTCTATGTGTTTGTGCATCTCCCGACAGTTGGCGGCCCTGCTCTTTAAGTGTGTTTTCCAACCCATTCAATTCTGCCAGCAGCTCTTTCCTCAGACCCACCGCGTGACTAAGGCAATGTCCCCATATCACCACCTTCAGTGCTTCCCAGTCTATAGTCCTGGAGCTTGACGAGCCATCATTATACCGAAAATATTCAGTTACAGCCTCTTCTAGTGAGTGTCTAAACTGGTCATTCGTCAGGAGTTCAGGGCGCAGCCGCCAAGTTGGGGTAGCCGTCGGTTCCTCCACTGGACAGAAGTTCAGGAGTAAGGGATTATGATCTGAGAGAGTGTGCCCCAGATATTCAGAGTGGGTCACCGCCATGATCAGTCTGTCAGAGCAGACAAACATGTCGATTCTGGTGTGAAGATTGTATAGGTGAGAATAATAAGAGTAGTCCCGATTCAGTCCATGTTGCACCCTCCAAGCATCCGTCAGTTACTATTTCCCCAGCCATTCCCTAAATTTGCTAGCTAATTTGGAGACTGATGTTTCCCACAGTGGAGGGGTGGACCTATATAATGCCACATTTACCACGCAGTTAAAATCCCCTCAGAAAAATAGGTCTGATGTGCTCAGCGTCGCCAGGGAAGCAGACAGTCTCTTCAAAAAGCTAATCTGGCCATGGTTAGGGGCATATATGCTTCCCAACATAATTTCCTGTCCCATCAGCCTCCTCTGTACCATTATATATCTGCCCTCTTTGTCTACATGTGCATGTGATAGTTCGAACGGGACTCCAGCTCTGATCCAAATTAAGGCCCCCCTAGAAAATGCAGAGTAGGAGGTAGCATGTATTTGGCCCCTCCACCTACGTCGCAGCCTGATCCCCTCTTCTGCTGTCAAGTGGGTCTCCTGTAGCATGGCTATGTGTACGCCTCTCCTGACAAGGTAACTGTGTATTTTGTGATGTTTGATAGGCGATCCCATCCCCCGCACATTCCAGGATATAAACTTAATGTCCTGATGGGAGCTTTTTATCTTCAATGTAGACATGTCTTATAGTCATACCGTTCCCACCCCCTCCCTCTTTCATCCATCCCAAATGTACATTTCATGTGCACCACTGGACAAGAACTAAACCTCAACCTCCAACAACTCCCCTCCCCTAGAGCAGCTTCGCAAAGGCTGGCTGGCCAAACTTAGAAAACAAACGAGAAAGTGTAGAGGTGGAAGGCCCCTAACCACATCGTGGTAGTGCCTATCTAGCCAGGGGCGTGGTACAGAGAAGTCTCGCTACTCTCCTGTCCCTGCCTAGCTTCAATGTAAGGCCCCTACGTTTCTATAATCAACAACAGCCTCTCCGCTGCCCTTCAGCACCATTCTCATCTGCTACTAGTAGTATTGTCTGTGGCAGAATATTACGCCCCTTCGGCCTCACCATCGTATTCATTATCTTGCAAGATAGCGCTCTCTCCCCCCGATTCTTGCCACCCCATCGCCTGGGCCAAACGACAGCATCGCAGGTGCAGTTCATATCAGTTCGTCCAAAGAGCCAGGGGTAATCACTGGAAATGTTTCTTCACTCCTGTTCGATTCCCCGGTATCAGAGTGATCTGTTCTGTGTTCAGTGGATTCCGGTGGCATTGAGAGTACCTCTGTCACTGCCTTAAGTGCCGCTTGTCGATCCCTCGCCGTCTGGGAGGAGGTAGGCTTCCGTAATATGGGCCTCTTGGTCACTCTCCGTACTCTCCTCTTTTTAGGCTGAGGCTCTGTTTTCTTGTCTCTTCCCAGTCTCGGTGTTTGCGCACCTGATTTGTAGTTTTCAAACCACTGCCAAGCTTCCTCCGGAGAATCATAGAAGTGTGTCTTCCCCTCAATCTGTATGCGGAGTCGGGCTGGGAACTGCAATGAGTACTGTATACCTTCCGTTCTCAGTGCCTTTTTCACCTCTAGGAATGATGCACCTTGAGCCTGTACTTTCGCAGTAAAGTCCGGGAACACTGACACTTTACTATTCTCAACTACATATTGGCCATGGCATGTGAATGCTGGATTATGATATCCCGGTCCACATAGTGTAGCAGTCTAGCCACCACTGGCCGTGGTGGTCGCCCCAGCGCCAAGTGTCGTGAGGGGACTCTTTGTGCTCTTTCGAGGGCAAAGAACTTGGAAAGGGACCCTGGCAGTATCATCTTCTAAAGCCATTTATCCAAGAATGCCACCATGTCTGTTCCTTCCATGCCCTCCGGGATTCCCACCACTCTAATGTTATTGCGGCGGTTGCGCCCTTCAGCATCTTCGGCCCTCCTTTCAAGTGTGGTCACCCTAGTGGCTAAGTACTCCAGTTGATGCGTAGCCTTTTTTTTGTTCTGGTTGCATCTCTTCTAGGGCACGTTCCACCTCCTTTACCCTATCTGCCAATTTGTGGTGTTCCGCTTGAAGCAGCCCCAGCCCCACCGACACCGTCCCTATGTCTTGCTGTAGGGTGGCTTTCGTGTCTTCTATGGCGGCCAATATTTTGTCTAGGTGAGCATGTATGGACTGTCCTGGTCCTCCCAATTCTTTCATTTCCGTGTTGACGTTGCTCTGAGCGGAGTCTCCTTATTCAGGTGGCCCTGCTGCTTATTTAGCCTTGGGTTTCCCCATCTGTGGTCTTGATTGGTTGCAGCCGTTTTCACAGTTTAAGCCAATATTAGTGTTCTATAGAGGTGTTCACTGCACCCTCCTTCCACCAAGAGAGACTGGGTTCAAACCCCCCCTCAGTATTCTTTCTCCGTCCTCCTGTTCGATAGTGGTTACCGGGACATCGCGACTCGCAGCCCCCCAATGGTCAGTAAGACGGCACACTGGGCACCTCCTGCACTCAGATCGCCCTGTCCGCTGTGTTGAAGGTTTGATAATTCAGTGTCTTCCTGCCCTACCTCCAACATGCAGCAGGGCAGGGCTGTCGCTGTCTGTCTGGGAGGTCTCCCATGGTGCAGATCCCTTGTGATCTGTTCATATGGCTCCGCAGTCTCGGGCTATCGCCACCTGTGCTCGAAGCTCTGGCCTTCTTTCGGCCGCAGGTGTGCCTCTGAGTTCGCTCTGACTGGGGGGGGGGGGGGATCGAGGCCCTCCACTGGTGCTGCGTTCTGTGGTCTGGCTAGGGGGGGTTCCATCTGTTCGCCCCTATTGCATATATTGGGCCCTTAAGTGAGTCCCCACTCCCTCGCATTCGTGCCGCTCTCTGCCGCTCCAGCCCGGGCTTTCTTCACCTTCCGGTCGAGTGCAGGCCAGCTCTCCCGGCTATGGAGCGTCCGTCTTCTATGACATCTCTGTAGCCACCACCCAGAGTTCCAGGTCATCGCCGTGTCGCATCCACTTCCCGGTCACTTTATCTTGGAGGCACGGCCCTTCTTCTGTTCTTACCACACTATGTTCCTGGTCGGCCTTCTCACTATGAGCACCTCCCAGCCACCAGTTGCTGCGCACCCGCTCCGTGTTCCGGGCGCGGTGCCTAGTTGTCGTCGCCTGGTCAATTATGGACCAGGCCCATGTCTCCACCTCCGATCGTTGCTCTCGATTTTATGGGAGGCCCTGTTGCACAGCGTCTCTCTCTGGCGCCGCAGGCCGCAGCGTTCCCCCGGGCGCAGATGCCCCGGTCCTCCGTCCCACCTTGGAGCCCAGTCGCAGGTATGGCCCACTCCCACGCTTTAGAGGTTCAACTCAGTGCGTGGGCAGCGGAGACTTGGTCTCAGAGGCCATCAGCGTATCTTATATGGCAGGATTCTGTTTTAGGCTGGGACGGAGCGCTTCACTGAGCGTCCGTCGCGGTCGCCATCTTGGCCACACACCTCCCCTGACCCACAGCATCTCTAACCTCAGGAATTTTGCAGCGCTTATTCCCAGGTAGATAACAAACCATGCAGATAAGTAATTTTAATGTCAAATAATTGTGTGGGACTTAAATATAATGCCGAAAATATCAGTTGACTCACAAATCATGTCAAACACATTGTGATGTCAAAAATATTATGGGGCAGGATATTGCAGTGTTTTTATGTACGATATATCTTTTTTAATACAGTAATATGTTATAGTATTTTTAATAATTTTGTTGTGTTTTATTAGTTTGGTGTTATAAGTTATTATTTTAAGGTAAAGTGTTTGTAATTTCTTTGGTATACATTATTTTATTTCTGATTTGGTAATATATTTAAAGAATAGTTTTTATTTTATTTGAATGTATGTTTTTTATTGGTGGGTTTTTGGTTTTATAGGGAAATTGCCAAGTACTTTTTAATATTTATTTTTTAACTATTTAAAAATAGATTATTTTTTTATTTTAATTTGCTATTTTTATTAACAATTATGTAATCTGTTATTTTTTAATTACTTAGTAGATAATTTTAAATGAATTAGTAAGTAATTGTTGCAATATTGTTATTTAGACTATTGATTTTGTAAATTATTTAAGTGTTTTTAATAATCTGTTTAGCAATTCATTTTATTGTGTTAGTTTTCTATTAAATAATTGTTTGTATTATTATTTTTTTCAATTCAGGTGTATTGTTATTTTTTCAATTTGTTTTGGTGGGTGTTGGAATTTTATGGTGTTAAGATCAGAAGTGTTTTAAATATATATATTTAAAATGTTTTAATAGATAAATATTATTTAAAATAATTGTATTTATAATCTGAAATGTTAATGTGGAAATTTGAATTTTTAATTATTTTATAAATTGCATAATGTTAAAAATATGATATATTTTACACATTTACTTAAATAAATGTTTTTAAATATAATTTGAATTATTTTTTATGTATATTTAGGTTTTTTTAATTTCAGAGTGGAAATAGTAAATCTGAGCCTTGCAAAGTCCAGCATTTCTCCTAATGTTGCATATGCTGGAGTGGGAACAATAAATCTGGCCCTTTCAAAGTCCACCACTTCCCTACTTTGCTCAGGTTGAAAAGGAAATAGTAAATCTAACCCCTCCGAAGTCCAACACTTTCCCTACAATTGCTTATGTTCAAAAGGGGTTAGTAAATCTAACTAACCCCTTCAAAATGCAACACATTCCCTATTGTTGCTCAGGCTGGTGTGGGAACAGCGAATCTGACCCCTTCAAAGTCCAACACTTTCCCTGACTATTGCTCAGTATGGAGAGGAAGGAGTAAATCTGGCCTCTCCAAAGTCCAGCACTTTCACTTTGTTGCTCAGGTTGGAGTGAGAATAGTAAAACGTAGCCCTTTAAAGTCCATCACTTTTCCTAGTGTTGCTTACATTAGAGTTGGAATAGTAAATCTGACCCTTCTGAGTCCAACACATTCCCTACGGTTGCTTATGTTGTGGGAATAGCAAATCTGACCAATCCAAAGTCCAACACTTTCCCTATTGCTGCTTAGTTTGTGGTGGGAATAGTGAATTTGACTCCTTACAAGTCTAAGGGCTTAACTGGGATCTTGGCGGATGGGATACTCCGTCACAAACATGATGGATATCCCATCCGCAGAATTTTAAGTTCCAGTACATCCTATTGAACTTGTAATATGGCGGATGGGATATCCGTCACAGTTGTGATGTAGTACCCATCCGCCAAGATCGCAATCAGGCCCTAAATCTTTTTAAGTGCATTTTAGGTTTTTAATTTTTTTAGGATTTATTTTTAGTGGTTTCATTAAAAAACGTATTTTAATTCATTGTGTAAAATACGTATTTGTATTTTTAGGAGTATTGTTATTTTTTATTAATTTATCTTTACATTTTAATAATTTAATTGAGTATGTATTTGTAATATGCTTAATGTATGGTGTTTAAGTATTCTTAATTATTGGTATTTTTTATTTTCTGATTCTTGTTTATCTCATAATTGTATGAATTTATATATTAGGTTTATTTTTATTTTTTATAGTAAAGCATTAATATTTATGATAGGTAATTGCTGGCCAATGAAGGAATTCCGTTTTACAGCCCGAGTTCAGTTTCAAAGGAAGGATTAGAACCAGTTCAGGCCTTGGCCCCTACGGCCAGAGATGCAAGACAATCTAGTAAAATGGGATGGTCGTCCATGTCAAATGCTGCAGATAGGCCTTACAGGATTACGGTACTCACCTGACCAGCATCCAATTCCAGTCTCAGATCATCATGGATAGCAAGAGACACAGATTCTGTGCTTTGAGAGCTGGCACAATTTAACTTCAGCTCGAAGGCCAAGGAGCGGGTTTAAATTGTGGAGAGGAAGATTGTTAACTGTACCAGCCGATTAATCAATCTATTGAGCCAAGAATTAAAAAGAGCACAGTGTTCTTTGATTTGATTAATGGGAGCAAAAAGGGATTTGTTAAGTGTGGGGTTGACTTCATCTGATTTTAAGGTTCTCCATTGTCGTGTGAATTATGTTTTCTTGCATTGTAAAGATAAAACACATAGTGCAGTCAATTTCTATTTATAACAAAATGATCAGACAATGGGCATTGTTCCACCAACATATAGGTAATACTGATATCAAATATACACAGCTGATCCAACATACATTATTGTACATGATTAGAAGAGCCTGTACAAGAAAGTTACCCAATGAGGATCTGTGTTTTATGACGCCATCTATACTAGATAAATGCTTTCATGTCAGCTTTTCATCACATATGATATCCAAGTTAACAGCCACAGTTTCAAGATGTAATCCTTTATAGCATCATGGAAAATGGCATTTGGTCCAACAACATCTCATTGCCTTGCTTTTTGTGCCATTGCCATAAAGGGAGTTTAAGGTTTCATGCTGCCTACATAAAAAGACTGAAGACTGGCAACCTTAGGTGATCACTGTTTACATCAAGCAGTCAACAATCAAGATCTGGTATGTATAAATTAAATAAAAAGAAGCCAAAAGGCAGCCACTTATTAACTCCCCTTATGACGGGCACTTTATCAGTGAGATTATGCCCTCTCAACAATAGACGGATGCCCATATAGAAAAGAACAGTAACACTATACTCACTAAATTTGGTGGTGTATTCCCAGCTTGTGGAGATTAGCAACGTATAGAGAACTTTGAACAGTGTTAAATGCACCTTCAAGGTCAAAATAGGGATAGTAAAATGGAGGACTGAATTTCATGAGGGCAGAAGTTATCAGGCCAGAAAACACACAAGAGATGGATATGGTCGACCTGATTTGGAGAAGCCTGTTGGCACAGAAGGAAATATGCTAATAACAGAACCTCAGTCCTGGAGGGCAAGAAGTACATATTGGGTATTATTATATTTTAATAGCAGGATATAACATAGCCGGAAAGCAGCAGTGGCTTGGTAAATATGGGTCACCTTTCTTATATACAAAGACCATTGTGTAACATTCCCATGACTTGAAATTCATCACCAAGCACCAGAATGGTTGCATAACGCGAGAGAGAATCATGCCCCACTAATTTGGAAATCACTGTAGGGAGAACAGAGCTTCGCTGTCTGTCACAGTACTTTATGCAGTGTGATTGACTTCGAAGTAGCCCTTTTTCATTAATAAGGATAATCCCTAACATGTCTTCTTGGGCTGTGGGATAAAGCACATCACCTTATACGGATATCAAAACAGACAATCTCTTCTTAGGGACTTAGACTTCCAGGCAATTGCTACTTTCTTCTTAGTAAAACTGAATTTCAGAATTAAATAGTCTCGAAGCTTATCATACGCCTCAAGCACACTCAAGTTTGAAGGGTCGTGGGGAAAGATGACATTGCTTAACTCTGAAGCATTAATAGGGGGCCTTTAATACAGGTAAAGTGCACACTCAAGAACCAACAATAATCAACCCTCAACCATGTGTGGTTTTCATGCCCAGCACCACACTGGAGTCGCACCACTGGTCAGCATGGGTGCACTTTCACCATAGAACATTATCAATTGCAAGATAACTGTTCCCGTGTATGCAGAAATAGGCAAGACTTGCCATGATTTCGACATCTGTGTTGAAGTAAACTGATTCCAAGCATTTTTTATGCAGCAGGCACACCATTAACCATAATGTGTTGATAGTCCAATAAACATGAAGTATGCGGGCACAACAATTCCAATGTTCTCACATTTTTTCTCTCTCAGTTAAGCTTTTCTTTCCAAAGACAGACTAATTGTGTTAAAAGTGATTAGAAGCACCTGAACATATGAGACAAATATTTCATACATAATATTCTTCGATCGAGCATATTACAATAATTATTATAGGAGACATTGCACGTCTGAGGATTTATACGGGTGAGTAAGAAGCTTATCGCGTCATTATGAGGACCGCACCTCAGTATTTCATCCCAATGACACAGTAAATACCCCTCCTCCCTGCAGTAGGTAGGAGAAGCCTTCCAGGGATCCTGTTCCTGCCGTATAAATTAAGGAAGCCATATTGGGCCCTTAAGGGCAGGGCCACTGAGAGTCCTACCTTTGTTGCCTTTTTCTATGGTGAATCCCTCCCTAACACTAACCCTTAAACAACATGCCACTGATCAGTGTACCTTATATTTCTTGCTCTTGAGTTTTTGCACTAACGCTTCCGATGGTGTTAAAGGCATTTGTGCAGCAAACAACTCCAATTTAGGAGCAGAAAAGGCAATGCTGCCCTAGGGTCACATGATCAAAGCAATGGAGCCAGCAGCATCTTTTACCTTCAATGAAAACCTGTGTGGTCTTGTCTACTGCTCGTGAAATGTTAATGTACACATCCAGCACTTTGTTCCAATGTCGCTGAGAACTGGCCCACAGTGTTCACAAAACACGAACTGGTCTGCAGGAAAGGGGGTGCGCGATTCACAACGCTGGCAAGGGACAGCCAACTGTACAATATCCTGGGCTAACTCTGCCAAACAATGCCTGCAGCAGAACACGATAACGCCGACAAATCTATTTCAAAATCACGAGGCAGAAGAAAAAAAAACGGGCGAGACCGCTTTATGCTGGCTCCCACACTGGCCTCTTTCACAACACTGGGATACACGAACCTCCAGCTGCTGAGGGTTTTGCCTTCTGCACAGAATGGGCATTCGCAGTGGATAATGTCAAACTTTCTGCACAATGATCATAAAAAGTTAAATATGTAGACCTGCTGTGCTTTGAGTCACAATCGAGGCGTGCCTGGTGACGTCTATGGGCCTGAGTCACCCCATCTTATTTGGATACTGTTTTCGAGTTGTTTTCTTTAAAGTAAGAGCTGAGCCAAAATTTTCCCTGTGCAAGGCTTGAATTCACCATCTCCCCGACCCTTCCCCAGGGTACTCTGTTTTTCACCCTGAAGAATAGAGTGAAACACACACTGTTCGCCTCTAGCATTTATTTATTTTACAAGTTATCATGCTTCGGACTCACAGGGATGGTGGGGGCTGAGCGGTGGCATTTCCTGCTTCTCGGTCTCCTTCAGAAACGGAAAGCATCAGCCACAACCAAGGTGGTAAGAGGAGACAGGAATTTTCAAAGACTGAACTTTGAACCTTTAACTTCCCTGGCCCTGGATTCTTACAAGCCATTTCTGGAGCACCAATTATAAATCCTAACAGAAATCCGTTATATTAATAACAAAAACTAGTTATATTGTTGTGCTCTCTTCATCACCCGTACTCTGAGCAGATGGCACATTTCGCCTCACTGTGCCATGTTCTGCTTCCTATATTCCATGTACAGATGTATATAGGCGCACACCATCCGAGGGTACTGAATCGCTTTACATGTGCACCAGTTACGTTACACAAGAGCACATTCAGTTTTTTTCAGGCACAGAGTGATTACGTGATTTGCCCAGTATCACAGGACAATTAGGCGACGCCGTGACTCGAACCTAACTAGTTGCATAGTCGGCAGCTCCCGCCGTTACGCCTCATCATTTATGTGCCGCGTTTCTGCACAGGATGTCTGGGAAATAGGCCTCTTAAAAAAACAGAAAACCAATACATCAGTGCGGCCCTAAACATTGTGTTTTTTACAAACAGAATTTACATATTTATAAAAGCTCTTTAACAAACGCACCCACCCCCTCTGTGAGTTTTTCCCCCTCATTGCTCATAAGGAGTATAACTTGCCTCGCTGTACTCGGCTTGCACTTGCTTGGGGGTCTCGGACACCCAGCTGCCCCTCTTTCCTCGATTGGCTTTGCTGCTCTGAGACTTGCTTTGTTCTGCTGTCTTTTGAGACTGACCCTCAACTCCCCTCACTACACTGAGCTCGGTTCTACGTTTCTGGTGGTATTTCCTGTTGGGGTGAAGGAACTGCTTCCTTGCACTGGTCAGGCCGCTTCTGCCGCCTTGGACAGTAGCACAATGGCACACTCTCCCCACCCCCACACATTTCCTGAACACTGTCTGGCTCGACAGAAGCGTCACATCTGGGCCCACGTGGGGTTAGAGGTGGCGGGTACTGACAGAGGAACAATGCATAAAAAACACGTTGGAAATTACTGTACAACAAGAACAGATACATTTTAGTCTGTGCCAAAAACATTATTGAAGTTTGCATAATAATTAGCCCTGTGATGTCATTTTCAAGTAGGCCTTCTGACAGTGGGGGATAGATTTGCGTGGGGGGTGGAGGGTGTTGCCAGTGTTCAATCCTGTCTCGCGCTCTGGTAGCAAACAGTGGAGGTACACAAAGATATGGAAATGAAAGCACCCTGTCGCCCCACCCCCACCCTCCTGTCTGTCACCATTTCTATGCACAATAAATGTGCACACTGTTCCCGGCTGGGCGCGTCTCTCCCCACTGAGCCCGCCCGTCTGCTGGTTATTGACTCATGTCCTGCGAGCATCTTGCCCCATTGACAGATTACGGCTAGCGAGCGAGACCTCTTTTTAAACTTTTTTTTCAAGACACTTAAACAAACAAAAAAAGCAATTAATACAAACAACAAAAGCGACCGATGGGCCAATTGATTCAACTTGAAAAAATGCACCGGCAACAAGAAGTTCCAAAAAACCGAGTGGATCTTCACATTATTTGTTTACAGAGGCAAGTTGTTAAAAAAACAAAAACAAAAAAACATGAAAAGTTGGGCATGGAGGTAATACTTAAACTAAAACCAGTAGGAAACTCACCCCATCAGATCCTGGATAAACAGCACGCCTGACTGGGACTACAGACAGTTATTTGCTCTTCCCAACGTGCGGCTTATTGGATGCTTCTGTAAAAATGTCCACAGATGTATCCAACTTTGCATCATCCAGGGAGCAGCATCGAAGGGCTCCGGCATTTTCCAGGGTTCGGCCAATCCTTGGAATCCGAAGGAAATTCCTGATATCTCTGCTTCTTCCAGAGTATTGTGCCGCAGCCGGCGTGCCCGCAGGAAACAGAACACACAAGAAAGAGGCTGATGTCTGTGTAGGCTCTCAGGGCAGGGGGAACACTTGGGGGTCTCGCAGCCGAGGCTTTTCATTGGACGAGGGGCTATTATTAGCTGCCTCTATCCCGCCCCTCCTCTTCGCGGCTCCTTTCTACGAGAAGCCAATCACTGTGCCGATGAAGTTTTCTTTACAGAGCCCTGCCAAGGAAAGGGCAGCTTTCGCATTCAAGATTCAACAGCTTAAGAACAACTTTTCAATGAAGGACGCCATTTCCTGGCCAATTAGCTGGCAGAGACAGTCTGGGCGAGGGGAGTGGAAGCCCCTGAAAGAACCGAAGACAAGGGGATAGCAAAACAAACGATCTTATTATGTCGGTCTTTGTTTGGTACAGTCTGTTAGACCTAATTTCAAGGATTTTATTTTATTTATTTAATGCATTTTTATAAAGCGCGGACTTTACCCGAAGGTGTCAGAGCGCTGTACAATAGAACCAGTTACGTTACATGAGAGAAATGTTACAAAATAGAACGTTACAAAAATAAACAGGAGACTAGAAGAGGTAGGGTAAAACCATACAATGCAAGAACACAATATCAACACAGCAAGCAAGGGTGAGGAATGTACAAGAAAATATTACAAATTTACAATGATGAACGAACTTCCTAGAGGGGTCTGAGAATGAAGGTAATAGTTCTGAAAGTGTCTTTGGAAGAGAAGAGATTTGAGGTCAGCTTTGAAGATCCGGATAGAGGTGTTGGTGATCCAGCGGTGTACTAGCAACAGATAATCCACTACCATATACTCACCTGGGCCCATATAACTCTCTTGCATTAACCCCTTTGCTGCGTGCGTCGGCCAACGGCCGTCGCGAGCACTACCTCGGTAGTGCTGCGCACGTCCGTTGGCCGACGCGGACCCGCCCACTCGTTTAAACCGCCACACCGCGGCGGAATTTGCGCCGCGGTTAAGCGGCTAAACACCAAGTAGACCGCTGGAACTTTTTAGTTTTATGATTTCCATACCTCAAGATCTAGTTATTTCTTCTCTAACTAAACCTTTCACTGATCAAATGGTTCTTTCCTCTGGTCAATGGACCATTAGGTGGAACTAGTTGATGGTGATAATTAACATAACCTGATAAAACATTTCTTGATTAAATAAAATAATCACAGACTCGGGAAGTTTTAAAATCTTTATCTAAATTAGTTGTTTGTGAACCATCTCAGACGTTTCAGTACAAACACCCTCATTCACAAGAGTGCCAATTCAATCAAAAATTCAATAGATATAGTAATTCAGATCCACACAACAACTATGCTCAGAGAGAAGAGGATAGAGAGAGAAGAACATTTATCAAGACGATGAATTTATAATTACCAAGTATGGTGTGAAGACCAACCCCCTGGCCAAAGGGCTGGTATGGGTTCCCGGGACAGATCAGGAGACAAAGACTTCAGGACAGGAATCAGAACAGGATACTTCACCTCTCTAGATACCGACGACTGCGTCGCACCCCTCTCTGACACTCTCTTCCTCCTCGTGGTTCTTCCGCGATCTTCTTTCTAACTCAATTAAGTTAAGTAGATGGTTCTGCATTCGATTTTCTTCATCAGCGTCTCACAGCTTCAGCACCACCCCCAGCACCGACAGCATCCCAAGCTCTGCATCGCCTCAGCACACCCAGTTCTACCTAACTAACTAAAACTACCTCAATTATACCCTTCCATAAGCATGTACCACCCATTAATGTTTCAATTCTACAAAATACTAACTCTGATTGGACAGGCGAGGGGGGGATGATCATCACACCATACTTACATTTCACTTATTCCATTAAACCATTGTTTCAAACTCCTCCCCTCAAACTTTATTAAATCATTTCCTTTCCCATACATCTCTAAACTTTATTAATACAAAATGTAGCGATCTCCTGAATAAAGTTCCTTCATATGAACTCTTCACCCTCATGTTCCCAGGGCACATCTTCACCGGCCTTGGACGCGTGACAAGTCCTTACTCATTCTTTCGTATTTGCTCGCCAGGGCGCATGCGTGGCGCAACGTCAGTCGGCTCGACTCAGACAAGTTTGACAGGCCCAAATGCGCACTAATAATAAAGTCAAAAGAAGAAATGTTATTCTCAAAAATAAATGATTTCACTGTATACCACCAACCTCTACTCTAACCCATTCCATTTATTATTATTCTTTCTGCATTTGCGTTAGTATAAAACTTATTTTCTAATTCCAGCAAGCAGGTGCCATGCATGTGAGTTTTCCAGCGGCCATTTTATGGTTCTTTGCGCAGGCGCCAGAATTTTCCTCCAAGCGTTAGTACGTCATACTACGTAGATGCAGTAGACGCATGCGCAGTAAAGATCCCCTGTTAAAGTACGTTTAGTCCCTCGTTCATGTTAATGCAGTTAGTAAACACATAGGCAAGCTTCGTTTTCCCGCGTGTCTCCTTCTAATTGCAAATTATTAATTACAAACACGTTGTTAGTAAATCGTTAATGAGTTAAAACGAAAGGATTGCTTCCGAGCAAGTCTCGTCTACGAACCCTTGCTCCATCAGTGGCACGGAGCAATGGAGGAAGCGAGTTCCAGATTCTCACCGCATTACCTGAGAACTATTGAGCCATCGATCTTTCCCTTTTGAAGGGGGGGGGGGCTCAAGCAGAAACTTTTCCGCATTCCGAGAAGGTCTCGAGCCTCCAGACATTTTCAGTTTATTCGCCAGGTAACGAGGGGAGGAAGTGTGCAAGGCTTTGTGGGTGATGCAGGCCGTTTTGTAAATAGATCTTGCCTCGATGGGAAGCCATCGAAGAGAAGACAGGATAGGAGTGATGTGGTCACTTCGTTTGGACCCTGAAATAAAGCGAGCTGCTGAATGGAGGACGGATTTGAGGGGGGAGAGGTGAGATTTGGGTAGGCCAGTCAGAAGAGAATTGCAGTAATTCAGTCTAGAGAGAACTAGCGATTGGACCAAGGTTTTTAGGTCTTTCTCCGGGAAGAACCGACGAATCCCCCACAGAAGGCGCAGCTGGTAACGTGCGTTCTTGGCAATGGAGTTGATGTGGGAGATTAGGTTGAGTCTTTTGTCAAGTATGACACCTAGGGATTTAGCGCTGTCGACAATGATGGGTTTATTGTTGAGTAAATTCAGCTGATCCATCCAGGATTGAACAGGAGGTGGGGAGAGAGAGGTAGATAGGAGGAGGAATTCAGTTTTGGAGGGATTGAGAATGAGTTGGTGAACTAACATCCAGTTGTGAATAGAGTTGAGAGTAGAGTTGAGTAGTGAGAGATCATGTGAGGAAGACACCTTGAGGTAGATTTGAGTGTCATCCGCATAGAGATGGTAGTGGATCCCAGATTTACTTAGGAGGTTCCCTAATGGTTCCAGATAGAGATTAAACAAAGTGGGTGCAAGGATAGAACCTTGAGGGATGCCTTGACCAACCGCCAATGGAGACGAAAGACTGTTCACTATCTTGATCATTTGGGATCTGTCCGAAAGGAATGAGGTAAACCATTTAAGCACTGTGCCTTCCACGCCCATTCTCTGTTGAAGAGTGTTAAGGAGGGTGTTGTGATTAACAGTGTCAAAGGTTGCAGAGAGGTCAAGAAGAATCAGAAGGCACGATTCCCCAGAATCGAGTATATGCAGCGCATCATCAATCACTTGCAGCAGGGCTGTTTCAGTGCTGCAATTTTGAATGAAGCCAGACTGGAACACGTCAAGGAGATTATTGTCCATAATATGTAGGGAAAGTTGTTTCGCAACACATTTTTCTGTGATTTTCGAAAGAAAAGGGAGGTTGGTGATGGGGCGGAAGTTGTTGAGGTCGTTCGCATCTGCGGAGGGTTTTTTTAGAAGAGGGGTAACTTGTCCTGTTTTGAGGGCAGCTGGGAGGGAGCCTTGACTGAGGAAGAGATTAACTAGCCTGGTCCAGTAGAAGAGAGTATTGGTGTAGAAATCAATGGCGATGACACTAGGGATGGGGTCAGAAGAATGGTTGGAGGGTTTAGTTTCGAGGATGCATTTGAGGAGGTCATCTTCCGAGATGGCGGCAAAGTTCTGCCAAGTGACTAAGGATTTTCGCTCCTCAATGGGGGTGGAGTGGGTGACCTGATCCACCAGTGATTTGACCTTTTCATCGAAGAATATAGCGAATTCTGCTGCTTTCTTTGAAGAATCCTCAGGCTTGATGGTTTGGGGAGAGCAGTTTGGGTTTTTGATGAGGTCAAAAAGTTTTTGGGGTCTATTTTTGGCTGAGTCGAGGAGGGATCTGAAATGTGATGCTTTTTCATGGAAGATGTGCTTGTGGTATTTGGATCTTGCCGAACGTAAATGAGAGAGATTGGAGGTGGATGGAGATTGTCTCCAATGTTTCTCCAAGATTCTAAGGTTCTTCCTTTCATCATAGAGAGCTTTATTGAACCAAGGTGCTGAGGGGGTGGGTCTTTTCCTTTTGCTTTGGAGTGGAGCGACATTATCGATTTCGACTGCTAGGACTGAGAGGCAATGGGAGGTGAGATCGTTGACATCCACGTTAGGGTCTAGTCTAGGAAGTGAACGCATAGCAGAATCACACAGAGTGTCAAGATCAATGTTTTTAGTGTTGCGGAACCAGGTAGAAGCCCTTTTAGGTTGGGCGAGAGTTATAACGTGCGAAAGGTGAAAACGGAAGGGAATGAGGAAGTGGTCTGACCAGTCTACATGGATAGGGGGAGCAATAGTAAGCAGGTCTGCTTTAGAAATAATAAGGTCCAGAATTGAGCCCTTAGAGTGTGTAATTTCCGAGCAGTGTTGGAAATGATCTTTGGCTGAGAGAAAGGTGGCAAGCTTGTTGGCAGCCGAGTCTTCCAAGGAGCCCCAGTGGAGATTGAAGTCACCCAGGAAGATCTGCCTGTCACTTTGAGAATATTGGTCACTGATGAAGTCGGTGAGTTCCTCCAAAAAGGAAGAGCAGTTACCGGGCGGGTGGTAGATGGAATGGAACCTGAAGGGTGAGCCGTGATGTACTTGAAGTTCTAAGGATAGGCATTCGAATGTACGAAAGAAGATGGTAGGAAAGGCTTTAATTTGAAGGGAGTTTCTGAAGATGATAGCGACACCTCCCCCAATTTTGTCTGTTCTGTCATTTCTGAGGATAGAGTAGTCGGTAGGTATCAGAAGATCAAACAAAGTATGAGAGGAGTCATTAAACCAGGTCTCAGTGAGGAAGAGCATGTCAAGATTGTAGTGGGTGATAGTGTCAGAGATTTCCAGTTTGTGTTTGATTGCAGATCTGCAGTTGTGGAGCAAACAATGCAGCTCTGACGCAACTGTTTTGGTGATGGGGGTGTTTGGGCTGTTAAGGGAGATAGGGATAAGATTCTTGTATGAGGGTGCCAGGGAAGAAGAAGAAGGCTGGTTAGTTCTGACAGAAGAGATGGTCTGAATAGTGAATTGAGTAGAATTTTTAGGAGAGGAAAGTGGAGGGGGATTGACATTGGTAGTCTTGTAGCTAGCCAGTAAGTTGGCGATGTCTGCAGAGGACAGACCGTGGTTGGCTTTATTGGGGCGCGGGAGCAAGGAACTCCTCGGGAGGTTGTTAGGGAAGGGGGATATCTTAGCACTTAAAAGTGAGATGGACGCTTCAAACTGGAAAATGGAAGAGATGAGAGAATCAAGTTTATTTTCCAGGGAGAGGAGGGCTGAGCACGGAGTGTTGGGTGGCTCGATGGTTAAGGGAGGGAGAGCAGTAGGCGAAGGAGGACAGGCAGAGGTGGGGGAACGGGGGGGTATTGGGGTGCAAGGGTAGAAGGTGGGGAAAGATGGTGGTAGAAAGGAGTGGATGGTGTTACAGTGATATTTTTACTGGTGTTGAGCAGAGGGGAAGAGTAGAGATCATAAGTAGGAGGAGACAGTTGAGGAGTCGAGAGGGAGGGCGGGAGGTGGAGGGGGAAAGGAGGGGGGTCAAAGGAAGGCCGGAGATACGTGAAGATGAGAGGAGAAGGGGCTGTACAGGGAGGGGAAGAGGGGGGTCAATGGAAGGCCAGAGGTATGGGGAGATGAGAGGAGAAGGGGATGTACAGGGAGGGGAGGGAGGGGGGTCAAAGGAAGGCCAGAGGTATGGGGAAAAGAGAGGAAAAGGTGCTGGACAGGTACCGTAGGCTATGAAAGGTGAATGTAGTGGGACAGGCACCAGGCAGAGTGGGGGGGATTGGGCTAAATGGTAGTTGGGGAGGAGTATGGGACTGTAAGGTCAGAGGGAGGGAAGAGGACGGAATTACCGAGAGGGGAGACAGGGTTGTGAAGCATAGGAGGAGGAGGGGGAGGTTGAAGAGAGATGGGAGGTGTAAGAGAAGAATTAAGGGTACGAGGAAAGGGGAAGAGCGGAAAGGGATGAGGAGAAGGGGGAGGAAAGGGGGAAGGTAAGGAAAGTTGATCGGTAGATCAGGTTGTAAGAAAGGTGGATTCAGTAGGGGGAGATGGGTAGGATTAGGGGGATTAGGGGGCGGGAGATGGCATTGGAATATTGGAAAGAGGCAGGGTGGGGTGGGGAAGCCGGAGGTAAAGCAGACGAGATAGGGGGAAGATCAAATTGGGAAGGGGGAAGAATGGGAGAGGAGGGAGCAAGAGAAGGGGGGGACAAAGGGTAGACCTGTGTCTCCCGGGAGAGCGGTCTGAAGGAATATAGGGGGATCGGGGGGGGAGAAAGGGAGAAAGGAGAGGAGCTAGAAGAAGAAGAATCGAGGGAGATCGTAGTCACATGGGTGGGACGAAGGGAGTGGAAGAGGTGGTCAAAGAGAGAGAGACAGGAGTCTGTAGCTTGGATTATGACAGTGCCATTGTTATAAAGTGTAATGGTGAGAGAACCATTAAAGCAAGCGGAGGGGGAAATCTTTAGCCGCTGCCCATGTGGGATAGAAGAGGAGGAGGAGACGTTGAAGGAATTGAAGAAGCTGGAGGACCAGGAAGGGATGTCGTGAGTGAAAAAAATGAAGTCATTTTTGAGCTTCCCTAGACGCCCATTATGGAATTGGTCAACAAAGAGGGAATCAGGAAATTGTTCAATGGTGTTATGCTTGAACCGTTTTGCTGCTGCTTTGGACAGATTAGGGGGATAAATGACTTTGAAGCAGTTAACTCCAGACTTAATTCGAATGGAAGCCATGATAAGGAGATGAGGGGATGGAGGTGTGGGGGGTAGAAAAAGGGGCCACTAGGGTAGCGATAGCGCAAAGAAGTATAATAAGAGGAGGGCGCATATTCCGGAAATCGAGTGAAAATAATCCAAAAGGAGTGTGGTCAAATCAGGACCAAAAAGGAGGTACCATTGGCCACCAGAGCTGAACCAGCTGACAAGTATAGAATAGAAGTCCCGGACTGGTGACTGATCAAAACCGTTCCAAGATGGCTGCCGCATTTGCTCATCCAGTGCGGCGGTTCGTGGGAGTCCCTCCTTTGTTTTCATGGATCGACAAGGGAGACCATTTTGGAGAAGATACCTAACGAGGCTAAAGACAGGCAAGAAAGCAGATTCCATTAAATAGAGGTGCCCACATGAGTGGTAGGGGAGAAGCAGCATCTGAATATTTTAGGGGAAACCAGTAGTCAATGCATGAGTGTCATTAATGGAGATCCCAATTATTCTAGTATGAAGGAATGTGGTGAGTTGTCCTATCCAAGATGGCCGACACAGATTGAGGTAGACCATTCCTCTTTCTATTTCCATAGACCATTACTCAAGTAGAAAATAATGATGTACGTTGCCCTATCCAAGATGGCCGCAATAGATTGAAAATAGATCATTCCTCTTTCTATTTCCATAGACCACTTTGCCATGCGTGCAAACCTCTTCTATTTCTAATAGTGGAAGAGGAAACACAAAATGGGTGCCAGTCTGTGATTGTTATGGGAGAGGATAGCTTCGAACTCGGCCATTTTGCTGATTCCGAGTAGCTCCACCAAATGTCAGGACAATAGTGGCAGAGTATGGTGGTTGGGACTAATCTAGGGCAGCTCGTATCACTTTATTCCCAATCATCCCTGTTTGCCTGGTTGCCCCTCCCACTGTTGGTCGTCTCAGACGCCAATACTGCCTTCAAGACAAGCCATGTCAACCTCCTCCTATTTTGTACTATAAAGAGCGGGAGGTTCCCTCTTGCCAAAGTTCCAGACATAACCGTAGGTTATATAATATTCAGCTGATGCCATATGCCCAGCGTATGTCTGCTGTCGTCTTCAGGCTGGGTGCTCCTCTCCATGTTCACTACAGCGCTCACCTCTGGCCACGCCGAGCTCCGTTTCGCCTCTCAGGACCGCAGCAAGAGCAAAGGTCCTCTCGTCATCGAGTGGCACGCAGCGGCCAGAAAACGCTTTGGTGCACCCAGGCTGGCCCGGTCGACAGTCAGCTGCAGGCAGCGTCCATGCACGAACTGAGCAGCAGCCACACCTCGCCAGCCCTTAGGCCGCGCCGCTTCTCCGTCAAGGCTCCGGGGGGCTCCGGAACAGAATCAGCAGGGTCGCGTCGGGGACTTGACAGCAGGGCAGCACCGGCCTGGCGCGGCCCCCTACGGACTCACTGGAATCACCGCCTATGCAGCGCGGTCCGTAAATCGCTCACTGGAGATCCGGGTCCAGATTTCTGCAGGCGAGTTGTGGTTGGTTCCAGCGGGAGTAGGGACCCGCTTTCATCGGCCAGCCAAGTGGGTCCTGGTCGTACCTGCAGCGTCTTCCAACTCGGCGTCGTCATGGGTCCGGGCGGAATCAGGATGTTTCCCTTCTCCAGGCCGGGGGTTAATGTGGGTGGCACTGGTCAGAGATTGCAGTGGTCACAAGAAAAGAGTCGCATCGGGTAAGGGTGAGCCGAAATATCCCCTTCGTGTCTCTGGCCCGTTATCCAAGATGGGGGTCCTGGTCAGTGCAGCTCCACAAACCCCGGATTTCATCACTCAGGCATCGGCTCCGAAACACGGTAAGCGGAATTTAAGTATCTGCCAATATTAACGTCGAGAGTTTGACGGTTCCGATGCTGGGCCGCTGGGGCTAACAGGGATAAATGTTAAAAATAACGATCCCTAGCGGAGGAGCTCCCATTTGCGGGCTCCTCACCAGTCGGCCATCTTGCAAACCAATCATAAGGGTAGCGCTTTAAATGACCACGTTTATTGTAAAACATGATGCGCTGCAAATACAAGTTGTTTTGTGGGCCCAGTTTGTGAGCGAATTACAGAGAACCGAATATGGAGGGGTTATGGTTGAAGACCTAAGCATTAGGCAGCATATTGCACAAACGCACTTTACCAGTTTGAGACACAGGGAGATAAAATTATTTTTACTAGAATCACACTTTTTTGGGAAAAATGCTGAACCACTGGGAACATCACGGCATCTCTGTTCCCCATAAGAAAGGCCATTCGCAGATGCATATTACAGATGAGGCCACAGATGACCATTACTAGTGTGTCCCCAGAATATCGAGGTAAAAATCTTGATGACACCAAATATTGTGGACGTAATGTTGAAGGACAAAATATCGAAAGGTAAGTGTTAGAAAATGGGTTTATGGTTGGCAGAGGTATGCACCCTGTCCAGTCAGGGTAAGTCAGATAAACACTAAAGGATAACCTGTGCTCACCCTCTGGTAGCTTGGCATAGAGCAGTCATCCTTATCTAAAGAGGCAATGTGTAAACGTATTTGTGCAAAACATACTCACAGTAACACAATGAAAACACCACAAAAAGACTCCACACATGTTTAGAAAAATAGACAATAATTGTATGAGTAAATCAAGACCAAAACAACAAAAATCCAATACGTAGAAGTCGAGATATGAATTTTTAAAGAATAAAACTTTTCTTAGCGCTTAGAAGCAATAAGCGCTAAAGGGGGTTATCTGGTCGCACTGGCCCAGGGCAAAGCCAAAAGTTCAGGCTGACCACGATGGAGCACAGGCTGGGTGGGGGGAGACAGGCAGGCCAGGGTTAAAATTACCTTAACCATTGTCGCAACAGCAAGATGCGGGGTGCAGACGAGTGATGCATCGATGTCGGCCCCCACAGACGAGGCAATGAGTCGATTTTCTCCATACAGTGGTGGCGATGCGTCGGTTCCTAAGATGGAGCGCACAAGCAGAGAGGCATTGATTCAGAGTGCGACGCACTGGGTTTCTCCGTGCAGTCGAGTGGAAGCGTCGATCTCTCCACACTGCTGCAGCTGTGATGCACGGTTCTGATGCATCCGTTTCAGGAAGGGAAGTGCTGTTTTCGATGCAATGTGCCAATTCATCTCCCACAACAGGGTTGATGTGCTGGTTCTGCTACATGCAGACAGAGGATGCATCAATTTCTCTGGTGCAAGTATCTGGGTCCACTTCCAGTGAACCAGGCACAAGAGCAGGGGTAGAGACTTTGATAGCCCTGAGTCGCAAGCAACAGGAGTCAAGCCAACAGGCCCTTGATGATCACTTTGGATGCAATGCAGAGTCCAGCTCTCCCTCAGCAGGGTAAGAGAGCAGCAGGCAGCAGGGCAGCAGGGCAGCACAGCAGAAAAGCAGGTCTTCCAGATCAGCAGTGCAGCACAGTGATAGCCCTTGTAGCAGCACAGCAGTCCTTCTGACAAAGGTTCTTTACAGGTACAGAAGTGTCTGATTTGGTGGGGTCAGAGACCCAGTACTTATACCCAGTCGTGCCTTTGAAGTCAGGGTGACTTCAAAGAAGGGTCTTTAAAATGCACAAAAGTCCTTTCTTCCCAGCCCCGTCTCCAGTCTATCTGTATGGGGTAATCAATCCTTTGTATGGGGACAGGACCCTGCCTATTCAGTTGTAAGTGTCAGCTCCTCCCTCCCATCCTGCCCAGGATGAGCCATCAGGATGCAGATGGAGACACAGACACACCTATTCTCCCTTTGAGTGTGGCTGTCTACAGGGAATGCACAAAAGTCAAGCTGTCACCCACTCCAGACGTGTATTGGAGACAGGCTGCAAGTACACAGAAATTTAAGAGCAGAGAAATGCCAACTTTCTAAAAGTGACTTTTCTAGAATAGTAATGTTAAATCCAACTTTACCAGTAAAGAAGATTTATCATTACCATTCCAAAGATATAAAACATGATATAGATACTCCTTCTCAATCAGAAAAGACAGCTTAAAAGTATAATAAGGAATTCCCAATGTTAATCTATGAGAGGAGTAGGCCTCAAGGTAGTGAAAAATAAAATTGGGTGTTTGTCACTACCAGGAGATGCAAAACGTAAAAGTACATGTCCTACCTTTTAGTTACGCAGCACCCTGCCCTATCGGCTACCCAGGGCCTACCTTAGGGGTGACATATATAATAAAAGGGGAGTTTAAGGCTTGGCAAGGACTTTTAAATGCATAGTTGAAGTGGCAGTCAACTGCATACACAGGCCCTACGGTGGCAGGCCTGAGAAAGGTTTGAAGGGCTACTTGTGTAGGTGGCACAATCAGAGCTGCAGTTCCACTAGTAGCATTTAATTTACAGGCCCTGGGTGTATGGTATGCCACTTGATAAGGGACTTACAAGTAAATGAAATATACCAATTGTAGATAAACAAATGTTACCATGTTTAGGGGAGAAGCACTTGCACTTTAGCATTGGTCAGCAGTGGTAAAGTGCTCAAGGTCCTAAGTCCAACAAAAAGATCAGCAACAAGAGGAGGGAAGCAGGCAAAAAGCTTGGCAAAAGGCCACCCTAAGGCTGACAGGTCTAACACATGCCCCCTTAGCTGAAAGTGGAGAGCTACCCAACCTCTAGGGGGTTCTCAACACTAAGGCAGAAAAATCTGGATAGACCATCAGCAATGACGTGGTCTGACCCTGGTCTGTGTTCCACCCTGAAGTCCATACCCTGTAGGGAAATAGAGTACCTCAACAGTTTTGGATACTAATCCCTCATTGGCATGAGCCACCTGAGGGGCTTGTGGTCAGTCTGAATCAGGAAGTGAGTCCCAAACAGGTATGGTCTCAGCTTCTTTAGTGAGGTAAATAACAACAAAAACTTCTCCAGAACCAATTATTTAAAAAACGGCAATACGTCCATGATATAATTGCAATTGTCCCACAGCCCAATGGTTTTTAAATTGTTTTTATTCAAAAGTATAAAAATATAGTGAATAAATCATTTTTCTTTTTAGCATATATGTTTTTCATTATATACACATATACAAAAGCAGAGACAATTATAAAAGATGCTTAACACAAAATATGTTAAAGAGCACCACCCACATCACTGAGAAAAGATAACATCTAGCACATAAAGCAATTAACAAAACATAAAAAACTTAACACAATGTCAAAACAAGTAAACACATGAACAATAAACAATATACAATAATAACAAAGGGAAAAGAACAACAAAAACACATAAGGCAATACTCAATATATTCAAAATCAATCAAGTCATCCAAAACGCGCGTCAGCGCTTTTCCTTTGAAATATGTATTATTGATGACTTGATTGATTTTGAATATATTGAGTATTGCCTTATGTGTTTTTGTTGTTCTTTTCCCTTTGTTATTATTGTATATTGTTTATTGTACATGTGTTTACTTGTTTTGATATTGTGTTAAGTCTTTTATGTTTTGTTAATTGCTTTATGTGCTAGATGTTATCTTTTCTCAGTGATGTGGGTGGTGCTCTTTAACATATTTTGTGTTAAGCATCTTTTATAATTGTCTCTGCTTTTGTATATGTGTATATAATGAAAAACATATATGCTAAAAAAGAAAAAATGATTTATTCACTATATTTTTATACTTTTGAATAAAAACAATTTAAAAACCATTGGGCTGTGGGACAATTGCAGTTATATCATGGACGTATTACTGTTTTTTAAATAATTGGTTCTGGAGAAGTTTTTGTTGTTATTTACCTTGTTTATTTCCCTGCTCCCTTCTCCTTACATATTGAGCTCGTTCAGAAACCCTCTAGTCTGCTTTAATGTTCCTCAGCTTCTTTAGTGCCCAGACCTCACAAAAAGCTTCTCTCTCAATAGCGCTCCACCTTTGTTCCCTGGGGAGTAACCTCCTGGTGATGAAGGCTACAGGTTGGTCTAGGCCCTCTTCATCAAGTTGTGAAAGTACTGCCCCTATATCATGCTCTGAGACATCTGTTTGTACAATAAATTCCCTGGAAAAATCAGGGGCCCTGAGCACAGGGGCTGTGCACATGGTCTGCTTTAGGGAGTCAAATAGCCGTTTGGCATGCCTCTGTCCAAATCACATTTCTGGACTGCTCTTAGAAGTCAGCTCTGTCAAGGGGGCGACAAAGGTGCCACATCCCTTGGCAAACCTCATATAGTACTTACTGAGGCCTAAGAATGCTCTGATCTCAATTTGGGTTTTGGGGGGCTATCTTGGCTGGAGGGTCTGCACCTTACCCCTGCTCACCAGGTGTCCGACGTAGACCACTGACCCCTGCCCTATCTGGCACTTACGTGCCTTGATAGTCAGGCCTCCCTGTTTTAGAGCCTGAAGCACTTCCTGGAGGTAAAAAAGGTGGTCATTTCAGCCGCAACTGAAGACAGCTATGTCACCCAGGTAGGCAGCACTGAAGGCCTCCATTCCAGCCAGAACCTGGTTCATCAACCTCTGGAAGGTGGCAGGGACATTTTAGAGTCCAAAGTGCATCACTCTAAATGGATAGTGTCCCTCTGGATTGGAGAAGGCTGACCTCTCCTTTTCTTCTTCTGTTAAGGCAATCTGCCAGTACCCTGCTCTAAGATCAAAGGTACTTAAGAACAGGGCAGCCCCTAACCTATCAATCAGTTCATCAGCCCGGGAGATGGGATAAGCATCAGTCTTGGTGACTGAATTGAGGCTCATGTAATCCACACAGAACCTGAGTTCAGGCATGGTGCCCGGTGGGACAGCTTTTGGTACCAGTACCACAGGATTGGACCTGGGGCTACTGTAGGGTTCTATCACCCTCAACTCCATCATTTTGGAAACCTCTTCCTTAATGCTGGCCCTCACCTTGTCAGACATCCTGTAAGATTTATTCTTGTCATGAAGGCTGTCCCCTGTGTCCACATCATTGGTACAGAGGTGGGTAGTCCCAGGGATAAGAGAAAACAGGAAGGAGTACTGCACCAGCACTTGGTGGCAGTCCCTCTGCTGTTCAGGAGTCAGACTGGGAGAAAGGATTACTCCCTCCACTGATCCATCTTTCTCCTTGGAGGCTAGGAGGTCAGGGAGAGGTTCACTCCCCTCTTCCTCCTCTCCATCTGTCACCAACATCATGGTGAGCTCAGACCTCTCAAAGTGGGGCTTGAGGCGGTTGACATGAAGCACCCTGTGGGGGTGCCTGGGGGTCTTGAGGTCCACCAGGTAGGTGGCCTCACCCTTCCTTTAAACCATCTCATAGGGTCCAGTTCAGCGGTCCTGGAGGACCCTGGACTCCACAGATTCCATCACCCACACTTTCTGCCCAGGTTGTAATTCCACAGTGGTAGAATTGTGGTCATACCACTGCTTCAACACTTCCTGACTGGCCTCTAAGTTGTCTGAAGCTTGAATCCACAACTTAGCCATTTGGTTTATGAAGGCCAGCATGTAGTTCACTACATCCTTGGGAATCTTCCTGGGCGCTTGCTCCCACCCTTATTTCACCAAACCTAGAGGTCCTCTTACTGGGTGCCCACACACAAGCTCAAAGGGGCTAAAGCCCACTCCCTTCTCTGGCACCTCTCTGTAAGCAAAGAGAAGGCATGGAAAGAGGATGTCCTACTTACGCCTCAAGGCCTCAGGCAGGCCTTTAATCATGCCCTTCAGGGTCTTGTTGAACCTTTTACCAAGCCAATTGGTTTGTGGATGTTAGGGGTGGAGAACTTGTTGATGACCTACACTCCTTCCACATCAACTGCAATAAAGCAAAATAAAGTTGGTGACCCTGTCAGATGCCACTTCCTTGGGGAAACCCACTCGGGTAAAAATCCCCATCAGGGCCTTAGCCCCTGCAGGTGCAGTCATGGTCCTCAGAGGGATGGCCTCTGGATACCTAGTGGCATGATCCATCAGAACCAGGATAAACCTGTTGCCTGAAGCAGTCTGGGGATCCATTGGCCCAACAATATCTATGCCCATCCTCTCAAAGGGTGAGCCAATGACAGGCAAGAGATTAAGGGGGGCTTTTAGCTTCTGCCCTGTCTTCCCACTGGTCTGGCAAATCACACAAGTCCTACAGAACACATCTGAGAAAGTCTGAATCCTATGCCAATAAAAGTGGGAGACACACCTTGCAAAGGTATTGTCTTAGTCCAGGTGTCCTGCCAGGGGTAGTTCATGAGCCAGCTCCAGTAGGAAGGCCCTGTAGCACTGGGGGACCACCAGGGCATTTGTTGTTCCATGCACAGAGGTCTTAGGCTCACTGTAAAAGAGGTTGTCCTCACAGTAAATGTGACGACTTCCAGAGGCATCACCTACTGCTTGGGCTTCAGTCTATTGTGTCATGCCCTCAAGGGTTGGGCACTTCCTCTGTGCCCTACATAACTCCTCCTTGGTGGGTCCTCCTTCCACTTACCATCCAGAAAGCTCTGGCAGGTGTTAGGAATGGGGGTCTCTAGTTGGCAGTGGCTTGCACCCTGCCCAAGTATGGACCCTTATTCTAGTCAGGGTAAGGGAGTTGCATACCCAAGATAACCCCTGCTTGCCCCCTTGGTAGCTTGGCACGAGCAGTCAAGCCTATCTCAGAGGCAATGTGTAAATTATTTGTACAAACATACAGTATCACCACTACAAAAGAACACCACACAAGTTTAGACAAATGACCAATATTTATCTGAATAAAACAAGACTAAGGGGCCGATTCCGATCTCGGCCGGTAGGGCTCCGAATCGGATTCTGCTTTACGGGATCCGATTCGGAGGCCTTTTTTCCGACCGATTCGTACAGTCGTCCCAGCGAGCAAGTACGATGCGAGCGCACGCAAAATCGCCGACCGACTCGTTCCCGGGTCCGAACCGCTCCGACCGACTCGTACGGACACGGCTCGCACCACGCAATGGAGACGTTTCCCGACCGAGCGAGTACGATGCACGCGTCGGATGGCCGGATCGAGTCGGACCGTCCGGCTCGCAAAAGCACCCGGAGCCAGACTTGGGGTGCCCGTGTCGGACGCCCCTGCACGCGTAGCCACACGAGTCGAACACAGGGGGGGACCAAAGGGTCCCCCCTACACATGCATGTATGGTGCGAGTCGCACCAACGCGTACCCACTGTAGGGGGTCCCCCTGTTCGCGACGTGCCCATTCAATCAATGGGAGCCCGTGTACGCGTTGTATGACCGGCTCCCATTGACTTCAATGGGAGTCCGACCAAATCGAGTCGGGCAGCATACGGCTGCATCGTACTCGCTTGGTCGGACTGGGGGAGTCCGGCTCGGTCGGAAATCTCTCCGGATCCGGCTCGGTCGGAGAGCTTTCCAACCCAGATCGGAATCGGCCCCTAAAACTACAAAAATCCAACATACACAAGTAAAGATATCACTTTAAAAGGTTCAAAACTGTCTAGTCCATAGGAAACTATGGATACATCACTTTTATCACAAAGTTTGTGGGATCCTTCAAAATCAAAGATGAAAACAGGTGCAGGGGAGGTGAGGTGCTAGAAAAGCCAAGCGATGCGTCCGTTTCTTACTCCCAGGAGGTGATGTGACGGTTCCTTACTGCAGTGCAGGGAAGGTGATGCATCTCTTCCTTACTGCAGTGCAGGGGAGGTGATGCATCGGTTCCTTACTGTCAGAGAAGGTAATGCGTCGGTTTCTTACTGTGAGAGGAGGTGATGCGTCAATTTCCGGATACAGGGCCTCGGTTCCTTACTGCTGGGCAACGTCGATGAAGAACTTGGCGCACAGGGACGATGTGTCAAAAATTCTGACGCACTGGGTCGATATGGTGGCTACGGAACAGGCTTTGCGTCAATTTCGCAGCCACGAAGCAGGTGCTGCATCAATTTCTTCAGCCGCACAACAGGGCCTGCGTCAGAGTTGGAGCGGGTGCCACGTACGTCGGTGACACGAAGCTCGGGACCCGATGATCTTTCAGCCACACGAAAGGCGCTGCATCAATTCTTCGGCCACACCTTGGCGATGCATTGGGTTTTCAACTGCACAGTAGTGCTGCGTCAGTAAAAAAAGGTGCTGGAAAGTGCACAAGACCCTGCCTTTCCCTGACCTGGCTCCAGACACACTACATGGTGGTGGAGACACCTTTGCCTGACGACAGGCACAGCCCTATTCAGGTGTCAGTGACAACTCCTCCCACACCTCTAGCTCAAAAAGACTCATCAGCTTGGTGATGGGCCATCAGGATATGCAGGGCACACCTCAGCTCCTTTTGTGTGACTATCTAGAGTGAATGCACAAATAGCCCAATTTTCACCCTCCCTCAGACGTGAATTCCACAGGAAGGCAGAGGTACAGAATGGTAAAGCAAGAAAATGCCCACTTTCTAAAAGTGTCATTTTCAAATATGCAATTTAAAAACCAACTTCACTAAAAGATGTCTTTTTAAATTGTGAGTTCAGGGACCTCAAACTCTAATTCTTTATCTCTTCCCTATTAGAAGTTACACTTGTAAGAGGTTACAGCCTAGGGCAGCTCAAATGATAACCTATAGGAGAGATAGTCCTTGCAATAGTGAAAAACGACATTGGTAGTATTCCGCTATCAGGACATGTAAAACACACCAGCAAATGCCCTACCTTTTAACTGCACTGAACCCTGCCCATTGGCTTGGGCCTATCTTAGGGGTGCCTAACAAGTAGTAAAAGGGATGGTTTGGGCCCGGCAAGTAGGTGCACCTGCCAGGGCGACATGGCAGTTCAAAGCTGCGCTCAGAGACACTGCTGTGGAAGGCCTGAGACATGTTTGCAGGGCTACTCTTGTGGGTGGCACAATCAGTGCTGCAGGCCCACTAGTAGCAGCATTTGATTTACAGGTCCTGGGCACACACAGTGCACTTTACTAGGGATTTACCAGTAAATCAAATATGACAATCATGGATAAACCAATCACCAATGCAATTTATACAGAGAGCCTATGCACTTTAGCACTGGTTAGCGGTGGTAAAGTGCTCAGAGTCATAAAACCAATGAAAACAGGTCAGAATTAATAGGAGGAAGAAGGCAAAAAGTTTGGGGATAACCCTACAAAAAGGACCAGGTCCAGCAGCAGGTCACCAAGGGGAGCAATGTCCTCCTCAGTGGACTCCGGGGCGGCCACTGCAGGCGCTCCCTCCACCTCAACTGGGAGACATTCAGGGGTTGGTTTTCCACACCTTCTACCTTTCCCCTTCCTAGCAGCTGGCTGTGCCATTTTTCCAGATTCCAGCCATTTTTGACTCCCATCCTGGGCAGCCATGGACACAAATCCTCTCTGGTAACCCTAACATTTGCAGTTGTGTCTTGAGCTTCACTTCCTTCCAAGTAGTGTGCTCAAGGTCATTACCTAACAGTCCACAGGCATGGCAGGACTCACTGCAACTTTCAGAAGACCTGCCCACCCACTCAAATGGAACAAGGGCCACTGGATATTGACCCTCTCTGGTGTCAGCCACCACAAACTGGTGGACTGCTTTGGGTATCACCTGCTCTGGGGACACCAGGTGACTCCTTACCATAGTCATGCTTGAACTTGTGTCCTTCAAGCCTCACACCTTAACCATTGATGGTAGCATTGCCTAATCGATGCAGTATTAGAGGGTACATGGATTTTAGGAACCATCTCACTGTCACCCATGGGCACTAGGGTAACCTCACTAAACTACCCCCCCCCCACTTATTGGGCCAAACTCCTCCCTCAGTGCTACACTCACCACCCCTGTGACTTTTTCTCCTGTGGGAGGTTGTGCTCTTTTTGGGTACTTGGGATTCCCCTTGTAGTGCCCACACTCGAAACACTCCTAGCGCTTGGGAGTTTTGGGTTGCTGACTCTTGTCAGGGTAGCTTTTCTTCTGGTGGCCAGATTGGGAATTGGAACCTTTCCCCTGCGAGTTATTTTGGGAGGCTTGAGAGAACTCCTTTTTATCTCCCCCTCTTTTTCTGTTGGGAACCCTGACCACCCTTTTGGGAGCCCCCCCATACCTTCTTGTACACTCTGGTGCTGGCCCAGATGTTCGCCTCCTCAGCAAGCTTCATGGGTTCAGCAAGTTTGCTATCAACCAGGAGTTGGCGCAGCTCTGGAAACAAATAACAAACATGTACTCCTTCAAAATCAAGTTGTGCAGCCCTATATAATCATCAACCTTTGTTGCCCCTTACTGAGCCCTTAAGTGCCTTGCTAGATTAATCAAATAAATCCAACCAGGTCTGCGATGAGATCTTGTGGTTGGCCCTAAATCTCTGTCTGTATTTCGCAGGTGTCAGTCCAAATTTGTTGACTAGAATGGCCTTAATTGTGGTGTAGTGTGTCTGGTCCCCCACCTCTAGGATTAGGAGTGTATCCCTCCCCACTGTAGACATTTACCTCCACAAACTACCCCCCAGGACTCCTCTGGGACCTTGTGCACTCTTAGATCCACTTCATAGGTTGCAAACCATTTATCTATGTCATCCTCCAGCACATTACTGGGTACCAAGTCTTTGGGTATGCAGACTCTTACTTCACTATAGGACACTGTGGATTTGATGCCACCATTATTGCTGGACTCCACCTGTAGGGCATTGATGTCCAGCACTCTGAGGCTCAGCTCATGCACCATCTCCCTCTCATCAAGAGCTAACCTCCTTTCTTCTTGAGCTTGTTATTCCTCCAATTTTAGTTTGAAAGCTTTTGCTCCTGCTCCAGCTTAGCAAGCTTCAAGTTTAGTTTTCTCACCTCCCTCCTGTCCACCAGCTCCTCTGGGGACAGGTTCTTTGATGAGACAATGCTGCCCACTCTGGGAACCACCACTGCTTCCAGCAAGTTGTTTGCCCCCTCCACAGGCAGTCCCAGATCCACCTCAGCATCCAGGACCAGCTCCTCATCCTCCTTAATTTCTTGCTCCTCCTCTTCTGGAGTCCCAGCCCCTGCATTATGGGCCTCTACCCAGACTCTCAGTGCCTTTTGCACCTCCACCTTACCGGTGAAGCCTTCAGTGTACAAATCGAACCCCTTGCAAAAATCTTTGAGATGGACCACAGTGTAGGCTTCCAACTTGGCCAGCTCAAAACCCAACAATGGAGGTGCCAATGCTGCTTCTCCAGCTAGAGACATGGTTTTAGCAAAAAATCAAATAGCCAATTAGGAAGAATTGAAAAAGGGGTTGAATTGGTCTTAAGTATAGAGCAGTAGTGTACACTAAGTCACTATAGGTACTGCACAAACACAAGTCCTACCCTCACCTCTGATAACCAATGTTAGAAATTGGGTTTCTGATTGGCAGAGGTATGCACA
The DNA here is from genome assembly GCA_963921515.1 of Calotriton arnoldi. Taxonomy (NCBI): domain Eukaryota; kingdom Metazoa; phylum Chordata; class Amphibia; order Caudata; family Salamandridae; genus Calotriton; species Calotriton arnoldi. Next base: position 2,950,151 of record CAWUFW010000623.1, read on the forward strand.
ATGTCCAAGCAGGAACCACAATCCTAGTCAGGGTAAGTCAGATACACACTAAAAGATATCCTGTGCTCACCCTCTGGTAGCTTGGCATAGAGCAGTCAGGCTTATTGAAAGAAGCAATGTGTAAAGTATTTGTGCAACACACACACATACACGCACACACACACACTAGCACAATGAAAACATTCAAAGGTGCCTTTCAGTGGGACAAGGTTGGTCCCTGTATCTGACCCACGCTCCATCGCGTTCTGCCTGAACTTTCAGAGTTGACCCAGTCAAGCACGACCAGATAACCCCGGTTGGCACTTCACGTCTTTACGTTTTTAAGCACTATATTTCAGGATATTCTCAAGAAATTCATAACGTCGGTTCTACTTATTGGATGTTTGTCATTTTGGTCTTGTTTTGTTAATTAAAGTAAGCTCTATTTTTCTAACCTGTTGTGGATTATTTTTGTGTGGTGTTTTAACTGTTTTACAGTTTTATTGTTTACTGTTTTAAGTGTTGCACAAATACTTTACACATTGCCTCTTGAGTTAAGCCTGGAGTGAGCACAGGTTAATTAAGGGTGTGTATGTGACTTACCCTGACTAGGATTGTAGTTCCTGCTTGGACAGGGTGCATGCCTCTGCCAACCAGAAACCCAATTTTTAACACAGGGCAGTCCAATAAAGCTTTCATTGCTAACAGAAAATGACTAGTTAAGGCACGAGTGGGTTACAACAGATCTCCAGACCAGGTGCTTAACTTGCTGAGATGAATGTATAGGTGGATTAGTGAGTATGCAAGTTCTGACACTATTCTCACTGAAGTGATATTCCATGTCAACATTCTGAAAGTCCTGCTGCTGTCACTCAGAGATCTCCTGTCACTGATGTAACTCCTATTGCCATGTCATTCCTACTCATGCTGTGAAAGAAGATGGAGGTTACAGCATATGCCCAGTACAGCCATTCAAAGAAAAAAATGGCAAAAACAAACACGTCTCTATGCTGCTCTTGTGTTCCCCTTCCATTTCCACATGAATGCTTATATGCCCCCTCTCAATTAAATATTCCCAATGTTTCTCCCATTCTCTTTATCCAGTCTCTGCCGCTACCCATTGTTTGAAACTGGGTTACTGGTTGACTGAGATGTGAGCCCTGGTCAAGCAGCAACCACAATCCTAGTCAGGGTAAGGCGCACACAAACCACAAATTAACCTGTGCCCAACCCCCTGGTAGCTTGGCACAGAGCAGTCAGGCTTAACTTAAAGGCAATGTGTAAAGTATTTGTGCAACACTTCAACCAGTAAAACAGTGAAAACACTACACAAAAAGAGCCTACACCAGGTTAGAAATATAGAGCTTAAATTAATACATAAAAACAAGGTAAAAATGACAAAAATCCAATCAGTACAACCGGAGATATTGAGTTTTAAAGTTTTAGGTAAAAATAGCGCCAACAAGCACAAAGCGCCAACTGTGGATATTTGGTCGCGCCAGACTGGGACAAAGTCACAAGTTCAAGCCCACTGGGATGGAGCATGGGCTGGCTACAGGGACCCAGTTAGGCCTGCTGAACAGAGTACCTTAAATCCTGGTTTGTAGAGTGTTGCAAGGATCCATGTCAAAGATGCGTTGTGCAGCCGAAGCAATTCATTGGTTCAGAGATGTGATGAGGCTGCGATGCGAGGGCCTGCATCATCGTCGAGTGTCCCATCGACAGGGCTTGCGATGCAGAAGTCAAGGATGCGGTGTGCAGTTGGGGCGATGTGTCAGTTTCAAAGACGTGCAAAACTGAGATGCGGAGTCGGTCATCATTTTCGAGGCTGCGGTCGACGAGGAACGCAAGGGCCTGCGTTGAGGATGCGTCGCGAAGGTTCGGATCCTAAGGCCTTTGCACCTTGTCCAATCCATGCATCAGCAGAGATGCGTTGGTTCTGCTGGGTCGACAGAAGCTGGTAAAGCACCTTAAGCCCACTTTCAAGGGTCCAGGACTGAGGTGGCACCACTTGGCAGGGTAGACAGATGGCTTAGTCCTGGTGCAGATACAAGGTTGTTGGAAGCTAGTTATGTCTCTGAGGCTTCAGATCAGAAGGCCAGCCAACCAGCCTTTGGAGTCACTCTGGGTTCTGGGTTGAAGAAATGCAGCTCCTCCCTCCCATCCTGCTACTGATAGCCCATCCAGCCACACCTAAGCTTCCTATTGTGTGTAGCTATCTAGGAAGAATACACAAAGCACAACTGCCAACTACACCCAGTCATGTGACCAGAGACAAGCTGCAGGCACTAAATGGCTATGGCAAGAAAATGCCAACTTTCTAAAAGTGGCATTTTCAGAATTGTAATTTAAAATCCGACTTCACCATAACTTAGGATTTTAAATTAGGATTCCAGAGACACCAAACATTATTTCTTCCCATTTGGAAATTGCACTTATTAAATGTAATAAGGCTACTCCAATGTTATCCTACAGGAGAGATAGGCTTTGCAGTAGTGAAAAACAAATTTAAGAGTTTTTCACTAGCAGGACTATGTAAACCTTAAAAGTTCACCTCCTACTTTTTAAATACAGCGCACCATGTTCTCTGGGCTGTCCAGGGCCTACATTTGGGGTGCCTTCTATGAATTAACAAGCATTTGCAATGCAATTGGTCTCGCATTTGAAAGTTTTAGTTATTGGCATTGTACATGATATTGTTTTTTATATATGTTTAGTTGTTTGTAGTGCAGTGGATGTATGTTGTTTGTAGTGGAATTATGTGGTTTGAACCTGGATTGTTAGTTGCTGAATTGTGTGGGATGGAATTGTGTAGTGTATTTGTGTATTGTAAATATGTTGTATGGTGAATAGATAGGGGTGAGAGCTATAGAATAGATTGAAAGTAAGAATGAGAGGGATACGTAGTTTGTGTATGAAGTGGTGAATGAAGTGCAGATAAAGTAGTATAAACAGTGTGTGAGAAAGAGAGATAGAAGGGGAGAGAATATTATAGATGTATAAAGAGGCTGTGGTTGTGTATGTAGAACATAGTGAAAGAAGAGGAGGCGAATGCGTGTTTGCTGTTATTTTTTTAAAAGTTATGGTATTGAAAGTGTGCCCAAGGATATGAAGTGAATTAATATGATAAATGCTGGATTAGTGTGTGAAAGTGATACAGTGGTGTGAGAGAGAATGAGAGAGAGAGAGTTGTGGGACGGTGATTTCGGGGGAGGTGTGAGGTTGAGCTATACCCAGTACGAGGATGTAAAGGTTCGGTCCACCTCAAGTGTCACAAAACTCTGCCCATCATTGGTGCCTTTGGCATGCCTTGGCATGTTTTAGGAGAAAGTTGTGTGTGCTGTAGTTAGTCCTATTCAGTTATGAGGGTAACAAATTAAATATATTATTTTGGTAGTGGATTATTACATCAAGTAGACAGAAGAGGAAGTTAAAGAACAGATCACGGATACAAGCACTGAGAGACACTGAGAATGAATTCTGGTGTCCAAAGAAAGATAGGAGACACAAGTGAAAATAAGGCAAAGTTTTCTGAACCACGTCACATAGTGATGGATTTCAGAATCAGGTTCACTGCCAGCTGAGGCTGTTTTGCCTGATATTTACCTGATGGTATTATTCATAAGGATTAAATGTAATAGTAGTTCCTGTTCTGGTTAGATGGCAACTTAAATAAAGACAAAAGAGTAGCAGGCGGTGTACTGTTGGAACCCATATGGGAAAGTAAATGAAACGCACCTGCTGCTTGAAATGCTCTGCATTCCACGCGTGAAGTGAATGTAGTCAGGTGCCATGGTATGTGCACATAATTACAGCATGGCACGCATCTGTAGATGCAATGCGCACAGATGAAATAACAGTAAAAAGCGGAAATGCAATTTATTTAAAAAGAAAGGTGTGGCGGTATGCTGGGTGAAATAAATAATTAAATACTGCTCAGTTGTATCTATTAGGTGAATGAATTGTTATGTCATCTGTGCGCATTGCATCTACAGATGCATGCCATGCTGTAACTATGTGCACATACCATGGCACCTAATTACATTCACTTCACGGTGGAATGCAAAGCTTTTAGAGCACCTCATGAGTTTCATTTACTTTACCGTTTGGGTTGCAACAGTACACCGCCTGCTTCTGCCCGTGCTACACGCCCAGCGGCCGTATAGGTAGAACCAGTGTAATTTGATGCCGCAGCACGCCTATATAAACAGAGCATGACGTGTACCCACAGCAGCAATTCACACGCAGAAACGAATACAAACAAGCATTTAGCAACGCAATCTATAACATATTATCACAAAAAGAGAGGGGGAAACAATACTTAGATGTGTCCTAATTGTTGTAAATTCCATGCACCTGAACTTAAAAATGACTCATAGTGATATTTGAAAACAAACCGGTGGCACGGTTTGTTGTTCTGTTTAAAGTTTGCTGTCTAATGATGTGCTGCGGGGACTGCGTGTTTGAAAAAGACATTCCGGTAGTCTTAATAAGACATTCCGCTAGTCTTAATAAAACGTTCCGCCAGTCTTAATGCTCAAATAAGTGAGATTGGCTATCGATCCTGGTTGCACACTTGCACGTGCAGTCTTTAACCTCGCTAAAGACCCAGTTAAGCAGCCTCTTTTTGCAGTTTTCTATAGCGCAAATTGGACCTAAAGATTTTGGAGGCCTTTACATGAGCACCAGTTATATTCCACGAGATTACAAGCTAATAGTACAGAGCTTTTACGAGTCCTTTCAGAAGTGTTCGGGAATTCCGTGATCAAAACACGCGAAATGTAGAGTTTAAAGAGAAAATTTGGATCTAGGCAATTATTTTACCATGTGTTTGTGGAAAATTTGTCATTTTAGTTTCAAAACTGCATTTACTTTAACAGCAGCAGTGACGTGAGTTAAGAGCGGGCGATGGTAAAATAACACGTAACTGGTGCCAACTGCAGCGGTGTGCGTGGGGGCCGGGGTGAGCAAGAGGGGACACAAACATTACCAGCAGTAACAAAGATTTTCCCGCCAGCCTGCAAGGAAGCTCCAAGGGCCACATGCACTACAAGGAAGACATGGAAGTTCAAGCGCTTGCAAGCGGCTGGAAGGCAGGATATTGGCGCTTTACCATGACTCCTTTTGGGAAGTTGCAACACTTATATTAGCCTTGCCACTGTGGTAGAGGCACTTTAAGCATGCAAACAAAAGGACTAACCTGGAGAAGGGCTGCCTCGGAAAAAGGGTGTGAGTGCCATTTTAGAATGATAAATGTTAGGCAACACCACAAGATAATCTTTAAAAGTGAAAGCACTGGGTATCAGGACAATAACATTGTCACATTCTTCTCTCTGAGGTCAATAACATGAGTATCCATGAGTTGGGAAATAAATACTATCTCTTATCAGCGCCCAGAGAACAAAGACAGAGCTCAGTAGGTAAGTGTAGTACTCATTTTGTGTCGTTAGTCTGTAGGTTGCATTTAATATTATAGCACTACTTGTAGGAACACGTTATCCTAACAGGGCTTCAAAGGATTAGACATAGACAACAGGAATGCATTCCTCGTACGCATTTTCAACCTTTTCAAAACAAAAAACGCATGTTTTTAGGACAAGCTGATGAGGATTTTTGTTAACAAGTGACAAGAAAGATGTCGGCATTTGTGGCCGAGTGCTGTGAAATTGTTAGGGCTGAGTTAAAGGGGTTGGTACTAAGGGGTGTTTTTTGCAGGCAAGCATTACGGGCGCCTTATTGATTAAATAACAGGGCACTGCAATTACTGCTCGATGCTATTTGGGAGGTGGGTGGGGTGTTCTTCATTATTTAGTACGCACATTTAAAAAACGAGAGGCTTGTTGTCAAAGGAAAAAAAGTTGTACTTACAGGATGCCTACTCACAGCGTGCCGCTTCTTATGCCCTGAAAGACTAAACACCAGCACTGGTTTACTGAAAGACAACATATGGTCGCTCTTTTAGATTAACAACACAGGTGCACGTGAACAATGGCGGCCGCAGCCCCTCCCGCTGCACTTTAATTGAAGTAAAAAAATGCACTGTGCGCCCGTGTTAATCTAAAAGGGCGATTTTGTGGAGGTCTCACTCCAGCAGTAGAAAAAGACACCGGAATCGTCATGTGATGCAAAATTAAACAAACACGAACAAAAAGCATACGGGCGCCTTATTAAATAAGTAACTAAAAGGCCACGGCATCGCTGCTGGATGATGTTTGGGAGGTGGGAGTTTTTTTTTTTTTTTGCAGGCAAGCATTACAGGTGCCTTATTAATTAAATAATGAAATAACAGGGCATGGCAAATACTGCTCGATGCTATTTGGGAGGTGGGAGGGGTGTTCTTCATTATTTAGTATGCACATTTAAAAAACAAGCACTTGCACAGCATCATACAGGCGTTTGGGGCAGGCAGACACAGATGCTGAGACTTGGAGAGTGATACGAGGAACGGGGCCTTTTGATATTAGGACAAACATGCAGTGGGACAGGGAGACAGGCGTACTTTGGCAGGGGGACACGACCACTGGGACAGGGAGACACATGTACTTTGGCAGGGAGAACACTTGGAATCGAAGACAAGATCATTGCCACTGGCGCTCAGAGACACGAACATTGGGACAGGGAGACAGAAACACGACCACTGGGACAGGTAGACACGTTCATGCACACTGGGACAGGGAGACACGATTATGACCACTGGGACAGGGAGACACGTGTACTTTGGCAGGGAGAACACTGGGAATGGAAGACAAGATCATTGCCACTGGCGCTCAGAGACACGAACATTGGGACAGGGAGACAGAAACACGACCACTGGGACAGGTAGACACGTTCATGCACACTGGGACAGGGAGACACGATTATGACCACTGGGACAGGGAGACACATGTACTTTGGCAGGGAGAACACTGGGAATGGAAGACAAGATCATTGCCACTGGAGCTCAGAGACACGAACAGTAGTAATGGAGACCCCGAGCCCACTGACCCCCGAGATTTACGCTTGTAATAGTGTCAACTGACATGCACAGAAGTGAGTTACACGCACCCTTCTACTAGTGCACCGACATGGCGATCCTCCAGCTGCTGTGGGTGGTGGTGAACGCGGATCATGTGACACACCAGCTGGGTCCATCCAGGGAGGGACGGGAACCAGGCAAGGATGGATGTCCAGGAAAACTACAGCGCCACACCGACACAGAAGAAGGACTAGCTGGCACAAAGGAGGCGCCCTGCCGCTGACATAGGACGGAGATAAGCGTCTCAGCCGCTCACAGCACTTTGGGATGGATAGCACACTGTTGTCAATAGCTGGGACAGCAACACGAGGATTTCCGTGGCTGGGATCCTTGATAAGTGTGGTGGGGATCGGCCGATGGGGTGTCCGTGACTTTCCCCTCCAAAGTTACTGTATACGCCCCCTCCTCCCCTAAAACTACAATAATAAAGCAAAGTGAACCAACCGCCTTAGAACAGCAGGATGGGTGTGTCCCCGCCCCAGACCTCTCTTGCTCTGCCAGGGTACCTCTCCGCAGCTGCCGTGACTTGCTCATCCTGAATATGCAACGCAGCCAACGAACGGGCCTGTGATTCCCCTTCAACTCTCCACGATCACTGGTACCACCGCCGCTGGGAGCTTCAAATTAAATGACAATGCGCATGTGCGCAATGACACGCATGCGCACTAAAAAACGCCAGAATAGTATTGAAGACAAAGTGCAGAATGCGGTTACGTAGCATGATGGGCATGCGCACACACGCGGTGGGGAGCGCTTATAGACGGGAAGCTGGAAACGACGGAACACCGGCCAGGAACAAAGCACGTCATCGCGTGCACGCCAGAAGAAAGTGCGGGGAGTAAAGGGGCCAGTAGCCTTGGAAGGATACAAATGACGATATAATCGTCATGAGGAGGGACTAACAAGCCTTAAACCAATTGGAAGCCAGCATTTACTGACCTAAGCCAATGACAAAGATGGGCGGAAAGTGGGCGGAGCTTCCCCCACTATAGTGTATGCAGCATCTCTCGTCGAGACAGTGCATGCGCTGCCTAGGCGAGAAATAAAAAGGAAGGTTTGGGCCTGGCAAAAGGTTTATTTTGCCAGGTCGACTTGGCAGGTTAAAACTGCACAGAGGCTTTGCAATGGCAGGCCTGAGACATGTTTAAAGGCTGCTTACGTGGGTGGCACAATCAGTGCGGCAGGCCCACTAGTAGCATTTAATAGACAAATCCTGGGCACATGTAGTGTACTTTACTAGGGACTTGTAAGTAAATAAAATATTCCAATTGGGTATAAGCCAATGTTACTATGTTTTGAGCAGAGAGTACAAGCACTTTAGAACTTGTTAGCAGTGGTAAAGTCCAAAGGCCAGGAAAACGAAGTCAGCAAAAACAGGAGGTCTGAAAGCAAAATGTTAGGGAGAAATCACACCAAGGATGCCATGTCTAACACCCATTATCTCCCTTCCTCCCGTTTCTCTCTTTCCAGCCCTCCTTCATGTTTATTTCTTTGGCTTACATTTCTCTCTCTTCTTGTTCTTATCTCATTTTTCTTTTGTTTCACAATCATTTGTCTTTAAACCCTTTTCTCCTACCATCAACTCCCTCACACTCTTCATTCATGCCTGTATTTCTCTCGCCCTCTTCTACCCCAGCTTAATCTATTGAAAATACCTTCTGTCACATTATTTTAATTTTTCCACTCTCTCCTTCTAAATTTCATCTATTGTCTCTCTAATTTCCTCTTTTTGCCTACTCCTACCTGCACAACCTAGGGCTTGCACAAGGATTTTTGTCATCCTAGTTCAATGTTCATTTTTCTGTAACAATTGCTCTTGCAATGGTGTAGTTTTGCTGCTTGTACTGGTAATATAACATCTCCTGCTGGTAGCAGCTTAGGCATCCACCTAGTAGTAAAGAGAACAAGGGTACCCCAATATATGAACCGGGGGTAATGAAATGTTTAGAGAAACAATGGTTCTTATGTGGCCCAAAAAGGTCCAAATTGAAATGACCCAGCTAGGGGGCACTAGGTTATTGAATGGAACTTAATTCTTAGAAGAGAGCAATAAGTAATATACTAGGGACATGTAGGTCAATGTATGACAGAAATTTATTCCACAACAATAATATATAGGTGCTCACACATCAAGTGACAATAAGCGTGACGTGACAGATGAAAGTGAAATTAAAATAAAGACATCGCATTGACAACAATACTAGAACATCCTTTAGAACATTTTTACAAAGTAAAAGGAGTTCTTGTTGTAGGGGGTCGACGGCGTTTCGAACTCAATTATTTGAGTTCATCTTCAGGACACTCAGCGCGGACCACAGTAGCAGCAGGACAGGCTCTGCTCTCTCTACACAGGCTCCCATTAACAGCCCTGTGTTCAAAACTTCGAAAACCCCGGCGCTGCATTGAATCACTCGACGGCCAGCTGCCCTTCCATTCTTCGAGTCCTTGATATTAATTTCAGCTGAGCTCATTGTATCCCAGGAACCTTTCCCGCTACAGCAATACCGATCAATTCTACTTGCTCACCTTGTATGTCCTGAAGATGAACTCAAATAATTGAGTTCAAAACGCCGTCGACCCCCTACAACAAGAACTCCTTTTACTTTGTAAAAATGTTCTAAAGGATGTTCTAGTATTGTTGTCAAAGCGATGTCTTTATTTTAATTTCACTTTCACCTGTCACGTCACGCTTATTGTCACTTGATGTGTGAGCACCTATATATTATTGTTGTGGAATAAATTTCTGTCATACATTGACCTACATGTCCCTAGTATATTACTTATTGCTCTCTTCTAAGAATTAAGTTCCATTCAATATCCTAGTGCCCCCTAGCTGGGTCACTTCAGTTTGGACCTTTTTGGGCCACATAAGAACCATTGTTTCTCTAAACATAGGCATCCACCTAGCATTGTCTTTCCGAAAAATTGTCTGTACTCTCTCCTGTGTCTCACACCAACCTTCCTTCTCACAGGTACTCTCTTGAATTCTTTTTAGCATTCCTTTCACTTCTTAAATACATGATGCTCAGACTTTCCCCTGACATCCCTCCACTTTCCTTCCTCTAGTTCACATATCGTCCTCTCTCACACTTTTCAGTCGAACTCCAATTTCCTTCCATCCTCTGATACCCTGCTTCCTCAGTTCTTCTCACTTTCCCCAAGGTCTCTCTCTCTCTCACACACACACACACACACCCACACACACACACCTGTTCTTTACAGTGATCTGAATGTTGTATTTCATACATTCCTTTATCACCTCTTCTAGTCCGACCTTCCTCTCACATTGTTCTCTCAAAGATAATCTTATATATCCCACACACTCCTGTCATCACATTCTCACACACTCTAACACCCTCACCTCTCAAATGGAATGTACCCCTCACATACACAAACATATTACATTCCCCCTTCAAATCCTCCTATCCATCGAAATTCCCCTTTACTTGCCCTTCTCACACTTATCTCCCTCATACTGTGCCTTGCTCATATTCCCTGCTTTCTCACCTCATGTTTCTCAAAAGCACTTTCACTTTTTCGCTCTCTACCTTACACAGATACAGTCAATCAAGGGTGACTATGTCCATATACTCCAAATCACCAGTGCAAAGTGTTGAATGCTCACTTTTGACAATTACGCTGGCGAAAATAAATGCTGTGCTCCACAATTGGGCAATATAAACTTAGAAACCTAGCTGTTGCGGTCAGAAAAAAATTCCATGCAGGATTGTAGAATGACATCACAGCCCCAACGATTTCAAGATGAAGTCAAGATTTAGTAGTGAAAATTGATCAAAACGAAAGTTTGTGGCAATTTACAAATTGCAGGTGTTTGAGGTTATTCTTTGATTTTCCGCATACTGATAGATAGCCAGAAGTCTGTCTTAATTAAAGCAGCCCAGCCACAGCCTAAGTAACTATGCTCTTGGTCACACACACTGGTGCCAGCCTCTTCAACAACATTTTAAAAGCACACTCACCAGGCACTGTGAAATACAAGTCTCAGAGTTGCACCTTTTTAAAATGTTGTGTCTCTCACGGATTCAGAATGACTAATTTCCACCCCAAGAAAAGCCACCAAGTTGAAGCATAGGTGATAAGTGCCCCATGTAATTGCAGCCAATCACAGATTTTAAGCTAAGAACTTTTTGCATCTTGGAGGTTGCTGGATAAGCTTTCTAATGATAGCTAATGACTTAAAAAACGTCAGCATGCACAAGTGTGTTAGCTAAAAACCCATAACTAGCTGGAGGTGTAATTCATGGCATCGGGCCACTGTGTAGAGTTGTTAAAAAATCCATTTTACACAGATACCTTTTTTATTGGTGTTATAATTGTCCACTGTTTGAGGTGGTGCCAGAACCACAAAACACCTCCCCAGTCACACTGACAGGCCTGCTAAACTTTGCACATGACGTTAGTGTTTTCCTAATGGTTGCCACGAAGCAAAAACAAACTCATGCAACCAGACTAAATTTAAGCTCAGTGAAAAATAACAATGTCCGGTGTAGTTGCACTGCTGAGGCACGTATCAAAACTTCATCTGCTGATTTGACACCAGTTATATATCACACTTTTACATTGTGTCAAAAAATTATAACACCCGGCCCCCTTAGAACCCTCATTGTTCTACCCACCAACGTAGAATCTACTTAGGAGCTATTATGAAACGACCGTAAACCAGCCTGGTATTACAACCCTTTCAGTTACCAACATTAGGGACACTTGTAATTTTGAGTAGAGTGGCAATTACCTCTAACTACCAGTGGGGTATTGAAGTCCCTCAAAAATGACGATTTACAAGAAGAATCAGACATACCAGACTGGATTTCCATGGCTAGTCATTATTTCCACTGGATTAAACAGGTCAAATCCACAATATATCCATGGTTACCGGCCTTAATAGAACAGGGGCACTCTTACTAAGGGGTCGATTCCGATTCGGGCCGGAAATCTCACCGACCGAGCCGGACCCGGAGAGATTTCCGACCGAATCGGACCCTAGTAGCCCGACCGAACGAGTACGATGCGCACGTATGCTATCGGACTCGATTCGGTCGGACTCCCATTGAAGTCAATGGGAGCCGGTCGAACAACACGTACGCGGGCTCCCATTGACTCAATGGGTGCGAGGCGAACAAGGGCGCACCCTACAGCGTGTACGCGGCAAAGCGACTTGTGCCGTACATGCACAGGTAGGGGGGACCCATGGGTCCCCCCTGTGTGCGACTCACGCGGGTACGCGTACCGGGGGGTCCGACACGGACCCCCAAAGTGCGGCTCCGACTGCTCTTTGGAGCCGGACTGCGCGAGTCGGTCGGACTGCTCGAAGCGCGCATCGTACTTACCCGGCCGGGGAACGTCTCCATTGCGCGGTGCGAGTCGTGTCCGTACGAGTCAGTCGGAGCGGTCGGGTTCTGCGAACGAGTCGGTCGGTGATTTCGCGAGCGCACGCATCGTACTCGCTCGCCCGGACGCACGTACAAATCGGTCGGGAATTAGGGCTCCGAATCGGATCCGGTTAAGCCGAATCCGATTCGGAGCCCTACCGGCCGAGATCGGAATCGGCCCCTAAGTCTGCAGTTCAGAATTTGTTATTTGTGCTTATTTCCTAGGGGTCTGGAAGAGAAATACTTTAGGGGTCACGGTATATGTTTGGAATTGGTAAGAACTTGACAGTGGTGGATAGAATAGACCACTGGGTAGCAGAGGTGGTGCTGTGAATTTTTGGAAATTTGAGGATTTGGAAAGTCTGGGATTGAATTCTGTTACTAGCAATGTAGAGGGACATGCCAAACTGCCAGGTAAAGAGAAGGAACTTCTATATGTGATATAAAGTTGAGCACATAATGTTTGAGAATTAGGGTAGCACCATTTATAGTTCACTCTATGGGATCAAAACTCTAAAAGTACAGACGGAATGAAAGGCACCTGCAATGATACACCTTTCTTGGAATTATGGACTTGATGTGGGTTTTGATAGAGTGGAAACAGGATCCGAGCAACATCTTCACCTTATTGAGTAGTCAAAGAGGGTTGGGGTGGCTAAGGGAGAAAAAAAGAATACAAGTTTCATTTCACTGAGCGGAACCAGAGATTACAGATGCAGGGAATGGGACAATTAAGAGCAGGGACTCAAAATGGTGTGGGAAGAGTTTTATGGGCAGTGGAGAAGGGTATAATCTCTGCCTTGACTGAGTTGTTGTCTGTGCAATGGGTGGCCATTTAGGGAAAGATAGCAGGGAGGCACTTTTAAATTGAAACGACAGAGTGAAAGTGGGCAAAGAATCACACATTTTGGTGGCATTGCCAGTTGCAGAATCTGAGAGAGGTGATAATTTGATGGAGAGGTGATATATTCAGAGAAAATGAGCAAGTTGAAGGCAGAGTCTTGTGGCATTATCAAAAAATCGTAGGGTTGTAGCTAACGGCAGCTTATCAGAGGATACCAAGTAGAAATGATAGGAGAGATATGAGGTGAACCACAAAAGTGCCTGAACATAGGTACCAGGAGTAGGCCCTGTTGTCGGGGTAATGTAGTCATCAAGTGTGCCAAAGATAGCAGAAAGATCATGTCATGTAAAAATGGCAAAGAGATGGAAGGGGGGATCGAATTGAAGCTAATGTATAAATATTTCCTAAAAATTGAAATGATGAAGTGAATTTAATGTTGATGGAAAGCCAGTAGTGGCTACTGCACAAAAGCTAAACAAAGAGAAATTCAAATATTAAGTTACTACCTTCAACCAAATCCACTACCCCTGCTATACTAACTTAACAGTATCTCCCATTGTTGTCATCACTAATGAAAGGTGAAAACGAGATATGAATGAGAAAGTGATCAAGCATGTTTATGACTATTAGTCTGTACAACTTTGTATAATTGCGTAAGTAAGTAGTTGGAATGGCACTTAAAATAACTGGTAATTGTCTTTTGGCTGGAAATATCTCGAGACTTTGTGAAAACATTCAACAACGAAGTTTTTATTGGTCATTGTGTGAATATATCCAGGAAGCATTATTGTTCAATAACATGCTGCATATGTGCCAATGTGTGATAGTACTTTGCTTATTGCCTGTTGGTGTTCCACGCTTCTGAGGCTCAAGTTTTGGGTTCATTCCATATGTAGTCATAATAATATATGCATGATATAGCACATTTTTCCAAAGAGCTTTACATAGAACAATTTCTTGCATGGAATAATTATTTCCGATTCAAATTTGGTAGTCTTTTGACAGACGTTGGAAGGATGAATGTCTGAATCAACTTTGTCAAGAATGCCAGCACAGATTTCCACAAGGAGTGCTCAGCTTGCTGAACTCTCTTAGCAACTGTAATTATTGAAGATGAGCTTTTGAAGAATGTACATTTTGTAAAGTACTACTTACAGTGTAAAACAAGCAGAAAAAATTGATACATCACAGTCAAAGAGTTGTCCGAGATACAACAATGAGGAAGGCACATATTTACATTTAATTGGGTTTTGTCCTACTTCTAACCCAATTATCACTGAATGTAATTTCTATGTGATTACCATCTTCGCTCTCAAGGTGAGTCCTATTGGTCATTCCCGAAAGCGGAACATGGCATGGCAGGTTTGTGAGTTTGTGCAGTTGACGTTGGCTCTGATAAAATGCAATACTTGTGCAATGTGTTTATTACTAAACTATGCATTTGCAAACTGCCATATGTATGCATACTTTAAACTGTGGCGGCTCGCAGAGGGAGTGCTGTGGGGCGGTGGGGCAGGGCTGGGGAGGGGCAGGGTGGGGGGGTAGTGGACTCCGACATACGGCGGAACGGAGTAAAGTAAGTAAATAAATAAATAAAACAATTTAACTTGCGCGCGCTGCATCGCCGAGTTGGCGATGCAGCGCACGCAAGGTAAATTGTTTTGATCTCTGTACTGGGGTGAGTGTTTGTCCATCAATAGTTCTTGTTGCATTTGTCACCCCAAGTGGGATGGGGATGCCCCAACGTAGGCCCCGTGCTTGCCAGACCCCTAGGAAACAAGCACAAATCACAAATTCGGAACTGCAGGCTTAGTCAAATACTCACTGACATTGTTCAGCATTCCTTCTTTTTGCATTTGTCACCCCAAGTGGGACGGGGATACCCAGTCATGGGTGCCATGCTTACCATGCCACTGTATTTAAGCTGTCCTGGCTAATGAGGGGTAATACCCTGAAACCGGTCCTAGCATACTTGTTTCAGGTCCAGGGAGGACCTTGCTAGCAATTCGGGCTGGACTGTTCCCATGAGGAGCAGGGTTAAAACTGATTTTCATATGGCTGGGAACAAACTGAAGTGGCGCGTTGAGCAAAAAAACGATGGATTTAGGCCCAGATTTCTGTACTGGGGGTGAGTGTTTGACATTGTGCAGCTTTCCGTCCATCAATTGTTCTTTTTGCATCTGTGGACATACGAGTCACACTTTAAGGACCACTTATGAATATACATAAATAGGTTTTTCTTACATGGCAAAGAAAAACTTCCCTGCCATGTGTACTACAGTGCATTTAAAATGCAGCCCAGTAAGACCATGGTGGTGCTCTTTTTAGCCATATATTTTTGTCATATATGTATGTCGTGTAAATTCGCACTGCAGCCCACATATGAAGTATAACTTCCACTTCGTTGGTGCTTTTTTAACGCCATCTACAATGGTCATGCAGAGCAGCTAATAAGATCAAGTGGATGAAATCAATTTTACCACTGACATTTTAGCGCGAAATGCACACACACTGTGCCACTGATTCGGAAGTTATTAGATGACTTTCTTTACATCCTTTATCACGTTTTCAGTTTGACACTGTAATATAAGTATGGGTGTAAACAAATGCCTATCTCATGCTAGTGTCCCAACAATGCCCTAAGAGCGGGATTCTGTCTAGCTCAGTGGTATTGTGAAAAGCATACAACCATACATAAAAGAGTGCCTCACTATGCCACAAGGGGTAACTGGTCCCAACTGCTGAGCTATGTAACTTCTGCAAATTGTATTTTTTTGGGGGTCCATTATTTAGTCAACACATCCAAGGTTGTTATTTATCTTGCGCAGAGAGTGTGTGACCTAGTTGATCTGTGCCAACCAGATTTGTTTGTGGCAGAATTGAATTAATTCCATGTGGTTGGTTTCCTCCATGATGGCACAGGTGAGTCAGAAATAGTGTAGGCTTCCCCGATGGCCAAACAGCAATAACCCGAGAAGCCTAGAAGCCTTGAATCAAGCATGAGCATCATATTTAGACAGAATAAAGAAATCAGGGATGAGGAGCAGTAGTAGGCCTGTCACTAGCAGTATGGCACAGCTACACCTGATGGAGCAGAGAAAATAAAAATTTTTAACCCCTAACAAATTTTATAAATAATTAATAAAATGTTCGTTTAAATGTATTAATCAACAATGTACGTGAGGGAAGGGTAACACGCAAGTATATGGGCTGAATAATCTATTAACAAATGTCTGTGTGTCTAATTATAACATAAAATAATTGCGTACTAAATAAATAATAAATGCATGATTTGTGCTTCATAGAATATAAACGTGACGTTGCAAAAACAATAGTGATGGTAAGTAAGGAACAGCTTAAATGTTGCTTTCTGCTAGGTAATAACTAATTGGGGTACGTAGATGACGGGAGGAAACGAAAAGGCTATGTTTCTCTATTTTAATTATGTTTTGTTTATTTCTAAATAGTGCTTCTAAGTATAAACGAGTGGCGATATAAAATGGCTGCCGGTTATTAGAGTGCGCATGTGCTGGGAAAACGCGTGACAAGGGAGAAAAAGTTGGAGAAAGGCTAACCACGTGATGGTGTTGAGAGGCTAAGATGCAAGAATGGTCAAGGCTGATGTGACCTAATTGAACTGATAGTGTGCCGTGGTGATCAGCAAAGAACCGTGGGAAACCGTTTTAAGAGAAAGGACAATGCCTGCAGAGTTCTCGAATGTATCGAAAGAAGTTACAAATGTACTGATCGAAGCGGATGGAAACATGTCTTGAACTGTGAGAAAGGAAATGAACATATACATTCCAAAAGAACAAGCTGGATCCGGGAGAACTTGATTAAGAATGAATAGATGAAATGAGTGAACCAATGAAAGAAAAGCGCGTTATTAATGTTGCAACAATTTAGTTAGCAAAGTTAGAATTAGGGTATAAGAAGGCCTACTCTTAGTGGGAGGAGTAGTCGCAGTCAGAGTCGGTGTTGGAGTTGGTGGCTTCCAGTGCTTGGTGATCCAGATCGATCCATTTTACTGAGCGGGAGATGCTGAAAGACTGTTAGATGAGACGGGTTGCGGTAGCTGATGCTGACGAGCTGAAGTTTCTGTTGCTGTCTTATTTTTCCAGTTGAGTATGAGAATCAGGTTATTTTTAATTCTTAAACTTAGGTTAGAAATCATTAGGCTAAATTAGGAAAGATAGGCAGGTAATTAGGGTTTTGCTTCATGACAAAATTTCCTTTCTGCAATAAAATTGATTTTGCTTAATAAATATTTGAATTAATAATGAATGAATAATTGAATAAAAAGTCTAAATTCTTTCTCATGCTTTTAAAATTATATAAAATTTAAGATTCTTAAATCAAACGACTCAGTGGTTATTTTACTAAATGATTGTGACACTGGTAATTGGTTATTGTGATTTAGCTGGTCTTAATCACTATAAACTGATTTCTTACTAGATGATCCATCGACAAAACAATGAGCAGGAATATCTTAAGAAATAACTAAGAAAGCGATAGGTTAAGGTAATAAGGTATCCCGGCTCCTTCCAGCGGTACATAAATGATGTTTTTCATTTAGTTCTCATGTTTCTCCTAGGAGTATAGAATTTCTTAACGGTGTAGAGGAAATCCAGGTGTGTGTGTGTGTGTGTGATAGGCGATGTTATGGGCCCCATCGTCATGTGGATGTGAGAAAATAGAAGTCGCCCCGGATGACCGATAAGTGACCTATGAGGAAAATTGTTTTATTGTACGCGCTGCATCAGATTTCTTGGTAGCAGAGTTATGGTTTCTATAGATTAGTTTGGTGATTATTGATTATTGATTATTGATTATTTTTGATGACTAATACTATATGTCGAGTCGTGTTATGTTATATGTGAGTTTTCACGCTTCTGGGATGTAGGAAGTGGAACACGTGTGGCAAGAGAAGTCACATGGAATTTGGTACATGGTCTGAATTCAAATTTTGGTAATAACACAGGTTGTGTTATGTTAGGGATTTCTGTATGAAAGGTGTGTAACTGAGATAGCAAATCACGTTTTCTTGTGAAACTCTGGCCTTAATTCTCAGGAGCATAGTCTCCACATGTGTCTTATCCCCAGAGAAACGGGTTAATTGTTTGCTTGAAAGAAGGGTAAGGTAGAGGGAAGTGCTACTTTATCGGCGAGAGTTAATAATTCTGTGGTAGGGTAGAGGTAAGCGCTGCCTACTGGAAATACAGGAGTCTTGTGTAAAAGGACAAAGCTGTCACTTTGGTTTAGCGAATCAGACTATGGAATTGTTTTAATTGTTGTAACTAACGAAGAAATAGTGAAAAGAAAAATTGCCGATAATTTTTGTAAAGGAGGGGTGAAAGAGCAGGAGTGACATCGACAGTGCCGCGCTAGGATTGGATAGTGCGCTAGTCACGTGAACACAGAGACAGGAGTGACGTAGAAAAGTGCCGCGCTAGGATTGGTTGGTCGGCGGACGAAGGGAATTGTTCTGATTGGTGTGTTGGTGTGAGTCGCGCTGTGATTGGTTCAAGTTCCGTACACGGAACAGTACTGGTTTGAAGAGAAAAACCAATCGAAAACATGCCGTATTACGAGTATGAAAGGGAGAGAACGTCATGGACGACAAAAATTAAGAATTTCTTTAAGAAAGACAAAAAGGTTGTGACTAGAGAGGGACAAGTAATTCCTCCGCCGAAATCAGCAGCTTCACATATGATGCTGAAATATGGATATCATACATGCATATGGTTAGAAAATTGGGCAAAGTATACGAAGAATGATGGTGCATTAGCTTTCCCTGAGAATGGTTCATTTAGTGTAGCGGTTTTGCGAAATTTGCGAGAAAAGATGACAAATCTAGAACCTAGACCTAGACCGACACAGTTTGAAGCATTGACGGAATGGGAGGATGAGATGTATGAGCGAGAGAGATTCAGAGGTTTAAGGGATCATGAGTTTATGCCTGGAAGAATGTGGGGAATAAATCATGAGGATAGAATAAAGCGATGGAGATGTGCTAACATGACAGGAGGTTTGTTTCCGGCTTTTACAGTTGAGGAAGAGACTAAGAGAAAACGTACTGAGAAAAAGAAACATATGGAGAGGGAAAAATATATGCATGAGAGTGAAACGGATGATGAATTGCTGGAAGATATTTTAAATAGAAATCCCCCTCCGTATCAGCAGAGTTCTACAGTGGTGACACCAAATGCGCCGCTAATAGAGACTGTGCGAAATAAAAGTCCGGGAAAAAGAATTGAAATAAATAGGTCACAAGATCAAATAAGAACTTCACAAAATGAAGAAGTAGAAAGTGACAATGCAAGTGAATTAGCAAGGACAACAAAAGAACTGACTGAGAAAATTAGGGAATTAACGAAAAACATGGAAGCTGTGACTGTACCTGTAACAATAGGTCCAGTAATACCAGTTTTTGAGAATCAGAAAATTGATGAACGGTCCTTAGTGATTCCTATGAGTTCACAATTTCAGAGAGAAAAAGAAAGGATGGAACCAAGTGCAAGTACAAGTAATTTGGCTAGTACTTACAGACCAAGTCCACCTACAAATTTGACTGTGAATGAGTGTAATGGTAGAAAAATGCATATGGTAACAGAATCTGCAACAGAGACTCCTGAAAAGAGTGGTAATTGGATAGAACTAAATAATACACCCATAGGTCCGACTCCTGATGAGTTAAATGAGTGGATGAAGGCATTTAAAATGAAAGAACCAGAAGAAAAACCATTAGATGTAATTAGGTTAAAGATTGACATGGAAGAATTAATTTTAGGGACAATTGGTACAGAAAAGCTAAAAAATTACCAGGATGATGAAATCATGTTTCTGTGCAAAAGTATTACATGGAGAGCTAAAAATTTACATGACTGTTAGACCTGGCATCCTTGGCGTGGGTCTCCCTTCCATTTTTTCGTAATGCCTCCACTGTTGCCGATATGTTTTTGCTGGACTAGATGCTCATGGGCACTTTGCCGCTGCTAATCAGTGCCAAAGTGCAAGTGCTCCCTATCGTTAATTGATATATGTATTAGTGACTCCATGATTGGATGATTGGTTTACTTGTCAGTCCCTAGTACAGTGCACTCAGTGTGCCCAGGGCTTGTAAATCCAATGCCGCTGGTGGGCTTGCAGCACTGGTTGTGCCACCCACAGAAGCGGCTGGTAAAATGTGTCTCAGGCCTGCCATCGCAGAGCCTGTGTGCAGCCTAGGGCTGCCATGTCGACTTGGTGAGTACACCCACTTACCAGTCCCTAAAACCTTCCCTTTACTGCATGTTGGTCACCCCTAAAGTAGGCCCTAGGGCAGGGTGCATTGTAAGTATAAGGTAGGACATGCCCTGGTGTGTGTGGCATGTCCTAATAGTGAATTACAGCCATTTTCGTTTTCACTATTGCAAGGCTACCTGCTCCCCATAGGCCAGAATGGGCAGACTGACTATTACACCTTATAGTCAGAACTGACCCAGGGAACATGGTAGAAAAACGAATTTAGTATGCCTGAACTCAGGATGATAAAATACATCTTTTAGTGAAGTTGGTTTTAACATTCTGTGTTCGAAAATACCACTTTTAGAAAGTGGGTATTTTCTTGCCTAACTATCCAAGCCTGCCTCTGCTAGGTTGTGTATTCCTTGTCTGGAGATTGAGTGACAGGGGCTGGGGGTGGCTACAGGAGACAGGGTGAGTCAGCGCAGGTCTGAATAGGGCTGTGCCTGCCTTCCACAATGCTGGCTCCACCTCCTGCCGGGCGGCTGAGCACTCTGCCCCACATTCTGAAAGGAAAGAAGGAGTCAGAAAAACAAAGTGCTCCAGGACTGACCAGAACTGGTTTTGGACTAGGCAGAGGCCTCTCTGCCTCCAGAGAACAAAGAGAATCAGGGTATAAGAGGGGCACCCAGACCCCAGGAAAATTAGATCCCTTTTGGGAACAAGAAGAAACCTTTACTGAGGAGCGGAACCAAGAAGAAACTGAGGAGAAACTATCCCTAAGCCTGAAGTGCTGCTTGGGGGATTGGCCTGCAGTGGTTTGCCTGACTGCCAAAGAGAGGAGAAAGGAACTTTTGCTTTGCTGTGACTTTCATCAACTTGTGAAGGATCTCCAAGGGCTTGGAAGAGAGCTTGCCCCCTGACCGAAGTCCCAGGACCATTGGACTTCACCCCTTTGTGAATTGCTGCTGGAAACCTGTTTCAGTGGCTACAGAGGTAGGGAGCTGTGACCGACTCTCACGACCGACTCGGTGTCCTGCAAGCACCGCATCGAAGCACCGTCTCGCCCTGCAACGCACGGCCCTGGTCTCACCGACTCCGTCAACGAGCCGCTGCCTGCACCGCATCGAGGGACAACGCGTCCTGCAACGCTTCGCTACGCCGAATCGAACTGGTCCGACCGACACGGTCACTGCTGCTGAGTTCGAGTCCTGTGACCGCACCGGAGTTGGGCACCGCTCGCACGCTTTGTGACGCACCGCCCGACTCGCACCGCTGTCCGGACTGATCGACGCCAGCTCCTGAATCCGGCTCCGCCGCCGCACCGCAACCTGCCAGCACCGCATCGAAGCACCGTCTCGCCCTGCAACGCACGGCCCTGGTCTCACCGACTCCGTCTCGACGACGTCAACGAGCCGCTGCCTGCACCGCATCGAGGGACAACGCGTCCTGCAACGCTTCCATTTTTGCATCGCGACCGCGACGAACAGCCATCCGGCTCGCACGCCCGTGCCTGCCGCTTCAAGTAAAAGGTACTGTGACCGAGTCTGTCTACGCTGTGTTGGCCCGTCTCGACGCGGTCAGCTGGATTTGTTAGACTCTGTTTGTTCTCGACATCGCCGTAGCCGGAGGAGGCTACCGACTCGCACAGAACCTTGAATTAAGCCTTTTTGATCAGAACTAAGTATTCTTAACAGTATTGTGGATTATTTTTGTCGTTTATGGTCTTGTGATAAATCTATATAAAGTATACCTATTTTTATAAATATATAACCTGTGTGGTGTCCATTTGTAGTGTTGTCACTTGATTACTGTATGTGTTCACAAATGCTTTACACACTGCCTCTGAACTAAGCCTGTCTGCTCGTGCCAAGCTACCAAGAGGGTGAGCAGGGGTTATTTCGGGAGTGTACCTACTTTCCCTGACTAGACGCAAGGGTCCCTATTTGGACAAGGGTACATACCTCTGCCAACTAGAGACCCCCAAATCTAACATTGGTGGTCAGCGGTGAGGATTCTGGACTTGCATTTGTGACTCATGTACAGTGATTGGTGAACACTACTTAGTGAGTGCAGACCAAAACGCAACCACATACTTTAATAGCATTTTTTCTGGGATTTCCTATTTTTGCAAATGCCAAGTTCAGTCACTATGGAGAAACCAGCATCAGTAGCCTCTGTTGAATGTGATTGGGAAGAAGAGAGGCTAGAATGCTACACCCTTAAGCAGCTCAAGCAATTCTGCAAAAAGTTTAAAGTGTCCATGACCGGGATCTCCAGGAAGGAGGACCTCCAAAAGGCGCTGAGGGCCTGGGTCGAATCAAGGAGTGCCCCTGTGGAGGGGGCTGAGAATGCAGAAGGGCAGCTGGAGGGGCTATTGGGTCTAGGGGCTAGAAGACCACCTTCCCCAGTAGGTAGCAGTGTTTCTGCCAGAGGACTGTCTCCAGAGGAGTTGGAGGACAGGAAAGAGAGTAGGATGCACGAAATAGAGCTGACCAAACTCAAGCTGAATAAGCAGTTAGAATTCGAAATGCAAACAAGGAAATTAGCCCTAGAGGAAAAGAAAATGCAGTTTGAACATGAGAAAGTTTTGAGGGAGTTGGAATTGAAGGCCAAGAGCTTAGAGATTACTCCCTCTGGTGGCAGTGTACCGCCTGTGCCTGTTGAAGCTAGGGTGTATATTCCCAAAGATGTGGTGAAGGAGTTTTTAAAAATGACGACATAGGGCAGTGGTTCAAAGCCTATGAGGTAGCCATGTCTTCCCACCGGGTCCCTGAGAAGGATTGGGGAGCGGGGTTGTGGGGACGGTTCCTCAGTGAAGGGCGGGATACCTTGTTGGATTTGCCCTCTGAAGTCTATAATTCGTACAGCCACATGAAGGATGCCTTAATGACTAGATATGGTTTGACCCCTGAGCTTTATAGGCAAAGGTTCAGGAACTGTAGTAAGATTGAAAGCAGTACCTGGGTTGAATATGTGACCTTCTTTTGCAGAGCCTTGGATGGTTGGGTAAAGGGTAGCAAAGCGACTGATTTTCAGGCGCTCTTTGATTTGATTGCCTGGGAGCACTTGTCCGGTAATTGTTTTCCTGAGCTACGCCAGCACCTGATTGATAGTAAGCTGACTAACCCTAGGCAGCTTGCTGAGGAGGCGGACCGCTGGGTGAGTACCCGGGTCCACAAGGGTCACGTGGGAGACTCCGCCAAGGGTGGGCAGGGTCCCCAGCAGAAGAGTGGGGGGGACAAGGGTAAACAGAAGGAGTTCCATAAAGGGCCCCAAAGTAGACCCCAAGGGAACCAAGGGAAAGGTTCCCAGCCTCCCCTGAGAAGAAGCCAGTGGCCCTGACAGGCCCCCTGTTCACCAGGGACCACTGGTATGTTACAAGTGTGGCGCCCCTGGCCACAAGGCAAACGATCCTCGTTGCCCTTTGCATGGAAAACCAGCACCCACCAGTGCAGTCCCCCGGCAGTTGGCTAGTGTAGCCCTGGGGGAGGAGTTGGGTGCCCAAGGTGGGGGATCCCACAGTGTTTTCCCTTGTCTCATTAGGAGACTCTGAGATGGTCCCTAGGACCCCGCTGCCTGAGAACACTAAGAAATACAGGCAGTGGGTGACCATCAATGGCCATAGGGTGGAGGCTCTGAGAGACACAGGAGCCAGTGTGACAGCTGTCAAGTGTCACCTGGTGTCTAAAGAGCAGGTTATCCCTGATGCATTCTATCCGGTTGTTGCCGCTGACAACACAGAGAGTCACTGCAAGGTGGCTCAGGTTCCCTTTGAGTGGGGGGTCTCGGGTACTCTTCAAGTAGCTGTGAGGCCAGCCATGCCTGTTGACTGTTTGTTAGGGAACGATTTGGAGAGCTCACCTTGGGCTAAGGTGGAGCGGAGTGCGCATTTAGAAATGTTGGGCTTGCCTGATTGGGCATGTGTGACCACCCGGTCAATGGCAGCTAAAGGTGTTCAAGAGGACCTGGAGCCTGAGAGGAGGCCCAGGTGCCTGCCGGAGAGAGAGGAGGCAGGGGGCGCGGGAAACCGGCCCCCGAGGTTCCCACGGTCCAGGAGGAGGCAGACCCTGAGGGGGATGCCCTGGAACCTACAGGGGAACAGGTAGCTGAACTGGGGGACCTACCTGAGCTGACCCATTGGCAGCAAGAAGGAGGACCCTCCAGGGAAGAGTTCTGCAAGGAGCAGAACACATGCCCTTCTCTCGTGGGTCTGAGGCAACAGGCCACAGACCAGGCAGCAGGTGATCAGTCTGGATCACATTGGGTTTACTGGGAGAATGGTCTCCTGTATTCAGAGCCTAAGGTTGCTGAGCCTGGGTCAGCCCGTGTGCTGGTGGTACCCCAGCGCTTCAGAGCCTTCCTACTGGGGTTGGCTCATGATGTACCGTTAGCGGGACATCTGGGGCAGGACAAGACCTTTGACAGGCTTGTTACCCATTTCTATTGGCCCCAGATGCGCAGGAGTGCCGCCACTCACTGCAGAACATGCCAGACTTGCCAGGCAAGTGGAAAGAGTGGGAGGAAGCACAAGGCTCCTCTCCAGCCATTCCCTGTGGTCAGCACCCCCTTTGAACGGGTGGGTATTGACATTGTGGGGCCACTGGACCCCAAGACAGCCATGGGCAACAGGTTTATCCTGGTCTTGGTGGACCATGCCACCCGGTACCCTGAAGCCATCCCTCTGAGGACAGTGACGGCCCCCGTGGTGGGACGGGCACTGATGGGAATTTTCTCACGTGTGGGATTCCCTCAAGAGGTGGTGTCAGACAGAGGTACCAACTTCGTGTCCAAGTACATGAAGTCCCTGTGGCAGGAGTGCGGTGTAACTTACAAGTTCACCACTCCTTACCACCCTCAAGGAAATGGTCTGGTTGAGAGATTCAACCGGACCCTCAAGGGCATGATTATGGGTCTGGAAGAACCCATGAGGCGTAAATGGGACGTCCTCTTACCATGCCTGTTGTTTGCATACCGGGAGGTGCCACAGAAGTCTCTAGGGTTCAGTCCCTTTGAGCTCCTCTATGGACACCCGGTGCGAGGACCTCTGAGTTTGGTCAAGGAAGGCTGGGAGCAATCTCCCAGGAAACCTCCCCAGGATGTATACAGTTACATGCTGGCCTTCAGGAACCAGACTAGGCGTTTCAGAGAGCTTGCTGAGGCAAATCTGGAAGCCAGCCAGGAGGAGATGAAGCGGTGGTACGACCAGAATGCCACTCTGGTAGAGCTTCAGCCTGGTCAGAAAGTGTGGGTCATGGCCCCTGTGGAGCCCTGTGCGCTCCAGGACAGGTGGACCGGCCCTTTTACGGTGGTGGAGCGCAAGAGTCCAGTTACCTATTTGGTGGACTTGCAGTCTCCCAGGAACCCCTTGCGGGTCCTGCATGTGAACCGCCTGAAGCCCCACTTGGAGAGGTCCCAAGTGGGCATGCTCTTAGCTACAGATGATGGAATGGAGGAGGAGACCGAGCCTCTTCCTGACCTCCTGTCAGCCCGAGAGCAAGATGGATCAGTGGAGGGAGTAAACCTCTCTACCTCCCTGACACCTGAGCAGCAGGGTGACTGTCGCCAACTGTTGGGACAGTTCCCTGACCTGTTCTCCCTGGTTCCCAGTGTCACCCATTGGTGCGTCCATGATGTGGACACTGGGGACAGTCTTCCTGTGAAGCACAAGGCTTACAGGGTGACTGACAGGGTCAGAGCCTGCATCAAGGAGGAGGTCTCCAAGATGTTTGCGCTAGGGGTGATTGAGTCCTCTAACAGCCCTTGGGCCAGCCCCGTGGTCTTGGTTCCAAAAGCTGCCGCGCCTGGTGCCACACCAGAACTCCGGTTCTGTGTGGACTACAGGGGACTCAATTCCGTCACCAGGACTGACGCCCACCCCATCCCCAGAGCTGATGAGCTCATAGATCGGTTAGGGGCTGCGCGGTACCTCAGCACGTTTGACTTAACGTCTGGATACTGGCAGATCGCCTTGACTGATGGGGCAAAGAGAGGTCAGCATTCTCCACACCAGATGGGCACTACCAGTTCCGGGTGATGCCCTTTGGGATGAAGAATGCCCCTGCCACCTTTCAGAGGTTGGTCAACCAGGTGTTGGTTGGACTGGAGGATTTCAGTGCCGCCTACCTGGATGACATCGCAGTGTTCAGTGCCCGTTGGGAAGAGCATCTGCGCCACCTCTGGGAAGTGTTGATGGCGCTGCGGAGGGCAGGCCTCACAATCAAGGCGAGTAAGTGCCAGATTGGGCAGGGTTCTGTGGTGTACTTGGGACACCAGGTTGGGAGCGGCCAGGTGGCGCCCCTTCAACCGAAAATTGATACCATTCTGGCTTGGGAGCCCCCCAAGACCCAGACAGAGGTGAGAGCCTTCCTAGGACTCACCGGGTATTACCGGAGATTCGTCAAGGGGTATGGCAGCATTGTTGCCCCCTTGACCGAGCTGACTTCCAAGAAGCAGCCCAGGAAAGTGATTTGGACTGACGCCTGTCAAAAAGCTTTTGACACCTTGAAGACTGCCATGTGCACGGCGCCTGTGCTCCAGGCACCCAACTTCTCCAATGAGTTCCTTGTTCAGACCGACGCTTCAGAGCATGGTGTAGGGGCTGTTCTATCACAGATCAATGAGGAGGGCCTAGACCAACCTGTAGCCTTCATCAGTAGGAGGTTACTTCCCGGGAACAGAGATGGAGTGCTAGCGAGCGTGAGGCATTTGCTGTGGTCTGGGCACTGAAGAAGCTGAGACCATACCTGTTTGGGACTCACTTCCGGGTTCAGACAGACCACAGGCCCCTCAGATGGTTGATGCAGATGAGGGG
Source organism: Calotriton arnoldi (assembly GCA_963921515.1). Classification (NCBI taxonomy): domain Eukaryota; kingdom Metazoa; phylum Chordata; class Amphibia; order Caudata; family Salamandridae; genus Calotriton; species Calotriton arnoldi. The sequence goes on from CAWUFW010000623.1 coordinate 2,977,417, forward strand.
TGAGAATCCAAAGCTGTTGAGGTGGTCCATTTCCCTACAGGGGATGGACTTTACGGTGGAACACCGCCCTGGTACAGAACACGCCAATGCTGATGGACTGTCCAGATTTTTCCGCCTTAGCGATGAGAACTCCCTAGGGGTAGGATAGTTCTCCCCACATTTCAGCTGGAGGGGACACGTGTTAGACCTGGCATCCTTGGCGTGGGTCTCCCTTCCATTTTTTCGTAATGCCTCCACTGTTGCCGATATGTTTTTGCTGGACTAGATGCTCATGGGCACTTTGCCGCTGCTAATCAGTGCCAAAGTGCAAGTGCTCCCTATCGTTAATTGATATATGTATTAGTGACTCCATGATTGGATGATTGGTTTACTTGTCAGTCCCTAGTACAGTGCACTCAGTGTGCCCAGGGCTTGTAAATCCAATGCCGCTGGTGGGCTTGCAGCACTGGTTGTGCCACCCACAGAAGCGGCTGGTAAATGTGTCTCAGGCCTGCCATCGCAGAGCCTGTGTGCAGCCTAGGGCTGCCATGTCGACTTGGTGAGTACACCCACTTACCAGTCCCTAAAACCTTCCCTTTACTGCATGTTGGTCACCCCTAAAGTAGGCCCTAGGGCAGGGTGCATTGTAAGTATAAGGTAGGACATGCCCTGGTGTGTGTGGCATGTCCTAATAGTGAATTACAGCCATTTTCGTTTTTCACTATTGCAAGGCTACCTGCTCCCCATAGGCCAGAATGGGCAGACTGACTATTACACCTTATAGTCAGAACTGACCCAGGGAACATGGTAGAAAAACGAATTTAGTATGCCTGAACTCAGGATGATAAAATACATCTTTTAGTGAAGTTGGTTTTAACATTCTGTGTTCGAAAATACCACTTTTAGAAAGTGGGTATTTTCTTGCCTAACTATCCAAGCCTGCCTCTGCTAGGTTGTGTATTCCTTGTCTGGAGATTGAGTGACAGGGGCTGGGGGTGGCTACAGGAGACAGGGTGAGTCAGCGCAGGTCTGAATAGGGCTGTGCCTGCCTTCCACAATGCTGGCTCCACCTCCTGCCGGGCGGCTGAGCACTCTGCCCCACATTCTGAAAGGAAAGAAGGAGTCAGAAAAACAAAGTGCTCCAGGACTGACCAGAACTGGTTTTGGACTAGGCAGAGGCCTCTCTGCCTCCAGAGAACAAAGAGAATCAGGGTATAAGAGGGGCACCCAGACCCCAGGAAAATTAGATCCCTTTTGGGAACAAGAAGAAACCTTTACTGAGGAGCGGAACCAAGAAGAAACTGAGGAGAAACTATCCCTAAGCCTGAAGTGCTGCTTGGGGGATTGGCCTGCAGTGGTTTGCCTGACTGCCAAAGAGAGGAGAAAGGAACTTTTGCTTTGCTGTGACTTTCATCAACTTGTGAAGGATCTCCAAGGGCTTGGAAGAGAGCTTGCCCCCTGACCGAAGTCCCAGGACCATTGGACTTCACCCCCTTTGTGAATTGCTGCTGGAAACCTGTTTCAGTGGCTACAGAGGTAGGGAGCTGTGACCGACTCTCACGACCGACTCGGTGTCCTGCAAGCACCGCATCGAAGCACCGTCTCGCCCTGCAACGCACGGCCCTGGTCTCACCGACTCCGTCAACGAGCCGCTGCCTGCACCGCATCGAGGGACAACGCGTCCTGCAACGCTCGCTACGCCGAATCGAACTGGTCCGACCGACACGGTCACTGCTGCTGAGTTCGAGTCCTGTGACCGCACCGGAGTTGGGCACCGCTCGCACGCTTTGTGACGCACCGCCCGACTCGCACCGCTGTCCGGACTGATCGACGCCAGCTCCTGAATCCGGCTCCGCCGCCGCACCGCAACCTGCCAGCACCGCATCGAAGCACCGTCTCGCCCTGCAACGCACGGCCCTGGTCTCACCGACTCCGTCTCGACGACGTCAACGAGCCGCTGCCTGCACCGCATCGAGGGACAACGCGTCCTGCAACGCTTCCATTTTTGCATCGCGACCGCGACGAACAGCCATCCGGCTCGCACGCCCGTGCCTGCCGCTTCAAGTAAAAGGTACTGTGACCGAGTCTGTCTACGCTGTGTTGGCCCGTCTCGACGCGGTCAGCTGGATTTGTTAGACTCTGTTTGTTCTCGACATCGCCGTAGCCGGAGGAGGCTACCGACTCGCACAGAACCTTGAATTAAGCCTTTTTGATCAGAACTAAGTATTCTTAACAGTATTGTGGATTATTTTTGTCGTTTATGGTCTTGTGATAAATCTATATAAAGTATACCTATTTTTATAAATATATAACCTGTGTGGTGTCCATTTGTAGTGTTGTCACTTGATTACTGTATGTGTTCACAAATGCTTTACACACTGCCTCTGAACTAAGCCTGTCTGCTCGTGCCAAGCTACCAAGAGGGTGAGCAGGGGTTATTTCGGGAGTGTACCTACTTTCCCTGACTAGACGCAAGGGTCCCTATTTGGACAAGGGTACATACCTCTGCCAACTAGAGACCCCCAAATCTAACAATGACAAACTAGAAGAAATAGCAAGTGAAATTGGAGTAGATTTTGCGAAAGTGAAAACATTGCAGAAACCGTACAGAGTAGACTTTTGTGAGAAAGATATTGAAAACTTGAACACAGCAGGAAGGCTGACACAGATAAAAGAGTTAATTGTTTTACTGAGAAAATGGGGTGATGTGGACAGATGGAAAGTTAGATGGACAAAAAAGAATGAGAAAACTGCAGACAAAGCTTCTTTGGCTTTTATGATAACTGAAAAAGAACCTGTTGCAAGAGAATACCCTATGAGAGAAACTCCAGGTGGTAGTTATGTGCATGTTCCCTGGACTAGACAGGATATACTGTCATTTACAAATGAGTTCCCGAAGCTGAGAGAGAAACCGGTTGAATGGTACCGACAAGTAGAGAGGTTTGTGAAGGTTTCAAAAGTGTTGTGGATAGATTTAGATGGATTGTTTGACATAGTGGTGCCAACTGATTTGTGGTCTGAGTGTAAAATTACAGTTGACTGGCCAACTACAGAATATCCAAGAGATCCTAAGACAGGAGCTCCAGGTCCTGAGGTGATGAGGAAGTACGATAAGGTGATTACCTTTTTGAAAAATAAGATTCCTCCTAAAGAAACAGATTGGGTAAAAATCGATAGAACTACACAGGAAAGTAAGGAGTCTGTACATGCCTATTATGAAAGGTTGTTGTTGGTTATCAAGCAGTATAGTGGATATGAGGAGTTGAGTGAAAAAGATATGAGTCATTTCGTATACAGATTTGTGTTTGGGCTGAAACCAGAGATTAGTGAAATGATTAAACAACATATGATTAACTGGCAAAATGGCACGGTAGATGAGGTACTGAGGTATGCTAAGTATTGTAGTGATGATATTGAGAGTAGACAGCGTAAATTGAAAGAGAAGGCAATGTGGGCACAGGTGAAAGTGGCAGAAAAGCAAGAAGCTCAATTGGACAATAATAGTGGGAATGAAACAGGACAGAATAAATCGCGACCTAACATAGGTAAAGGGAAAGGTCAAGTGAGTCTAGAGGAGGCAAAGAAGAAATGGCCCTGTCATAATTGCGGAAAATTAGGGCATTGGAGAAACGAGTGTAAGTTCCCACCTAAACCTAATCCGGAAAATCAATCATTAACTCCACAGTGCAGAATGAGGTAGTTGTTCAACAAGGTCAGGTGCCACAACCACCACTTCCCAACACTGTTAACCAGCAAAGATACAGTACAGAAACAGGATTCTACGGAGGAGAGCAGGTAACACAGTTGCCGCGAGTAGCTAACATTTCTCAGTATTGGTTGCGACAGAGTGAGGATGAGGCGGATGAAAGTTCCTGACGGTGCCTAGGAGAGGGAAAAGAGTGCGTACTTGGCGCAACTCTAGAGGTAGATCAGTCTGGTCCCTTTGTGGATGGAGAAGTGAATGGTGCAAATGTAACATTCCTTGTCGATACTGGAGCTACCCGTTCTACTGTTAGATCAGTGGAAATTCCAAACCTTCCTCTCTCAGGTGAATACATCCAAGTAGTAGGAGTAGCAAATCAGCAGATTAAAACACCACTTACTGAATTAGTGGAAGTAAAAATTGGTTCTTTTAGCAAAATGCATAGATTCGTAGTGTGCGATTGTAGTCCTGTAAATCTCTTAGGTCGTGACCTTTTGTGCAAAATTAATTGCACAATTTATTGTACACCAGATGGAATTGGATTTCAGACCCCAGATGAAGATGTATTGTATAAAGTAACATTGATGAATCAGGAACCTGAAATGAATGGTTTGTTTCCTGCATTTGATGCAGAAAAACTTCCAAAAGAACTGAAAAATGCAGTAAAAGAAAATGTGTGGGATTTTACAGGAGAAGATATTGGATTAATGAAAGAAGTAGATCCCGTAAAAGTAACAGTAAAAGAAGGAACAACTTACCCAAATACGCCACAGTATAAATTGACTCCAGAAATAATTGAAGGAATAACTCCTGTAATAAATAAAATGATTGAACAGGGAATTCTAAAAGAAGTAATGAGCAGTCCATGTAATTCACCTATTATGGGACTGAAAAAGCCAAACGGAACATATAGAATAGTACAGGATTTGAGAAAGATCAACAAAATAGTTGTGCCTTGTTGTCCAATAGTGCCAAACCCTGCAGTAATTCTATACCAAATTCCACATGAAGCTGAGTGGTACACAGTGATAGATTTGTGTCACGCATTTTTCTCTATTCCTTTGCATCCAGATAGCCAGCCATTATTTGCGTTCCGGTTCGGAGAGCGTATTTTGGCATGGTGCCGAATTCCTCAGGGGTATACAGAAAGCCCCTCAATCTTTAATCAGATTTTAAAGAAGTCCCTGGAAGATTTGAAAATGCCAGAAAAGTCAGTGATGGTGCAGTATATCGATGACCTGTTGGTGGCATCGAAAACAAAAGAAGCATGTGTAAGTGATACAATTGCTTTACTGAACCATCTAGAGAAAAGAGGACATAAAGTGTCCCCTTCGAAATTGCAATTTTGTCAAAAAGAAGTCCAATATTTAGGGCATAAAATTGAGAAAGGAGTACGAAAGATAGCGACAGAAAGAGTAAAAATGATTCAAGGAATGAGAGCACCAATGACGCAAAGAGAGGTAAGAATGTTTCTGGGAATGGTTGGATATTGCCGACAATGGATAAGTGGTTTTTCCTTGATTGCTAAACCATTACAAAAACTGACCAAGAAGGATGTAAAAGACCCTTTTGAATTGAATGACGAAGAAATGAAATCTTTCAAAGAGTTGAAAAAGAAATTGTGTGAGGCCCCTGCTTTAGGAATGCCTGACTATCAAAAGGATTTTGAATTGTACTGCAGTGAAAGAGATGGATGTGCATTTTCAGTACTGGTACAAAAACATGGAACAATGAAGAGACCAATTGCTTATTTTTCAGCTGTTTTAGATCCTATAGCAAAAGCGTTGCCTGGATGTCTGAAAGCTGTTGCTGCTACTTGTGTAAGTCTGGAACAAAGTGAAGGTATAGTGATGGGGTATCCACTGAGAGTATATGTTCCCCATTCAGTAGAGATTCTGTTGACAAGAACAAAAACACAGTACATGACACATAGTCGGCTGACTAAGTACGAAAAAGTAATCTTGAGTGCAGAAAATGTGACCATAGATAGATGTATGAATGTGAATCCTTCGACATCATTGCCAGATGAAGAGAGTATAATTGAACAAGATGAAGTAGATCATGATTGTCTGAATGTGCTGGAATATTGCACAAAACCAAGAGCTGACATAAAAGATGAGCCTTTAAAGGAATCAGATTATGTCATGTTTGTGGATGGCTCATGCTTGAGAACGAAAGAAGGAGTTTTAAGCGCAGCTTACGCAGTGTGCACAGTGGCAACTGTGATGGAAGCGTCTTGTCTGAAAGGAATAAGGTCTGCCCAAGTTGCAGAACTGATTGCTTTGATTCAAGCATGTAAGTTGGGAAGAAATGTACGAGTTACGATTGTGACCGATAGCCAGTATGGTTTCGGTATCGTGCATGATTTTGGTCAGATTTGGTCACAAAGAGGTTTCTTGACGTCTGCAGGAACACCTATCAGAAATGGAGATTTTGTTAAGAAACTGCTTGAGGCGATACAGCTGCCTAAGCAGATAGCTGTAGTGAAATGCAAAGCACATAAGAAAAATGAAGATTACATAGCTGTTGGTAATAATTATGCGGATGAGATAGCCAAATATTGTGCAGAGAACATGGTATCCCTAAACAAGAATCGCGAAAGGGAGCATATCTCTTCTCCTTTGCTTTTTACTAACACTGTCGAGACATGGGATGAGGTGAGACAGTTACAGGAAGCTGCAAATGATGAGGAAAAAGATTACTGGATAAAAGCAGGATGTAGAAGACAAGAAAACAATGGTGTGTGGGTTTACAGAGATGAAAGACCAGTTATGCCTGATAGCATGATTGCAGACATGGCACGGATGTACCATGGACAAGCTCATATTGGGAGAGATGCAATGATCAGACTTTTTAGACAAACATGGTATAACCCAAAATTCAGAGCCATAGCTGAAAGTCTTTGTCAAATATGTCTTATTTGTCAACAGTTTAATCCAGGAAGAAAGACAATAGTGAGTCTAGGAACAATAGGACGAGAAGGAGGTCCGTTCACTAGAATGCAATTAGACTTCATCGAAATGCCCCCTTGTAACAGACTAAAATATGTTCTAGTGGTCGTCTGTTTGTTTTCTCGTTGGGTGGAGGCATACCCCACTAGAAGGAATGATGGAATAACGGTAGCAAAACTTATGCTGCGAGAGTTCATTCCAAGGTATGGTTTTCCAGTCACGGTTGAGACAGATAGAGGAACACATTTTCAAAATGAGTTGATTCAATTAATTTGTGAAGCATTAAGTATTAAACAAAAACTGCATTGTGCATACAGACCAGAGGCTTCTGGGGTAGTAGAGCAAATTAATGGAACAATTAAGAACAGGTTAGGAAAAATGTGTCAAGCTACAGGACTCAAATGGCCCGATGCACTGCCCCTTGTCCTGATGACCATCAGAAGCATTCCTGAAAAGAAAACTGGACTTAGTCCTCATGAGGTGATCATGGGACGAGCAATGAGACAAGCACAAGTACCTGTCAACAAGTTATTGACTATAACTGATGATCTAGTGCTGGATTATTGCAAAGGACTGGCTGATGTGGTGCGTTCTGTGTTTCATCAGGTTGGACCGGATGCGACCACTCTTGAAAGAAAACCAGCCCACGACTTGAATCCAGGAGACTGGGTCCGCATAAAAATCCACAGGAGAAGAAACTGTCTAGTTCCTCGCTGGGACGAGCCACGACAGGTAATCCTAGTGACAACAACTGCAGTCAAGTGTGCAGGAGTGAAGAACTGGGTCCATGCCAGCCACACAATTAGAGTTCAAGAACCTGCAGATCGACATGTGAGTCGACGTCTGGAAGTGTGGGATAAGAGTTCAGCGACTGGGACAGAAAGAATAAGAGAAAGGGTGCCAGAACTTGAAGATCGACCTGAAAGTCGACATCTGGAAACCCCAACTGCAAGCACCTCTAAAGAGGAAGAGGAAGAAGAAGAAGAAGAAGGAAGAATTACAGAAATTCCAGAACCTGAAGATCGACCTGTAAGTCGACATCTGGAAATATCTGACACGAGTTCAGGATCTGATGATTCAGTTGAAAACTGTGAAGAATTTCGAAGGAGAACTTGGGGATTTAAACCAATTAGAGAAGAGAATGAACAAGAAAATGATCTAAATGAGCAACCAAGTACAAGTTATGGTGGAAATCCTTCAAAAGTAATATTAATAGACAAAGTAGGGAAAGAGACAAATAAAAAGTTAGAAAATCGAGAAGAACCCCGAGGAGCAATAGGGACAGATAGTGAAACAAAAGAACAGGGAAAATTAGAAGCAGAGAGTGAGGAAAATACCAATTCGGAAGAACATCGAGGAGGGACAGTAATAAGGGAACACAAGAAGGAGAAGACAGATCCACCAGTAAGAGAAGATGAGATCATAAGTTTCAAAATAAGAGACAATTGTGAAAAAGTTGAAACAGAATCTGAAGAAAGTGGAGAAGAAGAGAAAACAAAAACTGAATCAAGAAAAAGAAACTGGAAATCAGAAAGAGGAGAAAAAGAAGGTGAAGCCAAAAGGCCAAGAAAAGGAGACAATTGGCCCAGCAACTATATAAGAAAATTGAGATACAGAATAATCAGAACAGGAGAAAAAAGTGCTGAACAGGTGAATGAAATAACAAGTCAAAAGGAACAAGAAAAGCCAAGTGGAAAACGACTGCAAAAGTCTAAAAGAACAAAGAAAGTGAATTCGAAGTACAAGTCACCTGAGTGGTTGTACATTGCTCTAACGGATTACAAAGAAGAAGGAAACACTCACGAGAACCCGAGACTAAGAAACCGAATGGGTAAAGGTGAGATGCAACAAACCTGAAGTGAAGACTTAAAGTGCTTCTGCCGGATGTGACAATTTTACTGGATATGACAAATCACCGGATGTGACAACGAAAAAATTCTGGAAAGAATTAAAAGAAAGTACCAAGCAAAGACTTTTGAAAGCAGAGTGGCATCTAAGTCATTTCTGAGGTGTAGTGACACAATTTTCTGAGATTTAACAAAAGATAAAAGCAAAATGGAAAATACTAGAGATAGAAGGGATAAATGTGAGTTTGTAAAAAGATGGTGTAAAATGTGCTGCTTTTGTACAGGTTTATTAATGACATTATGGATAGTTTTAGCAATCACAATTCCTATTAGTATAGCTGTAATAGAAGCAAAGAATGATACTAAACCAGAAAAAGAAACTAATATTAAAGAACCAGTTATTTTAAGAAGTAGTGCAGAATTACATAAGGATAAGTCAGTAACAGACTTTTCTAAAAATGTTTTTACAAAATTGTTGTACGAATATGTAGAGACAATGGATGTGAGAGATTGTTATGTTTGTATGCAGTTGCCTGCATCAGTGTCAGAAGGTGTGACTTATCATCACCTACCTCTAACTTATGGAATAACCTGTAGTGTCATAGCAAGTTTATTTTATAAAACAGGTAGATTAGAGTTTTATTACACTGATATAGATAAGATTTTTGCAAATGTTCCTGTAGTTCCAGAACTTAACAAAGTAAAACAAGCAAAGGTTTTAGGAGAATTCTTTTTAGAGCATAGAATTTTAACATTAGAAGAAATAGCTAAAAACAACCTTACCTGTGAGTTAAAGAAAGAAGAAAAGGTATTTTTAGAAATGGTTGAAGAAAGAAGAATGAAATTTCAAAGAGAAGCAATAAAAGAGAAAGGAACACATCTATGGACGTTTGAGGAAGGAAATCATGAAGGGAAAAAGATAAATGCAGCAATGACATTAGATTGGCCACAAACAGGAAAGTTGTGTATTAGGAGAAATAAGACAGTCTACAACAATTATTTTGTAGGTTCCAGTATCTGCCATGACAATTATCAAATTTTGGGAGGTTGGGGATTCAAAGGTGGAAAAGATCCAATATTTCCAAGTATCTATTATATTTGTGGGAATAGAGCTTATTACAGGTTACCGGACCATTGGTATGGAACTTGTTATGTAGGCCTGGTCTTTCCAAAAATCTTTCATATGGACAGAGAAGAAAAAGGAACATACAAGATGATTAATAGCTTTACACGTAGAAAGAGGGAAAGTTTTTCAGAAATTGTAGGTGATATTTTTGGAGCATTAATACCAGTAGTGGGAATATCTTTGAATGCATTTAAAATTCGGAAGTTATCCACAGTAGTAGATCGTTTGTCTACAGATACTGCGGGAGGGTTCTTGATGGTAAATACCGAAATGGTTGCCATGAGAGCTATGGTGATGCAAAATCGGCTTGCCCTTGATATTCTTTTGGCAAAAGAGGGTGGAGTTTGTGGAATGCTGAAAGTCCAACATTGTTGCACTTACATTCCTGATAAAAGTGAAAATATACAAAAGTATATTACAAATATTACAAATTTGCACAAAGAACTAGTTCCAGTGGAGGTTGAAAGTGTCCTGGGAAAACTTGGTAGAGGGTTTTCTTCAGTAGCAAATTGGTTAACAAGAATGAGTAGACTAATGATAGGGAAAGTTATAATAATAGCAACTGTAGCAATATTGTTAGCCATGGTGTTGAAAATTGTAATAACGTGTATAAAAAGAAAAGTAAGACAAAATAAGATAAAAAGAAATAACAGAATAATGAAAGAGAGAGAGAGAGAAATGGGTGAAATTGAGTTAGAGAAAATGAAAGAAAGCATGTATAAAGAGACAAGAAGACAAGATGAAATGGAAACAGATGTATAACTAACAAAAAGCAAAAGGATGAAAGACATATGCTGCCTGAAAAAGAAGTATAACTTGGGTTTTATGTGGTGATTTAAAAATCACCAAAGGGGGAGTTGATGGAGCAGAGAAAATAAATTTTTTAACCCCTAACAAATTTTATAAATAATTAATAAAATGTTCGTTTAAATGTATTAATCAACAATGTACGTGAGGGAAGGGTAACACGCAAGTATATGGGCTGAATAATCTATTAACAAATGTCTGTGTGTCTAATTATAACATAAAATAATTGCGTACTAAATAAATAATAAATGCATGATTTGTGCTTCATAGAATATAAACGTGACGTTGCAAAAACAATAGTGATGGTAAGTAAGGAACAGCTTAAATGTTGCTTTCTGCTAGGTAATAACTAATTGGGGTACGTAGATGACGGGAGGGAAACAAAAAGGCTATGTTTCTCTATTTTAATTATGTTTTGTTTATTTCTAAATAGTGCTTCTAAGTATAAACGAGTGGCGATATAAAATGGCTGCCGGTTATTAGAGTGCGCATGTGCTGGGAAAACGCGTGACAAGGGAGAAAAAGTTGGAGAAAGGCTAACCACGTGATGGTGTTGAGAGGCTAAGATTCAAGAATGGTCAAGGCTGATGTGACCTAATTGAACTGATAGTGTGCCGTGGTGATCAGCAAAGAACCATGGGAAACCGTTTTAAGAGAAAGGACAATGCCTGCAGAGTTCTCGAATGTATCGAAAGAAGTTACAAATGTACTGATCGAAGCGGATGGAAACATGTCTTGAACTGTGAGAAAGGAAATGAACATATACATTCCAAAAGAACAAGCTGGATCCGGGAGAACTTGATTAAGAATGAATAGATGAAATGAGTGAACCAATGAAAGAAAAGCGCGTTATTAATGTTGCAACAATTTAGTTAGCAAAGTTAGAATTAGGGTATAAGAAGGCCTACTCTTAGTGGGAGGAGTAGTCGCAGTCAGAGTCGGTTTTGGAGTTGGTGGCTTCCAGTGCTTGGTGATCCAGATCGATCCATTTTACTGAGCGGGAGATGCTGAAAGACTGTTAGATGAGACGGGTTGCGGTAGCTGTTGCTGACGAGCTGAAGTTTCTGTTGCTGTCTTATTTTTCCAGTTGAGTATGAGAATCAGGTTATTTTTAATTCTTAAACTTAGGTTAGAAATCATTAGGCTAAATTAGGAAAGATAGGCAGGTAATTAGGGTTTTGCTTCATGACAAAATTTCCTTTCTGCAATAAAATTGATTTTGCTTAATAAATATTTGAATTAATAATGAATGAATAATTGAATAAAAAGTCTAAATTCTTTCTCATGCTTTTAAAATTATATAAAATTTAAGATTCTTAAATCAAACGACTCAGTGGTTATTTTACTAAATGATTGTGACACTGGTAATTGGTTATTGTGATTTAGCTGGTCTTAATCACTATAAACTGATTTCTTACTAGATGATCCATCGACAAAACAATGAGCAGGAATATCTTAAGAAATAACAAAGAAAGCGATAGGTTAAGGTAATAAGGTATCCCGGCTCCTTCCAGCGGTACATAAATGATGTTTTTCATTTAGTTCTCATGTTTCTCCTAGGAGTATAGAATTTCTTAACGGTGTAGAGGAAATCCAGGTGTGTGTGTGTGTGTGATAGGCGATGTTATGGGCCCCATCGTCATGTGGATGTGAGAAAGTATAAGTCGCCCCTGGATGACCGATAAGTGACCTAGGAGGAAAATAGTTTTATTGTACGCGCTGCATCACACCCTTCTCTACGTACATAACAGAGCAGAGTGACATGGCGCCCGGCAGCCCCTCCCTGTCTTTGTGACTCTCGCCTGTGCACCCCGTCTGCTCCACTCACTCCACCTTCACTTGCCTGTGATCCTGGCCATCGCTCAGTCTCTATCAGTGCTTTAAATGGGCCGGTACTCACCGGTACTGAGTACCAGCACTTCTTAGATTTATAACTCTGAGTACCGGCACTTCTCTACTGCCGTGGAGAGTACCGGTACTCATGAGAGGTAGGCTCATTGCCTGTGCTGGTGAGCAGGAGTGGGACGTGTCTCTGGCAGCCAAGGCGCCGCTTCTGCAGCCCCTGATCTGAGCCCCAGCTGAGCTATTCAGCAGGGCTCATTTGAATAATGTTGGGTGCTCACAATCACGCTGTGCTTGACAGAGCAGGGTCCGTTCAGGCCCTGTGCTGTCAATCACATTCACACTATCCTGTGCATTCCTGCAAGCACAGGAATCATGTCAGTCCCCTGGCAGTGGCAATCAGGCTACGGCCAGTCCGGCCCTGGTGGCAATTAAAAAAGCCATGGTAGGTGAAGAGAACAGATGGCTTTCATCTACCTTAGTCTTTTGTGTGTCTGCTATGTTTGTGTGTATGCCTGTTTTTGTAAGAAAAAAAGTGAGAAAAAGAGAGAGAGAATCCAGACACTCTCAGTAGGTATTTTAAAGAAAATGGGTGGCACTTTGTTTGTACATGTCTGCTCGGCGACAAAGATTCATAAATAACGTAAAAGGGAGGGTGGGTGAGTGAGTGGATACATTGAGTGAGCAAGGGTGGATGTATAGATGGATGGATGGATGAATAGATGGATGGATGGATGAGTAAAAGCATGCATGGGTGAAAGAGGGTGGATGATTGGATAAAAGGGCGGATGATGGTTGGATAAGTGAAAGATTGGATGGATGAATGAAAGGTAGGGAGGATGGATGAAAGGGTGGATGATGGATGAGTGAAAGGAGGGATTGAGTGAAAGGGTGGATGGAATAAAGGAGTGAAAGGGTTGATGGATGGATGAGCGAAAGGATTGATGGATGAGGGAAAGGGTGGATAAAGAGATGGATGAGTGAAAGGATGAATGGATAGGTTTGGAGATGGATGGATAGGTTTGGATATGAAGGGTGGATAGACGGAATGGTGAAAAACTGAATGATTGATGAAAGACTGAATAGACGGTAGAATGTAAATGTTAAATGGTGGACATCAGCAGGTAAATGGTAGGATGAAAGGATGAATGGATAGATCGATGGAAGAGACAAGAGATATCTTCTGGGGAGGGTCATGATGAGTTGCTTCATTTGCTTGGTGCCATAAGAGCTTTGGTTCGACGTGGGGTATTTGCAGTTTCTTCCTACTCGCGTGCTCAAAAATATATAGTATTGTGCTTAACAGCAATTAACAGTATGACATTAAGAAGGTGCAACTATTGCAAAAAAAGGAAATGTTAACATATTATTCATTTCTCTTTCATTTTGTGTAATGAGTTAACCTGCTTTGTTTATATAAACACATTTCTCATGTGTTTTGGTATGTGCTGCAACTAATATAGAAGTTGTTAAGTATCATCATGTCTTGCCCTTAGCCCCGCCCCTAGCCCCGCCCCCTCACTACACCTCTAGCGCATTTTTTAATGAGTACCTGCACTTATTTGTTCCCATTTAAAGCACTGGTCTCTATTGCTCTCCACCCCCTTCAGCTCCGTGTATATGCCTCTGACTCCCCTGCTCCATTAGTTCTGCTTTCCTCCTCTGCCTCTTTATTTTATTGCAGGTATTGAGCCTCTCTGCATAAAAAGCGTTAGTCGAGATAGCGTCCTTTCTCTAGACTGCATTTCACTGACGAAGCCCGCGCGCGCTTGCTCGTTACCTCGTGGCGCAGCAGTGAGGTGTCAGGCCGCTCATTATGGGACAAGGTTGGACAGAATTATGGATGACTGTCCATTAATGGCGAAGTGTAGAAAATCTGTCTGCAATGCTCCCAACGGGCAAACATTTGACAGCCCCAGTAATTATGAAGCGTTGGCTGAAGGATTCCCACCACATATTCCATAAATAAAGTTACCCGCGGGAAAAGTAACTCTGTTCTAATCAGCCCGCCACAGCTGCGCCCCTCCTAAGTTAACATAACAAAGAGAGTCAAATAAATTCTCCACACTGCTGAGGATAAGCTTTTTTTTTTTTTTTTTTAAATCAACCAAAGTCGATACATACTACTGCTGGGGCTATGTCACTGAATGAATTATGTGGTGACTGTATTTTAATTTGTCAGTGGGAAATGACAGATCATAAAAACAGACATTTGGCAAAAGATTTTTTAACGTATCTGTGGAAAACGTGGCAGCATTATTTTAATTTGTCGTCTTTTACAAAATGTTACTTCAAGTATCTATCACTATCCAAAACGCTAGAATAAATGCATGAGATCTCAAGAGCACGAACTTAACACAACTAATCCAATAAGGAAAATGAAGCACATATTACTAATCTGCTACTTACTCACCTCTACGTTGGGTTCCAGAGTAATGAACTACTGGCTGCCCAGCGCTTCAACGCCTCATCAGCGATAGTAGCACTATATAAGTACAATTTACAATTACAAATTACTTATCAACATACCCTTGGTATCAATGGAAACTATTTCCACAACCCTTGCTGTCCTGCATGGCCTTTACAGACCTTTTTGGCTGTCCTTCTCAACTCTTTCCGTGGTGTTGTGTCATGTTTGGCTGTGAAGGATGTTCTGGGGCGGTTCCTCTGGCCCTGTGCCATGGATTCTTATGCGTTTGCACCTCATTCGAATGAATTTCATGGTGAGGAATGAGGCCATTTGCGATTAGTATCACCTCGCTCTTTTTTTCTGTCTTGGCTTCTGGCCTGGCTGCCTTACTTCTATCACTCCCATTGCTGCTTCGCCTACTGTGCTGAGGTGATCAAAAAAGTTGTGCTTTGGGTACCAGTTTGGTCCTGATTCGGCCAGAGGCTGAACTAGCTGTTGCAGTGGACCACAGAAGCACTCACCCAGCCTTCACCTCATCTCCCAGGACAGGGACAGGAGGGAAAAGAGAGAAATGGTGAAAAATGGAGTCCGAGTTTCCTGAACCTTATCCAAAGATTCAGAAGCTGGGGGTATATTTACAAGGGCATTGCACCACCAGAAAGGCACTTTTTAGGGCGCTGCAGTGGCACAATGACCTCCTCCATAGTTACAAAGTGTGGCTTAACGCCGCTTTGTAAATATCGTACACTTTCACGCAGGTATCTGCGTGAAAGGGGCGTGCAATGGGTGTTGCTGTGTTCCACAGCAACACCCATTTATTTTTGATGCTGCCCCAGATTTATAAGGATCTGTAAATCTGAGGCAGCACCAAAAGCTAACACCACTGAAAAGAAGATGTTAGATTGGCGCAACAAGGAGAAATACTATTTCTCCTCGTTTTTGCTCTTTCTATGTGTGCTGCATTCTGCAGCACACATAGATGGAGCAAATCACCTTGAATGATTGTTTATGTGCAGGAAGTTGTCCCTTCCTGCACATAAACAATCAACCCTGCAACGCAGACCCCCTTGCACCATGGTGCAAGGGGGCCTGCGTTACAGGGATCAATCCCTGTAACGCAGGCACCTGTGCACCATGACACAAGGGTGTCTGTGTTGGCGCTACGCAGCTTTTTATAGTGCCATCGCAAGGGAAAATGTAGAGGTGCTCCGTATTCTTGTGAATACGGTGCATCCTGAGTTTTTGAAATGATGCAGCACGGCACTGCTAAATTGCTTGCGGTGCTGCGCCTTGCCCATTTCTTTGTGAGTATGCCCCAGATCTTTTACCTAATGGAGGCTCTGCCAAAGTCTTTGGTGGCCCATGAGGTGAAACTGTTGCCAGGGTGGGTTCCTTGCTACTTATCATCTTTATTGTGACTTTCTGGATCATGTCTTCTCCCTCCTCTTTCTTGTCCTGGCTTTCTCTGGAATATTCCAATGGCGAGGAGACTTATACAGACTCACGTCTCAGAGTGAAGTTCGTCCAGATGTTGTAGAATCCCACTATCTTCTAGTATTTACTCAAGAATTGTCACCTCCGTATTGTCTATGCGCTGTCTCAAATTGGTACAGGGATGCTCCAGCAATGCCGGCTCACTCCTTCATAGGCTGAGAGTGAACTGGGCCATTAAGGACCTACTTTATGATCCCTAGAAAACTGTCTTACCTAGGTTTCTCACAAAATTACGCTCCTTGGTCTGAGGTGAAGTGAACTTTCTTCTGTTCTTGAGTCTTGATCCTATGCTCACCAACTTGGCTAACCAATCATCATTGAGGTTTTTGTTACAAATATCATGGATCAGAGAGTTAATGCAGTACTGAAGAAGACCTACGTGAGTCTGAATCTGGCTGCTGGAACTGGCATTTATGCATTTTAATTCTCTCAATCTCTGCTGAAGGACCATCAAGTGATGGCTTCTGCTGCACAGTCCAAGTTGGGTTGTGGTAAGTTTATGGCAAGCATGGAGTTGTAGGCTAAGTTCCTTTCTGATGTCACCTATGATATGTTGATGGCCTATCTTTGTCTTTACCTCCTTGTCATGCCCGGTCACAGATTCATCTTCAAGAGTGGAAGGCTTATGTGGCTGAGAAGTCTTTTCTATTGAAGATGCCTTTTTTGGGCCCTCAGCTGTTTAGAACCAGCTGGAGAAACATTGTTTGGTGGGCTTTCAAAAATCAAAAGGCTGTCCATCTCTTAAAATGATAATTAAAAGCTGTGGACCCTCCCCAGCACACTTGTGGCAGGGCTGAATGTTAAAATACTGATGACAGACTTATCGGCCTGTAAATATATTGACTCCACAATGGCAAATACCACTATATCATCAAAGTAAGAATCAATATGGGAACTGTAGATTTACTGTTCTAACTTCACATCTATTTTGCTTGACGATATACTGCAAGTTGATATTGTGGAGAGGATATTTGTGCAGGTGTTGGGATAGGAGTGTCTCCTTCATGGTGTACAGTCAAATTCCTCTGCACTGAGTGCCTCACTGTGCTTCACTGTGAGTATCTGGTATCCTGTGTTTTCATTTTTGCTTAGCTGTGCACAAATCTAGTATGTGGGCAGAGGCCTAGGCCTCTCCCTTGACAGGTGTAGGTACTAGACCTGTCTTGTGACTTGGAGGGGTGCACTAGGCATGTCCTTATTTTGCAGATAATGAACTACTGTCTATGTCAGGCTTCGCATGCTGAGTGTCAGTGTCAGTGGGCAATGTTTTGTGGATCTGTAGTTGTGACCAAACCTTTTTATCTGTGTCATTGGGGTAGAAGTTCACTGGTCCACTCACGTGAAGTTCTACTGCTGTGTGCTAACACAGACCGAAGCGCTAACATCCCAAGTGAATGTTATGCGTTTTGACCTGTGTTATACATGCATTGTGTGTATGAGTGATCAAGAGTAATGGAGTCCTGTGGTATCCATTTTGGATGACCCTCACCTGTTCCTGTGTGCAAGATGGAGGTGAAGTTGTTTTCTCAGACAGTGGATGAGTGGTGTATTGCTGACATTCCTGAAGCTAGAAGGAGAAGTCCTAGAAACTGAAATGGGGACAGAGGGCACAAGGCTTCTTTAGAATTTCAATTAGATTTTTTGCTGAGAGGGTCTTCTGATTAGTCTTCCTCTAGCACTGCCTCTTGGTAATTGGTGAGGGTAAAGTGTGGGATGCAATCTCTATCTTTCAGGGTGAAAACAACCGGTGAGATGAAGCTACTCTTTTATCTTTCTTCTGGTCACAGTTCAGTGCAACTATTGAAAGCCAGGTTCTGAAATCTCACATCTTCTTGTACTTTTGTTTTGTGCACTCCAGGCCGATAACTACTTTGCTGTGCGGATGATTACTCTGCATTAAGGCTGTGTCCAGGGAGCAGCCTGAAAAGTACATTTGAAAGAAGAACAGCCCCAATCCAGTTTCGAAAATGCAGATAAGGAATTCTGAATTCCTGTCTGCTTTGACTCACTAGTTGTTTAAGTTCCAAGATCTCTTTGGCGAAAGAACGGAGTGTTCTGCAGAGAATTGAAAGGACTGCTGTGCAACCAAAGCTGATGTCTGCTGACCGCCAGCTTCCCTGATCTGAGGGGACATCAACTTAATTTTTCACTTGCTGGAAGAAGCTGTTCTTTTGACATGAGTGTCTAGAAGCCATCTTACTTGCTGAGAGATGGAAGGAGTCTGCCAACCCTGCAGCAGGTGTGACTGCCCAGGGACTGCAAGAAGCAACTTGAGGGTGAGCCAGGATGAAGAAAAATGGAGGGAATGATTTGCAAAGGAGGGAATGAGGGTCTGCCAAGATAAGGAAGACTGTGGAGAATGATTTGCAAGTCATTGAAGCATGGAGTGCAGTCCCTGCAAGATTGCGATTCTGAGCGGGAATTGTGGAAAATGGTCATTGCTGCACTGAGCAAGAACTGTGCCTAAGTCAGACTGTGCCGCTGTAACCAAGAACTGCGCCTTAGGAGGATGTTGACATCACATGCCAAGAGTGTGCCCATGGCTGCCCACATGTGACTGTGACCCCCAACTCTGTGGGATGCTGCACCTCACAGCCAGATCCTGAAATATTTTTTTTTTATAAACATTTTTTATTGTAATTTGTAAACGCACAAAAACATAGTACAGTACATTCTGTGCAAGTGTACATTTCTCAAACAATTGCGGGTAAGAGCAAACCACTCAAAGAAATAATGCAATCCTGTCAAACAAAGGATAGATGTGTTCCCAACCAAAATCTTGCGCTAATACGCTTAGTACTGTATCTGAACATAAGCAGGTAAGTTCTCATGAAAGGAAATCATAACATAATAACTCCGAACTGATCCCTCCCACCTCCCCCCGAGTCACACAAGGAAAAACCACATTTACAAATTATACAGCACAGGTCAAATGATATATGTGAACAGGTGTCTCTACACTGTACTCAGACTGGGGGTGCCCTGCGGCTGTACCCCTTCGTCTGATCTGTCACTTTTATTGTGTCGTTCTCGTGCTAATTGTGAGGCAAGGCCCTCTCCAGTGGGGATCTCCGCGATCATGGTATACCAGGCCCTTGCATCTTCTTCTAACTTTTCATCCCTACGAACATGTCTCATTCGAATTAACTCTGCCGTCGCCCACTCCCGCAAATCCACAGCCCATTTTCCCATCGTAGGTGGCGCCAAACCCATCCAACTAATTGCAATCCTCCTTTTGGCCAACACCAGTCCCAACTGGAGGAACCTACGTGTAAGCTTTTTCCCTTTAGGCCTAGGGAGAAGACCCAATAGCACCTCCTTAATGGATTGGCATAGCCTCCAGCCCGTCACCCGTCGTAAACTCTCCAGAATTGATCCCCAGAAGAGGCGCAGATCTGGACAATCCCATACCATGTGCAAGAACTGGGCCTCTGCACACCCGCATTTGGGACAACTTGCAGGGTGATCCGAGTATATTTTGTGAAGTACATTTGGTGTCAGATAGGTTTGATGGACAATATTGAATTGGGTAAGTTTAAATCTGGTATTAGAACTTATTTGCTTAACCCCTTCATGTACCCTTTGCCATTCGGAGTCCGTTAGGGGGTCTTCCAGAACCGCGACCCACTTAGCTTGAATCGGGAGCCGGCGCGCGGCAAGGTCCCCCCTCAGTGCCCTATAAATATGAGATACCAGTCTACGGCCCCCTGCCAAGGTCATGAGGGTCTGAAGCATTCCATTAATAGGCGGCACTTCCGGAAATGCCGGCCATACCTCCCGGGCTACTGCTGAGATCTTTGCGTATTGGAGGTATTGCCCCGTACCTAATTCAAACATTGATTCCGCCTCTTCCCTAGTGAGGAACTTTTGTCCTGAATACAAATCCCCCATCATGCGACAGCCTCCCTCCGTCTATCTGATAATGGACATGGTTTGACTTATTCGTTTAAACGGTACCACTGCCCACAGCGGGGCGTAGGGCGCTCGTTGCACTGCAGTTTTTATTGCAGATTCCCAGATTGCAGCCACATGTCTGATAATATATGGGAGCTCCTCGGGCACCAGGGATCCCATCATAAGGAGGTCTGGAAGAGGGGTTCCCCCATGAGTACCCTCTAACAGTCGCTTCTCCCAGTTGTCGTTCTCATCTAGCCACTGTACAGCATGTTGAAGCTGTGTCGCCATATAGTAAAAACACAACCTAGGGACCTCCAGTCCACCCCATTCCCACGTCCTCTGTAGTGTATCCAGTTTCACCCTTTTCCTTTTGGACCCCCATAGTAGATCAACCAGTAGATGGTCCAGCAAATGAAAAAACGCCCGTGGAATACGGTAGAGGGAGTTCTGCATAGTGTATAAGCAGCGCAGAAGAATCACCATTTTTATCAGGGCTACTCGTCCCATCAGGGACAAGGGCAGATCTCGCCAGAACTCGATCGATTTGCGGATACCCTCCACACATTTCCCTATATTGCGTTCTAGATAGGTTTCCTGAATGTGCACCAGCTTGACCTCAAGATAGCGAACGGTGTCCCTAACCCAGGTCATCCCCACCATGGGCAGCTCATCCTCCTCCTTGTCCCTCAGAGTCACCATTGGGAAGAGTTTAGACTTCCCCGGGTTAAGGCAAAGCCCTGATATTGCACCAAAGCCAGTTAGCTCCCTTAGGAGCTCTGGGACCGCCTCTTTAGGATGCCGAAGGTATACCAACGTGTCGTCGGCATACATTGACACCACATGGACCGTCATCCCCAGCCGAATCCCCCAGCGCTCCATCCTGCATCAAAGAGTGATCGCCAAGGGCTCCATCGCCAGAGCGAAAAGGAGCGGTGATAGGGGGCAACCCTGTCGGGTACCTCTCTGGAGTTCCAAGCTATCTGAAACCTGATTGCGAAGGCAGACCCGAGCCGTTGGTTTAATATTGAGCAGTTTTAACTATTTCAAATAGTTATCTCCTAATCCCATCCGATCAAGCACCATCCAGATATAATCCCATTCAACAGAATCGAAGGCCTGCAGAATATCTAGGAGACATAAAGCCCAGTCCACCTCCCGTAGGTTTGGCGCATGCCAGACATGCGCAAGTCTGTGCAAATTGTGTGTAGTGTTCCGGCCAGGGACAAACCCAGCCTGGTCTGGGTGGACCAGTAGGGTCATGTATGGTAAAAGTCACGCTGCTAAAACGCCACTCAAGATTTTCTCATCTATGTTCAAAAGAGAGATGGGCATATAGGAGCCCGGGGAGAGGGGATCCCTGTCTGGCTTAAGAATCATGGATACTAGTGCTTCCATCATGGTGTCAGGAAGGACCCCCCTGCCTAGAGCCTCGTTAAACAACTCCAACAGGCGATCCACCAGCTGCGGGGCAAACATTTTATAAAATTCAGCAGGGAGACTGTCACTCCCAGGGCACTTTTCCGATTTCAGCTTCTTGATCGACGCTAATATTTCTTCCCTAGTGAGCGGCGCCCCCGGTGTCCTAGCATCCTCTTCCTCAAGAATGGGAAGTGTTATGTTGTCCAAGAAGTCCTGTAATGCCAGCGGCCCGGCCTGGGCTACAGTCGAGCATGTCTGACGTAAGTGAGTCGCAAATTCCCGTATAATCGCGTCTTGGGTACACACCTCGTGCCTCATATTATTGCGACGCTTCAAGACCGGTACTTGTTCCGCCTCAGTGCGGATGAGTCGTGACAGGAGTGCTCCCGATCTGTCCCCCTCCATATATAATCTCTGCCTGTAGGTGGTATATTTGTGCTTCTCTAACCGTGTCCAAGCTTCGAGGAGTTCACCTCAAAGTCGCGTCCACTCTGTCATGTCAGCGGGAGTCTTGTATAAAGTAGTCTCTAGGGTCTGCAATTGCTGTTCTAGGGTGTCAATGTCAGCACTAAGTTGATGTCGGAGTCCGTAGGTAGTCCTCATGCAGACCCCTCTAATAACGACCTTCACTGCTTCCCACTCCGTGGATCTAGCAGCTGTGGATCCCCAGTTTTCCCCAAAGTAATGACTAAGGGCCTCCGTCACATTCTGTGCATATGGTGGGTCTGTAAGGGCCTCCGCACGAAGCCGCCATAGTGGGATAGGTGGACGACCTGGTCCACTGGACAGAATCAACAACAATGGCACGTGGTCGGATAGGTATCGTGGCAGATAGGAAATGGTCTGCGTTGCAGCGGAAAGGCCAGCGGAGAGACAACAATGGTCAATACGGGAGAAGGTATTGGCCGCCGGGGTATAACAAGAGAACACCTTTTTTGTAGGATTGCGGGCTCTCCACTCATCTCGAAGCTGCATACTTTGGAGTATACCAGTGAGGGA
The DNA here is from genome assembly GCA_963921515.1 of Calotriton arnoldi. Taxonomy (NCBI): domain Eukaryota; kingdom Metazoa; phylum Chordata; class Amphibia; order Caudata; family Salamandridae; genus Calotriton; species Calotriton arnoldi. Next base: position 2,999,891 of record CAWUFW010000623.1, read on the forward strand.
TCTCATCATGGGGGTTTAGTGTGCTCTCTAGGGGGTTCCCTATCCAAGTTCCCGTCAAATGTAGAATTGAAATCGCCAAAGAGAAGGATCTCAGCACCCATGTACGGTGTCGCCGCCTTCAGGACTGCTGGGTAAAATTCAGGGAAATCCAAGTTGGGCGCATAGACATCGATAATGCACAGTTCTCTCCCCTCCCACCTTCCAAATAGGATAACGTACCGCCCGTCAGCATCCAGAACATGTTGGAGGTGTTGGAAGGGAACCCATGGTGCCAGTCACACAAGTGCCCCCGTGCAAAACCAGAATATGATGTGGCATGGTGCACAGACATAATATTGAGTTTTTTTTTTCGAACTACAGAAATATCGAGTTGGAAATATCGAAGGGACAGAATATCGACATCAAGAATATCGGTGACCAGAATATCGACCTAAAGGTAAGAAATATCGTTTTTGTTAATATCGAAGTCAGTAATATCGTTTGCAAAAATATCGTTGTTAATAATATCGATGTTTATATTAGTGTTATGTATTTTAGTATGTATTTTATATGTATGTGTTTTATATTTTTTGTTAAGTATTGTATTTTTTTAAAAATATATCTATTACATTTTTAGAAGTTAGTAATTTTTTAAAAAGTAAATTTTGCGTTTTAGTTCTGTAGCGGGTTGTGGGTTTATAGGGGAATAGGGTGGGAAATAATTTAATTATAGTAAATTAAATAATAATTTTTAGAAAATATTAATATTTTTAATTAAATTTTGCGTTTTAGTTCTGTAGCGGGTTGTGGGTTTATAGGGGAATAGGGTGGGAAGTAATTTAATTATAATAAAGTAATTATTAATTTTTATCTATTGGTATTCATCATTAATTTATTGTTAATTAATTATTAAATGGTAATTAATTTTTATTAATTGATTAATTGATTATTATATTAATTGTGTTAATTTATTTTAGGAGCGGGTTGTGGGTTAATAGGGGAATAATGGCGGCTCCTACCGCGCTGGCCTGCCGAGAGGGGAGATGCGACCCTGTGGGCTTCTAGGGACTGCGTGACCCACGATCGCCCGTGGACGCCTGAGAGCTCTTGTGACCTCTCTCGATCGGTTCCTGTGAGTCGGGAGCTGTATGCGGAAAGCAGCGCCCAGCCGCACTGGCGCTCGATGGATGAGTCGCGCTGCCGATGCTGGGACCCCCGGAGGCGTAGGAGAGCCCCCTGTGAAGCGGGGGCCATCACCCGACCGACTCGCTTTGTCCTCCAGGTGCGGAGAGGAGTGGGGGAGGGGGGCAGGGGGCACCCCGCACAGCGGTGGAGCCAGCAGAATCAATCCCGATCAAGCAGTGCCTGACCTTAAAATGGCGGCGGTCAGGCACCTGCATTGCAGCCTCGTGAAGGGGCGCCCGGCTATAGGCTTTTGCTCGTTGTGGGGAGCCCAGCCAACGCGCCACAGCAATGCACCGGGGGGGCCCTGGACCAACCATCATCCCAATCTGCGAAGTAGGTTCTTGGTGCCCCCGTAGGGAGCCATATCCGATCCCAATACGGGCTTGTTGACCTGCTCGAGTCTTTTTAAATCCCCTATAATTTCTCGGCAAATACTCTCATATTTACTCTCTGAGCATGACCCTAAAATGGCGCCCGCAATAGTATTTTCGCAGGTAAGGGTAGATGTCCCTTCTGCCAAGAGGGTCCTGATGTTCGTCCAGGATTAATAACATAGCGAATTTAACTAACCTTAGAACTTGTGGCAACTTGAACTAGCTACTGAGTCATGGAAACTAACAGACTCGACGTGCCTGACTTTAAGATGGCTGCCAAACCACATTCCTTCTCCTATCCTGCCATCCTCGCCAGCTCCCACCTCCCGTCTTTGGATTCTACACTTTTGATCACCTCCTGATCCTCACTCTATTCTGGCGGAGCCCGAAACGTATACATGGCCGATTCCCGGTGGAGCTGCTCCGACAGTTATAGGGGAGATTGGCTCTGGCACACCGCTATGGCCGTCACCTACCCAGCCGGACTTCGGACATTTGTCTCGTTTTCTTCCCCGCTGCTGTCTCCTTCCTGTGGATTACCAGCTTTCCCTGGTCTTTCTGATCCTGATTTTTGTGTTCGTTACACCACTCCTGTATTGTATATTTATTCATTCTGTAACTATTGCGAAACTTTTGCAACTTGTAACACGCTGTTCCCTTATGTAAAGCGCTCTGATACCTCCGGGTCTAGCCAGCGCTATATAAAACTCAAATAAATAAAAATAAATAAAATAGGGTGGGAAGTAATTTAATTATAATAAAGTAATTATTAATTTTTATTTATTGGTATTGATAATTAATTTATTGTTAATTAATTATTAATTGGTAAATAATTGTTATTAATTGATTATTATATTAATTGTGTTAATTTATTTTTAGGAGTGGGTTGTGGGTTAATAGGGGAATAGGGTGGGAAGTAATTTAAGTATAATAAAGTAATTATACATTTTTATTTATTGGTATTGATAATTATTTATTTTTAATTATTTATTAATTGTTTTTTTAATTAAAAAATATTAAATTGATAATCATGTTAATTTTAACCCTCTGCTATCCAACACTTTCCCTACAGTTACAGTCTCTGGAGTGGGAAGAGTAATTTTTACCCCTACGCTATCAAACACTTTCCCTACTGTTGCACTCTCTGGAGTTGGAATAGTAATTTTAACCCCTTCGCTATCCAACACTTTCCCTACTGTTGTAATCTCTGGAGTATGAATAGTAATTTTTACCACTACGCTATCCAACACTTTCCCTACTGTTGCACTCTCTGGAGTTGGAATAGTAATTTTTACCCCTACGCTATCCAACACTTTCCCTACTGTTGCACTCTCTGGAGTGGGAATAGTAATTTTAACCCCTTCGCAATCCAACACTTTCCCTATTGTTGCAGTATCTGGAGTGGGAATAGTAATTTTTAGCCCTACGCTATCCAACACTTTCCCTACTGTTGCATTTATTGGAGTGGGAATAGTAATTTTTACCCCTATGCTATCCAACACTTTCCCTACTGTTGCACTCTCTGGAGTGGGAATAGTAATTTTAACCCCTTCGCTATCCAACACTTTCCCTATTGTTGCAGTATCTGGAGTGGGAATAGTAATTTTTACCCCTACGCTATCCAACACTTTCCCTACTGTTGCACTCTCTGCAGTGGGAATAGTAATTTGTACCCCTATGCTAACCAACACTTTCCCTACTGTTGCACTTATTGGAGTGGGAATAGTAATTTTTACCCCTACGCTATCTAACACTTTCCCTACTGTTGCACTCTCTGGAGTGGGAATAGTAATTTTAACCCCTACTCTATCCAACACTTTCCCTACTGTTGCACTTACTGGAGTGGGAATAGTAATTTTTACCTCTTCGCTATCCAACACTTTCCCTACTGTTGCACTCAGTGGAGTGGGAATAGTAAATTTTACCCCTAAGCTATCCAACATTTTCACTACTGTTGCACTTTCTGGAGTGGGAATAGTAATTTTTACCCCTACGCTATCCAACACTTTCCCTACTGTTGCACTCACTGGAGTGGGAATAGTAATTTTTACCTCTACGCTATCCCAAACTTTTCCTACTGTTGTACTCTCTGGAGTGGGAATAGTAATTTTTACCCCTACGCTATCTAACACTTTCCCTACTGTTGCACTCTCTGGAGTGGGAATAGTAATTTTTACCCCTACGCTATCCAACACTTTCCCTACTGTTGCACTCACTGGAGTGGGAATAGTAATTTTTACCCCTACGCTATCCAACACTTTCTCTACTGTTATACTCTCTGGAGTGGGAATAGTAATTTTAACCCCTTCGCTATCCAACACTTTCCCTATTGTTGCAGTATCTGGAGTGGGAATAGTAATTTTTACCCCTACGCTATCCAACACTTTCCCTACTGTTGCACTCTCTGCAGTGGGAATAGTAATTTGTACCCCTATGCTAACCAACACTTTCCCTACTGTTGCACTTATTGGAGTGGGAATAGTAATTTTTACCCCTACGCTATCTAACACTTTCCCTACTGTTGCACTCTCTGGAGTGGGAATAGTAATTTTAACCCCTACTCTATCCAACACTTTCCCTACTGTTGCACTTACTGGAGTGGGAATAGTAATTTTTACCTCTTCGCTATCCAACACTTTCCCTACTGTTGCACTCAGTGGAGTGGGAATAGTAAATTTTACCCCTAAGCTATCCAACATTTTCACTACTGTTGCACTTTCTGGAGTGGGAATAGTAATTTTTACCCCTACGCTATCCAACACTTTCCCTACTGTTGCACTCACTGGAGTGGGAATAGTAATTTTTACCTCTACGCTATCCCAAACTTTTCCTACTGTTGTACTCTCTGGAGTGGGAATAGTAATTTTACCCCTACGCTATCTAACACTTTCCCTACTGTTGCACTCACTGGAGTGGGAATAGTAATTTTTACCCCTACGCTATCCAACACTTTCCCTACTGTTGCACTCACTGGAGTGGGAATAGTAATTTTTACCCCTACGCTATCCAACACTTTCTCTACTGTTATACTCTCTGGAGTGGGAATAGTAATTTTATCCCTTCCGCTCTCCAATATTTTCTCTACTGTTTTAGTTAATGTAGTGTATAATTTATTTTAAAAAGATTAAAAATATTGTAATTTTTTAATTTGTTATTTATATTTTTTATATTTTGATTTATATTATTTGTTTTTTTGTATATAAGTATTTATAATTTTTTAATGTTTTTAACAATTTATAAGTTATTAAAATAATTATTTATAAATATTATTAAGTAAGTATATATATTATATTTTATACGTATATATGTTTAATTTATTTTTACATTATATGTATTAGTTATAATTTTAAACATTTTAAAATAATTTTAACTATGTTTCTTTTAATTATATGTATTATTTACTTTATTTTACATTATTTTTTAAACATTAAAAAAAACGATATTTTTAACAACGATATTTTTGACAACGATATTTTTTTATCGATATTTTTGTACTTGCCATAATGTAGATGAGACTTCGATATTGTGGCCATCGATATTTCGGCTCCAATATTTTTGTCGTCGATATTTGTGTGGTCGATATTTTGTCAGTGATTTATGTGGCATATATCTGCCCCCTCCATCTTTTCCGTAGGCTCGTTAATGTGTTCCCCCATATGTGTGTTTCTTGTAGTCCCGCAATTGCTATCTTGTATCTCTTCAGGAAAGCGTGTATCCTGCAACGCTTATCTAGGCCTGCCACCCCTCGCATGTTCCAGTTAAGGAACTTCAACGTTTGTACTGTCATGACGATATGGTGTCAAGTGCCTGACAGAAGTCCCCCTGAGTCCAGTGTGTCCATCTCTTCTTCTCTTCAGCCTGTGTGTCATAGTGTAATCTTGTGTGCCCCAAAATAGAATTCCGCCACAAACAAACCAACTTGAACGAACTGAACAAACCCGTACCCACCTCCCTCCCTTGGGCAGCAGTATAGATTGATATATGCATCTCATGATCCCTACATCAAACAACACCCACTGCCCCACACCACCCTCTCCCACCCCCTCTCTTAAACACTTCAAGAGCAGTATATCTTGCTTAAGGCCATGACTCAAGCCAGCGTTGTCTAAGGTGTCAATAATTGTGTCTAATAACGCTGTGCAAGAGATCTGGTGACGCCAGGGTGCAAGATTACTCTCAAGCCTCCCCGATGGCCCTAGTCTCTAGTGGGGGCGTCGCTGCTCCTGCGGCTGCCCGCGCTCCCAACCTAGTAAATACTCAACCGGGCTCCCGACCTATACTCTGATGTGAGGTAAGGATAGGCAGAGAAAGGAAACTTATTGCAAAGTCAGGGGTGCCACACCCGCTATCTAAAATTGTAGGTCTCCCAAGGACCTGCAAGGTATCATCTCGGACCAAATTTGTCAGATCGCCATCCCATCTACAATACAAGACAAAAACGTATCTGTACAGTGCAGCAGTTAGCATTCAGTGCATGGAGATCATTCAGGGTCACTACCCGGCCCAACGGCCCCCCTCTCAATGTCCGGCGTCGTGTCCGCCTCCGAGGCCTGGAGCGCGCCGTCCCGCAGAACCATGATGCGACCCAAGCTCATCGTTCTCTTCTGTGGTTTCTGACGTGTAGGCTGTCTTCGGCCCCTCAGGGAGGACTGCGAGGAAGGCGTCCCAATGGAGCTCGTGGACTGGACCAGGCTTTTCCCATCTGGGGCCCTGACATCTAACCAGTCACTCGCTTCTCCTGCCGAGAAAAAGAACCCCACAAAACGCAGATTCCCCCTCCTGGAGCGACCTTCTGAGTCCTCCGCCCGATCGTCGAGCTTGATCACTTGAAGCTTCAACTCCACCACTGCCGCACTAAGGCTCTTAACCTCTTCTTTTAGGATATCCGTATCTTTCTCTGTGGCCGTCACTCTATAAGAAACTTTCCTCAGATCACATCTCAGCAGGTTACCGTCTATGGCACAGCATCAATTTTCTTGATCATATCGTCCGTAGTGGATTGAACGGCCCGGATAACATCCATCAGTGTTGGTGTGTCCTCGGCGGCCCCATCCAGTATTCCCTTTTCCAATACTTGGTCCTCGTTCCTGTTCCCTGGGGCATGGGATAGAGGCTGGGCATAGTTCGAGATTTTGTTGGATTGCGCTTTTGCCGTTTTGTCTTTCCCCATACTGCCCAACCAGCTGCAGCGGGGTGTGTATTACGTTCCTCCCCAGCGGGGGTGTGCGTAGTGTATCTCCTCTCAGCTGTCCAAACCCCACCAAGGGTCCAGTTCACTCTTGAGTAAGGTGATCTCTCCCTTGACACATATATGCAGGATTCCAATAATTGTGCAGGCAATTCTGATATCTCTCTCGTCCCCGGAGTGAAAACCTCCCATCCTCTGCAAGACACCGCTGACTCCCAGTTTTGCGAGTCCGGTCAGCTCGCCACAATTCCACAAATCAGGAGCTCTCCCCTCAGCCACCACAGCAATTCCGCGAGATATCACCCTGTTAGGGCTGCAATCACACTTTTCCAAGATCCGGCAGATTGTCTCTAGCTATCGAGGGAGGGAGGCTTCCAGATAAGAATGCACTCACCCAGGAGGGTCCACCAACATCAGGCGGCCCGTGGGCCGAGCAGAAACCGGGCTCTCTCAGTCAAGCCTCGGGGAACACATAATGCTGCTCTGAGCGTATCTGCTCTTTCCCGCTTCCACCCATCCGCCCTCACTCCGTCCTCCGCGAGGGAGGTAGCTCTCGGTACAGCCCCAGCAGGGGCTCAAGTGGCTCCCGGTATCAGCTCCACCCGCCGGGCACTTTACCGTATCGCAGACTGCAACCAGCTGTCTCGGGGCCGAACTCCGGCTTAACCGGTGTGGGAGCATCCACCGTCCTGGTCTCTCGAAAAGATGTAGTACCTCTCTCTCAGGAATCGCAGCCTGTTTCCACTCCCGCAATGGGGTCCAGCAAGTCTGGAGGCCCGGCACCTCCGCGCGTTCTCTGCAGGCCAGTCCTAAGATGGCGCCTGTCGACCACCCGGGTCTGGGCTCCACTTTCCCTTTCCTGGGGTTTCACGGCTCCTCCCTGGGCCAGTCCGGCAACTAGTGGTGTCACGGGTCCCCGGGGATCAATTCCCCTGCTTTTGGGAGTCAGGATTCTCCATGATATTGATCTATTCCGGGCAGCCGCACGGAGCTCTTACCGAGCACGTCTACGCAGCCATGATGTCAAGCCATGCCCCGCCAGATCCTGAAATATATTTGACTTTTACTTACTTCATCCGAAGGGGGAGAGAAGAGAGATGTGTGCTATAGGTCCCTGCCAGCTGCCAAAAGACAACAGTGAGACCTGCACTGTGGTGAGACTGAACCAAAGGGGACTCTAATGAACTTAGACTTAGCATACTGAAAAGGGGCCATCTACACCTGAGCTTCAATAATGCCTAATAGACAATCTAAATACTATAGGGGCCTGCCTAGAATCATGAGAGAGGGAGAACTCTGGAAAGTGGGCAGAAACGAAGATGCAATAAACTAAGCACCATTGTGAATTTAGTGTATCTGCTATCTGTTCCTGTGCAGTTCTGACAGTTTGTAGATTAAAGCATATTTTGTTTCTAAAGTAAGTTTGACAATCAGTTATTGTGCAGCTCGGTGACAGGTGAGTTCGGAGCTTGTCACCCCACACTTCCTCTTTAAGAAGTCTGTGAATCCAGTCCCCACGCTGAAGCCCCATAGACCCTGCTTGACCTGTGGTTTCCCCAAACAGGATCTGGCAACAGGTACCCATTAAAATATTTTGCTATCAGACCCTCGCAGGCATCAGTGTAAATTCTACTATCCAACAAGGGTAATTTCCAGTTTTCCTTCACCTCTGTTCGGGCAGGGCCGCACTGAGAACCCAAAACAGCCCTGGCAATTTTGTCAGATCAGACCCCTGGGGCTTTTGTTACCGCTGCAAAACCGGCCCCCAATAACAAAACCGACCTCCACCGCTGCAAAACCAGCACCCACCCTTCTAGCCTCCGTGGGAAATGCCCTATGCCCTCTACGGCCATTCCAGCCCTGTGTTCAGGCTCTTGGCAGTACTGGCTCTTTTGCTTCCTCCACAAAGCCAAAGAAGCACTCCTGACTGCCCCTCTCACATGCTCTAAGTGGAAGTGGCATGCATGGCGGGAGGTCTCTTCTGAGTTATTCTTGGGAGGACTTGATCATGAACAACTGGGTCTTTGGAGTTGTCAAGAATAGGTAGTTGCTGCACTCTCCATGTTCACTTTATAATACAAGTTTCTGGCATGGATCCCACTCCAAGGCCAAGAACCATCAAAAGAAAGTGGCACTGCTCCAGGGTATTGAGAAATTGGTTCTGAAGCATAATGTGGTGCTTATTCATTTGGCAGAGGTAACCCAGAGGGTGTACTCAATAGTCTTCCTGGTGCTGAACCGTTTCAGGGAGTGTCACTTGCTAATTAAGCTGAGGTACTGAACTTCTGGTCAAGATGCTGCACTTTCACGGGCGCAGTGCAGCAGATAGTTTTGCTAATCTTTTCTGGGAACGTTTTTGTCGTCAATCTCGAGGACTCCTACCTCCATAATATACATAATACGTACATCAATTTGTTGGGGGCATCCTGAGCTGGAATATGTAGAATTCTGTTACTCCATTGGGAATCGACAATTTCTTTAATTTGAATACATGCATATTGCTACAAATATGCATCAGTACATGATTCTATATTGCATGACTCCAGGATAAAATCAGTTGGTAGTTTCTACAGCCAACGCATGATTTGCTGCGTTTTCTTGAGGCTGAAAATCAAACTAACTAAACAAAAAATAAATATACAACAGATATTATCATAAAAACAAAACCAAGACTACGAAGTCTAATATCAATATCAAAATAGATGAAGGGTGACATAAGTTAAATAAGTTCTTAAAAAGTAGATAAGCTGAAAAAGTTTGCAGATTAAAAGAAAGAAACCCCGGCAAGAGGTATTTTGCATAATGTGTTGGCTCCTCAAGTGTCCAATATTAGGTAAGGTGGGTAACTGGGACCTTATGTTCTTTCTAAATACCCTTCATGGTCCGTTTTGTAGAAACAACATCATATTTACTACATTTACAGTAAATAAGATATACACACTATGTGATATTACAGTTAATATAATGTGATGTATTATATTCTTTAGTACCACTCTGATCCTAAAATGTGGTACACTTGTCACTAATATCATATATGTGAGCCACATTTATGAAAATCAGGATATATGTGAGCCACATTTATGAAAATCATCAGGAAGTTTTTATAGTCATTACATGCTTTTCGTAGCAGAATATCAGTAGGTATCACTAAGGCTCAAAGCTTAGCACAGTGAATGGTTATGAGTCGTTTATCATGTATAGCTTTCACCCAATTGGTCAGTAGCGGCCCGTGGTGGGAGTGCTGCCGGGCGGTGACGTGGGGCAGGGGAGGGGCAGGGTGCGGGTTAGTAAACTACGGAATATGGCCGAATAGAGGTAAGTAGACATATAAATAAATAAAACGAATTTCGATGCGCGCTGCATCGCCAAATGCGATGCAGCGCGCGCAACGGAATTCGTTTTATTTATTTATATGTTTACTTACCTCTATTTGGCTGTATTCCGTAGTTTACTACCCCCCACCCTGACCCTCCCCCGCCCCACGTCACCGCCCGGCAGCACTCCCACCACGGGCCGCTACTGCAATTGGTATAATTTCTTTAAATCCCCAAGTGTCTGTTAAATCGTGCATAGATCCTTCAGCTCTTCTTACATTAGTTAGTAATGAATGTTGAGAGAAATTGCGTTGTTGGTTGAGGGAGGTGAAAACCTGCTAAAGCACCAGTCACATTCCTTGTCAGGGAGAACCACAAAAAGTCACTAAATTAAGCTGTGCTTAACCTTCTGGTAGCTTGGCACAAAATCAATCAGGCTTAATTTAGAGGCAATGTGTAAAGTATGTTTGCAGCACTTAAACAGTAATAAAATCAGAACGCAACACATGAGAAATCCCACACAAATTTAGAAAAATAAGGTAAATGTTAATATATTATTTCACACTAAAATAAGAAAAATCCAATTAGTAGAATTAATCAGTTAAGTATAGTGCCTAAAAGCACAAAGCACCACTCATGGCTATCTGGTCATGCGAGAGTGGATGAAAGTCACAAGTTCAGGCCAACTGTGATGGAGTGCGGGCTGGATAAAAGGGCCAGGTTAGCCAAGCCGAAAATATTATCTCTCAAGACCTGTGCGAAGAGTTCTGTTTGAGGTTGGGGAGGCAGGTAGAGTGTTGACAATGGTCATCGCTATGGCATGAAGAGTAAGCTGGGCGTTGCAGGCGGTTGTCTATGTAGCGCGAAGATGATGGCGGGGTGTCGCGAGCGGTTGATGCTGGAGATTTGCTTTGTCGGTCACCACGGGCTGTTGATTCTGTAGCATGAAGTGCAGATCTTGCATTGTCTGTCGTCAATGGCGGTTACAGTAGCGTGAAGAGTTGGGGTCATGAGAGCTTCGGATTGGCGGTCATTGTGGGTGGCAAGAGCTTGGTGCAAACGGGCTAACTCATGATCATGAAGAGCCCAAAACATCAGGACTTCTCCTTTTCTTTGAGGAGGACCTCAACTGATTCAGCACCAAGGGTCCAGGACCTAGGAGGCACCTTTTAGGGATCAGGAACTGACTCCAACAGAGGCCAGCAGGGCCCAGGCAGGTCCAGTTGCTGGTCCAGTTGCACGTCCAGGCAAGTCCAGTTGCATCAGATCAGCTGGGCAGTTGCAGAGTGGCCTCTAGAGCTTGTTATATCTCTGTACCACAGAACTGGAGGTTAGCCAGATGATACCTGAAGCCACTTCAGCCTGGGATGAAGGGTGCATGTACAGTCTTTCTTCTCAGCAAGCAGGGCAGGCCTTAAGTAGCAGGGTGGCAGGGCATTCTTCTTCTGTAGTATCCACAGGTCTGCGAGTGTACTGAAGAGTGGGTCTGAGGGTCCCATTTTTAGGTTTCCCCTAGGCAGTGCTTGCACTGTCTCTTCAAGATATGCTGCATTCAGGTATGAACGAGAAGCTCCACCCATTTCCCGCCCATCTTTTCAATTGGATCCTGTTACTGTCCTTTCTAAATGGTGGCTATTGATTCATGAATAGGCTTAGTAGTCCCTCCTTAGTAACGCCTTTTCTCCATTTGTACCCTCCCATGAGGACTGGCCCTTTTACTTGTGGTGTTACTCGGTATGTTTTATTTACAGTCTGTGAGCACTATTTTCTTAAAGGACTTTCTCCTGCCTGTTCTCTCCCGCAACCGATTGTTTTGCAGTTTTTGCACAAACCCGACCGGAAGGTATAGGAGTGCTTTACGTAAGCACCCGTTCTCCAGTTCCAAAGTAGCAGCTTGCCGCGATAACATTTTCCAGCAAGGACATCCGACGGCATTAGATTTGCTCCTCTGTTCACTTGCTAAAAACCGTGACTTCAACAAAGGGCTCTTACCCTCTTTCCTCGATTTGTTCCTCTGTGAAATGGATCCAAACAACAAAGATACTCATTGGCTGCAAATGTTATCTTCGGACACACTCTCCCGCAGCTGCTTTTTTTGCGGTTGTAGCGCGAACCAGACCGGAAGGTATTGGAGTGCTTTACTAAGCCATTCCATTTCCAAGCTTTATTTCGATCTGGTAGACCATAAAAGCAAGAACATAAAATACATACAAGACTAGGTTGAGCAAATAAAAACAACAATGGCCATTACAAGATAAGCCAAGTACAGTGAGTTAAACACAATTCATAACAGTTAAAAAGATGTTAAAATTTTAAAAAGAGAATTAAACATTGATTTCATTTGTTGATAATGTCAAAACAGTAGGAAATGGCAAAGGAACAATTATCATGTGCAAGGGGGAGTTAAAAACTTGCGTCGCCTGTGCCACATGGAGTTTAAAAACGGGACACAGCGAAAACAATAGGGGGGGGGAGTGTCGGTTCTCAAGACTCTGAAGGCCTCCTGTGACTGTCGGTACCCCAAGTTCCTGCATATTGGTAAGAGCCAGTGCCTCCTGGGTACATCATATTCTGGGCAAAAGAAGGGTGTCTCTTCTTGGCTATTACAGACAGGACAGCTAGCAGGGGAAGCTTTTGACCAGTTCTTTGTAAATGCGTGGACCGGCAAGCAACCCAGTCTAAATTGAACATAAAGTTTCCTTGCTATAAACGGATGTACATCATCAAGGAAAGGTTCAAATGAATACTGGTCTTTAAAACTGAGGAAGTCAGAAATTAAGCGGCCTGGTTTGGTACTCCCTTGAATTTCAGCCAATCTGAACTGTCTATAGGTTTTGACTAGTTCAAGCCGTGATATTGTCGGTGACACTTCCTCAGGGTGGGTCCATAGGTTCGGCCAGCCTAGTCTACGGGACAAATCTTTTATGTGTGTGAACCAGGGTAGTTTACCCACCCCTGGGAGCCCCATAATAGCTTTGAGTTCCGACTGGTAGGCTATTAGCTCGGGGGTCGCCCATAGCCTACGCCAAAAAGACAGAGGTCGTAGTCCGATCCCCTCATCTATGGGTCTTATCCCAAGGTAGATACGTAGGGGGATGAGAGGAGTGCTTTGCGGCAAGCCCAAGAGCTGCCTCATGAACTTGTTCTCGGTTTTGGCCAATCCACGGGAGGTGTCCCCAAAGTTCTGCCCCGTACATTACAGCACTCCTGATTTGGACTTTGTATATCTCAGTCACTGGGCCTGGTTGTCTAGATGTGGAGTTTCTATAAAGTTTTACTAATCCCCCAGCCATCTGTGCCAACCTTAGGCCTGCCTTGTCTTGCTGTGGGCCCCAGCCAAAAGTTTCCGTCAGTGTGACACCTAAGTAATCGAAGACAGCTACCCTCTATAGCTGGATACCATTTAGGGTGGGATTGGGGCGAGATGTTTTACTAGGATTAAATACCATGTACTTGGTTTTTAGTGTGTTAATCTCTAGGCCCCTATTTTTACAAAATAGTGAGAAGCTGTCAAGAGTCCTTTGTAGGCCCATGGGTGATTTAGATAGTAGCAAGGTGTCGTCCGCAAACATCATTGCGGGCACCTTGCCACGGGCAAGCTTTGGGGCATCAGTGTTGGCTACCTCGTTTAGTTGGTCCACCAGGGCATTAATAAAGAGATAGAACAGAGTGGGGGCCAAAACACACCCCTGCCTTACACCCCTGTTCACTGGGATACGTGGGGTCAGTTCTCCATGTTTCCCGAATCTCACCTGGGCAAAGTTTCCAGTATGCAATCGCTTGATCAAAGAGAGCAAGTAGGGCGGAATGCCCAGTTGCTCTAAAACTGCCCAAAGTTTGTCACGGGGCACCAGATCAAAGGCTGATTTAAGATCATGAAGATCAAATAGAGGCTCCCACCCTCTATGATCACCGTCTTCCAGTATAATACTTGGAGCCTAAATATTTGGTCGATAGTGGAAATATTTTTGCGGAAGCCTGCCTGGTACGGACTCAGAATCTCACACTCATCCACCCAGGACTGGAGACGCTCCAGGACAATCCTGGCAAACAGCTTCTGGGAAATATCAATCAGGCTGATTGGCCTATAGTTGGTGGGCAGGAGGGGAGATCCCTTCTTATACACTGGGAAGATTTCTGCCCCTAACCAGGTTTCCGGGATTTTCATGCCATTTATAATGGCGTTGAATATTACACATAAATATGGGCCCCAGATATTGGGCTGCTCCCGAAATAAATTCCCGGGAATCTTGTCTAGTCCAGGGGCCTTTTCCAGAGAAAGCTTCCCAATTGCACTAAGGACTTCGGTCAGGGTGAACCCTAAATCGTCTTCAAAGGGGTTCCCCACATCAGGTGACGAGATTTCCCCTGGGTCCTGGGTGGAATACAACGATTGGAAATGGAATTTCCAAGCGTCTACTGCAATATTCGGCTCAATGGGTGAGCTCTCTCAGGAGCCAGCTGTTCTAACCAGAGTCCAGAACCCCCTCATATCTCTGTTGGTGAGAGCCTGTTTTATTGCATCCCATCTTTCAGACTCCCACTCCATTTTGGCTGACTTTAGTGTATCTCTATATAAGGCCCGCCTTGTTTTTATCAGAGATCTATCATTTAATTTTATGGCATCCATGAGGGCACCCTTTGCCATTCGGCAAGATTTGTTAAACCAAGTGGTTTTAGGGGGCCTCTTGCCTTTAGAGTGTATCAGGGGATTAAAGATGTTGGTCAGGCTGGAGGTCAAATCAGTGTGGATAGCCGTAAGTTGAGCAATGGTACCCTTAGGGTTAGGGGTCTGTGCGGCCTGCTCCATTACCAATAAAGGTGGAATGATTAAGGAGTACAGGGCGGCAATCTTGCCTGGTGACTGCTTCAGAGTTTCCCACCTAATTCGCCTCCTGTTGTTATCTAACAATAGATTAGTACCAGTGAGGTTGCTAGTGCTAGGGGGACTATAAAGTTCCGGGAGCTTAAGATCGAGTACCAGAGCGTTATGGTCGCTGTCGTGTCTAAGCCAGACAGCGAAGTCAACGACCCATTGCCATATACTTGCTTCCACCAAAATATAGTCCAATAACGATGCTTGCCCCGGTCTATTAAAAGTGGATTTTCCGGGTTGGTCTGACTTGGTACGACCATTGCATGCCCTCAATGCATGGGTTAGTGTGACTGCATTGATCTGTAATACCAGGGGGGGTCCAGGCTCTCACCGGAGGAATCAACGGCTCAGGAATCAGCCAAAGGGAATCCTCGGCAGTAAGCGTAGGGTCAGTCGAGAGGGCTAGGGGCTCAAACTGGCAATTAAAATCACCACCTATCACCAACCTGGTATTATGGGGAACTAGCTCGATGAATGTGGAGAGCATGTCTATGGTCTGGGATTCCTGGGCAAAAGACACTGGACGGGAATAGATGTTAATAAAAGCAATTTTAGTCCCAGCATTAAAGGTAAGGAGGGTACAAAGGATATCATCCGAGGAGGTGTTCAGCTGTTCAACAGTACAGTCCAAGTGTGTGGCAACCCATATGCCTAACCCTCCCAATGGTCTGCCACTGCCCCCGTGGTTGCTAGCACATTAAAGGTTGCAAAGCCCCTCATGACAGAGTCCTCTCTAGCCCAGGTCTCCTGGAACATACAAACATCATGATGTTGTACAAACTGCGACCAGTCAGGAATTTTAAGTTTGTTTTTAATACCGGCAATGTTCCATGACAACACCTTCAGCTGGAGACCCGGATTCGAGGTGGCATCACACACGGAGGTGCCGACGGGGTTCTTGTTTTGAGTCAAGTTTGGCTCGAGCTCGGGGTCTGGTACTCCCAATTTCACTAGGGGTCTGTTCCCGTCCTTAGTTGCCATTGTCAATTCAGAAGTGAAGGAGGCTTGGTTGTTTGATACCTCTAGGGTAACGCCAACCGAGCCCTGGAGCCCCGAGTGAGATTTTTGATGTAGTTCACCTAAAGCGACTTGTGTCTCACCAACGAGGTTTGGGGAGTGTGGCCCTGAGATTTTTAAATTGGCCTCTCTATTTGCCCCCCCTAGCCCCTGAGTGGAAGATGGATCGGATGGGATCAACAGTCAATCTACCTCTTCAAGGGCCCCAAACCTATTTGCTACTGCAACATTATACTGTATTCTGGAGGATTACCAGAAGTGAGGTGAGGTTGTGGCCATTGTGTTGGGGCTCTATTGTAAGGGGTCCATGGTGCTGAGTAGTTGCATAAATAAAAAAAGGCCTAGGTGTGTAATTGGATCCCTGTAGGCGGTGCTCGAGGGCTGGGGGACTGGTCAGCCAAAATTCGGACTGTCCGAGGATTACTAAAGTTAATAACTATACAGTCTCCTTAGATTGACTTAGGGTTCTTGCCAACCCATCCCACTCTCCGAACTAATAATATCTCACCCGCCCTCTCATAAGGAAACTGACCATACCTGGTGAGCCAATAAAGGCACTTATTTCTCAATTCCAGCTGTGTTTCTTTCTGGCCAGTTTTTATTTCAGGTGCACCGGTTAAAACTATAACATAAGGGAGAGAAGCTGGGGGTAAATCAATTGTTGGGAGGGCCGGGGGTGCTGGGCCTGCGTGCACATTGTCTACTGGGTTGTGCACTTCCCTACCCGTCATCTGATCAGGATGGGAACTCACTCTCTGCAAACTAGGACCCCTGGTACTAGGAACATCCCACCTAGTTTGTGCCCGGTGTATACCGGGTTCCTCGCCAGGGGAGAAGTCGTTGCCCACATGGGCGGCTCTGGGAGTCCCTATCGTGGGAGCACATGTAGTGGTAAGGCATGATGGAATGGTGGGAGTACCACTTCTGGGTGGTGCAAGTTGCCATACTTGATCCGTCTGTGTACTGCAATCTTTCTTCTCCACTGGGATCGGCGAGATGTTGACCAGGGGGTTGCCAGGTGCACACGGAGCGGGCGTCTGACCGCTGGTTCTATTCCCAAGATGGAGCACTAACTCTTCTTTAACAATAGCTCTCATCTGTGCCTCTAATTCCAATATCAGGTTCCTCACCCAAGAAGGACATTCGGGGTTTTTGTGAGAGTTTAAAGGGGGTTCTACCACTCTTCCCAGTCTGGCTAGTTCGCCCTCCTTGGGACAGGTTTCTGGGCTGGGTTTATTATTTATTCCTATCCCATTGCCTGTCTTTTGCCTTGTGGCTTTAGGCAATGTAGTGGTTGTTCTACCTTTGCGGGTTTTCGGTTTTACTGGGGAGGGATGTGTGGGTGATGACAAAATCTCGCTAGGTCCAGATAAGGATTTTAATGGACTAAGAATAGAGCCCGGGCTAGATTGTACAGAGATAGGTGGCCCTAGGGATTGAGGGAAGAGATCTGGGGATAAGGATAGTCGCCTCTCAGTGAGCTCAATTTCTGTCGAGACTACCCCGATAGCTCTCTGGAGCATCCTATCGATTGAAGTTTGAGGGAGTGGAGCCGGTAGTAGCACTGGAGTTTTTTTTTTGGGTACACAACCACGCTTCCCCATATCCAAAGCAAAAGGAAAAACTATCGTACAATTGATGCTAAAATGAAACTAGTTGAACACAAGCCCAAGGGTTAGGTTAGCGATAACCAATCAACTGGGTTTCAGAGTTGGTCAAGAACCAGACGATACCTTGACCTTGGGGACACAAAGTGCAACGGGCTAATAGGTTTGGCACAGTAAGGGCATTTAAACACAGGCCATAAGGTGCAGAGTGCTGAGACTAGCAAGATCTGGCCCCAAAGGACAAAGTGCAACGTGATAGTAAAATTGGCAGCAGAAGGACATGTAAACATGGACCATAAAGTGCAAATGCTGAGGCTAGAAAAGTCTGGCCCCAAGGGACAAAAGTGCGACGTGCTTAATGTGTTTGGCAGCTGATTTAGGCATGTAAACAGATTACAGTCAATAGAGTGCGTCGTATAATGTCCCAATATTCGGTGTAAAACAAGTCCGATGAGGTCCAATCAGCCCACGCCGAGATAGAAGGTGATTATTAACATTAAACTCAGTCAGCTTGGCCGTAAGGCATACCAGTTCCAGATGACTACACGAGGGGAGGTGACAGCTGCAAGTGCAGGGGCTGTTAAAAAAGAAGTCACACAATACCTTTCTGCCGACTCTTGTGGAGGACGAGGATCTGGACTCTTGGAGGTAAGGGGGGTGGCCCTACCCTGCCTCTTCCTGGCGATGATGGGCGAAGGACGGGCCCGCCCTTGGTCCCACCAGGAAGCTTGCGGAGATGCCCCAGATGTCAGCCCAAGCAGAGGAATGAAGGTAGCAGCGTCCCGCGCCGCGGGGAGCGAGGCAGCGCTTTAAGCGCGATGGTGGCGCCTCCCCCTCGTGAGCGGCAGCGAGAGAGAGTGACCGGTGCACCCTGGGACTTGTGGTCCCACCAGGGTGAGGTGCGCGGTAACAAGAATGCGGGCGGCAACAGTCAGGGCTGCCTGGGACTCCGGTCTCACCAGGAAGCTTGCGGAGATGCCCCAGATGTCAGCCCAAGCAGAGGAATGAAGGTAGCAGCGTCCCGCGGGGAGCAAGGCAGCGCTTTAAGCACGATGGTGGCGCCTCCCCCTCGTGAGCGGCAGCGGGAGAGAGTGATCGGTGCACCCTGGGACTTGTGGTCCCACCAGGGTGAGGTGCACGGTAACAAGAATGCGGGCGGCAACAGTCAGGGCTGCCTGGGACTCCGGTCCCACCAGGAAGCTTGCGGAGATGCCCCAGATGTCAGCCCAAGCAGAGGAATGAAGGTAGCAGCGTGCTCCAGTTCCAAAGTGGCAGCTCGCTGCACTTGCTCCCCAGTTCAGATTACCTGTAATGGGTGTGCTTGTGTGCTTTCACCCCCAGCTTCACGTTGCTCTCGCTCATTTGCTTTTCTCCCCCTGCCCTCCACATTGCTCTCTCTATCGTTTGTTACCCCATACCCTCTGGGCCCGTTCCCCCACATCTGCCCTCAGTTTTGCTTCCCCACACCCACGCCTTCAGTTTTGCTTCCCCACACTCACCTCATCTGTGTTCCTTCTGCTACCTCCCGTTTGCCCCCCTGCTTTCTCCTCCGCTTTAACAAAAATGGTTTGGTCATTTCTTTTCATTTTATTTCAGGATCCAAATTGGTTTTTTTCCTGATCAGTTCTGATGCATTGCACTATCCCTGTGAAAGTGCTGCTTTCAAGGCATGGTGCAGCCCCCATGTTGAAGTGCTGTTTTCCTCTTCAGTCCACATGTCTGTCTCCTGCTGAGTGTGCATTCTTGTGTATGTAGGCTTAGCCTCCACATTAGAATGCTTATTTGTGCTTGTCCTCAGTAGCGTATGCTTTCTTTCACGAATGTGTTCACGCTGAGGCACCCCTTAGTCTCACAGATATTCATTGATCATGGGTGAGTCAGACCCATTGGAGGGTTGCCCCTCTGTGTTTTCATGTATGTATTACTTCAGCCTCCAGATTAAAGTGCTTCCCTCCGAGCCCCAGCATTGAATATATTTTCTTGCATTTGTTTTAAAGTGCTTTGTACCCTTCAAGTGATGACTGCCGCGCGTGTGAAGTCGTTTATGCCACGCGCCCCTTCCATTTGAAGTACTGTTTTCAGATCAAGTGCTCATGTGTATTTGCATGTTTACATGGAGCGCCCTGCAAAGGCTTTTTTTTAAATCTTGCAGCAAATGGGGAGCTCTTCAGGGGCCATGGGAGACAGAAGGGGTCAACTCAGTGATGCCTTTGGGGAGGTCGAAGGTGTGTGATGTAACTTCCACTACATCTGGTGTGTTTATTTTCTGAACAGACATCCATGTTAGTAGCTATGGTATTTACCACTTTCCTGTTCACTTGACAGCAGAATCTCAGTCACTCAACACTCACGGTGACAAGTGTGAAAGTGGAAAAAAACACAAGTGGTGATGGATGTGAGTAGATAGAGCCGAACCAGGGTATTCTTGCTAGAGAGAGGGGCAGCCTGAGAGAGAGACACACAGATGGGGAGAGTTTGTTAGTAGACACATTTGTAAACTGACTCCTGGTTTATGTATACATTTTTGGACGTTTCGGTCTGTATGTATATTCTTCTCATCAAACTGGCAGTCGTTCATACTTTTTGTGAGTGACAAATTGAAGTTGCAAGTAGTATAGTTCGAATTACTTCTATGCGCTTCAGTGAGCTGCCAGCTAGTAGCAGGTTCGTGTTTACATCGACTGACCCAGGAGTTTTTCATAGTCTTTTCAGGGGTATGAAGTGATACTTACATTATGGAACAGAATACCATAAAAGCGAGCCCCTGGCACTGCAAAGAGATATGCACAATAACCACGAGGAGCATTAGAACCACTTGTGCTGTGACCGAACCTGGTTCTAATACAGGGCGGATTTTGGGATGGAAAAGTAAGGGAGGGTGTCTCCTTGTATAGTATTAGCACGTGCACTTATATGTAGATTCAATAGCAGTAGATTATCCATGAGTAAGAGCCATTATCGTGAGCATTGTGGGCCTACTGTCTAGTACACCAGAAAATAAACAACAGTCAATCTACATGCAGTGACTCTAGACTAATACCTAAAAGATGAGATTAGGTCCGATTTTAACTTGAAATATATATACCCCCTGGGGTGAGATGTATGTATATAAAAGAAACTGTGGGTCAAGGGAGACCAATTGTTGTGTATTTCTGTCCTCTAGACTTGTTATCCCTTAGGGTTTCGGGAGAGACCAAGAAGGGATTATAAACTAGCACATCCCAGAGGAAGCGTTTGTCTCTGTGTGCCCACAAGCAACAGTGCACAACCTGGAAGGTGAGATATAGTTCCACCGATATATAAACTCTGGGCTTAGAGAAACGCTACACAATAGGGTGTAAGGAGCCATGAATATTAACGATCAAGTCCATGAGACTCAGTATGATTGAGACAATGAGAAGACTGAGGGGGATATTCTCAAGGACTTATCGCCGATTTATCGGCACTTTAGCGCCACAAAAGTGGCGATAGATTTATCTCCCTATTCCCAAGCTGGTGCAAACTGCCGATATTGTCAGTTTCCCAGCGATAGCTGCCGCAAAAAACATCGCCACGGATGAGAGCGACAACTAACGCTAATGATATGCAGAGTCGGCGTACCCGTGCAAAAACACACGAAAATACCACTTCGCGATATTCTCAACGACCAGCCCGATCCGCGATGCGACCCAAAAACAGGCTTAAGGCGCGTTAGCAGCAGGGATTTAACACCTGCCTTTTACTGGTGTAAAGCCGGACGACAACCTGCAGCATGAAAGGGAGCCCAGCCCAGAGACACATCTGAAAAACAACACATGTCATGGAGCTACTGACCATGCAGCTCGGAGACCCAAGAGGGCCACAATACCCACCGCCACCACCCCCCCCCCGGACCACCACCGAGGCAGCGCAGAACAAGACAGCTGACCTTCCCAAAATGGCCCCACAGCCACACAATTGCAGAATGTGGGGAGAGGTGGGAACCAAGTATGTGTGAAGGAGGTAAGTCACCCATGAATAAGAATGTACACAATGCCAAGTGTGGCGGTGATGTGCTGGACAGACTACAGTATGCAGAGCACAGACATGTCCATGTGGACATATACTGCTGGTGTTTGGAGTGTTGTGGAAAGTGGACGCAACCATGTTACCTCAGGCAGTGGGGAAGACCCGGGTCATGTATCCGTGTCGTCCCCCCCTGTAAGCATAAGCGGAGTGGGCTGGGCCGGCGTATGCCAGTCCAGTGTAGGAGTGTGAATAAATAGACCGGGGCTCTGGGCGTGGTTCACTTCCCGGATGGCCAACGCGTCTGCCAGGGAGGCTCCCCTCACCCTGCCACGAGTCCGCCGCCATTACCGCCAGTCTCCTCAGCCGATCGCTGGCGTCCGCGACACAGGCCCCCAGCGCACCCAGCGGCACAGCACCGCAGAGTTATGCGTGTGCTGACTACAGTCTGCGGCCTACACTGCGGTCAGCAGGGCCCTCAAATCAAATCCAATCCTGACCTGCGAGGACACGCCATCATCTCTGGCTGCACACCCGCTGAGCGCTACAGGTGCCACCAACTCAGTGCACCACAAGTCATCATCACGTGGCTGTGGGCCCTTTCTGACCACTGCCTCCGGCCTACACTGCGGTCAGCAGGGCTCACAAATCAAATACAATCCTGACCTGCGAGGACACGCCATCATCTCTGGCTGCACACCCGCTGAGCGCTACAGGTGCCACCAACTCAGTGCACCACAAGTCATCATCATGTGGCTGTGGGCCCTTTCTGACCGCTGCCTCCGGCCTACACTGCGGTCAGCAGGGCTCACAAATCAAATCCAATCCTGACCTGCGAGGACACGCCATCATCTCTGGCTGCACACCCACTGAGCGCTACAGGTGCCACCAACTCAGTGCACCACAAGTCATCATCACGTGGCTGTGGGCCCTTTCTGACCGCTGCCTCCGGCCTACACTGCGGTCAGCAGGGCTCACAAATCAAATCCAATCCTGACCTGCGAGGATACGCCATCATCTCTGGCTGCACACCCGCTGAGCGCTACAGGTGCCACCAACTCAGTGCACCACAAGTCATCATCACGTGGCTGTGAGCCCTTTCTGACCGCTGCCTCATCCTACACTGCAGTCAGCAGGGCTCACAATTCAAATTGAGACTTGATTTATTAATGGCGCAGTCCAGTAGGCAACAGACATTGCTATCAGTGCGGCCCGCCCGGACGATGCATCATCGCAGGCTGCGCAACCGATGAGCGCTTCAGGTGCCACCAACTCAGTGCACCACAAGTCATGGACCCTTTATGATTGAATCTGTGTGTGTAATACGAAGATCACTGTTCTATTTGTTGCCAGCACCAACCACTCCCTGAGTGCTGGCTTACACTCACCCCACACCCATCCAGCACAGGCGTCACTGGACATGTGACCCTGGCAAGAAATAGTGGCCAGGCGCACGTGCCCGTAGCCAGTTCCACTATCTATCTAAGTGTGTCCTTGTGGTCATTATGTATGCATGATGGGCCAGGGCCCTACCACCTTACCTTGTGCTGTGGACTGCGGACGCAACCATGTCAGCTCAGGCAGTGTCTAAGACCTTGGACACGTAGGTCTGTCCCCCCCCTGTAAGCGTAAGCGGAGTGGGCTGGGCCGGCGTATGCCAGGCCAGAGTAGGGGTGTGAAGGATTTGCCCGGGACTCTGGGCGTGGTTCAGTTCTGGCCTGGACAAGGAAGTAACTAATGAGTGTGTCACTGTTGTAGTGTCGGCGCCACCCAGCCCGCAATCGACAATGTTGCAATGTAGCATGCACCCGGAGGGCGGGCTCGCACGAACAGAGAAATGAAGGAGCGCAAGACCGCTAGGGGTCTTGGCTCATACATCCCAAGTGCTATGTGTATCTGTATTGCCGCAGCATGAGCCAAATGCCTAGCCTTAATCACAGCGCGAGTTCAGCCAGGCATGAACTCTACATCTGTGTCCGCCCTATCCTTCCCACAGGCCTACACTCACGTGGCCGCCCACATTCAACGACCAACATCATAGTGTCGTTGTCAGGCTTGTGGACATGCGCAGACAGGCATGACAATGGTGTGCCGTAGGAGTGCAAGTGATGCAACCGCGCAGCGCACACAAGTGAATAGGCTTGGGGGGAGGGAGGAGCAGCTGTGAGGCAACGTAACACCCAGTGATGCCGCTCATTTGCCACATGCAAGACATGTCAAACATGAATCCCAAAGTCGCACACATCCCACCCCACCCCCAACAAGCCACTTCACATTTCCTGACTGCAAGCAGATGAGAAACTAGCATTAGGGATGAAAGCTCCTTTGTCTGAATTATCAGGCGGAAGCACATCTGCACCTCCGACTTCGGAATTGCATGTGCCCAGCACCCCCTGACAGATACTATAGCAGCTGATGACGACTCCCACACTACGCACAGCCTGACGAAAGACCAACGTATACACACCCCACACACAGAAGTCCTTGCTCGAAGTTATCTTGCATGGAATGGCCTTCACACTTACTCCCACACCATCCCAGGCGTACAACCGTTGCACACTAAAACAACTCATTGATCCGAGCTGTGGCATTTCATCCACAGAACTGGCGCAGGTCAGAACAGTGCCGCTTCAACCAGAGCCAATAACGCAATGGCAGAACATCCCGGACACATGCACAACCCCTGTCACGTGGAACTGTACCGTGCACGTATGCTGCGTTTACTGGGGGCACTGCCATTGGCATTGCTGCGGATCAGTTACCTGCTAAGCTTCCGCCTTGCCAACGTCACCTGCGTTCAGCCTGTGTTGCATTTTCGATCGTGCATATTCGAGTGGTCCATGGATGTCTGCCTATCCAACAGGACGGTGGCTGAACTGGATTTTGACATGTGTGTGCACCCCCTGTTGGCCCACGATCAGGAGTGTCACCGTGATACCCGTTTATGGGATGCCTTGATACTTGGCATACATGCTGGCAGCTGGACCAGGGAGATTGCACAACTCCTCGTGTGCAGTGACCACATTGAACCGCTCCCCTATTGGGCTGTAGTTCTAATTGGTGAAAGGGGTGGACGCAGCACATCTGTCCGGACCTGCTAATGGATTGCCTCGCCGTCCTGTTTGATGAAGTCGACAACGAGCTCATGTTGGAAATGATAGCCTACGAAGCTGCAATCGCTTTCATGGACGAGTAACTACGTACCTGCAGCCACAACAGATTGGAACCCATTGCACATGTCCCAACACCTTGTTGCATCTTGGAGATCTGGTCACATGTCCCACGACAACAGTGGACATGGCTGCATTCGCCTGGACTACGAATACATGAGCGGGCAACAACGCGGGTTAACACACACCTGTGAAAGGTGAGACACTCCCCCGGAGAGGACAGCGGCGCTTGGCAACGTTCCTCATCCTGACATACTGCTGCATTGGTCTGCATGTTGTGGCACTTATCTTGCCCGTACTGACACGCATATGCTAATAAAGTCTACGCACCTTCACTTGTATTCAACTGTGATGAGTGTTGATTTGAATGACAATGTGTGTCTCACTGCCTATCTGGGTCACGGCCATACATGCGCATTGATAGCATTACCCAGGAGTACCTTTTGTGGAATCACTGTCCCTACATTCATCCATACTTTCATACTTGATTGCTCATAGCCACGACACATCTGTGTGAATTAGAATGTTTTATTCGCATTCAGTGGAGTGTTGAAGCTGGAGCAGTACAGGGCCATGTGAACCCCACTTTACATTGTTGCCCCGTGGAGGGCCAGCCAGAGGCCTTTAGGGATTGACAAGTTCATCGGAAGAGGGAGACTTCAGTCCGCAGTGTGATTGCTGTGTCATTGGTAACCAATTAAAATATGGCAGTCCATGTCGAGGTCCAAGGTGAGTGTCGCTTAGTGTATAGGGGGACAGTGGAAGGTGTTATTCCAGGGCATGATGCAGAGGGCAGAACCAAGCTGAAACAGGCCATATAGCGGAGATGAATGCTACCACTTCGTTCTTACCACAGGGCCAGATTCATCATCATCTTCATCCTCTGATGTGTCAGGTGCCTCACATGTGGGTGGTGGTGTATAGTCTGCATCACTGTTTGGCACTGACACATCAGGGGCCGGAGGTGGAATGTCTGCCGCACTGTGTGGCACTGACACTTCAGGGGGCGGAGATGTGGATGGAGTAGTAGCAGCAGCATTCATCCGCACCAGGGCTTGTGGCGGCAATGCCATGACGAGGATCTGCAGGGCATGGAAAATCACAGCTACATCTCGCTGGTGTGCAGCCGTGGCAAACATTCTTTCCGCCTGCATCCGCTCCATGTTCTCCATGATCCTCCGCATGTGTCCCAACTCCCGGCTGTCATCGCTGGAGCCACTCTGACTAGACAGTTGTTCTTGGCTCAGAGTCATGACTCCAGCGATGTCAGCTATGGATTGTTGGAGAGCATGGAGCGGACAGTGGGTGTCCGTTAGGGACTCTAAGTGGTCCCTGATGGGACGTAGACACCCACGTATGGCATCTAGTTTGGCTGCCATGAGGTCGAACCCCACCCGCAGCTGATCAGCCATCTTCTCCTGGCACCCTAACACACGGCGTTGTAATGCCATGTGTTGGTCGTGGGGGTCCTGGGAGACAGCCGTGGTGGTGGATGCTTCCTGCTGTGTGGTCTGTGTAGGGGGTGGGGTCTCCTCGATACAGCTGGGCTGCACTGCTCCTGGAGGTGGGGTGCCAAAGCTGTCCATGGGCTGTTGGAGGGCATCGGTGTCGATGTTGGGGAGGTCCTCTTCATCATCAGTGCTGAGTTGTTGTGTCTGCTCTGCAGGAGGTGTTGATTCTCCCTCTGCAATGTGAAGGGGAGATGCAGATTGACTTTGTGTTCACATGTATGTTGATGCATTGGACAAGTTTACTTACAGACTGCATGACAATGTACATTGTGACTGTTTGTGAAGAGATGCCTATGTGATGCGGGACAGTTGACATTTTGCCACCATCACGGAGGTGAGGTTGTATTTGTCCATTATCATCTCACAGTTTCCTGCTATGCCAAATGCCAATGGCCATTTTCTACACACAAGCGGCGGCAGTTGTGTCCTCTGTTCTGTTGTGAAAGTGTTGCAGTTTGTACCACATTGTTGTCAATGTTGAGGTGCTCTGATTCTTATGTGTGTGTGCTGCATTGTGGGTGTGTTGCCCCTTCAGCTCTGATTTTGCTGGCCCTTATCCCTTTCAGGCGGTGTGCCTTTCACTTCTGTGCTTATACAGTGCTGAGATGTTGCAGACTTGGGTAACTTGGGCTCTTGGTCGGAGTTGTGACTCTTGGGCATGATTTGTCCGCAGATGTGCTATACTTAATTGTGCATGTGTGCCATTGTGCCCATCTCCCCCCGTCCCCCCAGTCCCTGGTGGTTACTCACCCTGTTGCTGTTGGGTCAGGTCATGTTGTGCAGTGTCCGGTCCCCCAACTCCTGCCACCGTCTCCACAATGATGACTCGGGTCACCATTTCCTCCATCTCATCCAGCTCCTGGTGTGTCGCTGGACTCCCACCTCCAGTCTGCATTGCTGCTTTCAGGTTTGCTGCGAGTTTCAGCTTGGTTTTCCGCTTCACATCATTCCAGTGCCTCTTGAGCACTTCATTGTCCTCCTCAGCACTCCGACTGCATTCACCTTGTCCAGGATGGACTGCCATATTGTATTTTTAGTTTCCAATGACACAGTGGAGGTGACGAGCAGTTGTTGATGGCGTTCTACCACCTCCGTTATCAGGATCCTGTTTTCCTGCGGACTGAACCGCGTCTTCCTCTTCTTCTTCTACTTGCCCTTCCCTGACCCCGAGGTCCCAGGCTGGTCTTCCGTGGGGCTTGTGGGGTTCGGGTTGTCCTCTGTACTTGCTCCGGCTACCTCCATTGTGCTTCGCAGTTGTTATGTTTTTTGAATTTTTTTTATTTGCAGCTTTTATGGTTATTTTTCCCGCCTGACGTGGGGATTGCAAGCCTGGCGCTGCTTGTCGCTGATTTTTCTATCGCGGTTGGGCCCATTGCAACTTTTTTCACGTTCGGGTTTCCTTTTTTATCGCCATCGCGGTAGTTGTATCGCGGACATTTGACGCGTTATCGGGAAACTATCGCTTGTTACCGCCGTGTTGAGAATGAGACATTAACACGGAGTTATTTTCCCACGATGGACGGCGATATGAGAAATTGCGTTAACCTATTTTGGCGATGATTATCGCACGTTCTTCAGAATATGCCCTTGAGTGTGTTTGTGGATGTATTTGTGTCGGTATAAATGGGGAGTCTATAACTGTTCTCTGAACTAGTGATGCCTTAAATGTAATTAGTGGAACTTTTTTATATATATCACGTGGGGTTTTTGTTTTAATTAAATAATGTCTCTACAAAAGTAATTCCGCATTTTTATGTTAGTACCTGCACTATATTTGTTTTAAGACTGTATTTCTTAATAACTGTTTAAGGGTTTTGAAATGTACATATGCTCTTTTAATATACAGGTGTACTGCAATGATTGACTTCATGTATATGATTTGAGAGTTAAATCACGGTCTTGATAAAGATGGTCTAATTAGGACAACACCATTGAAACGCGTCGACGCCTTGATACATAATCCGTGTTGGTGGCTGGTACAATAGATATTTAACGATTGTCAATATATTGGGTTCCAGTCCTAATGTCAGTTATACACGGATATGACTTTTTGATTACAAGGTGTATTGTCTTGCTATACTCTTATCTTTCTCGTGTTATTTGTTTAATCTTTTGATATTGTATTTTGTGGCAAGTTCTTTCCTGCATGCTGCTAATATTGTTTTTATATATACATGAATTATATGTGAATAGATTTCTTGTGATTCTTGTTTTTATTCATTATAAAATGTTTTAATATGATTTTAAAGATGTGTATAATTTCTACTATTACTGACGTATGATTGGTACACTATTTTTGAGTCGACAACTATACTCCCCACTGTGAGTTATGTTTTGCGTTGAGTGTATTGTCGGATGATAGTGAATGGTGTTTATTATAAGTAGGGCTCCCGGTTTTATGGCATTTATATTTTTGTCATTTCCGTCTGTATTTACCCATATTTATTTTTTGCAAATTTTACCTGTATTTATCCATATTTATTTTAGTTTTTGTGAAAAAAAAAAAGCTGGAATGTGTAAATTTCTGCATTTATTTAACCAGTTAATGTCCACTCGTGCCTGAACACCTGACATGTTTCAATAATATATACACACTTAGATGATAAAATATGCACTTATAAGAAAACTTGGACATTTTAGTATCAAGGTTGTGCAAATCTACTGCTGTTTAAGACTAAAGTTCCTTTATTTTTTTAATCCCTTGCCTGTCAATCCGCACAGCTTTTGGCCTGGCAGTCATGATTGACAGCATTAAGAATCACTCAAAAACAACCCAATTTCCGTTTTTATCCACACTTAAAAATAAATACAGACAGGAAAATAAATGGTTTTCTGTCTGTATTTATCTGTAAAAACGGAAAACAGGGAAAACAGGGAATAAGGTAGACCAAAGGATGACTTGTTTTTTTGACCTGTAAATAGAACCCTAGTCCTTTGGTTGATAAGGGGCCCCTCTCATTGTTTTCTGAATCTGATTCAATAGCAGTGTCATCCTTTGTTAATTGAGTCTCTATTCTGTCGGCACAGCTGCTGCCCTGACAGGATTGATAATAGAGAGACACTCAAATGAAAGCCTAACAACTGCATTTTCAGTTTTTAAAAATAAATTCAGGCAAGGAATATGAATGTTCTCCTACTGTGTTTATATGTAGAAGTAAGTAAACAAGCCTTGACAATGCCAATAGGCTTGGCTTTTAAATAAATATGCCTATTCAGTCATTGATGGCTTTAGAGACTCGATAAGGCATCGATCACACATGCTCTGTCACTCATTCTTGCACCCATGCATCCATTCAACCTCTCACTTACTTATTCTTGTGTTCACTCATTAACACAATCACAATAAAACACACAATCAAACTCAACAACATAGATAAATTAATAAATTAAAAGTAGAAAAAAGAAAACATGCTGCTGCCAAGACATGGTGGAAATATGTCTGTAATCACAATTAAAACTAAACATAGGACGCAGTGGCCATCTTGAAATGGTAGTTTCATTGTTAGCGTGTCTTTGTTTATATATTGTTGCATGGCTGCCACATTTAGAACAAACGTTTTTGACATCTTGGAATGCTAAAACAATTATACACTATAGACAATACAATGACATGATAGTTTCCTTTAGGTCGAGCCTAGCAGTGTGCATGCGCTGCTCTGCGAGGCATGGTGTATTCAGTGCATGGGCTCCAATCTGACTCATCGTTTGTCATTGGTTCTTCCAGTTGCCTTTCTAAATTCCTTACTTTTGAATGGTAAATCATGCCCATTTGTCCCTCCTTTTCTAAGTCCTCTAGGCAGTGCTGCAGCTGCGTCTCTGTTCCCAGTGCTTCTCTGGTACGGTCTGTAATTCCTCATTCTAAGTCCTCTTGGCAGTGCTGCTAGCTGCTTCTGTCGTCCCAGTGGTAATTCCTCATTCTAAGTTCTCTAAACAGTGCTGCTAGCTGCTACTGTGGTCCCGTTGGTAATTCCTCATTCTAAGTCTTCCAGGCAGTGTTGCTAGCTGCTACTCTAGTACAGTAGGTAATTCCTTCTTACAACTGTTCCAGAAGTGCTGCTAGCTGCTACTCTGGTCCCTTTGGAAATTCCCACATTTTAAGTCCTCTAGGCAGTGCTGCAGGTGTGTCTCTGTTCCCAGTGGTAATTCCTCATTCTTAGTCCTCTAGGCAATGCTACTAGCTGCTTCTCTGGTCCCGTTGGTAATTCCTAATTTTTAGTCCTCTAGACAGTGCTACGAGCTGCTTCTCTGGTCTCATCAGTAGCTCACCCATTCGAAATCCTCTAGGCAGTGCTGCAGCTGTGTTTCTGTTCCCAGTGGTAGTTCCTCATTCTTAGTCCTCTAGGCAGTGCTGCTATCTGCTTCTCTGGAACAGTCTGTAATTCCTCACGAAAATATATACAAGAAAATTTATCAAATTGCCACTACTTTGTGTATTGTATTATATGTATATGCTTTAAGTATGTTTGATGTTCGACTACAATTTGATTTATAGTCATTGTGATTTTGTCTATATGTATATATGTAATTAATTTTTTGTTATCTCTGTGTTTAACTATTGTTGTCTAGTCTTACATGTTTTCTATATGTTTTTAAAGACTTTTCAATATGAAACAAAAATATATCAATAAAATGAATCTATTTTTTTAATTTGGGTCGTATGTACACTGAGTCCTTTATAGTATGATGATGCAGTTACAGGCCTAGTTACCTTTTCTTGATCTTGTTGCCTGGGGATGTTATTTTCATAATTGTATTTTCCCTGCCCTAGGAACTTATATTAGTAGCAGGGGGTCCTTTCTTTTTGCCATAATCATTCTAAGTCCTCTTGGCAGTGCTGCTAGCTGCTTCTGTGGTCCCAGTGGTAATTCCTTAATCTAAGTTTTCTATACAGTGCTGCTAGCTGCTACTGTGGTCCCGGAGGTAATTCCTCATTCTAAGTCTTCAAGGCAGTGCTGCTAGCTGCTACTCTGGTACTGTTGGTAATTCCCACATTTTAAGTCCTCCTGGCAGTGCTGCAGGTGTGCCTCTGTTCCCAGCGGCAATTCCTCATTCTTAGTCCTCTAGACAATGCTACTAGCTGCTTCTCTGGTCCCATTGGCAATTCCTAATTTTTAGTTCTGTAGACAGTGCTACTCGCTGCTCCTTTGGTCCCATCAGTAACTCACCCATTCGAAATTCTCTAGGCAGTGCTGCAGCTGTGTCGCTGGTCACAGCGGAAATTCTTCATTCTTAGTCCTCTAGGTAGTGCTGCTAGCTGCTTCTCTGGTCCATTCGGTAATTCCTCATTCTAAGTCCTCTAGGCAGTGCTGAAGCTGCATCTTTGGTCCTGTCAGTAATTCTAAATCCTCGAGACAGTGTTGCTAGCTGCTTCTCTGGTCCCGTCTGTAATTCCTCATACTAAGTCCTCTGCACAGCGCTGCTACCTGCTTCTTCTGTCACAATGGTAATGCCTCCATTCTAAGTCCTCTACGCAGTGCTGCAGCTGTATCTCTGGTCACACATCCATTACACTCCAAACTAAACACATTGATAAAAGACATTGTCATTTATAATACCAATAGCTCTAACTCTTACAAATGCGAGACCTATTGCATTGCAAATGCTTGTTATATTTGGTGCCCACTTTGAAGTGGCAGAAGCTCTGGAATTTCCCCCTACAGAAGTGCCTAGAATTTCCTGCCTCCCTGCCCTGGTCCAAGCCTGTCTGGGGCACAATAGGTTTGTGTGAAGTCCTTTGAGCTGATCCAGTGCCTTTGAAGTGCAAGTGTGGTAGGTAACTGCTCCGTCCCGCATCCTGCCAGCACCTAGTCCCCCTATTGTGATACTGCCTGGGAGGAATACAGAAAGGCCAACTGCCAACCACACATAATCATGTGACCCAGGAACTGACTGCAGGCACCAAATGGCTTGTACAAGAAAATGCCAGCATTTTTAGAATTGTGGCTTAAAATCCGACATTACAATCAAAGACAGTTTTAAATTACAATTCCTCATACACCAAACATGACTTTCTTACCAGCTCCCAATCAAAAGTATTTTTTTGTTTTCATTAGAATTTAATGCTGTAGAACAGAGTAACAAATAGTACACAGAATGACAGAGACACTCACTCCTGTGCATCGTTCTCTATGTCTGGTCATCATATATATTCAACTTATGGAAGGCACATTCACATGACAATTCACACTATATTTATATTGGTCCCCAGTAACAAGTCAACCCCTGCATCTCTTTCAGGCTCATCTTGTGAGGTCTGTCCCACCCGTTGTGCAGGAGTGCTCAATGGTGGATCCTCTGCGGCCTCTTTGGTCTCAGGTATCAGGTACTGCACCACTGGTTCCCAGATGTCTTTAGGGCATGACTTCAGGGGCATAAGTTCCCAGTAGTGTGTCAGTTGTTCATTACAGTAAGCACCATCTCACAATTAGTGGTGACTCAAAGGTTCTGGGCCACTGCCCCATACAATGGGTACTCTACGCTTGGCTAAAACAAGTGGAAAGGTGATTGGTTTTCTATTCTCTGCAGGCAGGTCTTTCACATAACCCAGCAGCACCAGCACTGGGGTGAGCTCGAGGGGCTCCACAAAAATGGCGGATATGATTTGTCCCACCTCCTTCTGGTAGCGCTGTACCAGTAGGCACAGCCTCGCAATGAGTATAAAGCCACTGGTTGTTGCCTTGCACCTGACGCAGTGAGGTAACTCTCTCAAGTCTAGTTTGTCTAGCTTGTTTGGTGTGTAATATATTCTGTGTATGAATTTATAATGAATAAGCTGAAGCTTGTAGTTCGGGCAGAGTTCACCTTTTTGTTTACAACAGTGTTCACATTGCTCATCAGGGAGTTCTAGGTTGAGATCTCCTTCACACTTTTGCTGAGCTCAGAGTCCCAGTAGTGGGGCTTCCTCTTGAATGAGGTTGTATAGGCGCAACGCCTGCCGTTTGGACAACAGAGAGGCCAGCACCTGTTCCAATGTGTTGAAGGTAGGTGGCAGGGATGGGAAGTTCTGGCCAAATTCCTGGCATGCTGCTTTAAGTCTGTAGTAGAAGAGTGTTTTAAGAGGTTTGGGGTCCGGTCTCAGCATAAAGGCCTGCTGTTGGATGAAGGCATTACCCTAGTATTGTCATAAGGTTTCTGCACATACACAGAGCTATGCACAGGAAAATGGGACCCCGGAATACAGTGGTTTGCCACCATATACCGTAGCACCCAAAAACCCCAACCCAACTAGCTTAGCATCCCATTAGCACCCAAGTACTAATGTTTGGACAACCCAGAACACGGTATCTTTATCTCAGGACTCACAGAAGCAAGAACACTCTTTCGTCACTCACTCGTACTTGTCCACAAGGTGCGTAGGAAGAGACACTGGATAGGTTAAAATGTTTATTCCAACTTACGTGCTCTAATGTACAGTACACGTGTCAGTACTAATAGCATAATGCATATGACTAATATAAGCAGCATGGTTACAATTCCATAGAATACAAACGGGGAAAGCATCTCAGAGCTCAGTGGATAAACGTATAAATAACATTACCACCCTCCCTTGCAGTAAGATAGTTCATTATAATAATAGAAGACCTCTGGGCTTTGACTAGCGAACCCCCATACCTCAGTCTCTAGATGCAGAATTACATCAGCAGGACATCATAGCTCTTCTCACTGAAAGGGATTTCTCCAAGTGTGTTAAGCGCTAGTAAACCACAGTATTAAAAGCATACCAAATTCTTCATGGCAATTGCACCTAATGTTATGTCTGGGTGCGCGAGACTGGCCATATCAGGAAGAACCAAAATACATTGTTATGCGACCTTGTACATGTTTGTGCAGACTGAGCCCAAAAAGGTGAACAACAGAAAATGCAGACAGTGCAAAAGAACTTGGCACGAGCAAAGGGTGAGGGAGGCCGGGCTCAGTGTAACTTGCGCAAAGAAAAGCAGCATGGCAGCCAGGCCTAGGCCAACATAACAAGGCAGGTAACAATCCACAAGACACCCTCCCCTGGTCAGTCCAGCGGCCAGGACAGAGGAAAAACAGAGCCGTTGGAGCACAGGGAGCGCCCAAACGGCGAAGGGCAGGTCAATCCATGAAAGTGTAAGTGCAGAGAAAAGCCATACCCTCCAGGAGTTCATCATTGGAGTTGTCAAAAAATATAGCTGCCATCCAATCCATGAGATCAAAAGAGCAGGAATGCTCCTCAACCAAGGGAGCATCCAGAAGCAATGCGGGACAGCTTGCGTGATAATTGAAACAGCTTCGTTGTAGGAGATCCTGGGCAGCCGCCCAGATATCCCATTGCGCCAAAATCCCCAGTGCAGCCGCACGCGCCATACAGCCAGCAACGGAACAGTCCTGCTCATGGGCCTCTAAGGGACCCATCAACTGAACAAAATCCGGAACAGACAATGACGAATTGGAGAGGCAATAATCCAGAGTCCAGGTGAAAGGACAGCGGACACAAGTCATCACAGGTTGCACGCAAGTGAAATACGCAAAGCGAAATGAAAGAGTATATGACACACTCAGTGTCGCCAATGGCAAGACACCGAAACCGGCCAAAAGGCGCTCACGGAGCAGCTGGAGGCGTTCTGGATCGAGCAGGTCCCATCGGGGAGCAGCCATTGCGCAGAAAGCAAATTAAGAGCAAGACACCAGCCGCTAAAGCGAGGATCAATGGGAAACCGCCAAAGACACTGGAAAATATAGAATGTATGAAAGCCGGGATGACACCAAAAATAGTTTGGAAGGAGGACACCAAGCCCGACCCAACGACCTTAAAAAAGTGTACTAGGCCTTCAGTGTTAGATGCGTTAAAAATACGATGTATTAACTCCCCAAAATGTTGGGGGAGATTAGTGTTCAAAAGGGCCTGTATTTCACTGTGGGTACTCGCCACCTGGAGAATGAATGTCTCCCGGGCGGACGTGAGCAAAACTTCCTCGTTTAATAATAGTGCCTTTATTCTGCTCAGTCTATTGAAATCTGCCTC
Organism: Calotriton arnoldi; assembly: GCA_963921515.1. Taxonomy (NCBI): domain Eukaryota; kingdom Metazoa; phylum Chordata; class Amphibia; order Caudata; family Salamandridae; genus Calotriton; species Calotriton arnoldi. The sequence continues at coordinate 3,035,085 of CAWUFW010000623.1, forward strand.
CATGGTAGGGATGGAAGGCCAAATAGAGATATCAACCTTGCCATGAGGGGGAGGATAAAGCACATTTTTGCAGCAGACAACCCTGTGCGAAACTGTTACAATGTAAGGAATGCCAGCCTGCAGGCCACAACAGTTTTCGTTATTTAAAAGTAAATAACTACCATTGGAAAGGAGAGTGAAAGTAGGAGAAATAACAGGAGCAGGAATACCTTTCAGCACACAAGCAAGATTAGGAGCGGAAACGCTACATGAGCCATGCAATTTAATGTGTTTACAAATAAGCGAATGACCCATAGTCGAGTCGCAGTACTCCCCGTGAGAAAGACTTCCTTGCCGTCCCGAAGGCATTTATACATGAAAGGCAAGGACCAGAGTTCATGCAGGAAAGCACTGCCCAATGGCCGGTAACGGCCCACAGGATAATGTTTCATGCATGAGTCAAATTCAAATAAGGAAAAAGGTAAAGCGATAACCCCATGAACTAGCCACACAGCAGAATCGAGTTCTGCAACAGAGAACGGCAAAGGATCCATCTTTTCGATATGTAATAAAGTGTAAGTTGCATCTTTCATGGACATGAATTGCTGTTTGTCAGTTAAGTTAAAAGGTAGAAACAAGGCAGAGGTGTTCAAAAATGCCAAGGCACTTTACCTAACTTAAGCGTTTGTAAAGCCCATGCAAACTGCATAACCGAACGCAATTGATTCTGACCATGATATAACACAGAAACATCATCTTGTACAATATCAACAACAGAGGACACAATATTCTCTAAAGTGTAAATGCGAGAAGACAGGGTATTAATACTATTGTCAACAACAGCAAGCACCTTTTCCAAATTTGCTTGATCTATTTCCCGAAGACGGGAAGCAGCTTCCATTTGTGATAGCTTCCAGAGTTCATTATATGTTTCATAAATGAATCTTTTAGGTCGGGGACCACGAGGTCCCAAAACAAAGTCGGACAGATCAATATTGCCTGTAAGGAGGGACAAATGTTGTTTAACAGAATCAAGGGACGAATGTTGCAGCCATTGTTTGCATAATTTACCAACAGAGTATGTAGTGACAGTACGGGCATCAGTAAACCGCGGATCAGGCCTATTCTGTGTGTAGCTAGCACCAGTATCATGAAAACGCATTTGACATGTATTAGATGATATAGGCCATATTAACCAGGGTGACTGAACCAGCTCAGAAACATTAAACGAATTATTTTGTAACAGAGCCTGCAGGGACACGAGGGACATATTGAATCGTGAGCTTTCATTGGGAAAACTCGACAGGGATGGTATTGATGGAGTATTCAATTGTTTAGTGGTTGCCAAGCCCCAACATGTAGTCTGATAGATGGAGACATTGAGGAACATAATTTGTGTAGGGATGAGGCAAGCACGGTGTAATGCCTCGGTTCCCTGTACCTGCCATGGCTTGGAGCCCCAAATAGATTTTAAATCCACTGTATTATCCCAGTACTCATAACCACCCACAGCTAGGGAACTTAGAAAGGAACCTGAATAAAGCAATTTGGTGTGTGTTAACATAATTTTCTGAGTTGATGTGTTATTTAGTCTAAAATAATAGGATGCTGGGTTCGACCGATTAAAATCAGTAAAATAATTAAACTTATTTCGAAGAGTTTGAGAGCTACCTGGCAAGGGGTTTGGACAATGTTCCCATTGGGTATAGTTAACAGAACTACGCAGGGCACTGGGCTTATGGAGAAAATGATTACCCCAATGTTGGTAACAATACAAATCGGCATAATTAGCAGAATTCATATATAAATCTTCAGCATTAAAAGATGCATAATATTTTAAATCGGCAAACAATGCTTCAACGGCATGCATATCCCAATCATCAGAATGAATATTATTTTGTACTACATCACCCATTAAAACACGAAGGACATTAGGTACATTAATAATTTCCGTCGGACCATGGATTTGATAGTTCACTGCATCCCATACGATGCCATCAGCAACTGGGAAAGCTGAAATGTTCACAAATGTGTGGTCACGCTTCATGATGTGAGACGAGGAATGAGGAGCCAAAGTTCCAGAAACATAGTCTACAGCAGAGCGTTCAGGTAAATAGTGACCATTAATTAGTAGAAAAAACACTGTGACAAAGCCAATGGACATGAACAAAAAAATCAAGAAAAGTACCAACCAGAGGTATGTCCAGGGTGGAATTAAAAAATTGTCTCTAAACCAGGATACAAAAATACTGAACTTGGATGGGACTTTTGAAGAGGTGGAATCCGAATCAAAAGAATAACGAGTCGGGCCAAGTGGCGTTGTTGGTTGATGTGCCACCGATTCAGATGCAGGATAAGTATACTCGCCCTCGTCGATGTTGGTGGAGAGTTGGGGATCAATTATAGTTTCAGGCAAAATAGAGGATTCAGGCAAATCGACCATCTCAATTACAGCATCAGCGACCGTTAGTGTAGATGGGCCACGAACATATGTCCGATAAATGGCAGGACAAGAGACCGCTGGTGTGACACTATTCAGGATCGGCCAGGCGCTGTAGCTTGACATTTTCAATTGAGATGTATCTGTTCTCTTTGCGACCAGGAAGCGGTGGTAAAATGACTGTACGTGTTCCCTTCAGGCCAAGAACTGGAACCGGTGCACGAAAAGAGGGGCCAAATTCTTTTTTGTTTTCAACCTTCTCTCGAACCAGTTCTCCAACTTTCGGAAGCCAGCCGGCTACCGGAATCTGCAACGCAGTATCTGTGGCTGAAGGCAAATGTGTAGTTGCAAGTTTGTCTCGGGCTTCTTGTAAGTCCTGTAACATAGCAGAATGGTTATCTACATCAAACTTGGCGGATTGCGCCGCGATGTCTGGACCCTCAAGGTCAGGCACAAACATTCTTATGCCAAAGAGCATTTCGTATGGGGTCCGCCCACCCAGAGGTCTTCTAGGGAGATTATTAAGTGCACGCTGAACGGTATACAAATGGGCCAGCCAGTTCCTGCCAGTACCTATAACCCTAGCTGTTAAGGATTGCTTTAAGTCACGGTTCATTCGCTCAACGATAGAGTTGCCCTCAGGCCTATACGGAGACGAAAATTTCACCCGCACCCCAAGCGAAGCCATTGCATCCTTGTAAGCCCTAGAGGCAAACGCTGGACCTTGGTCCGAATGGAAGGTGCCGCATGCGAAAATTCCCACAAAGACACGCAAATCCCTGATTACATTTCGGGCGTCAGCACTCCGTTGTGGCCAGACCCAGAGAAACCGTGTGCACGAGTCCACTGCCACTAAGATGTATTTATAGGCAGTGTCTGATGAGAATGGACCGCAGTGATCCAAGTAAACACACCCAAAGGGTCTGTTAGCAATGCAAAGCGGGGTTTGTGGTGGACGTGTTACCGTGGAAGGCTTAATCTGTTGACAAACATCGCAAGAAAGCACAAAAGCACGGGTGTCTTTATACAATCCACGCCACCAATAACGCTGCTGCAAGATGGAAACCGTAGCTGACACACCTGCATGAGCAGAAGCCATGCCTTCGTGTGCAGCTGATATCAAGTCACTCCTGCGGTCCGCGTTGGGGATCAGCCGATCTCCAACGTCAGGTATAGTTACATAAGGAACCTGATCGGGACTTAATGTGTAAGAATACTTGGAAGGGAAACCTGTAGGGTAATTATTACCTTCCTTGGTTGCAGCAATAGCTGCTAATATAACAGGGTCTATTTTAGACATGGACCTGGTAACCGCTGCTACTGAACACGTGACTACTGCTGAACGGGCAGCCTCATCTGCCAGATCGTTACCAATAGCGTGTGCGCCCACCCGCTGATGGCCTAAGGTGTGTACCACCTGTGTGAGGGGCAGACGTTGTTGCAATTCTGCCACTCGAACCCAAAGCATTTTATGCTTAATTGTGCTCCCTTTGCGTCCTTGTAGTCGCTTTTCGACCAGAAAACAGATTGTCATTGTAAGATTGTACACAGTAAAAAGAATCACATACAATAAGAGTGGTCTCATCCTGTGAAGCGAACTCAAGTGCAAGTAGCAATGCATGCAGCTCGGCCAATTGTGCGGTACTGTCTCCAAGTGTGCGAGTGTGCACTTCAGAGGATTTGAACGTTCCATTCACAAAGGAACCCGCAACAATAGCACATGCAGCCGAATAAGCGTGCTTGGACCCAGTGGCCGGTTGCGCCGAACCATCGGTGTAGATCACACATTTGTAATCCTCAAGCGGTAGTAAAAACAAAGGAGGAGGATGAACGAATTCATACTGCAAAAACTCCTGAGTCTGAAGAGAAGAATCAAAACAAAAGTGACGTCCGAAGACGTCAAAGATGTAGCCCATTGTATCCAACGGGGATGCATTGCTTTAGAGTTCGGTACACTTGCCTTTGTTACTGCCTCCAGGGCAGGACAGGGTGTTACCACCAGAATCCGCTTACCCTGTGCCAGTGCGCGTTCTTTTAGAATCGCTATTTGCACTGCAGTCAGAACTTTTTCAACAGATGTAAAGCGCAATTCAGCGGAAGTGTACAGATGTGACTTGTATGCGATAGGTACTGTATCACCTTCATTAAAGGTTAAATAGGTGAATCCCACCGCCCCCGGAATTATTCTAATCACCAGGTTTGTGTGGTTATCACGAGTCAAAAGATATTTAGACTCCAAAAGGTCTATCTGCAAAGACTGCAGAATTGAGGTATGCTTAGGCAGCCAGCAAGACCTTGAATAAGTAGGTTGTATCAAAGCATACAAAGGCTTGATACGCTGGGCATATTCGGGAATGTAAGTACGCCCGAAGTTCAGGAAACCCAGCAAAGACTGAAGCTTCTTCAGAGTATTTGGGGGCACAAATGTGCACATTTTTCCAAGAAATGGGGGCTAAGCCCTTACCTTCGTTATTGAGCTCATAGCCCAAGAACAGAACGGTAAATTCAGCAATGTGTGACTTAGCAAAGTTAAATTTGTAACCCTGCTCCGCAAATTCAAGAATAATGCGGTCCACACGGGACAGATGCTGATATAACTCGTCGTCTGTCAGATAGATGTCATCAACGTACGAACATGCGTCTTGATCAATGTCATTTAACAAAGAAACAACACGGGCGGCGAATATACCCGGACTATTTTTATAGCCCATGGGTAATCGCCGGAACTGGAATAATTTACCACCGGATGTGAATGCGGTCCATTGACCACTCTCCGGGGCTAGGTTGTGCGTGTAGAAACCGTTTGAAAGGTCAAGTGTCGTTTTGTATTTTTTACGAACAAGACTGTCTACAAGCGCAGAACTGTGTGTATTTTGCACCGCAAAGTTCCGACAATGAGTATTTAAATGCCGGTAATCCAAAACTAAGCGGTACGATCCGTCGGGTTTAGAAACCACGAAAAGGGGATTGTTCATAGGTGATACGCATGGTTCAATTACTCCCTGATATTCCAACTGTGTCAGAATTTCGGAGACGGGGCCTTTTGCCTGCCGTTTGATGGGATATTGGGGTTGTGGCTGCGGTAGTGACCGCAAAGGTATTGCATGAGGAGGTGATTCTTCATCCCATCCCACATGGTTGCGGTATAACGCTGGTGCCAGGTACACAGCCCACTCAGCTGCAAGTGCTTCAGCTTTGTCTTTTGGGACATGCTTTGAAAAGCTTGGAAGTATTACCTCCTCTCCTTTATGTGCAGCTAAAACGAATGGGGGTGGCCAATCCACCTCCGCTAACAAAATGTCATATGAAGAGGTTAGATTTTCCCAAAAAATCCCTTTTATTTCACGCGGTATGTCACCTTCAATTTGTATGACTATGTTGTAAAGTCTGTCAGGGGTGCCACTCTCGTGTCAGCTGTCTCTACAGTAACGAATGTTTCAGTTGCTGTCGCCTCCATATGAGGACGTAGCGCCTCCCGCACTATGGTAACTTCCGCGGCGCTGTCTAGGAGGGTCACTGCCCACGTCCAATTCTGGAGTCTCGTTCTCACGGTCTGAGGCATATTTCGCTGTGACAGCGGCAACTTTTTTCTTCTGAAATTGCGGTCGAGGAAGATGAAAGTCTTCTGCTTTCCCTCTGACTTGTTGTCGAGGTTGGTCTCGCTCCTGGGGAGCCTCTCGGCCCCTTCCTCTATCTTGCCGTCCTCCTCCACCAGCCTGTGACGACGTCTGGGCCTGTGAAGAACGAGGAGAACGCGTATCAGAGCTCTGAAACCTTTCTGGTGATTTAATCCTTGACCTATCACGTAAATCATAAGTACGTTCAGAAGAAACCGAAACTGGGGAAGCGCCTCCGACCCCGGCTTCTTTTGTTGCTTACCCTGTTTTTTCTGTCTCCAACTCTTTTAGTGAAGACTGGTTTATCATCTTTCTCAGATGCACTTTTTGTTTGTATAACTTGTGATTGCGATTGAGTTTGCATTTTTACAAAAGGCTTGTTGCCTAGGCTATTTCTTCCAATTGTTTTATAAGCCCGGGCTATTATTTTCGGTAATTCGCGAGGCCTGTCCAACTCTGGGACCAAAGCCAAAGCATTCGCTACTTGAAAGTTCATAGCATCGCCCTTGACATTTCCAAGGATCAGCTCAGCTACTACATCAAACACTCCCACTAGTCTCATCCCTAATTCCACAGCCGCTTCAGGGCCATGTTCATCCTGTACTTTTTTAATTACAGAGGGTAGAACCGTCATGGAAGGAGTTCCAAAACATTTTGAATAAACTGCTGCGAATACCTTACCCCAGTTTTCACATGATGTCAAATCGGGGATTATGTCTTTTGGCAAACTTATCGTGAGGATGCGGTGTTTATCTACTGGGGATGTATGGGGAAACACTGCTTCTATCTGATCGAATTTTTCTGCAAGCCAGTAAGGATAGTCTTCCTTATTTTGTGGACGTTTGCCCATCACAGAATTTACCATGACAGGACTTATGGTCACTCCAGCGGCTATAGCTGGTTGGCCTGCGACTACAGGAGCAGCTCCATGTAGGCTACCTGTAACGTATGTCACTAGGGCGCGATGCACTCGTACCAACTCGGTATGCATAGTGCGCAGTTCCGCAAGCGGTAATGCCAGATAATTCGGATGCGGGGTATACCCGGCCAATACAGGCCAAGTGGCCCCCTGAATTGATAAGGGGCCTAAACGAACTGCAGTAGTTGGTTGTGGTAGGGCGCCATTAAACCAAACACGGTGCTGCCAAGCCGTGAGAGGTACTTCAAGATTGGTATAGGGTCGATAGTCAGCAGGTATAGCGGTGGGTTTATATTCATGAAACAGATTATCATCTGCCTCCACCGCTTCAAAAGTGATCCAAGTGTAAAACACCTCAAAGTGGTAAGCCGGATCGGCTTGAACCACAAAGACCAAATCGATCCCTGTATCAGGCACTCCATACACCCGTAAGTGATCTCGGAGTGCTCTCGACTATGTGCAGCAATCGCCACACCAGCCATAACTAAACAATTGTATTCGACAACCTAACAGGGAGCACAAAATGGGTTTTTTATGTAACCTTTTTTAATAATTTCAAGCTTGAAAGAACCTATAAAACGTTCAATATAGGAGGTATCACCGTCACTTACGCCTCCGGAAGCGTACGTGAGGGTTTTGTGGACAAGCACAAGTACTACTCAAGCGCCTCGCAGTTAAGCAGCCCCACGTTGGGCGCCATGTCATAAGGTTTCTGCACATACACAGAGCTATGCACAGGAAAATGGGACCCCGGAATACAGTGGTTTGCCACCATATACCGTAGCACCCAAAAACCCCAACCCAACTAGCTTAGCATCCCATTAGCACCCAAGTACTAATGTTTGGACAACCCAGAACACGGTATCTTTATCTCAGGACTCACAGAAGCAAGAACACTCTTTCGTCACTCACTCGTACTTGTCCACAAGGTGCGTAGGAAGAGACACTGGATAGGTTAAAATGTTTATTCCAACTTACGTGCTCTAATGTACAGTACACGTGTCAGTACTAATAGCATAATGCATATGACTAATATAAGCAGCATGGTTACAATTCCATAGAATACAAACGGGGAAAGCATCTCAGAGCTCAGTGGATAAACGTATAAATAACATTACCACCCTCCCCTTGCAGTAAGATAGTTCATTATAATAATAGAAGACCTCTGGGCTTTGACTAGCGAACCCCCATACCTCAGTCTCTAGATGCAGAATTACATCAGCAGGACATCATAGCTCTTCTCACTGAAAGGGATTTCTCCAAGTGTGTTAAGCGCTAGTAAACCACAGTATTAAAAGCATACCAAATTCTTCATGGCAATTGCACCTAATGTTATGTCTGGGTGCGCGAGACTGGCCATATCAGGAAGAACCAAAATACATTGTTATGCGACCTTGTACATGTTTGTGCAGACTGAGCCCAAAAAGGTGAACAACAGAAAATGCAGACAGTGCAAAAGAACTTGGCACGAGCAAAGGGTGAGGGAGGCCGGGCTCAGTGTAACTTGCGCAAAGAAAAGCAGCATGGCAGCCAGGCCTAGGCCAACATAACAAGGCAGGTAACAATCCACAAGACAGTATAAATCATCGAGGCATGTAAGGTGTAGGGTCCCTAGTCTTTTGCACAGCCCCATGTCCTACGTTTGCTTGATCTTCGAGTTATGGATTAGTGTTGCACTCGGCCAGCCCTGTATGCATCAGCAGTCTATGCCAGACCCATAGCGTGCAGCTTATGGTGTCAATTTCAGTTGCCAGTCTTTTATGCTCGGACCACAGGATAATGTTGAGTTTCAATGGGGTGGTCGTGTAGGTTTCTATGGCAAGGTGAGGTTCAAAGGTTGGTGGGTATATCCAATAGTGGAGATATTGTGCTTGCACACTCAGATAGTATAGTTAAAATTCTAACACCGCCAAGCCCCTCTGTTTAAAGGGCAGAGTAAGGGTCTCCCATCTCCCGTGGGGCTGCTTCCCCACCCAGGCCAGTTTGGTGAAGGCTCCCCTTAGTGTATCAAAAAACACTTTTGTGGAGGGGATTGGTAGATTGTTGAAGAAGTAAAGGTATTGTGGCGGGAGAACCATTTTCGCAAGTGAGATGCATCCTGCGACAGACAGCAACAGATTATGCATCCATTTTGGTCATTAGTACGACATAGTTTTCATGAACCACCTCCTGCATATTTCTGCAGACTTTGATTCCCAGATAGAGGATGGGTGTACTCTCTCATTGTAGCAGATATTCAATGGCCATTTCCGTGGTGCAGTCCATCAAAGGCATTATAGATAATTTATTCCAGTTGATGTGTATCGCCGAGGCCCTATAGCACCCAAACTCCCTGGTTATTGGGGTCACATTAATAGATGGATGGAGACCCTTTTCGGAGCAGTGCTGACGCAGCTGGGCAGTGAGAGGTTCCATCGCTAGAGCAAACGAGACGGGGGAGAGGGGTCAGGCTTGCCTGGTGCCACAGGCTATATGTGTTGGGTCTGAAAGCATACCATTTTGCTGTATCCTTGCTGTGGGTGCCACGTTGAGCAGGAGGATCCACTTCAACATCTGTCTTCCATACCCAGCCGTCTAAGGACATAAAAGAGATAAGAAAGAGCAAAAACTCTAAAAACAGATAAGATAAGGACACATGCTCTGTATAATTAGTAGGCAGTCACCTCACCAGTGCTCTTTTCCTTTGAAAGTGAAAAATAATGTTGTGATTTATAACTAAACCACTATGTTGCATCTGAAGCAGGCCTACTATATGAGAAGGAAAGATCTGCCACAGCATGGCGTCTGGGGAGGGTTGGAGGGAATCTCCTGAGGGAATCCTCAGAGGAAAGCTTTTCAGAGGATTCCTTCCACAAGTCGTGTTCCTCTGAGAGCTTGCAGGGCTTCCCTGCAGAGAACGCAACATACCTAACAGGAACCAGGGACTGCTCAAAACAGCGCCACCTAGTTTCACCACGTGGGATAAAGAAGTGCACTCGGGCGAGGCCACCTACCTTGCAAGTGAGTGTAAAATAGTAATCCCTTAAGCACGGTCACAATGAATAAAGGAAAAACACATTCCATATCCACAGCATAAGATAAAAGAGTAAAAACTCTAAGAGCTTTAGGAGTTATGATGTACCATATAGTAATAAACCTAAGGAAATCTCTCAATTCATAACATGCTGCCCAAATTATGCTATCTATGTACTCAGCTGCCCCTGTGGACTGAGATATGTGGGTAGGACTATTCACTCAGTATATAGAAGGATAGTGGAAGATATGAGACTAATTGATAACCATGAGAAACACTACCCAGTGGCCAGACATTTTGAGGAGTTTCCCTACAGTAATCCAAACCTCTTAGAGCACTGTGGCATTGAAAAAAGTTGAGATGGACCCCAGAGGAAGGTTAGACTCCTGAAACCTAGGTGGAGAGAATCCTGCCTCGTAATCATTCTGGATATGGAATCTCTCTGTAGCTTAAACACAGATGATGAATTGTTTGTCCACCTGGGTAACATTATTCTAGTTTGCTGCCTTGATTTTAGTTTGCTACTATTAGTCTGCTTGTTGGCCTTGAGGCATAAGTGTATTAGGTTTTTTAACAGAGGAGATTTTGTACTTATTGTAGGAAGCTGGCTCTGTATATACGACACCCAAGTAAGGTATAGTGTGCACAGAGTCCAGTGGATCCCCAGAGGTATAGCAGAGGCTAAAGTAGATAATACCTTACTCTCTTTTGTGGTAGTGTGTTTGAGCAGTCAGGCTTATCAGAGGGTAGTGTTAAGCATTTGTTGTACACACTTAGGCAAGAAATTATGTCAGACACTCAAAGACTGAATCCAGACCAGTTGTTTGTATAAAGAGTTGTTACTTTGTTGTTTTATTTCTAGAACCAAGATTGACTTAGTAGCAGGTAAGTTAAACTCTTCATACAATGTTACTTTTCAAAAGTCAGTGAATACTGGTTTGGTAGAAGCATTTAGATTACTTTTGCAGTTAAGAAAAGGATTGGTAAGCTGTTCAAAAACAATTGAAATTACATTTAGAGTATATTTAGATTACTTTGAGATTACTTTTCTAGTTTGACATGAAACACACTCCTAACACAGTTTAAGCAACACAGGATATTGGTAAACAGGTTAACTCTGGTGAAGGCACTAAGTTACTTTTTGTTGCAGTACAAAACAATTCAACACTTTCAGACCGATTACGAGTCTGGTGGTCCGAGGACTTGCGACCGCCACATTACCACCCTAGTGGTTGTGCTGGCCTGTGACCGGCGACTCCACCGGGGAACCTACGTTCCCTGGCGGTTGAGCAGCAGTCAAGAGGCCTCTATGTGCTTGGCGGGGCGACTTTCTTCTCTGCCGCTGATTTCATTGAGGCCTTTCCTCCATGAAAACAGTGGTGTTGAAAAAAAAAGGGTGTCCTGCAGGGCCGTCTTGTGCCTCATACCTTGTGGATGCACACAGGGAGGCACAACATGTGCCCCCCTCTGTGCATGCACAGGAGTTTCAGCATGGCATGGACTTTCGAGTCCACGCCATGCTGGAACTTCCATTGACCTTCCCATTGCGGTGCCTTTTTATAAGAACCGCCGTGGGAACGGCAATGGAAATGCCTGCCAATCCCAAAAAAGTCATTATAGTGCGGGCGGTTCTCACATGGGTTTATCGGTGTGGAGGCAGAACGGTCCTGCCGTCGCACTGTCAATCTTGTTATCAGGCCCTTAGAAGAATTTTCAGAGAAAACCCACCATTCAGTCCTATGGAGAAAAACAAAGTGTTAAGTTTGCTGGTAAGTAAACAGTTGTGGAGTGGGAGTTTTGGAGGTTAGAACCAAGGTTCCACAAGGTTCAGATTGGCATTCAAGGGTGTTCCACCAGTGGCACTAGGGCGGGCAGTGCAGAGTACAGGGTGCCAATGTTAGCCAATGAGGTTAGGGGGCACCTCGGTTGGGGGCTATTCACGGGCAGGCCACTCGGTCTCGGGAGCCAAGCTCCTGTGGTTAAGGTAAGGGCAAAGGGGGTCCCAGGTTGGACCAAAGCCCACACCACCAGCGGGGCAGGGGCGCCGGGTGCAGGGTGCTCAGGAGGTGTCGGAGCCCAATGCTTTTCAATGGAGGATGTCGGTCACGGAAAATGACTGCAGGCTGGAGCCAGAAGACTGAATGAAGGGAACCAACAACTGGAGGATGTAGATGAAGAGTTGCTGGACACCAGGACAGCATTGGTCGGGCACCTCAGGACTCAGTAGAGGAGCTTCGGGTGCAGGGGTGTCCTTTTGTGTCGGATTCTACTCACCAGTTCGGTCGCTGTTGGGGGAACCCTTCAGGATGAGGCTGTAAGCATCAAGGAGAAGGTCATTGGAGGTCATACAACACTGGCACTCAGGTCAGGATCAGTGGGGGGACCTCATTGGGGTGCTGGGCCACTCGGACTTGGGCCGTGGGCGTCGGGTGCAGACTAGTGAGTACTCCCTGATCCGGCCGGATCTGGAGACCTGGCTTGGGTTGCTGTTGGACAAATCCGGTGTCCACAGGAGATAAGAGTTCTTTAGGAAGGCAGGGAGGGTCTCCAGGTTCTTGGAGGCAGCTGGCTGCAGGACACGCCGGGTTCAGCTCGCAAATGTTCAGAGCAGGAGGCAGGCCGTTAGGGCTGGGGCCAAAGCAGTTGTCGTCGCCCTCCTCTTCTGCTGCACGGCTCTTCGGCCCTCCTTCTTCTTGTCACGTCGAATCTGAAGAGGCAAGGTTCAGGGGTGCCCCTAAATACTAAAGTTAGGGGTGTTACAGAGGTGTGCAGGTTGGGACCAATGGGTCCCTTCTCTGGGGTGTTTACACCCCAAAGTATGCCACCCTCCAGTGGGAGGGGGGCATAGGCCTCTTCCTGATTGGAGGGGTTCCACCATCTATAAGATGGGACTGAAATATGAGCTTCACCTCGCCTCCCCCACCTGAGGGGTGGGGTTGGCACAGGTAGGCACACATTTCCGAGCTAGGTTTTCCCGCCGATTCCCATGCCCAAAATGGGGGTCAGAACCGGTGGGAGCCAGTTGCTGATAGCAGCAAAAGGCTGGGGATAGCTAACAAAGGTGGCAGGCCTTTGAAGCTCCCTCTTCGGGGACCCTCTTCGGCACCTCTGCCCAGGATGTGCTTTGGGAGGGCTCTCTACGCAGGGGTCCAGAAACCTGCCTGGTGGTGGCAGATGGCTGGGAGCCTGTCAGGAACCACACCAGGGGTGTTCATTTTTCAGGGGGCATCTCTAAGATGCCCTCTGTGTGCATTTTTCATTAAATCCAACACTGGCTTCAGTGTGGGTTTAATGTGCTGGGAAGTTTGATACCAAACTTCCCAGACTTCAGTAAAGCAATCATGGAGCTGTGGAGTTTGTGTTTACAAACTCCCAGCCCATGCATTCAAAATGGCTTTACTGCACTTACAATGTCTGTGATTGGCACAGACACTGTAGGGGCATAATGCTCTTGCAGCTATGCCCTCACCTGGGTGTGGTGCACCCTGCCTTTAGGGCTGTAAGGCCGGCTAGAGTTGTGACTTACCTTTGCCACAGGCAGTGTTGTTGGGCATGGCACTCAGGGATGTGTGCCATGTCGACACTTTAGTTTGGTCTGCACCAAAACACCCAGTCAGCATTGGCAGGATGCGGGTGTTAGGTTGAGGGGTCTCTGAGGGTGGCATAATACATGCTTCTACCCTCAGAGGCCCTCTCTGGTCACAAGGCCTTTGGTACTAGGGGTACCTTTTACAAGGGACTTACAGGTGGCCCAGAGGTGTGCCAATTGTGGATCTGGCAAAAAGTTAGGGGGTAACCATGCAAAAAGGGGCACTTTCCTACGCTCACCCCCGCCCCAAATGAAAGGGGATGAGACTAACCTTTACCAAGAGAGTCTTCATCGTCTAAGTGGAAGAACCTGAAAAGTCCATCTGCATTGACATGGGCAGTCCCAGATCTGTGTTCCACTGTAAAGTTAATTCCCTGTAGGGAGATGGAAAACCTCAACAGTTTGGTATTTTCACCTTTCATTTTCATTAGCCATCTGAGAGGTCTGTGGTCAGTTTGGATTAGGAAGTTAGTTCCAAAGAGGTAGGGTCTCAGCTTCTTCAGGGACCAAACCACAGCAAAGGCCTCCCTCTCAATGACACTCCAATGCTGTTTCCTTGAGAGTAGCCTCCTGCTTATAAAAGCAACAGGTTGGTCCTGCCCATCATCATTGGTCTGAGATAGGACCACTCCTGTCCCTATCTCAGAAGCATCAGTCTGCACAATGACCTGCTTGGAGTAGTCTGGAGCTTTGAGAATAGGTGCTGAGCATATTGCCTCTTTCAGGTTGTCAAAAGCCTTTTGACAGCCAACTGTCCAGTTCACTTTCTTGGGCATCTTCTTGCAGGTAAGTTCTATGAGGGGGGTCGCAATGGACCCATACCCCTTCACAAACATCATGTAATACCCAGTCAAGCCAAGGAATGCCCTGACTCTAGTCTGGGTTGTGGGAGCCTCCCAGGCTTGAATAGTGTGGATCTTGGGATTTAAAGGATTTACTTGGCCTCCACCAACAAGGTGGCCCAAGTACACAACAGTTCCGTGCTCTATCTGGCACTTGGATGCCTTGATAGTTAGGCCATACAAAAGGGGGATGATGGACGGAACGTTTGAGCCAATCAAACACTCACCCCCAGTCAACTGATCTGGGTTTAATCCATCATCATTCTTTAGCTCACTCCACCACCCCAGTTCAGACATGGCCATATGCAAATCAGTCTGACCCTGTGCCTCATGGGAACAGTCCAGCCCGAACTGCCAAGCCATGTCTTCCCTGGACCGGAAACAAGCATCCTAGGACCGGTTTCTGGCATTCCAGCCGTCATCAGCCAGGCTTGCTTGAATCCAGTGGCAAAGTGAGCAAGGGACCCACGTCTGGGCATACCCCCGCCAACTTAGGGCGAACAAAGCAATACAAAAGGGGATGATGGACGGAACGTTTGAGCCAATCAAACACTCACCCCCAGTCAACTGATCTGGGTTTAATCCATCATCATTCTTTAGCTCACTCCACCACCCCAGTTCAGACATGGCCATATGCAAATCAGTCTGACCCTGTGCCTCATGGGAACAGTCCAGCCCGAACTGCCAAGCCATGTCTTCCCTGGACCGGAAACAAGCATCCTAGGACCGGTTTCTGGCATTCCAGCCGTCATCAGCCAGGCTTGCTTGAATCCAGTGGCAAAGTGAGCAAGGGACCCACGTCTGGGCATACCCCCGCCAACTTAGGGCGAACAAAGCAATACAAAAGGGGATGATGGACGGAACGTTTGAGCCAATCAAACACTCACCCCCAGTCAACTGATCTGGGTTTAATCCATCATCATTCTTTAGCTCACTCCACCACCCCAGTTCAGACATGGCCATATGCAAATCAGTCTGACCCTGTGCCTCATGGGAACAGTCCAGCCCGAACTGCCAAGCCATGTCTTCCCTGGACCGGAAACAAGCATCCTAGGACCAGTTTCTGGCATTCCAGCCGTCATCAGCCAGGCTTGCTTGAATCCAGTGGCAAAGTGAGCAAGGGACCCACGTCTGGGCATACCCCGCCAACTTAGGGCGAACAAAGCAATACAAAAGGGGATGATGGACGGAACGCTTGAGCCAATCAAACACTCACCCCCAGTCAACTGATCTGGGTTTAATCCATCATCATTCTTTAGCTCACTCCACCACCCCAGTTCAGACATGGCCATATGCAAATCAGTCTGACCCTGTGCCTCATGGGAACAGTCCAGCCCGAACTGCCAAGCCATGTCTTCCCTGGACCGGAAACAAGCATCCTAGGACCGGTTTCTGGCATTCCAGCCGTCATCAGCCAGGCTTGCTTGAATCCAGTGGCAAGTGAGCAAGGGACCCACGTCTGGGCATACCCCGCCAACTTAGGGCGAACAAAGCAATACAAAAGGGGATGATGGACGGAACGTTTGAGCCAATCAAACACTCACCCCCAGTCAACTGATCTGGGTTTAATCCATCATCATTCTTTAGCTCACTCCACCACCCCAGTTCAGACATGGCCATATGCAAATCAGTCTGACCCTGTGCCTCATGGGAACAGTCCAGCCCGAACTGCCAAGCCATGTCTTCCCTGGACCGGAAACAAGCATCCTAGGACCGGTTTCTGGCATTCCAGCCGTCATCAGCCAGGCTTGCTTGAATCCAGTGGCAAAGTGAGCAAGGGACCCACGTCTGGGCATACCCCCGCCAACTTAGGGCGAACAAAGCAATACAAAAGGGGATGATGGACGGAACGTTTGAGCCAATCAATCTGGCTGATGACGGCTGAAATGCCAGAAACCGGTCCTAGGATGCTTGTTTCCGGTCCAGGGAAGACATGGCTTGGCAGTTCGGGCTGGACTGTTCCCATGAGGCACAGGGTCAGACTGATTTGCATATGGCCATGTCTGAACTGGGGTGGTGGAGTGAGCTAAAGAATGATGATGGATTAAACCCAGATCAGTTGACTGGGGGTGAGTGTTTGATTGGCTCAAACGTTCCGTCCCATCATCCCCTTTGTATCGCTTTGGTCGCCCTAAGTTGGCGGGGGTATGCCCAGACGTGGGTCCCTTGCTCACTTTGCCACTGGATTCAAGCAAGCCTGGCTGATGACGGCTGAAATGCCAGAAACTGGTCCTAGGATGCTTGTTTCCGGTCCAGGGAAGACATGGCTTGGCAGTTCGGGCTGGACTGTTCCCATGAGGCACAGGGTCAGACTGATTTGCATATGGCCATGTCTGAACTGGGGTGGTGGAGTGAGCTAAAGAATGATGATGGATTAAACCCAGATCAGTTGACTGGGGGTGAGTGTTTGATTGGCTCAAACGTTCCGTCCATCATCCCCTTTGTATCGCTTTGGTCGCCCTAAGTTGGCGGGGTATGCCCAGACGTGGGTCCCTTGCTCACTTTGCCACTGGATTCAAGCAAGCCTGGCTGATGACGGCTGAAATGCCAGAAACCGGTCCTAGGATGCTTGTTTCTGGTCCAGGGAAGACATGGCTTGGCAGTTCGGGCTGGACTGTTCCCATGAGGCACAGGGTCAGACTGATTTGCATATGG
This sequence comes from Calotriton arnoldi, assembly GCA_963921515.1. Taxonomy (NCBI): domain Eukaryota; kingdom Metazoa; phylum Chordata; class Amphibia; order Caudata; family Salamandridae; genus Calotriton; species Calotriton arnoldi. The sequence continues at coordinate 3,052,139 of CAWUFW010000623.1, forward strand.
CCATGTCTGAACTGGGGTGGTGGAGTGAGCTAAAGAATGATGATGGATTAAACCCAGATCAGTTGACTGGGGGTGAGTGTTTGATTGGCTCAAACGTTCCGTCCATCATCCCCTTTTGTATCGCTTTGATAGTTAGGCCTGCAGATTGCAGAGCCTGTAAAACCTTCCCCATTTGGACCAGGTGATCCTGCCAGGAGGAGCTAAAGATAGCAGCAATATCATCAAGATATGCAGCACTAAAAGCCTCTAACCCAGCAAGGACTTGATTCACCAACCTTTGGAAGGTGGCAGGGGCATTCTTTGAGCCAAAGGGCATCACAGTAAACTGATAATGCCCATCAGGTGTGGAGAATGCTGGGTTTTCTTTGGCTCCTGGGGCCATGCTAATCTGAAAGTACCCTGCAGTTAAGTCAAAGATGCTGAGAAATTGGGCTGCCCCTAGCTTATCTATCGACTCAGCAGCTTTTGGTATGGGGTAAGTATCTGTCTTCGTGACAACATTAAGACCTCTATAGTCCACACATAACCTCATCTGTTTCTTTCCACCCTTGGGGGTGAGGTTTGGAGATCACTGGGATGGCCTAAGGACCTTCAGAGGGTTCAATAACCCCTAACGCCAGCATCTTGCTGACTTCAGCTTTGATGCTCTCTTTGACTTGGTCAGACTGTTGATAGATTTTGGTTTTGACAGGCAAGATGTCCCCAGTGTCCTCATCATGGGCACACCAGTGGTTCAGACCAGGGGTCAAAGAAAAAAACCCAGCATACTGCTGCAGGACATGCCTGCTGTTGGGCATTGAGAGTTTATGAATAGATATCCATCCACTGAACCATCTTGTAGGAGAGGAGGTCAGGGAGAGGTTCGCTCTCTTTGTCCTGGTCCTCCTCAGTGACCAACAACATGGACACATCAGCCCTGTCGTAATAAAGTTTCAGGCGGTTCACATGGATCACCCTCTTGGGGTGCCTGCTATTGCCCAGGTCTACTAAGTAGGTGACCTCACTTTTCCTCTCTAGGATAGGGTAAGGACCATTCCATTTGTCAATAAGGGTTCTTGGTGCCACAGGCTCCAAAACCACACCTGCTGCCCTGGTTGGAACTCCACCAGTGCAGCTTTTTGGTCATAACATAGCTTCTGCAGCTGTTGGCTGGCCTCAAGATTTTTGGATGCCTTTGCCATGTACTCTGCCATCCTGGAACATAGGCCTAGTACATAGTCCATCACATCTTGTTTAGATTCATGGAGAGGTCTCTCCCAACCTTCTTTTACAAGAGCAAGTGGTCCCCTCACAGGATGGCCGAACAGAAGTTCAAAGGGGGAAAACCCTACTCCCTTCTGAGACACCTCTCTGTAAGCAAAAAGCAGGTATGGCAGGATAACTTCCCATCTCCTTTTGAGTTTTTAGGGAGCACCAGGATCATGCCCTTCAATGTCTTGTTGAATCGCTCAACAAGACCATTGATTTGTGGGGTTAATGTGTAGTGAATTTGAAGTTCACCCCACACTCTTCCCACATGTGCTTCAGGTATGCAGACATGAAGTTGGTACCTCTGTCTGATACCACCTCCTTAGGAAACCCTACCCTGGTGAAGACACCAATGAGGGCTTTGGCTACTGCAGGAGCTGTAGTAGTCCTAAGGGGAATTGCTTCAGGATACCTGGTAGCATGATCCACTACTTCCAGTATAAAGTTGTTTCCTGAGGCTGTGGGTGGCTCAAGTGGACCCACTATGTCCACACCAACCCTTTCAAAGGGAACCCCAACCACTGGTAGTGGAAGTAAGGGGGCCTTTGGGTGTCCACTTGTCTTGCCACTGGCCAGGCAGGTGATACAGGAGCTGACAAACTCCTTCACGTTCTAGGACGCCTGGGGCCAGTAGAAATGGCTGACAAGCCTTTCCCAAGATTTGCCCAGCTAGGGGGATGTCATGGGCCAAAGTGAGTAAGAACTCCCTATGCAGTTGAGGTACTACCACTGTCCTAGTGGCACCAGGCTTGGGGTCTCTGGCCTCAGTGTATAGGAGTCCCTCCTCCCAATAGACCCTGTGGAAGCCACTGACATCTCCCTTTTCCTGGTCAGCAGCTTGCTGTCACAGACTCTTAAGAGTGGGATAGACTTGCTGTCCAAGGCACAGCTGTTCCCTAGATGGTACCCCTGGGCCCAGGAGCTCAACCTGGTAAGGTCCATGTTCCATGGGCTCAGTTTCCTCTGGGGCTGACAAGTCCTCTTCCTGAGGAGAGGGGTCCTGCACATGTTACTGTGTAGAAGCTGGTCCCCCAGTCTTCTTAGCCTTACTCTTGGGAGGTTGGGCCATCCTTCGAGGCTCCACACTCCTTGTTCACCCTGTGCTCGAGTTTGTGCAATTGTCTTCACACACACTATCTCAGGCAACTATGAGTTTTTGAGAGACCACTACATGTTTGAGGCCAGTACCCCCCCCAGTCTAATATCACCATAGCCAAGGCATGGTTGGTAGTGACCCTGTCAGTGTTGGTGACTGGATAGGTTTTTCCAGATAGGTATTGCTCTGGGGAAACCAGTACATCTATCACCATAGTGATGCTTGCACCTGTATCCCTCAGGGCATCTATCCTGTTCACATTCACTAAGGGGCAGTGTAAGTACTTCTTCAAGTTAGGGTGCCAGACAGCCAAAGTGGCTAACCTTCCCTCCCCTTCAGAGACTAGAACAGACTCAGTGTGAACCCCGATTTGCTCTGGACACACTGTTGATCTCATCTGGAGATTTGCCACACCAGTGCTAACTGGAGGGGGACTAGGGGCATTTTTGTTGGGGCAGCCAGCATCTCAAGTACTGTGTCTAACCTTCCTACAGTTGCAACACCAGGCCTTTAGGGGATCAAAATATTTACCCTTATACCTACCAGTGGACTGGGAAGACGTCTGGGACCCACCCTCCTGAACAGGTTTTTGGGGGCCTTTAGAAGACTCTTGGTTTTTATCTTAGGGGGATCACCCCCTTTCCCCTGAGGAGGTATTGTAACCCCTTTCTTTTGGTCACCCACAGTGGAAGTTTTGGTCACCCTTGTCTTGACCCAATGGTCTGCCTTCTTTCCTAATTCTTGGGGAGAAATTTGACCTAGGTCTACCAGATACTGACGCAACTTTTCAATAGTGCAATTACTTAATGTGTTCTTTCATCAGGAAATTGTAAAGCCCAACATAGTCATGCACATCACTTCTAGTTAACCAACCATCTAGTGTTTTTACTGAGTGGTCCATGAAGTTAACCCAGGATTGGTTTGGGATTTTGTGAGCCCCCCTGAATATAATTCTATACTCCTCAGTTGCGAGTCCAAAGCCCTCAATCAGGGTGCCTTTCATGAGGTCATAGGACTCAGCATCTGGCCCAGTGAGGATCATTAGTCTGTCTCTGCAGTTACCAGAGAACAGTTCCCAAAGTAAAGCCCCCCAGTGTGACCTCTACACATGCCTCATTCCACAAGCCCTCTCAAAGGCTGTGAACCATTTGGTGATGTCATCACCTTCCTCATATTTGGGGACAATCCCTTTGGGGATTTTAGGGTCATAAGAACTTTCTTTCTCCCTATGTTTGATATTGCCGCCACAATTGATGGGGGTGGGGATGGGGGTGGGGGTGGGAGTAAGCTCATCTCTAACCTTTCTTTTTCTAGAGCCAAAAGTCTGGACTCTAGGTCTACTCTTTTGGTCAACGTTGCGAGACGTTTGTCCTCTTCACTGATGCTGTCCTCAGTGATTTTACCAAGACCTGACCCACCTGTTTGGGGTCTAGGGGTGGTGAGTGCTATTCTTGGAGTCAGGGCCACATGGGCCAGTTTCTTCCTATCTAGTGGTGGGGGTTGGATGAGATCCTCCCCATTTCTGGTGTCATCTATTTCTGAGGTGGGATCTTCTCTCTCGGAAGGGTGGTCCCTTGAATATTCTGCCAAGTGCTCCTGGAGCTTGACCTTGGAAGGATGGGACCCCATGGGTATTTTCATGAGTTTTCATAGAGATCTTAACTCAGCCATCTCTAAATGGAGGTAAGGGGTGATGTTGAGCTCTACCACCAATTCTCTATGTCAGCTATTACTGTAGTCGTGTTTGGAATCTTTTTAAAAGAGGTCAAAAAATTCTAAACCCTTTTACCCCTAACTACAGTGAGGTTAGGACTTTTTAAATTGCTAGAGGGACTTAACCAAGGTCCTAACAAGACGTTTAAGAATTTGGATAAAATTGTCGATTCAAAAATTGAGTTGAAGTAAAGGAAATTTTTGCATTGTAGGCGTCTGATCAGGTGTAGACCAAGTGGTCCAACAAATGCAAAGTTGTAGATCCCACTGCTGCCACCAATGTACGAAGCTGGCTCTGTATATACTACATCAAAGTAAGGTATAGTGTGCACAGAGTCCAGTGGGTCACCAGAGATATAGCAGAAGCTAAAGTAGATTACACCTTACTCTCTTTCATGGTGGTGTGGTTGAGCAGTCAGTCTTATCAGAGGGTAGTGTTAAGCATTTGTTGTACACACTCAGGCAAGAAATGATGTCACTCATTCGAAGACTGAATCCAGACCAATTGTTTGTATAACAAGTTGTTATTTTGTTTTTTTATTTCTGGAACCAAGATTGACTTAGTAGCAGGTAAGTTAAACTCTTCATACAATGTTACTTTTCAAAAGACAGCAAATACTGGTTTGGTAGGACCATTTAGATCACTTTTGCAGTTAAGAAAACGATTGGTAAGCTGTTCAAAAACACTTGAAATTCCATTTAGAGCACTTTTAGATTACTTTTCTAGTTTGGCCTGAAACACACTCCTATCACAGTTTAAGCAACACAGGACATTGGTAAACAGGTTAACTCTGGTGAAGGGACAAAGTTAGTTTTTGTTGCAGTACAAGACAGTTCTACACATAGGAGAATTTTCCGAGAACACCCACCATTCACTCCTATGGGAAAAAAAAACTGTTAAGTTTGCAGGTAAGTAAACGGTTTTGGAGGGGGAGTGTTAGAGAGAACAAACAAGGTTCCCCAAGGTTCAGGTTGGCACTCAAGGAGCACCACCAGTTGCACTAGGGTACAGAGTGCAGGGTGTCCATGTTAGCCAATGGGGCTAGGGAGCAACTCGGTTGGAGGCTGCCCACGGGCAGGCCACTAGGTCTCGGGAGCCAAGCTCCTAGGATTAAGGTAAGGGCAAAGGGGGTCCCAGGTCGACACAAAGTCCACACCACCAGTGGCGCAGGGGCAGCCGGGTGCAGGGTGCTCAAGAGGTGTTGGGAGCCCAATGCTTTTCAATGGAGGACATCGGTCACGGAAAAGAACTGCAGGCTGGAGACAGAAGACTGGATGAAGAGAACCAACAACTGGAGGATGCAGATGAAGAGTTGCTGGACACCAAGACACCATTAGTTGGGCACCTCAGGACTCAGGAGCTGCGGGTGTAGGGTTTCCTTTCTCGTCGGATTCTTCTCACCTGTTCCGGTCGCAATTGGGGGGACCCTTCAGGATGAGGCTGCAGGCGTCGGGGAGAAGGTCAGTGGAGGTCATCGAACGCTGCCACTCAGGTCAGGATCAGCAGGGGGACCTCATTGGGGTGCTGGGCCACTCGAACTCGGGCTGTGAGCGCCTGGTGCAGAGTAGTGAGGACTCGCGGATCTGGCTGGAGCTGGAGTCCTGGCTTGGGTTGCTATTGGACAAATCCGGTGTCCACAGGAGATAAGAGTTCTTTAGGAAGGCAGGGCAGGTCTCCAGGTTCTTGGAGGCTGCTGGCTGCAGGACACGCCGGGTTCAGCTCGCAGGGGTTCAGAGCAGGAGACAGGCCTGTAGGGCTGGGGCCAAAGCAGTTGTCGTTGCCCTGCTCTTCTGCAGCACGGCTCTTCGGTCCTCCTTCTTCTTGTCACATCGAATCTGAAGAGGCAAGGTTCAGGCGTGCCCCTAAATACTAAATTTAGCGGCGTTACAGGGGTGTGCAGGTTGGGACCAATGGGTCCCTCCCTGGGGTGTTTACACCCTCTAGTATGCCACCCTCCAGTGGGAGGGGGTATAGGCCTCTTCCTGATTGGAGGGGTCCCACCATCTACAAGATGGGGGGACTGAGATGTGAGCTTCACCTCGCCTCCCCCACCTGAGGGGTGGGGTTGGCACAGGTGGACACACCTCCTTTCCGAGCTAGGTTTTCCCGCTGGTTCTCATTCCCAAAATGGGGGTCAGAACGGGTGGGAGCCAGTTGCTGATAGCAGCAAAAGGATGGGGGTAGCAAACAAAGGTGGCAGGCCTTTGAAGCTCCCTCTTAAGGGACCCTTACCATCCTGGAGGAGGAGGAGGCATGACACCTCTGCCCTGGATGTGGTTTGTTTACAGACCCAGAGGGCAGAGGGCTCTCTACCCAGGGGTCCAGAAACCTGTCTGGTGGTGGCAGATGGCTGGGAGACAGTCAGGAACCACACCAGAGTTGGTTCTTTTTCAGGGGGTATCACTAAGATGCCCTCTGTGTGCATTTTTCATTAAATCCAACACTGGCTTCAGTGTGGGTTTAGTGTGCTCTGAAGTTTGATGCCAAACTTCCCAGACTTCAGTAAAGCCATCATAGAGCTGTGGAGTTCGTGTTGACAAACTCCCAGCCCAAGCATTCAAAATGACTTCACTGCACTTACAATGTCTGTGAATGGCACAGACAATGTAGGGGCATATTGCTCTTGCAACTATGTCCTCACCCGGGTATGGTGCACCCTGACTTTAGGGCTGTAACGCCTGCTAGAGTGATGACTTACCCATGCCACAGGCAGTGTTGCTGGGCATGTCACACAGGGATGTGTGCCATGTCATCTCTTTAGTTTGGTCTGCACCATATTACATTGATCATTCAGGTAGATAAAGTGTATTTTACCAGCAAATTATGGTTCTTCACTTCTCAGTGATTGGCTTGCCATTTTTGAAGAGTTGCCCTCAAACACCGTGAAGGTGTCATGCTTCATCATTTGGTGTTTTTGCTCCTCGTGGGGATCAGCGCTGCAATCCCCCATGGGCCCCACGAGAGGGCTCTTTGGCGGTGATCTTTTTGTAAAAAACGCCGTAGTGGTGAGTGCGGGTGAGTGGAGTAAGTGCAGTAGTGGGTTAAAAATACATAGGTAGTATCCAAAAAGGGCTTTTATTCCCGGGTCCACCGGGTGTACTAAAAACAGAAACCAAACTGTGATCTTCCACTAATGAGGAAATAATTATATCATTTTTTTATAGTTTAATATTTTAAATTATTCACTTATAATTCTATACTTATTAAAATTTCGCTATTCTCACCTTTCTTTTGGTGATATTTGTGACACAATATTTTGGAAGTATAAATACAAAGAATGTAAACTCTATATTTTTGTTGACAATATTTTTGACACAGTATTCTTGTGTCACGGTATGGTATTGATGTTCACAATATTTTGCCATACAGCCATTTGCATGTATGATGGTAGTTATGTTGATGTATAATTGTGGCTATTTGGGTATATGATGGTGGTTGTGTCATCTCTGCTTTACTGATGAAAGCTTGTAATGTGATGTGTTTGAGCACATCATTCTTTGCGTGTAAATTGATGTAATAGTGCTTTACTAAGTTTTTGCAATCACATGGTAGAGTGCTGGCAAACACTGGCTGTGTGGGTGTATGATTGTTGTGTTGGCATTTGATGGTGTGCAAGTTGATTTATTATGGTTGTTGTGAGTGTGTACTATTGTTGGTGTTTCTATGTACTAAGGCAGGCATGTTGGCGTGTTATGTGTGGTTCTTGGAGATTGACTGAGTGGTTATTTGATGTTGGGTATGTAGACATATGGTGGGGGGCTTGGCAGCATGAACATCGCTATGTAGTTCCTTGATCTTATACTAGTGTTTGTGTGCATATATCATGGTGCTTGCATGGTCATATATTATGTTAGGTGGATGGCCGCATGATTGTGGGAGCATTTTCATATTATTTGGGTGTATTCAGGTGTTAGGGAGAATAGATTGGGTTGATTTTGTGAAGGACTATATATTGAAGTGAGTGCTGGTGTATGATGTGCTTAGTGTTCTACATTTCGTAGTGTGTTGGCTTTGTTTGAATGGGTGTGTAATGTACCAAATATTATATGATGAGGATTGCAGTTGTGGTGGGCTTGGCAAATAAGGTGTGATAGCTCCTTAACTTGGACATTTCTTAATTATTTAATTTTTATGCTGCAATCATCACTGCACCTCCCCTAACATGTTCCATACAGGCCAAACTACAAACAACACCCTCTTGACCATGCACAACAAATGTATCCAGGAATCTGGTATGAATAAGAACACTTAACAGCCTCACTAGAGGTCTGAAGCATTATATAAATAATGACATCAAACCATCCGGAAAATGCTTTAGGACTTGCAAGGGATGTGGAACGCATTACAGAAATAGCAGTCCTTAACAATGGCTGACATTGTGATGGTTTTCTGAGCAATCTGAAAGTCTTTATATACTTTGCACCTTAGCAGGTGCTCAGTGGGGGTTAATCCTTGAATTATTGGTTTGGGTGGTCACCATTGAGACGTCTGAAATAAAGAAAATGTGTTGACGCAATGCTGGAGGACAAAGTAGAGTTTGAGCAGGTTTCATCTGTGGTGATTCTTAATTGGTTGCCAAAGCTCATCTAGGGCCTCATGCTCAAAGAATTAATTCAGTAAACGTGGTCGCAAATTAAGCACTTTTTTCTGGTTGTTTTTAATTTTGCTAACCAACTATTGTACTCATAGGTTGGTTCACAAAATACATATTCAGCAGACCACCTTTGGTGATTGCTTTTTTAAATAAAGATTTTTTTATAAATGCTGCCCGTTTTCCTTAAAGCAAAACGGGATGCATTTAAAATAAAACATGAAAAGTTACACAAACCTATTTGAGGAATAGTCAGTGGTCTGCCTACTCTCCAAAACGTTTGTGCTAACATTCACAAAGGGGAAGGAGTCCCTTGGGGTCTCCCTTGCCATTTGTCAATGGGTGAACACCTCTTTTGAGTTAGTGGTAAAATATTAATGTTTTGTAACTGGATTTCGGTTGCAAAACATTAATACATACCTCAAAGAATTGGTATTGGGATGACCTAACTACACCCCTCCCATATATGGATTCCTTAATGTTTCCAAAACCGATTTAATGATTCAGAAAACCTCGATTTAGTGCATTTCAAAAAATGTTTGTTTCCTTTAAAACTCTTTGTACATGAAGCCCTAGTCACTAGATTGTTCTTTGCATACTATTCTATAGAACCTGCACTTGAGTCATGTGATCCTTGGGCTCTTTGCTGCTTTATCAATTTGTCTTTTTTTGATAATGAACCTTTAAAAATAAAAGTACAGCATACACATAGGCAATGCAGTTAAGACACCGGGTTATTGAAAAGGACAGTAGAAAATCCATGAAGCATACATCTTATATCACTTAAACCAAATCATGATGTAAATTATGTCTATGCTGGAGAATAGGATGGAATGGGGAGGAAGTAGTAAGGGGTGGTAGTACTTACAATAGAACAAGAATCAAAACATACTAGAGTACTAAAATGCACAAACATCAACTGGGCTAGTGTTAATATATCTTCCGACCATCAACGCTGAACAGAGAGGCCAGGCAATGCCACAAACATACGAAAGTGAAAGTAGAAATGCTAAGGAAAACATAGAAACATTGCAAAAATACAATATGGATTTTGCTTGGATGAGGGGATTAATGTGTCACTTTGCCAGTTCCTCCTCATGTCATAGCCCATGAGTGAGAAATGCTCAATTAAGACTATTAACACATTCCTACATAAGATAAGGAGCTGAACTCCTACAACATAATTCCAATAGTTCATTTACAGCTTATGGTGAGCAGTGATCAAGTCGAGTTATATAAGGCTAGACACGGGCTCCAGAGTACCATCTGGTCTTGTGGATCATATGTGTAGGAAATGGCCATCTTTTGTGTGACATTCCCCAGATTTTTGCCCTATTTGCTTTGTTGGCTGAAGATTCTGTGCACTTTACCCCTGCATGTGTTTGTGCTCCCCCTTTTAAAATGGTTAAATTGGCTTATTGGTGATTGTCACATTTAACTTGCCTGTATGTCCCAAGTATATTATGTAGAAACAGCACGTAGGGCCTGGAAGCTAAATGTCACTTGTGCAGCATCTATTTTGCAATCCACTATATAGCTACAGGCTTACCATGGGTAGCTTCACTGCTGCAGTGTAAAACTTGCAGTGCGACCAGTCAAAATAACCTTTTAGACAGCTGAAGACCTACCTTTATTAAATATTAGTGTGACATTCTTCTATAGGCCTTATAGACAACAAGGCTGGGTTCAAGATATTTAAAAGTGGGACAGGCAGAAAAATTATATTTCCATGTCCCTACAGTGAAATTGCCCAAAAATGTATTTTCACTGTGGCAGGCCTAGCTGTAATATATAGAAACCTAGAGTGCAGGTTAAAATAATAATGCTGCTAACTTAGGAAAGGGACCAGCTAGAAAAATATTTAAAGCACTATATTTAATAGTTATTAAAAATCCAATTCAATGGTGAAGTTGGATTGTTAATCAATATTAAAGAAAGTTATTTTTTAGAAAGCTATCCTTCTCTGTCCGAGCTTTCAGAGGCTAATTAGCATTATCCCCTGCCAACTCCCAGCCTGTGCTCAGCCTTGAATGAGGTGTGAACAAGGTGTGAAATTCCTCCCAGGAGCAACACAGTAGGTTAACCAGAATGGACAGGAAAAACTCCTCTGGGATCTGCAGAATGTGCAGGGTAGGGGCTTTGGGCATCCGATTGACACTATAGTGTCAAATTCTGCCTGATATGTCTGTTTGAGCCACATGTAACAGTTTGGTGCACTGGAAAGAAAGAAAACTGGATGCCAGAACATTTTGTGTATCCCTTGTCTGAGAGGTGTAGGACAATACCTCTGTTCTATTAAATGCCTATCTCCTAGTTTTATGTGGATCCAGGACCTGCTTCAAACTGGATTTTAGTGTTAGAGGATACTAGTGATTATCATTGTGAATTTCCCTACATGCCCACAACCCTCATAGCCCGAATTTACTTTGGGCACAAACTTTCACCATCTTGAAAATGCTTTGACACATTCAGGAAAAATGAACTGCTGAAAAAATGGGTAGGGGTGCCCCTGAAACCTTTACCTCATTTTTAAGGGGGAGCCCAGCAGTCATCCACACCTATTAGCTAGTGCTAGGCATGAAATGTGGCACCATAAGGCATCCCATCAGAACACCTTTTGGACCTGCAGAAGAACAGAATAGAGCTGGACCTGCTGTCTTGGTACTGCATAATACTTTACACATTGCCCTTTGTTAAGTTTGTGTGCCCTGCGCCATAGCTACCAGGGGATCTCAGGTTCATTTAGGTACTGTAAGGGTTCACCCTGACAAAAGTTGTGATTATTCCTTGAGGTGGGCAGTCACCCTCCCCAAATAATAATCCAATTTGTTACAATATGTAACGCTGCTATAAAAGGCCACTTTTATGGGTTCCGACTTCCATTTTCCTGGTGTGGGCATTTGTTTTGGATATCTAGTGCCTCAAACTGTGAACCTTAGGAACTATGAGGCAAGTAGTGATCCCCCTGCACTAATGGGTGGAAGGGCTATCATTATTTTGTGTATTGTTAAACAGTGTGAGCCTCCTGGAGGGGTGAATTATGAAAGTACTGGATTCTTATAGGGTATGCCATACACCTCTCTAATAGCCTTCTGAAGCACTGGAGCTCCAATGGAAACCTGACAATTAGGCATGATGAGTTACGATTTAGGCCCATTCTGTGTAGTATGGAAAAATGATAAAGTCAGTCTAGTTTCTCTTAGGCACTGCTTATTATTACAGTTAAACTATAACTGGAAGTCATTCACATATTCTTACAATAGCTGCCTTTTCAGTGTAGCTTTGCAGTGTCTTCAGTAGGTTTTGAATAGGACAGAAATTATGGTGTCATAAAGACCGGACACCACCCTGCAGTTTTGGGCATATTATGTTATGGGGTTCCGTGAGGTGTACCTCATAAGGTCAATAAATATAAGCATGCAAGCAGGGAGATAGAGTACAGAAGCAGAGGAAATGACAATGACTTACACCAGGAAATTGCATGTATAAATTGGAAACAATACAGGGAAAGCAAGGCAACAGTAATGTGTACAATCATAGAAATGAACTTGTGCAGATTACTCTTACAGATAGTCACACCTTTCACCATTTAGAAATGGGGCAGCAGAAGTGACTATATTTTGACCCTATGTCACAAAAAAGGATTGTATTTACATACACCAGACTCTATGGTTCCAGCAGAAAATAGCAATGTGATACTGTAATAATTATAAGAGACACACAAATGATGGACAAAATGCAGAACAAATCTAATATTCACTCCCAGTCAAGAGATCTGGATTAAATCCATTGTTCTTTTGCTCACCATCCCACCCCAGTTTAGATCCAGCCATATGCAAATCAGTCTTGACCCTGCTCCTTGTGGGAACAGTCCAGCCTGACCTGCCAAGCCAGGTCCTCCCTGGACCAGAAACAAGCATCCTGGGACCGGTTTCGGGAAATCACCCCAAAATCAGCCAGGCTAGCTTGAATCCAGTGGCACAGTGAGTCCGGGAACCATGTCTGGGCATACCTGGCGCACTTTGGGTGAGAAAGCAAAAGACACACAAAAGATGGACGATATGCGGAACAAATCAAACATTCACCCCCAGTCAAGAGATCTGGGTTAAATCCATTGTTCTTTTGCTCACTATGCCACCCCAGTTTAGACTCAGCCATATGTAAATCGGTCATGACCCTGCTCCTCATGGGAACAGTCCAGCCTGACCTGCCAAGCCAGGTCCTCCCTGGACCAGAAACAAGCATCCTGGGACCGGTTTCGGGGAATCGCCCCAAAATCAGCCAGGCTAGCTTGAATCCAGTGGCACAGTGAGCACGGCACCCACGTCTGGGCATACCCGGCGCACTTAGGGCGAGAAAGGATAAGACAAAAAAATGATGGACAGAATGCGGAACAAATCAAACATTCACCGCCAGTCAAGAAATCTGGGTTAGATCCACTGTTTTTTTGCTTACCATGCCACCCCAGTTTAGACCCAGCCATATGCAAATCAGTCTTGACCCTGCTCCTCGTGGGAACAGTCCAGCCTGAACTGCCAAGCCAGGTCCTCCCTGGACCAGAAAATAGCATCCTGGGACCGGTTTTGGGGTATCATCCCTCATCAGCCAAGCTAGCTTGACTCCAGTGGCATGGAGAGCACGGGAGCATTAATATTCTTTAGCCACACAATTAAATATGACATTGATTCAGCAGGTGTGTTTCCAATCCCTTTATTCGTGACTTCTTCTTCACAAGAGATAAAACCGTAGCCAACGTGTTTCGTCCTCTCGGACTACTTCAGGGCAGATAAAGACAATGTTTGGCCTCCTGTCTTGAAAGCTGTAAGCGTTGTTATACTTCTTCTTTTGTGATAAACAGATGGACGATTTATCTTTATTTTAAGAAGAGGTAATCCCAATGTCGTTATTTAAAAGATTGGTAGAGAAACCATCTGTAGAAGTCCATCTGGTATTAGGACCTTACGTCTGGAAATAATGCTTCATTCAGTATTATCCCAATGGTAAATTTCTGATACTCTGTGGCTCGCGTGACGGCATGGAGTCGGCGGTGTGTGCCTGTCTCTAAGTGACATGACTATGTGTGAGTGACAGTTGGGCTATGTGTGTTCCTCCTAGACAGCCACATACAATGGGAGCTTACATGTGACTCGATGGGCCATCGCTGGCAGAATGGAAGGGAGTGTTAGGTTTGAAAATCCCATTCCTGCTATGCACTCGCATCATGCTACATTAGGTTAGCAGTGTGGGGCTAAATAGATGCCATTTGTATTCACATTATGCAATCCACTGAGTTATCCCTGCAACGTGCAAGCTTTAGTTAGCAAGTGTGACTCCATTTTGTATTTCGTAATCCCTATTAGGCTGTGTCTGAACTAGGCCTCATTATTCGTATTGCCTGCCTCAGCAGAACACTGTATTTAGTTATTATTTTTCTTTCCTGTTCAAGGCTGCTTCTCGACTTTACTAATGAATAGGCCATTCTGCCCTCGCATGCCTATCCGAGTGTGTAGTTCTGCTCCCACGTTAGGAGACGCTGAGACTCAGCGCGGTAACCTTGAGTTGCTGATAGCATGTACCCATCTGGCAGGTGGTAGCCCATCCTTCTGTGCCTTCTTTGTTCATGTTCGGCCCAGGCCGGTAACTTTCTTCTGTGGGCGTGGTTGGGGGTTCTTGGAGGAATGATCATGCATTGCCGGCCGTTGGGGAGCCAGTCCCTCGGCAGACATCTTAGGGTGCAGGTCAGATTGGACTCCTCTGCAGAGTATTACTAATAAATGCTTGTTTGTATTCTCTACTGTCTGACCGACTCTTCATTTCTTGGGAAGGCATAGCAGGTGGTTGTAAGTAACCCGGGTGGCCCCAAGGGCCACTTCCTTCAGTTGGCGCCCGAACAGGGACCCCGCAAGGTGATCCAGCTCACCCGTAATCGGGTTGCAGGGTCGGGGTTGCGTCTGGTCGGTAAGGCGGATCGGAGTACCCCACATGATCGAGCTTGGTTCTCGCAGCTGCCCCGCCCATCTGATCGGGCGACTCCTCGTCTAGTGGTCACCGGCTGGGGTCCTGAGAAAGCGAAACCTTGGAGTTGACCGTTTGGTCCGAAGATTTGGCAGTGGAGAATAACTTGACTCGACCTGTGTGCACCAGGTGAGTGATTTGATTCTTGGAAAAATGGTGCCATTCTTGAACGGCACGAGCCTACGGGCTGTGTCCTGGTACGGTCTCCGGACTGTCTTGCTTGAACGACATTAGCCGACGGGCTGTGTCCTGGTACGGTCTTCGGACTGTCTTGCTTGAACGACATTAGCCGACGGGCTGTGTCCTGGTGCAGTCTTCGGACTGTCTTGCTTGAACGACATTAGCCGACGGGCTGTGTCTTGGTACAGTCTCTGGGCTGTCTTGGTTTGAACTTGGTGGGTTTGCGGACCCTTTTAAAAGACACAGAGTGTTTGTGAACAGTCTGCCAGGCCAACTTGAAATTTGGCCTGTTCTCGAAAAGGCCTGGGACTGTTTGCGAACAATCTGCCAGGCCAACTGGAAATTTGGTCTACTCTTGAAAAGGTCTGGGGCTAGAGCCTGTCTTCTTGAACTTGGTACAGTCTACGGACTGTAGGGAGCGGTCCTCGGACCTTTTTGGTTTGGTTTTTGAACAATATTTGTATTCTTTATTTTTTTCCTTTTATTATTTTGTTTGTTGGTGTTATATTTGTCCGTTGGGGACAGCGCATGTGTCTTATATTAAGATGCCTTGTCTAAGTAAACTGGGGTGTTTTGGATGTCGGTGTTGTTCTACTGAGGCTCGATTGGAAGAGAGCCAGCCTGCGCCTCCGGAGGGTACCCCAAATTTTGATGTATACGTCAAGCACGGTATTGGCCCTATTATGTTTAGCACATTGTGGAATAAATATACGAGGGACAATACTGAGTTACAATGGCCACTTACTGGCTCGTTTGATGAGCAAAAATTGAATTTCTTGCAGGACAAATTGTTCGCCAAAAAGAGCAGGCAGTCGATGTTTGATTCTCTAAGAGTATGGCAGAAGGAAGCAAAGCAGCGGCGTATGAGAGCAGAGAAAGAGGCCCGGAAGAGGCAGACGCAAACTATAACGCAGAAAGCAGTGGCCTATGAAAGGGCAAAGATAGAGAAAGGCATAGAATGTGCAGATAGAAAGTTTCGATTGCAGACAGATAAATGCTATGTTACTAGAGAGGAAGGTGATGTTTTCGTTGAAGAGCTATTGGATTCTCGCCCTCCTCCACCTTATGCTCCTGAGCGGATATACCCAAGGGTTCCCACATCTCAGTCCCCGGCCTCTGGTGCCGCTCTTCCTAGTATTTCTGCCTCTAGTCAAACTGCTTCGGCCCCAGCCCCGCCTGCTCCCTCCCTGCTCACGCTAGGAACAGGGGTGGGAGCCGTTAGCTCTCCTGTTCCGTCTACTGACTCTGTATCTACTGCTACACCCCCTTTCACTCCTACAACACTGTCTCCTTTCATGATGATACCTGTCTCCTCATCTGCTCTTTCTCCCTCAAGTATGACACCCCTAGCACTGCCGAATGGCGAGACCCCTGTACGTGGGATACATGAAGGGAACTGGGCGGCAGCACGAGACCGTATGGACAAAGTGTTGGTGCGTTCTGCTGTGGGTGATGAGGAGAAGCAAATGGTGGCGAATCAGGCGGCTCAGTGGGCTCGGAACCCGATCTATAGTGTGGAAGATGTGTGGAGTGTGATGAAAGATTATGAGCCCTTCATACAGCAGCATGCCCTTAAGCACATGTCGGCCACGCTAATAGGACTGTGGGAGCAGTGTTTTCAGGGTGTTGCACCACAGATCATCTATGAAATACGGCACAGGGTATATGCTGCAGATATGGCTCCTAATGAGGTTTTTAGCAATGTAACGACATTGGTGGGTTATCGGGGCAGATTGCTCCAAAAGGTTCCGATGATGGTGACCCAGTGCCCCATGAGAGAGGTCCATCCCATTTATCATCCTGAAATACCAGAACTGCGCGACTCCACAAATGCTGTAATTAGGCCGCGAGTCGATGCTCGGTTCCAGGAACAGTGGATCTATACTCCTTGGAAGAGGAGTGAGGTAATATCCCTTAAAAGTCAGTTGCCAGACCCTCGGAAAAACCCGACTGCATATTACAAAGAGTTGATAGAGGCGGCCTCCTCCACGGTGATGACGTTAGCAGATATTGAGTTGTTCTTTGGCTTGTTGGTACCGGTGGATATATGGAGGCAAGTGCATACACAGGATCATGTGGTGGAATTGGGAGGAACATGGGATCAGATCAGGGCATGGGATAAGGACCGCAAGCCCGGTGACAAGCCGAAGGCGGAGATATTGGCTTTACCGGGTCGCATTATCACCTATATGCATTCCCTTATCCCGCCGAGACGGGTGGATTGGGACAAGTTGACTGCATGTCGTCAGAAGAAGGACGAGAGTGTGTCTGATTTCTTTACTAGGTTTGAAGGGGTGTTTCTCGACTTTAGTGGCCAGGATCTGTCATTGGAAGGTGGTGTCCGGTTGTTTGTCAGCAGGTTCGTTACCAATTTGCTTCCTGAGATTGCGACTAGGTTGCAGGCTTCAGAAAGCACTTGGAGCACCTCTTCCCCATCGGTAATATTGAGCATGGCACAGTACTATGAGCATACAGAGAATGAAGAGAAGGAGAAAGTGGAGAAAAAGTCGAAAGACTTGAAGACGAGGGTGTTGATGCAGCAAGTTGCGAGGGGTAACGGAAGAGGAAGAGGTTCGGGTTCGGCACAGCGGCTACTCAGGTCTAACAGGGGTGGTTCCTCGAGCGCACCTATTAGGCTCAATCAATGTGCTTATTGCAAGCAGGAGGGACATTGGCGGAATGAGTGTCCAGAGTTAGTCCAGAAAGACGAGGCCCGAGAGGTCGGGGTTTTAGAGGATGTGGAAGAGAAGGAGGAGGCCTGGGGGAGACGCGATCGTAGAATGTATCGTCTAATAGACAAAGCGGGAACTATTTTGATGACCCCCAAGGGAGGCAGTACTATCATGATGACTATGACATGGACGAAGTGACGGGGATGTCTCACAGCTAGGATAGCCAGGGACAGGGCAAGGGACCAGTTCCGGTGCCTGTAGATCAGCGCGGACCCTATGTCACTGCAGATTTACACGGTATGGCCGAGAAGTTCTTAGTTGATACAGGGGCTATGAATAGCTCTGTTTCCCGTTCACTGGTCCCGGAGGTGGCTCTGTCCGGCCAAACAACGTTTCGGTGGGTTTCTCAGGCGTGCCGGTTGTCAGCCCCATTTCCAAACCTCTTGCTTTGACTATTGGCCCCTTCACGGTTAATTCACCATTTCTATTAACGTCAAATTGTGGGGAGAATTTGTTAGGGTTGGATTTGTTAAAAAGGTTGCATGCGACAATTTTTTGTTCTCCAGACGGTGTTTACATGACTATTGGACCACAGGTGGCCCGTGCCACACAATGTCTTGCAAAGGATGCCCCCTCCCCGCTGAGTTTAAAGATGTGCCACGCACACTGTGGGCTACAGGAGACACGGATGTGGGGTTACTCCAGATCCCACCGGTCTCTATACAGATTAAGGACAACGCTGTATGGCCACGTATTCCCCAGTACAAGATATCCCAGGCAGGAGAAAAGGCCTTATTGCAAATAATACAGGATTTGATTAAGTCTGGTGTGGTTGAGGAGACAGCGGCAAATGTGTGTAACAGCCCTATTCTTCCTATTCTTAAAAAGGCACCCTTGGATTCTTCTGATGCTCACCCTGACGTTTACCGCTTCGTAATTGACCTTAGAGAGGTGAATAAAATAGTGATTCCCCAGTATCCTGTAGTCCCAGACATTACCACGATCTTGACAATGATTCCCCCGTCTGCAAAATTCTTCTCTGTGATAGATTTGAAGAATGCTTTCTTCAGCATTCCAATCCATACAGATAGCAGATATCTGTTTGGATTTGCAATAGCCGGAAGGAGCTTTAGGTTCTGTCGTGCTCCACAAGGCTATACGGAGAGTCCTAGTATCTATAGCCAAGCTTTGAAAGCTCAATTGGATTCTTTGGAACTTCCCCCTGGTAATGTGCTGTTGCAGTACGTTGACGACCTCCTTGTGGCTTCAGACACTGAAGATGGTTGTAAAGAGGCCACAGTTAAATTGCTGTTACATTTGGCACACCATGGCCACAAGGTGTCACTTTCGAAATTTCAATATTGTCGACAGGAGGTCACCTATTTAGGTCACCTACTGTTGAAGGAGGGTCGTAGACTAACACCTGAACGCATAGCTGCTATTACTAATATGCCTGTTCCTAAGACCCAATGGGAGGTACGCGCTTTCATTGGTATAACTTCGTATTGTCGTCACTGGATCCCTAACTATTCCTTACTAACGAAACCCCTCCTTTACCTGACCACCAAAGAAGTGCATGAACCCCTGCCTTGGACATCTGCATGCCAGCAAGCTTTTGAGCAATTAAAGGTTGCGCTTTGCTCTGCTCCTGTGCTTGGTACTCCTGATTACCAGAAGCCTTTTGTGCTCTATGTACATGAGGCGGACGGTTGCGCGCTTTCTGTTCTAACACAGGGTTTTGGTGGTAAGCAGAGACACTGCGCGTATTTCTCTGCTATTCTTGATAACGTAGCCTAAGCTCTCCCGAGCTGCCTGAGGGCTGCCACGGTGATGGCTGGTTCTATCAGACAATCGGCAGGGCTCGTCCTTGATACGGATCTCACAGACATGGTACCTCATGCTGTGGACACACTGTTGAATAAGACAAAGACACAGCACCTTACTACTGCGCGTCTGACTGGATATGAATTAACCTTGTTTGCTCCACACATTACCATCAAATGTTGTGCTACTCTGAAACCAGCCACCTTACAACCCCTCCCTTCGGAAGAAAAGGACAATGATGTCCATGATTGTTTATTTCGGACTGAGGAAGAAACGAAGGGATGGGTAGACCTGACTGATGTTCCCTTATCTGACCCCCAAGGGGAACTATATGTCGATGGCTCTTGTTTCAAACTACCAGATGGCACTACCACTGCAGCTTATGCAATCACAACGTTACACACTGTAGTTGAGACATCCCGTATCCCATACCAATCGGCCCAGGCTGCAGAGTTGGTTGCCCTCCTTAGGGCTTGCGAGTTGAGTGAGGGACTGACTGTCAATGTCTACACCGACAGACAGTACGCCTTTGGGGTGGCCCATAATTTCAGGCGCCTCTGGGCGGAGAGAGGGTTCTTGACCTCGCATGGGTTGCGAATACAGCATGGTCCATTGATACATAGATTGTTATCAGCACTGACACTTCCTGATAAGTTGGCAATAATAAAATGTAGCGCTCACAAAGCAGTAACAGACAATGTTGGAAGGGGAAATGCTTTTGCAGATCGAACAGCTAAGGAGACAGCTAGATCGAAGATGAAAAAGATGTTTGTGGCAGGTCCCGCTAGGTGGGTTCCAGACAATGGAATGTTCGAGGACACATTATAAAATGTCAGGGAAATACAGAGCGAGGCGACAGTAGATGAACTGGCAGTATGGGAGGAGAGGACAGGATGTTTGGACGAGGATGGGTGCTGGACTGACTTGTCTGGGAAACAGAGACGGTTGCTGCCTAACGCCTATGTGCTCCCTGTTGTTACTATCTAGAACAAGGAACAAGGGAACCCTACTCACAAGGAGCATAGGGTATATAAAGTTTTTAACCAAAGATCAATGGCTCCTGCGGACTAATACGAACTTCTTTTTAATAATAGGGAATGCACAATGGCAATAGTAAGGGTTAAGACTGATGTCTAAAAGAGAGCAGCCGAACACACCAAAGAAGTCAATTGGGGTGAACAATTTTGTTTATTCAATGAGATGAATAACACGACATTACAGATATGGTATTTCTAACAGTCAGCAATAATCAAACACATTAGTGGAAGGTGTCCCAGGGAAATTTTAAGGAACCTATAAAAAGGTGACATATTTCGTGACATATGTACATGGTTTCCTTTAGAACACAAAAGCGACCATTATGAGGTATACATTTTGTAATCAACACTTTGTACAATGAGAAGTGCTGTGTGTTGGTTCGCTTTTCCTAACAGTCGACGGCGTTTCGACCCTGTGTGCAATATAGGGTCTCTTCAGGACCTACAATAGTAGGGACACCTAGAAGAATGAAGGGATAACATCAGTACTTGGCTAATGAGGGACAATAATGCTGGATTGGTAGGAGGGGTATGTGATGCGAAATACCTGAAGGATGCTAAGCACTGCCTAGTGCGGAAAGAGTGTCACCGTGCATATAGTGAAGGAAAATAACTCACAGGGCGACCCAGCCGGGCACTGTGTGATGAGGGAAACAAGGCTAATTAGACCAGTAAAGATATGATACATATAACCACATATCAGTATGTAATCCGGAAACTGAACTTACCCCTTGTGAGGGTAGTGGTAGGCAGTACTAATGGTGGATGGCACATCCAGAATGACTCGGCAGTCGGGCGGCAAAGGGTGCGAGCGCTGTATAACAAAGAATGGGGCTTAGAGACCTGCATACCATAATACGCGAAACGTGATGAATAAAGCAAGTGACAGCTGACTTACCCAAACGGGTGCATTTGAGCGCTGAATAACTGGGAGTGAGGCCGAACACCGTACGTTGTTCGTGGCGTGACGGGCTGTGTATCCGTCTTCTATACTTCGGTAATGGTAATCGTTGTCAGGGGGATCTAAAATTGTAACAGAAGATTGGTATACTGTACTATACGCAAGGCTACGCAATGTGAGCCGTAACGCTGGACCCGTATCTTACCTAGTGGATGATGGATATCAACGTGCCTCCTCCTGGGATGCTGCGGAGCAGAAGAGCCTTGGTCTCTCTGCTCGGTACAATGACAAGGGGCAGCTCGCCCCTGAGATGTATTTAAGGAAATTCTTCCCGCCCGCGGATGGTCGAATGTCAGAACAGCCTAGGCTGTGGAATTCTGCACACCGATCCGGGACGGCATGGAGAGGAACAAAAGACTAAAACTTACGTGGCCTACGCTCATGGGGCCCGATTCACAGAACTAACTTACGTCAAAAACGTAAAGTTAGTACCTTTAGTATTCACAGAATACACTTACTCATTTTGGTATTCACAGAATACACTTACTCATTTGGTATTCACAGAATACACTTACTCATACTAACTTTATGTCCGCACTCGGGCCGGAGATTCCGGCCGTTTGTGGAGATTCCGACCCGGAGGTGGAGACTCCGGCCGTTTGTGGAGATTCCGGCCGTTTGTGGAGATTCCGCCACCGGCCGGAATCTCCACAACCGGCCGGAATCTCCACAAATGGCCGGAATCTCCTAAACGGCCGGAATCTCCGGCCGGAATCTCCACAAACGGCCGGAATCTCCACCTCCGGGCCGGAATCTCCACCTCCGGGCCGGAATCTCCACAAACGGCCGGAATCTCACCACCGGGCCGGAATCTCCGGCCCGAGTGCGACATAAAGTTAGTATGAGTAAGTGTATTCTGTAAATACCAAAATGAGTAAGTGTATTCTGTGAATACCAAAATGAGTAAGTGTATTCTGTGAATACCAAAAGGTACTAACTTTACGTTTTTGACGTAAGTTAGTTCTGTGAATCAGGCCCATGGACCGCTTATGTGTGGAAACTAATTGTTGGATAATATTGCCACGGAGTAGCACATTGTGTGCTGAGTATGTCTAAAAGAAATAGCACAATGTGTGCTGAGTATGTCTAAAAGGAATAGGATGGGTAACACATATTAGTGATCATAAAATTGAGAATTCTACAATGTAGTAGCTGGTGACGGAGTCAGGCCGTTTGTAGCTATTGATAGCGATGACAGTTAAACATTCATTAAAAATGGAACGAGTAGCACATGTGCATTGTACCTTGCTACTGCGTGTATTCACATATGTACTTATGTAATTTACATTCGCCAACAGTGATTAGATTCCTCTGCATTTATCGTGGAACATTGTCCAGTTCACAAAAATGTATGAACACTCTGCGATTTCAATTACACATTTGCTATACATAATGCCATTAATGCAGATCATTTATACAATCATACACAATGAATGGTAGCCCCTGCTCATAATTCCTTGCTAGGCGTGTGTTCACTCATACATGCGTGTATATTACTTTGGACGAGACATGTAGATCACTTGCCCTCTACCTTGATGCACTCATGCATGCGTGTATATTACTTTGGACGAGACATGTAGACCACTTGCCCTCTACCTTGAGACAATGTTAATAATGCAGGAGTGCGCTACTACTTAATGATCTAAATTACTGAATTATTATGCATATTTCATAAAACAATCCCTTAATGAACCCTTCAACAAAATAAAATACCATATAGTACAGTTGGGTGTTTTAATGTGCAAGTGACCAGCAATAGCGGTGGAATGCAACGGTTGTCCAATGACTACATGACATGTACCTACTTTGGTCTGGTCTGGTGTCAACAAATTATGAATATGTAATAAGGGTTTAGCTACTTAGTGTGGTCACAAAGCCACGCCACTCTTCAGCAGAGTTGAGCCCTTGGATGATGGAATCAGTGCGTTCTATCCACCGACATTCAAGCCGTTGTAGTATTTGTGTAAGATCACCTCCTCTTTCTGGGATGGAGGCTTTGTCGATGACTTGCCACCTTATATCATCTGCTGTGTGGTTTTTGCTGGTAAAGTGATTTACCAGTGGGGCATTGACTACTGAATGTCGGATTCGGCTGCGATGTTGTCCTATCCGTGCTTTGACAGGTTGTTGGGTTTGGCCGATGTACGGCAACCCACACGGACATGTTATGCAGTATACGACATTTCTCGTGTTGCAGTTAGCAAAAAATTCAAGTGTGTGTTTGACATTTGCGTGTTCAAATGTCTTGGTACACACTTGAATAGATCCCAACATTGAGGTTCCCATGTTTGCTTTCAAACGGGGCAAAAACATCAGAGACCATCTTATTCGGTCTTCACTAGAGGACTCAACCCCCACCACCAGATCACTGCAATCCACCTGGGGCCTACCAGAGATAAAGGGTCATTTCAAATGTGGGAATTGTGTAGCATGCGCCTTCACCATGAATACCAAGACATTTGAACACGCAAATGTCAAACACACACTTGAATTTGTTGCTAACTGCAACACGAGAAATGTCATATACTGCATAACATGTCCTTGTGGGTTGCCGTACATCGGCCAAACCCAACAACCTGTCAAAGCACGGATAGGACAACATCGCAGCCGAATCCGACATTCAGTAGTCAACGCCCCACTGATAAATCACTTTACCAGCAAAAACCACACAGCAGATGATATAAGCTTTTGAACTCTTTGCGACTGCGAAAGGCCCCGTTTGCACCAAAACCATGCTGTTCATACTGAAATCCAACACCAGCTGCCATCAGTCCATCTCTTCACACAGCAGCATTGACAGGCCGCAGAGGACTACCAACGCGAAGCTCCAGCCTTCCTTTCCCTCATATCCAGCCTGTTCTTCGCACCATGCCTACTGCCACCTGCGACACTTTCCTTGCTTCTCGCGACCCTCTCCAATGCAAACGGGACTCTTACCACAAAATTTGAGAAGGTAAAACTTCAGCATGACTCATCAGGGACTGTATCCAACCCACGCTCCATTGCAGTCAGCCTGAACTTTTGACTCTAGTTCTACTGATTTGGATTTTTGTCGTTTTGGTCTTGTTATAGTTAATAAACTGAGCTCTAATATTCCAACTTGGTGTGGGATATTTTTGTGTGGTGATTTCACTGTTTTACTGTTTGAAGTATTGCACAAATGTTGTAATGTACATCAGGGACTGCTCTGAGTCTCTATTTTTAGCGACAAGTTTTAGCTTGACATCTTTTTCTAATAGGGACTTTTTACATGTTTTACATTTATAAAATAATGTACTGAGAAGCTATGATACATGTAGTTCATTTCTTAGTAAGTTGTATTATTATGTTATTCGTACACTCTGTCCAAGGCTAGGCACATAGAATGCGATGCTCTTGTATTTGGTTGTTCGGTTGGAGACAGCTCTGAGGCTCCAGACAAACCATTGCATCAGCTCTGCACCTTTGACACATTACGATTGGAATGATGTTTTTATTATATAAACAGCCTCTGTGCTGCAATTGGCAGAGGAGCACTTCTGCTGGGATTATTCTGGGGCGCGGTGCACTGTGACTTGAATGCAACCCTGTTGACTCTAACCTTTATCCTGCAATGGACGATAGCCTGTCCTACACAGACCAGCAGCTTTCTAGCACATCATACTGAGGTATAAAGGGTTAGGCTATCCCAATGGATCTGGCAGAGGGTACTCCCATTATGCTCTCAATAGTATAGATAGTATTAGCTAGGGCTAAATTCACATAGTAATGTCATCATGGTTGAACTGTTTATCTTTTTCACCATTCTCGTAATGCTGGTTACAATGCTTTGTTTCATCTGCCTAATAATTGCAGCTCACGCTTTCTATACAAGAATACGATTGTTTCAATAAATGTTTGAAAAACCATATTTGTATCTTTCTTCTGTTTACCTTGTGCATGCAAAAGTAACAACAAAAGGGTAGATCTCTTTTCACGATTTCCTTGGGGAATAAAGAGTGGTCATGTTCGAGGTTGCTAATACCATTTGGGACCCTGGCAAAGCTAGGGGTTCAGATGGGGCACAGTGAGCTAGCTAGGAAATGGGCCAACATTGTCTGATGATATGTGTGAATTGAGTCCCCAGATTCTGAAGTTCATGTTGTCCAAATACACAGCCCTACTTAATATGTAGGAATTGTATTACATGGCACCTCCAATGTTCTAGGTAAGGCACTTATTTAATGGGTTTCCAGAATACTTCTTGCGTGTGCCCAAGGTCTTCTTTTCACCTTATATGGAGAAGTCTGTGATGTTAGGGATTAATCCTCCTCAGTTTAATAGGAAACTCCTATTTTTGTCTGCAGGTTGTTCAAGCTTGAACCTTTAAAAGAGTTACCCCTCTATAGTTTGTTTCCTTTTAATTCTATTAATTAAATATGGTGTTAGCAGCTATTATTCCGGTTAACTCTAGACATACAGTTACAGCACTATTACTGCCCAAGAAGGTTGGGGGTGGGGATGTTCCTATCGTGGTTGAGGCCCGCGAAGCAAAAAAATACGAAGTATTTTATTATTCGGTTCACTTTCCTGCATTTGATGTCACTTCACAGGAATTCCACACATACCATCCAGCTGCAATACCAGGTCAATATAGTGCTTATGGAGATTTAGAAATACCATTAACATATCAGGAACATCAGAATTGGTTTCAAGGCACCCTCCCACATCCATTAAATAATGTAAGACTGGGTCCCCTCAGCAGTGACAGTGCAACCTGGCCATTCCTAGCCGGCTATACACCATACCCAAACTTAGCACCATTAAATATTGCAGACCTCCGCGCTCTCTACACAGGTCTAGTTAGGATATATAAATGTGTAAAGCAGTTTGTTATGTTTACAATGAAAGCTACCCCAGCCAGGGCTGTTCAAGCTATGCCACCAGTTAGCTATGCCTGCAATTACTCTAGTAACTATTAATTAAAGTTTCCACCAGACAATAAGCAATTCCTGGGTAGTTGCCTGCGTCCTCTCACTACCATACAGGAAATCCTCTACAAGCATTAAATAATGCAAATATTACTTCTTCAGATGCTAAATTTTTTCTACTACCTTTTACTACTGCTAACACAGGATGCACATCAAATGTGAGTGTACAGGTTTCTACTGCTACTCCTTAAAACAAATTTTATTTCTACCAACCACTTTTGGATGTGGCTACCAGTTCTCCTTTGCCTCGTGAGGTCCCTGTTTTTGTACCAGCTGCCTCTGGTTACTTTTTGGATATTGATAATTGTTCTGCAGATTCCTTGCATACTTCACTGCATGGTGTGCTTGCATTTTTTCTTTGGCTGAAACAGACTTATCTGATTCCTCAATGGTTCTTTATGTGGATTTCCAATTAATTGCTTTTCCTATTCATTTGGATTGGATTTGTTACAGTTTTATTTGTTTCTGAATGGACATTACCTTCCAGACGCTCTGTTCCAGTACTGGTAGCTGAAGTGCTGATACCTCACTCTTCTTCACATAGAGTGCCCCTTGTGAACATTTCTGCATTTCCTGTCTCTGATGGAATTGTTTGAGATATAATCCTATTTGACATTTTTGGTCCTACAGAAACTTTACAGATTCCTTATGTGTTTAAGGTTGCTATGGATGAAATAATTACTCCTGGTTCTATGTTTAATTAAGGGGACGTAGAGACTGTCAAGAGCATGCGCTCTGAACTGGAATCCTATGCAGTATTTGAAACTGACAATTTGTATTTTATTTCTGCTAATTATGGTGAAATGTTTTGTTATCATCCCTACGGACACCATTATTTACATAGAGCTAGTACTCCATGTACAGTTTTAATTTTACACACAACGTGAACATTGTCCCACACCACCAGTGGGTCGTTCAAAAGCATTTTTAATAAAGTTTGCATATTTTTCTGGTCACAACATTTTAGACCCAGTTTCTTATTATTATAATCTTACCCCTTCCCCAGTGAAGTTAAACATGCTGACCCCAAAAAAATGAATGCATTCAGATTCATTTATTTCACAGATGGTGGTACAAGGCTCTGAATATTGAAAGGAAAACATTGATTTGAAATCATTTTGGGGAACCCAACACTGGCACATACAGAGCATTGATGCTTTATTAGAGCGTGTCTGATCCCTAGACAAATGATCATTCTGAACAAAACAGTGCTGCAAACTACTTGCCTAGGTTTGGCTAAAATTAAAGAATTGAATCAGTTGCATTCCCTCTACTGCACCTTTTGCCAATTGGCAACACTTTGCAAATTCTACAGAAGAACAGCTCAATAGTGTGGTACAGAATGGTACATATAACTCTTTAATTTCAGGTTGAGACAGTTGGTAAGTGTGGCCAATTGACACTAATGCTTGTAACACACGTTTTTTTAACTCCTCAACAGGTTTTAAAGCTAGCAGACCAGACTCCCGGTATATGCAGTCACAACATTTAGGGTCAGGTACCACCTATAGCGTAGGAATGTTATGCCAGCAATGGTTACAGCATTCCACCTTATCTACAGTTAAGGATCATCTATCTCTCCTATCCGATGACATGGATTTATAAGATTTCTTGATGGGTCTTAAGTCACCATGTTCTAAATGTTTTATATAAAAACTTTATAAATTTACTTTATAAAAATTTCTCAGCAAGACGCTGCTGAATGACAGAGCAAATTTGGAAAAAGCATTGGCTATTGTAGATAATGGCATGACTACATTGTTGATTCATATTTATTCTTTGAATAACATTGTATCATCTGCATTTGATATAATGCAGAATGAAATGTCTCTCCTCCAGCATGGGCAAAGTCAGCTAAGATTCATTAAGCCAATTAGTTGGACATTGCAGGTTTTAAAATCAAACCATGTGCAATAGAAATATCTGAACGCAACAGAGCTGTTTTTGCCTTATGATTTAACACACACACAAAGACTGATGGCAAAGAAAGATGCAAAAATGTTGAAAATAGAGCGTTTAGAATAATTGCCTTTTACAGTAGCCGAGATACCATCTGCTGTATGGTTGAACCATGGGTTCATTTCATTACCAATGTCCACGTTTCATTTTACATCTTGTCTAAAACATTTTCAAGTAGGCAGATATGAAACTATGGGGAAGTTTTGTTCACAAAACCTGGATTTCACCCTTCATTTACAGATGTTTGATGGGGAAACTGAAGTCTTCTTTAGGAGAAACAACTGTGAAACTTTATTCGGCCATTCATTAGTTTACAAAGAGGTGACACTTCATGGGGCATGCAATGTTTCTATGGCTAAATTAGCATGTGATCTGACGGGCATCCCAGTTTCCTTGATTCAGCCAGTGTTCTGATTACTTTCAAATGGAAGTTATTTGATCCTGAATGATCAAGGTTGTGTAGGATGAAGCTGGGAGTGCCATATGTGGTGACAGTTTCCAGGGTTGTGACTTGTTGTAATAATGTGTTCTTTCCACCCACACACACGATTAGGGAAGTTACCTTGTGGCCCTCGATTCCTATTTTTAACATTAACTTTGATAAGTTAAGCCCACTGATAGCCTTATTGTTTCAAAAGGAAGTTGCATTAGCATCTACTTGGTAAACTTTTGATCTTCAAGTTGCAAGGTCTTCTTCTGAAGTACAATCGCTATTGCGCATAAACTTGCTGCAGCTTTTTAGTGACCTTTTACACTGAATATTAGAAATGGGGGGCTCTAGTTGTTAGGTTGTTACCCTGTCGAAGTAGGAACCCTTCTTCCTAGTCAGGAAAAGGGGGCTACCCTTCAAAAATAACCCCTGCTCACCCCCTTGATAGCTTGGCACGAGCAGTCCGGCTTATCTCAGAGGCAGTGTGTAAAGCATTTGCACATAACATACAGTAATGCAGTGAAAACACGACAAAAGGACACCACACCAGTTTTAGAAAAATATCCAATATTTTATCTGTGCAAAACAAGACCAAAAATGATAGAAATCCACCATGCAGTTCTTAGAAATATCAATAAGCAAAAATAGAGTTCAATGAAGTCGATAGCTCTGTCAAGGGCTATCACGGCGTCGTGAACAACAAATCCAAACAGTTCTGACTGACCGTGGAGTCACGGGCCAGCTACGGTGTCGGAAAGACCCTCAAGCAGTACTTTTTGAGATGCAGGGCGTCGGTGGCCTTGCAATGAGCCTCGAAGAGCTGGCGTCAGTTTCGAAGGTCAGTGCAGAAGTCGTTGGGCCCTTGAAGTCACAAGCATTGCAGATCGCACTCTGTGCAGTTGAAGTCAGGAGTGCTGGTGTGGGCGGGTGGCGGACTGTGGTGCATAGTGCAGCGGTGCCCTCAGGTCGTGGTGCAGGCAGCGCCTCGGTGACGGTCGTCCAGCGGCATTGGTGAGACCAGGGCTGCGGTGCGAAGATGTGCGGTGCTTGTTGAGGTGCTAGCAGGTCACAGTGCAGGCAGCAGCATTGTCGTTGCTGAAGTGCTGTCATCGGCTTACGAACTGGAGCTGATGGCACCAGCATTGGTAGGCCAAGGTTGCATTGTGGGACGGGGCGGTGTGTCATGTAACTTACGAGTGGTGTCCTCAAACCACGGTGCAAGCAGCGGCGTTGATGTCGGCGTGGAGCGTCATTGTTGGGGATACCAGGTCAGCGCAGTGAAGTGTGGTAGTGTGAAGAGCGGTACCCACAGGTCAAAGTGCAAGCAGCGACTTGGTGGTGGCATCGGGCGTCATCATTGGTGAGACCAGGGTTGCGGTGTGAAGTGCGGCAGTGCCCTCTGCTGTGCCTTCAGGACACGGAGCTGGCAGCGGCATCGCTGATGGCATCGGGTTGCTTTTTCTTCTGTTGCAGCCCAAAACACACCGTTCCCAGTGCTGGTAGCCGATGATCTTGAAGTCTTTGCTGTTCCTGAGACTTCTTGACCAGGGTGCAAGCTCTACCTCAAGCCCTTGGAGAAACTCAAACAAAGAAGTTTCAAAAAGTTCAGTCCAGTCCTTTTCTCTGCCCAAGACAGAAGGAGCCACTGCAGGCCAACACAGCAAAGCACACAGCAAAGTGGTAGTTCCTCTTCACAGGTTCTCCAACTCTTCTTCTTGGCAGGCCTAATCAGCCCTGCTCGGAGTCATCCAGGAACCACAGGACACACCTCAACCCCCCTTGTGACTGTCTCCAGTGAATACACATCCCCAACCCCTGTCACTCTAAAACCAGTCAGTCAATACACAAACCAGTAGTGGCACACAGAATGGTTACACAAGAAAATGTCTACTTTCTAAAAGTGGCATTTTCAAACACACAATTTAAAAACCATCTCCCTAAAAAGATGTGTTATTAAATTCTGAGTTCAGAGAGCCTAAACTCCATTTCTCTATCTTGTCCCAATTTAAAGTTATACCAGTAAGATGTTACAAAGATACTCCCATGTTAGCCTAAGGGACAGATAGCCTTGCAATAGTGAAAAACTGACTTGGCAGAATTTCACTATCAGGACAAGTCACACACACCAGGACATGCCCTACCTTTCACATACACTGCACCCTGCCCAGGGGGGTACCTTGGGCCTACCTGAGGTGTGCCTTACATTTAAGAAAAGGGAATGTTAGGGCCTGGCAAGTGGGGGCACTTGCCAGGTCAACATGGCAGTAAGAACTGCATGCAGACACTGCAGTGGCAGGTCTAAAAAACCTCTGAAAGGCAGTTTGTGTGGGTGGCACAATCAGTGCTGCAGGTCCACTAGCAGCATTTGATTTCCAGGCCCTTGTCACACACAGTGCACAATACTAGGGACATAGTAGTAAATCAAATAATAGCAAAACCAAAGGGGATGATGGACGGAGTGTTGAACATTGCAAGCACTCACCCCCAGTCAACTGATCTGGGTTTAATCCATCATCATTCTTTAGCTCACTCCGCCACCACAGTTCAGACATGGCCATATGCAAATCAGTCTGACCCTGTGCCTCATGGGAACAGTCCAGCCCGAACTGCCTAGCCATGTCTTCCCTGGACCGGAAACAAGCACCCTGGGACCGGTTTCTGGCTTACAGCCATCATCAGCCAGGTTATCTTGAATCCAGTGGCAAAGTGAGCAAGGGACCCACGTCTGGGCATACCCTGCCAACTTAGGGCGAACATAGCAAAACCAAAGGGGATGATGGACGGAGTGTTGAACATTGCAAGCACTCACCCCCAGTCAACTGATCTGGGTTTAATCCATCATCATTCTTTAGCTCACTCCGCCACCCCAGTTCAGACATGGCCATATGCAAATCAGTCTGACCCTGTGCCTCATGGGAACAGTCCATCCTGAACTGCCAAGCCATGTCTTCCCTGGACCGGAAACAAGCATCCTGGGACCGGTTTCTGGCTTACAGCCGTCATCAGCCAGGCTATCTTGAATCCAGTGGCAAAGTGAGCAAGGGACCCACGTCTGGGCATACCCTGCCAACTTAGGGCGAACATAGCAAAACCAAAGGGGATGATGGACGGAGTGTTGAACATTGCAAGCACTCACCCCCAGTCAACTGATCTGAGTTTAATCCATCATCATTCTTTAGCTCACTCCGCCACCCCAGTTCAGACATGGTCATATGCAAATCAGTCTGACCCTGTGCCTCCTGGGAACAGTCCAGCCTGAACTGCCAAGCCATGTCTTCCCTGGACCGGAAACAAGCATCCTGGGACCGGTTTCTGGCTTACAGCCGTCATCAGCCAGGCTATCTTGAATCCAGTGGCAAAGTGAGCAAGGGACCCACGTCTGGGCATACCCTGCCAACTTAGGCGAACATAGCAAAACCAAAGGGGATGATGGACGGAGTGTTGAACATTGCAAGCACTCACCCCCAGTCAACTGATCTGGGTTTAATCCATCATCATTCTTTAGCTCACTCCGCCACCCCAGTTCAGACATGGCCATATGCAAATCAGTCTGACCCTGTGCCTCATGGGAACAGTCCAGCCCGAACTGCCAAGCCATGTCTTCCCTGGACCGGAAACAAGCATCCTGGGACCGGTTTCTGGCTTACAGCCGTCATCAGCCAGGCTATCTTGAATCCAGTGGCAAAGTGAGCAAGGGACCCACGTCTGGGCATACCCTGCCAACTTAGGGCGAACATAGCAAAACCAATGGGGATGATGGACGGAGTGTTGAACATTGCAAGCACTCACCCCCAGTCAACTGATCTGGGTTTAATCCATCATCATTCTTTAGCTCACTCCGCCACCCCAGTTAAGACATGGCCACATGCAAATCAGTCTGACCCTGTGCCTCATGGGAACAGTCCAGCCCGAACTGCCAAGCCATGTCTTCCCTGGACCGGAAACAAGCATCCTGGGACTGGTTTCTGGCTTACAGCCGTCATCAGCCAGGCTATCTTGAATCCAGTGGCAAAGTGAGCAAGGGACCCACGTCTGGGCATACCCTGCCAACTTAGGGCAAACATAGCAAAACCAATGGGGATGATGGATGGAGTGTTGAACATTGCAAGCACTCACCCCCAGTCAACTGATCTGGGTTTAATCCATCAATCATTCTTTAGCTTCACTCCGCCACCCCAGTTCAGACATGGCCATATGCAAATCAGTCTGACCCTGTGCCTCATGGGAACAGTCCAGCCCGAACTGCCAAGCCATGTCTTCCCTGGACCGGAAACAAGCATCCTGGGACCGGTTTCTGGCTTACAGCCGTCATCAGCCAGGCTATCTTGAATCCAGTGGCAAAGTGAGCAAGGGACCCACGTCTGGGCATACCCTGCCAACTTAGGGCGAACATAGCAAAACCAAAGGGGATGATGGACGGAGTGTTGAACATTGCAAGCACTCACCCCAGTCAACTGATCTGGGTTTAATCCATCATCATTCTTTAGCTCACTCCGCCACCCCAGTTCAGACATGGCCATATGCAAATCAGTCTGACCCTGTGCCTCATGGGAACAGTCCAGCCCGAACTGCCAAGCCATGTCTTCCCTGGACCGGAAACAAGCATCCTGGGACTGGTTTCTGGCTTACAGCCGTCGTCAGCCAGGCTATCTTGAAACCAGTGGCAAAGTGAGCAAGGGACCCACGTCTGGGCATACCCTGCCAACTTAGGGCGAACATAGCAAAACCAAAGGGGATTTGCATATGGCATATGGCCATGTCTGAACTGGGGTGGTGGAGTGAGCTAAAGAATGATGATGGATTAAACCCAGATCAGTTGACTGGGGGTGAGTGCTTGATTTGCTCAAACGCACCGTCCATCATCCCCTTTGGTATCGCTTTGTTCACCCTAAGTTGGCAGGGTATGCCCAGACGTGGGTCCCTTGCTCACTTTGCCACTGGATTCAAGCTAGCCTGGCTGATGACGGCTGAATAGCCAGAAACCGGTTCCAGGATGCTTGTTTCAAGTCCAGGGAAGACATGGCTTGGCAGTTCGGGCTGGACTGTTCCCATGAGGCACAGGGTCAGACTGATTTGCATATGGCCATGTCTGAACTGGGGTGGTGGAGTGAGCTAAAGAATGATGACGGATTAAACCCAGATCAGTTGACTGGGGGTGAGTGTTTGATTTGCTCAAACGCTCCGTCCATCATCCCCTTTGGTATCACTTAGTAAATCAAATAAGCCAAACATGGGAACACCAATCCAAAAAAACAATTTACAGTAGGAGCACTTGCACTTTAACACTGAACAGCAGTGAGAAAGTGCGCAGAGGCACTAAACCAGCAAAATTAAGTCTAATGTATCATTAAAAACAGGAGGCCAGAAAGCTAAAAGACAGGGGAAAGACACAAAAGATGGCAGGTCTAAGACCGAACATTTAATGTTTCAAATACCGCGTGTTAGACTTGGCAGCTTTTGGCGTGTTTCCCCTGTTTTTTGTTTTCTGACCTCCCGGTTTTGACTCTGTTTTGCTGTTTTAGTGTCTCTTCGCACTTTCTCACTGCTGTTCAGTGTTGAAGTGCAAGTGCTCCTGTTGTCAATTGTTATTATGGATTGGTGTTGCCATGATTGGCATGTTTGATTTACTGGTAAGCCCCTAGTAAAGTGCACTGAGTGTGCTAGGGCCTGTAAATCAAATGCTACTAGTGGGCCTGCAGCACTGATTGTGCCACCCACATGAGTAGCCCTGAAAAGGTAACTCAGGCCTGCCATTGCTGAGCCTGTGTGCAGTCTGGTACTGCCATGTCGATAAACTGTGTTTTTTAGGTATTTCTGCAATTTTAAGGATATCTTGCAAAGTATATATTTTTAAAGTACTGTATGTTGGATTTTTATTGTTTTGGTCTTGTTTTGGATATATAAAAATCACTCGG
This sequence comes from Calotriton arnoldi, assembly GCA_963921515.1. Taxonomy (NCBI): domain Eukaryota; kingdom Metazoa; phylum Chordata; class Amphibia; order Caudata; family Salamandridae; genus Calotriton; species Calotriton arnoldi. The sequence continues at coordinate 3,086,730 of CAWUFW010000623.1, forward strand.
GTCACTAATGACCACCTCTCAGCCTTCCATACAAATGAAGAGTCGGCCAGACAGTAGAGATTACAAACCAATATTTGTTTATTCAAAATACATTCAGAGTGGAGCCCAGTCTGCCCAATCGCTAGGAGTGCTGCAGAGGGACTGACATCAGCAGGCATAAAGATACATTATGTACATTTCAGAACCAATGAAGGCACGCCCATAGTGGAATTTTCCAAGCAGATGCAGCTAAACAGTGAAATACAGAGGATAAGTTTCGATTCAGATGTCGGGCACACATTATCTACTACTCAAGGTCGTTCTGCCCGTGCCTGCCACTAGACACGTGGGAGTAGGACTCTATCTAGTGATAAGGTATGTGCTGATAAGAACAGTCTGTTCATTAGTGAAGCAAAACCCGACCTTGGGGAAGCAAAACTTAACAGCAGGCTGTTTCTCAGAAGTAGCAAAGAATTAGTTTCGATCATGAGCCAAAATGGCACCTAAATAGAAAATGGTGCCGCAAATGATAACTTACAAATTTAGGGCCCGATTCACAGAACTAATCTGAGACAAAATCCTAAACTTACTACTTTTGGTATTCACAGAAGGCATTTAGTAGTAGTAAAGTTAGGATTTTGTCTTAAGTTTGTCTTAAGTTTGTCTTCAGTATGTCTTAAGTCAGTCTTAAGTCTGTCTTAAGTCTGTCTTAAGTCTATCTTAAGTCTGTCTTAAGTCTGTCTTAAGTTTGTCTTAAGTCAAACTTAAGACAAAATCCTAACTTTACTACTACTAAATGCCTTCTGTGAATACCAAAAGTTGTAAGTTTAGGATTTTGTCTCAGATTAGTTCTGTGAATCGGGCCCTTACATAGGATAATACGTAAGCAGGAACATTTCTAGTCTAGCAGACCCTCCTTTTAGCATGAGATAACACATTTTCGAACAGGACCAAGGAGAGCAGAAAATCAAGAAAATAAGGAACCATAAACACGAACAACAGTGAATCCTTATGAGCATTCCATGTTCTCAGTATCGGTAAGGGAAACTGTAAGGAGGGAAGAAGTCTCGAAAATTCCCTCATCTATCAGCATTAGGTCATCTATCTCCTTCTGCACCATAATTGCGGCATTGGTATCATGAATCAATATTTTTCTCCTGGGAGTGAGAAGAGTAGTACAATAAGAGCAACAGAAGGGGAGACACTGAATAAGGGCACAACAAAACACCAATATCACAATCAAATAGATCACTTTTTCAAGAATCCAACTCCAACCACCAAAAAGAGACCAACTCCAATTTCCGCTTTCCATTCCTTTGACGTTCTCAAGGATGTCTAATATGTGCTAAGTTATATTCTTTTCGATATTTTTGATCCCGACTACTCACTGGTCGCCCACTACAGCGCATACACCACCACTCTTGGCTAGAATAAAATCCACTGCGTATCTAGTCTGCTCAGAATATATTTGCATACTCTCCAACTGAGTGGTGATGTCGCGTAAAGCAGCCACAGTAGTGTTAGATAATATTTGCAACTTGCACCCAAAATATTCTCTGGCTTTCTCACCTCGGGCCATAGAGGTACCACCCAAAGTGAAAATAGATGAAAGGATATACCCAAAAGTGATCCCATTACTATAGTTATTGACTTCTATATCAGTCACTCCTTCACAGAATTCTTTGGTCAATGTCCTCTTAACCCAACGGATATTAGGCTTTGCATATTTACAAGGCACACCTAAGGGCAACACCACCCAGAGAGCAACATCATCAGTACCATTATGAACATTAGAATAAGTACCGTTAGACAGACAATAAAACCCTGGGTGTGCATAAATCGGTCCTTCATAATCTACTGCGGCATATCTGGTGTTCATTTCAAAGGTACTTGGGGGCATATTATCAAGAACGGTGTTAAAATTATCTCCGCTTTAGCGGCAGAAAACTGCCGCTAAAGCGGCGATAATGGGCTTGATAATATGCCCTTGAGAATTCCAATAGAAGCCCATGTTGACACCAGAACATGGGCTTCTATTGGAATTCTCAAGGGCATATTATCAAGCCCATAACTGCCGCTAAAGCGGCGATAATTTTAACGCCGTTTCTTGATAATATGCCCCTTAGATCTTTATCATTCACCAGGGGTATTGTATTTTTGTACAGCACTATCCCAGAACAATTTATATACAAAGAAGTGTCCGTACTGTAATAACCTGCCTCCCGAGTAACTCTCAATTCCTTATAGTGCCATCCCACCAACGTGACATTCTGTTTTTCCATGTAAAAGTTATCGCAATATGTTTTATTATCACACCCTGGATAACCCATTACCCGTGGCTTTCTATAATATAAACAGGGACCTGCATAGCCAAAACCAAAAACTCCTTTTACTTCAACAAATTGCTCTGGACGAGTGTAGATATAGTTCACAAGAGATAATGGATATGCAGTCCATAAACTAGTGACAGACTCAGTAGGATAATAAGCAGTCCCTTCTCCGAAAAAATTCTTATGTGTATCTAGAAACACATTACTCGGGGCTGTTCTTTTCTTTCTTGGCGGGGAAAGAATTTTAACCTGGGTACGTAAGACACATCTGGATCATTTTCCAAAACCCAGGACACCCCACACAATATTATTAGCAGTAGAACCACAAGAGCAACACATGCTATTTTCTTCTTTGGGTTCCACATCACAGTATGCGGGGCAACAAGAATCATTGGCTGCTCTTCCTCAGCAAACAGCCTACCAAAAGGATGCATGACGAATGATGCAAGGGGGGTGAAATGCAAAGGAAATATACAAGTTCCCAGTGTCCGTTTGAGCCTCACTGGTACAGGCTCCTATTGTTCATCAATACTTTGGCTCTCTTGAGCACCGGCGGTGGAGCTTGCTCTGTCCTAAGCTCGTATCCCACGTCGATCGCGATGGTATACCTCCACGGTAAACTTCGGTCTGCCCTATCTAGTTCAAACAACTAACTGAAATAAACAGAAATCCTTCACCAAGCCCAATAGATCTCCGTTGGTACTATAACTCAGTACAACCTATCTTGCGCAGTCCAACCCTAATCTCTTTTCTCCTTGGATGCACTTTCCCTCAGCCGAGGGTGCAAATTGTACCAGGTAGCTCCAGGCACAGAATGGTCAACAAATAAGGGCTCCTGGATAGCTTGTATTTCCGGAGGAACAGTCGCATTCAGCACATCTTCATTCTCCTTATCCGTTTGCGTCCAAGTCAGTTTGGCATCGCTAAAGGGAACAAACCGAGGCACTTGTTCGCACTCGGAGTCCCCGATGCTGTCCCGGACCCACTGCTCATAGGGTAAGGGAAAAGGCACTCTCTTGCAGTGGGTGGCATGCACCCAGTTCTTACGGCCAGCAACTTTTACCGCGGTGCGCGTCACCAACAGGACTTGCTCCGGCCCCTTCCAATGCGGCTCCAAACTTTTCTTTCGCTGAAAGTTCTTCAGTAATAAATAATCGCCAGGCTGGATATCATGGCCGGGCCCCTCTGGTGTGGACGGCAGAAATTTGTGCACCTGTTGGTGAATAAAACATAAACTTTCGGTTAACTGGCTAAGATAATCAATCAACACAGGATACTCAATATCCGAGAACCTACGAGGACGTGGGACGCCCTAGACATTTGCCAGGCATCCAAACACAACCTCATATGGTGACAATCCTGTTCTAGAATGAGCTGTCGTTCTTGTCAACAGGAGTGCTAATGGTAAAGCATCTGGCCACTGTAACCCTGTTGTCTCCTGAATCTTTGCCAATTTCAGTTTGAGACTACCATTGTACTTCTCAACCAAACCCGCTGACTGAGGATGATTAGCAGCATGGAATTTCTGCCTAACATGGAGACCCTCACAACTCAATTGAATCACTTTTGCATTAAAAGGACTTCCGTTGTCACTCCAGATCACTCGGGCAAGCCAAAATGAGGAAAGAACTCCTTCAGGAGTACCTTTGGAGTCGTAATGGCCGTATTGTCTTTAGTGGGGTAAGCCTCGACCCATTTACTGAATGCACACACAACCACCAAAACATACTTCAGATTATTGCATCTTTCTAGTTCGATATAATCCATTTGAAGGACCTCAAAAGGGAAAGTGGGTGGTGCAAAATTACCAGGTGGTGTAGGGGTACCCTTCCCGGGATTATGCATCATGCATACCATGCAATACTTCACCAAGTGTGCAGCTGTCTTAGAGATATTGTCATTTTGCCATACAGGATCCAATAATTTACAAATGCCTTTAGCGCTAATATGAGCTGGACCATGGGCCATAGTGACCATGGGAAGAACATATGCATCTGGCAACATCCATCTCTGCTTCCCTGATTTATCAATCCAACATTCTTCGTCATTCAACTGTGCTGTACTCTTCTGCCACACCACTAATTCTTCTATCGTAGCTATTTCTTTTACACTTTCAAGGGTGTCTTCAAACATGACAACCTCAGGGACCCACCTAGCTGGACCTGCTACAAACATTCTTTTCATTTTTGTCCGGGCCATGTCCTTAGCTGTCTGATCTGCAAAAGCCTTTCCTCTACCTATATAATCAGTGACCTTCCGGTAGGCGCTACACTGTACAATTGCCAATTTCTTGGGGAGTGTCAAAGCAGACAAAAGCCTCAATATGAGGTGCCCATGTTGGATCTTGGTGCCATGCGAGGTAAGGAACCCTTTCTCCACCCAGAGTCACCCAAAATTATGCGCGACCCCAAAGGCATACTGACTAACAGTATAGATATTGACAACCAGTCCCTCACTCAATTCACAAGCTTGAATAAGGGCAGCTAGCTCAGCTGCTTGAGCCGACTGATAAGGGACCCGTGACGTCTCAACCACTGTGCGCAGTGTGGTTATAGCATAGGCTGCAGTCGTACTGCCATCTGGTAACTTAAAACAAGAGCCATCGACATATAGTGCCCCGTGTGGGTCAGATGAGGGAACATCAGTCAAGTCTACCCGTCCTTTCGTCTCTTCCTCTGTTCGAAAGATGCAGTCATGTTTATCAACTTCATCACTCTCAGAAGGGAGGGGTAGTAATGTGGCTGGATTCAGAGTGGCACATCTTTTGATCGTGATGTTTTTAGCAAACAATGTCAATTCATAGCCAGTAAGACATGCACTGGTGAGGTACTGTGTCTTTGTCTTATTCAAGAGCGTGCCCACAGCATGGGGTACCATGACTGTGAGATCAGTATCAAGTACGAGTCCAGCCAATTATCTGATCGATGTGGCCACAGCCGCGACCGCTCTTAGACAACTCGGGAGGGCTCTTGCGACAGGATCAAGCACATCAGAGAAATAAGCACCCGGCCGTTGCTTATCCCCAAATTTTTGTGTTAGTACAAAAAAGCGCACAACCAGCCATCTCGTGGACGTATAACACAAATGGCTTGCTGTAATTAGGTGTGCCAAGCACGGGAGCTGAACAAAGCGCAGTTTTCAATTGCTCAAAATACTGCTGACATTCAGGTGTCCAAGGCAAAGGCTCATGCACTTCTTTCGTTGTTAGTGCAAGCAAAGGCTTAATTAGTAAAGAATAGTTAGGTATCCACTGCCTGCAATAGGAAGTGATACCTATAAAAGCTCGCACATCCTTTTGAGTTTGTGGAATGGGCATTTTAACAATCGTACTGATACGCTCAGGGGTCAACCTCCTACCCTCCTACAACAGTAGGTGACCTAAATAGGTGACCTCCTGTCGACAATACTGAAATTTAGAAAGGGAAACGTTATGGCCATGATGAGCTAAATGCAGCAACAATTGAACGGTACTGTCTTTCCAACCTTGTTCGGTATCAGAAGCAATAAGGATGTCATCGACATATTGCACCAATACATTACCTGTGGGAAGCAAAAGGGAATCCAATTGACCTTTTAATGCTTGGCTATAAATGCTCGGACTCTCTGTATAGCCCTGAGGAGCTCGACAGAATCTAAATCTCCTACCAGCTAGTGTAAAACCAAACAGATACCTACTATCAGGATGAATAGGAATACTAAAGAATGCATTTTTCAAATCAATAACAGAAAAGAAGGTAGCAGTAGAAGGAATCATGGTCAGAAGCGTGGTAATATCAGGAACCACCGGAAACTGAGGAACCACAATCTTGGTAACTTTGCGCAGGTCAATCACAAAACGATTAACATCCTCATGATCATCAGGGGAACCTGAGGGGGTCCGTTTAAGAATCGGAAGAATAGGACTATTACAAATATTGGCAGACGTCTCTTCAACTACACCTTTTTGTATCAATTCCTGAATAATCTGTAGAAGGGCTCGTTCCCCCGCCTGAGGTATCTTATACTGAGGAATACGAGGCAAAACAGCATTGTATTTCACCTGTATTGAAACTGGCGGTATGTGCAACAGTCCTACATCTGTATCACCCGTCGCCCACAATGTGGATGGTACATTAGCAAATTCAACGGGAAGAGGGTGAGACAAACACTGTGTAGTACACACATTGGGGCCCATCGTCATATAAACACCGAATTGGGAACAATAAATAGTAGCATGCAATTTTTTCAACAAATCCAAACCCATCAAATTTTCACCACAATTGGATGTCAACAAAAATTATGAATCCACAGTAAAAGGACCAACAGTCAATGCAAGGGGACGTGAAATGGGGCTTACTACCGGTACACCTGAAAAACCTAACGAAACATTATTGTGGCCAGATAGAGCCGCCCCAGGGACCAAATGTTGAGAAACAGAACTCTTCGTTGCACCTGTATCCACCAAAAATTCCTTTGTCGAGCCTTGCAAATCTGCAGTGACATAAGGACCACACTGATCTACAGGTATTAGAACTGGTCCCTCACTCTGTCCCTGGCTGTCCTAGCTATGAGACATCCCTGTCACCTCATCCATATCGTAATCATAATGATAATACTGTCCATCGCGAGGGTCATCAAAGTAATTGGTATCCGAACGACCCTGTGCGACTGCAGCACTCTGTGCTCTATCAGTCACACAACCTCGTCCACAAGGACCTCGCCCTCCAGGAACCGCCACTTTTTGCAAAAGTACAGGACACTCACTACGCCAATGGCCCTCCTCCTTACAATACGCACACTGATTCGGCCACAAAGGTGTTGTGGTCGGCTGTCTACTAGTGCATTGAAGCTGTCTGGCAGGACCACCTCGTCCTCTACCATTACCTCTAAACTCTTGCTGCAACAGCATCTTCGTCTTCAATTCCTTATGATTTTTATCTGTCTTGTCCTTCTCCTCTTGGTCACGTTGTTCGTAATATTGAGCCATATTCAGAATAACAGAGGGGGAAGAAGTGGACCAAGTACTCTCAGATGCTTGCAAACGAGTCGCATTTTCAGGAAGTAGATTAGAAACAAATCTGTCAACAAACAACCAAATTCCTCCCTCAACAGACATATCCTGCCCACTATAGCCTAAAAAAGTATCTTCAAACCGGGTAAAGAAATCAGACACGCTTTCATCCTTCTTCTGTCGACAAGCCGTCAGCTTGTCCCAACTTACTTTCTTCGGCGGGATAAGTGAATGCATACATGTAATAATATGACCCCGTAAAGCAAGTATCTCGGCTCTGGGCTTATCACCTGGCTTCCGTTCCTGATCCCATCCCTTAATCCGATCCCAAGTACCACCCAACTCCGCAACATGATCCTGGGTATGAACCGGTCTCTAAATATCAACTGGAACAAGAAGGCCCAAAAACATTTCTATATCAGCAAGAGTCAGCTCCTTATAATAAGCAGTGGGATTCTTCCACAGATCAGGCAAATGAGTCTTAAGGGATAAAACCTCACTTCATTTCCACGGAGTATAAACCCATTGTTCCTGGAAACGAGCTGCCACACCCGGTCTGGTAACAGTACCGCGCTGATCCGTTAACTCTGGTATTTCTGGGTGATATATAGGGTGAACCTCTCGCATCTGAAACTGAGACACCGGGGAAGTACTCTTCTCATGCAGCCTACCCCTATAAGCAATTAACGTTGTACCATTCCCGAAAACGTGGCCATGCTCCAAATCACTAGCATACACACGATCACTAATATCATATAGAATTTGCGGCGCATCGTTTCCAAAGTGTTGCTGCCAAAGACCAATCAACGTAGCAGACATATGCTTAAGAGCATGCTGCTGCACAAAGGGCTCAAAATCTTGCATAACCGCCCATACATCCTCCTCACTATAAATGGGATTACGACCCCACTGCACAGCCTGATTAGCTATCACCTACTTTTCTTCATCCCCCACCCCAAACCGCACTAATGGGTCATTTCGCTCCTTAAATTTCGTCCAATCTCTATCCTCAAATCCATGTGTTGGCGTCTCAGTACTCAAAGAAGTCGGGGGATGAAAAACCATAGTAGGAGAAGCAACAGAAGTGCCAGGTACAATCGTCGCTGGTGCTTGTACCGGAGGAGAGAGAACAGAGGATACAGGAGTCAAGACAGTAGGTGTGCTATTAGTCATAGGTGCCAAAAATGGCGAGGACAAAGAAGGAACAGGAGGTGCCATGGCTAAAGCCGTCGAAACAACAACAGTAGATACAGGAGCTGTTGGAGCCAGCATAACAGGCTGCTGTGATAACGAAGGAACAACAGGATATATCCTCTGCGGGGCATATGGGGGCGTGGGTCGAGTGTCTAACAATTCCTTCACAAAAGTATCATTTTCCTCTTGGGCCAAATAAGATTTATCAATCTGTAAACGAAACCTCCTATCTTCACACTCAACTCCTGTTTCTTGCTTTTCTCTATCATATGCTACAGCTTTTAGAGTCAGTGTTTGCATCTTCCCTTTTTGTGCATCTTTTTCCATCTTCAGTCGTCTCTGCCTTGCTACTTTCTGCCATGTTCTGAGGGAATCAAACATAGACTGCCTAATTCGTCTTTTAAATAACTGTTCTTGTAAAAACCCAATCTTCTGTTCATCAAAAGTGCCAGTCAATGGCCACTGTAACTCGGCATTGTCCCTCGTATATTTGTGCCATAATGTACTAAACATAATAGGGCCAAGACCATGCTTCACATACATATAAAAATTAGGAGTGCCTTCTGGAGGTGCCGGCTGGGCTTCTTCTAATCGAGCATCTGCAGAACAACAAAGACAACACAAAGAGAAAAACTTACTGATCCCAGGCATTTTCAAAAGGAAAACAAATTCGTTATTCTTGCCCAGCAAAGCAAGTGCAAATGCTTTTATCAAAACGGTCCTCAGACCGCTCCAAACTCAAACCACAATGGTACCATATCCACAAAGAACCAAAACAAACTCACCTGATATGAGTAGCACAAACGAACCGATTCTCCACTGCCGACTTTTCAGACCAACCGGTCAGATCCAAGGGCTTCGCCGTTCAGGACTCCAGTTAGGATGACCACTGGGCGAGGCACCATCCGGCAGGACGGAAGGGGCAGCTGCGAGAAATCAGTACTCCTCTTGCAGGATCCCTGAACCGTCAGTCCGACCCGATGACAGCCTCGACCTCCCCCGGTCCGCGGAAAGGGGATGGGTCACTCACCCGAAGGAATCCCTGTTCGGGTGCCAACTGGAGGAAGTGGCCCGATTCGGGTCACTCGGGGTCACTAATGACCACCTCCCATACAAATGAAAAGTCGGTCAGACAGTAGACAATACAAACCAATATTTGTTTATTCAAAATACACTCAGAGCAGAGCCCAGCCTGCCCAGTCGCTAGGAGTGCTGCAGTGAGACTGACATCAGCAGGCATAAAGATACATTATGTACATTTCCGAACCAATGAAGGCACGCCTATAGGGGAATTTTCCAAGCAGATGCAGCTAAACAGTGAAATACAGAGGATAAGTTTTGATTCAGATGTCGGGCACACATTATTTACTACTCAAGGTCGTTCTGCCTGTGCCCGCCACTAGACTAGTGGGAGTAGGCCTTTATCTAGTGAGAAAGGTATGCGCTAATAAGAACAGTCTGTTCATTAGTGAAGCAAAACCCAACCTTGGGGAACCGAAACTTAACAGCAGGCTGTTTCTCAGAAATAGCAAAGAATTCGTTTTGATCATGAGCCAAAATGGCGCCTGAATAGAAAATGGTGCCGCGAATGCTAACTTACAAACTTACATAGGATAATACGTAAGCAGGAACATTTCTAGTCTAGCAACACGTCGATCAAAGTAGCATCCACACAATCCGAGCACAACAGAACAAGAATCCGCTCCTCCGCACCTCCCTGGAAATGAGGCACAACTTCTGGTGTGCATTGATACGAGTCACACCAGACAGTTCCTGTCACACCCAAGGAAGAGGTGCAAACTCAGTACATCCCTGGAAATGAGCACATCTGGTGCTCTTTGATCCGAGCCACACCACACCGTTCCGGTCACACACAATGAACAGTCACAAACTCAGTACCTCCCTGGAAATGAGGCACAACGTTTGGTGCACATTGAAGCGAGTCACACCAGACAGTTCCGGTCACACACAATGAAGAGTGGTAAATTCCGTACCTCCCTGAAAATGAGGCACAACGCATGGTGAGTGTTGATACGGGTCGCACCAGACAATTTCAGTCACACACAGGTGCAAGTTTAGCAGTGCAGCACAAAGTAGAATGAGGCACTACTGTGGGTAGGCCCTCCCTCTGAGGGTTGCAACCTGTGAATCGGACACAGCACGCATTGAGCATGCAGTCGGCATGTCACATAAGAGAGATGCGTCACAATCGAAGAAGCGGGCCACGAGGGGTCCTGCAACCAGTGAATCTGCTCACCACCAAGTCACTTATGCATGTCGAGGCCCCAATGAATGTGGGGCCACACTTCTTAGATACGGGAAATACTTTTGGGACTCCGCACAAGACAATCCAGTGTCCAGGCACAATACTTAGTTCCACGCTCATGCCGCGCTACCAGTTGGAATCCAGCAGTTGCTGTGGGCACTTAAGAGGGCACCGCTCTCCAGGGGTCACACGTAGATGGTGTGGGTCCCTCGTAGGAGGTCTTTGATGTCCCTGAGACCTCCACAATAGAACAGGGGGCAATCCAACAAGCCCTTGGAGAGCACACTTAAGGGTGCCACACAGCAGCAGGTAGTCAGCCCAGGCCAGCCACTATTCCGGAAGGGTGCATGGTCCTTTCAATGGCAGCAATCCTCCTTGTGCACAACAGATTCCTCTGGCAGTGTGCACCAAACGGTTCCAGGATATCCAGTCCCACATCCCCACAAGTGTATCTCTGCCCTGCTGATGAATGGCACCAGTAGTTATACTGTAGTGTGCCTTTGAAGTAGGGGGTGTTTCAGAGGGTTCCCCTTTGAACCACAGATATCTCTCCTAAATTTCAGTCCTGTCTGCCATGAGGCCATGGAATGCAGATCCTAATCTTTGGTGGGGCCATGATTTGGCTTCCCAGAGGCAAAGTGTCAGAACCTCTCTCTTGAATCTATTCAGCCAGGCTCTCAAATGGCAGAGGTCACATATGTGCTCCCCAGCCTCCAGGTACCGAAAACACACATGGGTAATCTTCACTACCAGGGCAGGGAACAATATGTGTACCTGTTCTGCCTTTCACCTACCACTTGCTTCACCCCTCATGACCCTAGGGGTGTTCCAGTGGTAGTGAAAGGTACCCTCAGGATTGGCAAGTGGGTTAGAAAGGCCAACCCGAGCATAAGTGCAAGTGAGCACACACCGGCCTGCAATGGCTGGTTTGACACATGTTTAAAACCATCGTAGGTGCAAGTGTACACACACAGGCCTGCAATGGCAGGCTTGTGAAATATTTAAAAACATAAGGTAAGCACCACTTCCTAACATGTGTAGTAAGTGCGTGCGCTCTTTCACACTGCATTTACAGTGGGAAAGTCCCCAGAGCCCTAAGGCCACTAACAGAGAACCAGCAGAACCCATGAAGAAAAAGGAAAAAGTTTAGGGAAACACTACCTCAGGCATATCAGGTCTAACACTATTCTACATGCAGTCAATTTCTTATAAAGTATTATTATCATGTTGTTCGTACACTCTGTCCAAGGCCAGGCACAGAGAGCTTAATGCCATTGTATTTGGTTGCCTGGTTGGAGACAGCTCTAAGGCTCCAGACAAACCATTTCATCAGCTCTGCATTTTTGAAACAGTGCAATTGGAATGATGATTTTATTATATAAACAGCTCTGTGCTATATTTGGCAGAGGAGCACCTCTGTCGTAATTATCCTGGAACGCGGTGCAGTGTGACTGAGATGCAGCCCTGCTGACTCTAACCTTTATCCTGCAAAGGATGATAGCCTGTTCTACACAGTCCAGCTTCCTGGCACATCATTCTGAGGTATGGGGGTTAGGCTATCCCAATGGATCTGGCAGAGGGTACTCCCACTATGCTCTCATTAGTATTGGTAACATTAGATAGGAGTATAATCATATAGTAATGTTAATATGGTTTAACTGTTTATCTTTTGCACAATTCTCATAATGCTGGTTACAATGCTTTGTTTCATCTGCCTAGTAATTGCAGCTCACGCTTTTTATACAAGATTACGATTGTTTCAATAAATGTTTGAAAAACCATATTCATATCTTTCTTCTGTTTACCTTGGGCATGCAAACGTAAAAATGAAAGGGTAGATCTGTTTCCACGATTACCTTGGGGGATAGAGAGTAGTCATGTTTGAGGTTGCTGATACCCTGATAAGGTTAGGGGTTCAGATGGGGCACAGTGAGGTAGCTAGGAATTGGGCCAACATTTTCTGATGATATGTGTGAACTGAGTCCTCATATTCTGAATTTCATGTTATCCAGCTACACAGTCCTACTTAATTCGTAGGAATCGTACAACACAAATACTTTACACATTGCCTCTAACTCCTCTGTGCCAAGCTACTAAAGGTTAAGTACAGGTTAATCTGTGATTTGCTTGTGCCTTACCCTGACTAGGATTGTGGTCTCACATCCCAGTCAACCAATAACCCAATATCTAACACGGTCTTTCAGCAGCACATGGGGAGTCAGGTGAACAGACTCCGGAGAAAAAAGTAGGGAACTATGCCTTTAGAGTGGACACAGTCCAGCATAGTTTCCCGGTGACAACATTTCAATATATGACCGAACTAAGTGGAGCAATCATGTCAGTGTTAGATAAATAAGTTGGAAGAGTTGGTAAGCCTAATGATAGGTTTTCCTAGATCACCTGATTCATTTTTGGCAATTTGTTTCCATTTTGGCTCACAAGTTTCATCCCACCCAGAAAAATGATTTAGTAGAATGATCTATTATAGTCTCAAGACGTTTGGGGACAGAGGGAGCATGTCTTGCATGCAGTTACACTTCATTACCAGCATCATTTTGACTACTTGAATTCTATCACATAAAGTTGATTGCAGCTGTGTCAAGCAGGATTAACCAAAGGCATATTGACAAGGCCTCTGTTCAGTAATACTTCCATGTATTTGAGTTTATAAATCACGCAGCTAAAGTTGTGTCTTCCCATAGCAGCCTTAGTGGTACCTGTAGTATTTAGACATTCAGGGGCATATGTACAAGGAAATGGTGCAGCGCTGCGTCAAACTTTGCAGCACTGCGCCATTTCCAAAATGCAGAGATGTACCGTATTTACAAAAATGGGTCGCACCCTTGTGTTTTCCATAGTGCTGGTGCTAAAATTAGCTGCCTAGCACCAACACAGACACCCATGCACCATAGAGCAAGGGTGCCTGCTTTGCAGGGATGATTGTTTATGTGCAGAAGGTGTACCTTCCTGCACATAAAGAATAAATATTTGTGATTTGCTCTTTCTATGTGTGCTGCAGAATACAGCACACATAGAAATGAAGAGAAAAAAGTATTTCTCCTTGTTGCGCCAATCTAACGCTTGCTTTTGCATGGTGTTAGTTTTTGGCGCTGCCTCAGATTTACAGATCCTTAAATCTGGGGAAGTGTCCTCAAAAGCAATGGGTACTGTGGCAGAACGCCCACAGCAACACCCATTACATGCCCCTTTCACGCAGATACCTGCCTCAGATTTACAGATCCTTAAATCTGGGGAAGTGTCCTCAAAAGCAATGGGTACTGTGGCGGAACGCCCACAGCAACACCCATTACATGCCCCTTTCACGCAGATACCTGCGTGAAAGGGTACCATATTTACAAAGTGCCATTAAGCCGCAAAAAGTGGCTTAACTCCACTTTGTAAATATGGAGTGGGGCATTGCGCCACCGGAACGTCAGTAAAAGTGGCGTTCCGGTGGCGCAATCCCCTTGTAAATATGCCCCTCAGTGGGTGAACATCTTGGTATGAAACTCAAGTACAAAATCACCCCAGGCAATTAGCTGAGATTTGGGCTAATACTCCTGTATCCAATTTAATAAGGAAAATAGGTCAGCAGCTAGAACAATATGACGGGTCTAGGCTAAATTAAGAGAACTAATCACTTTGATGAACTTTGGTCTTGTTGACCTTTGAGCAAAAAGAGGCAGTGATTCTACTTCTCTAAAGACTTTATAGAGTGAGGGGCGATATGAGAGGCATCTGTTGAACTTCTCAGGGAGACAGTTATTGCAAGTAAGCAGCATTGTAATGGCTTCTTGACTTTATTCTATAGAGATCTCACCCTCCAAGAAAGGCTATGGTCATATTTCCATGATGGTAGTGTATCGCCAGCAACACAAAGTGCCTCCAAAGGGGATCTGTCCACCTGACCAAAGTCAAAAAGCTGCTTGAAAAAATAAGCAAAGGATTTGATATAGCAACAGAATGCATATGAAGGGGCATATCAGCATCGGGCCTCTCTTTGTCATAGCTGTGTTGTGGGAAGGCTTCCAACAATCTTACTCTGCTCAAAGTGACACTATTTCAAACAAGACATTCCATATTCTGCACATTATTTAAAAGGGGAAATAAGGTTATACTTCCCTTGGTCTAATTATTTTAAGTAATTTAGTGGTTTGATTTCAATAGTATTCTGTCATTAGTTTCTTTACCTCGCCTGCCAAGACTCCCCATAATCAGACCTTAAAAAGTGCTTACACAGCAACCCAAAACATCGGTGCAGCTTGTGAGATGTTTCCTTTCAGTTGAATAAAGGGCCTCAAGTTAGAAAGCAGAAAGGATCCAAATCCAACTACCCCAGTCGAAGAACTTCACAACAAATTGAAAAGTAGGGAAATCTATGGCAAATAGGTTGAAAGAAGAAACAATCAAGAATGGTACCTGTGTCTGGGCGGTGTCAACATGACAGATTTCAGAACATTTCAGTAAACCTTTCTATTTAACCAGGCTCTACACTGGTTTTAAGAATGATGGCTCATACACCTCCTTGGATTACTCTAGAAAATCTTTGAGTGAAAGATCTCTCATTGCTATCAATCCTCACTACTGACAAAAACAATCCAAGTCTTCAGAATCTAATTGCTGCCAACACTAGAAAAACATTATTAAGAATAGACGCCAAAGTTTTTGCGACTAAGATTGCAAACTCCAAAACAGCTTCCTTATAGTATAATCCGAAACTTAGAATGGAAGGAATCCCATGTATCGCGGAGTCATTGAGTAAAAAAGAGGTTCCTGCTAATCAGGGATCTAGGTTCCAAAGATAAAATCCGTACTTTTGGTAAACTTCCAAAGATCTATGGTTTGGACAATGCAAAATCTTAATTGTTTTTTAATTAAAAGTTGTGTTAAACAAACAGAATTTCACCTCCTCCCACACCCTTCCATCATTTCCCTAAATCATCAAATTAGGAAGAGTGGTCAAGTAGTCTCTAAAATCTATAAATTATTGAAACCCTCATCTACCACGTCACTGAAGTCTCAACAAACAAAATGGTCACCTGAATGGCAAAAAGAGAACTCTACAGATATCTCGACGAAGCTATGGTCTAACATATGGCCACATGCTTGCTACAAGAAAATCACCCCTAACCTAGCTCAAACAACATTTCTACTACTTCACAGAATATTCCTAACAGCAGAAAGAATAAACAAGCTGGGCCTAACATCGTCTAGTAACTGCTGGACCTTCAAAACTCACAATGGAGATTTAGCACACGTGCTGTTCGACTGCCCATTTCTTCGCCCACTTTAGGAGTCGATTTACACACACATTTGTGACATTTTTCTCTTCTCACCGCTGAAGAACTTCACATACACAGTTACAGGCCCTTCCCTTGGAAACGTGGCATCCCGTTTAAACAGGCATGATTCTCTTTTATTGGACATTAGCTCACAAAACGATTTTATGTAACTGGAAAGATATGGGGAATGTCTCGAGCCATACATGGTGGGAATGGTTGTGCTATAGGAGAGGAGCTGAACTTATTTGAGCACAGCAGCACCCTTAGATCTCAGCGAGTTGTACTTTTTGGAACAAATTGGATGAATACCTTGAGAACATTAAACCACAGTGTATGTATATTACAACCCCCAGCCTTATGTTTGAGTATCATGTCTCATTATTTTGCATCCCAATATTGCTATTCACATATATACATTAGACTGAGGCTTGCATGACACAGCCACAACTTTCCTGTACGAGCTATATGTGGTATCTTATCTTAATTTGTATTTTTCTTTCCTCTGGGAAGCATGCTTTACATACATCTGGTGGCTACATCGTCAGACAAATTTTGTATTCACAGGATATGTTTCTATATGTATGAGACGAGCACACGCCTCCCCTTATGTTATGTTATGTTTATATGTCTTTTGCTTTGTATTAATTTCTTTATATTACTTTAGCTGTTCAGTAATACCTCCCTCTGCAAGCACGGCACGGAAATCTGGGACACCATTACCATCCTCTCCCCTCACGTTGCTTTCATCACTAAAACATGGCTCAACCCTGTCATCATCGCTGCCACACCTGATGGATACAAGATGATACACCGAGACCGCACCACCAAACTTAGCAGGGGCATCGCCATCATCTTCAAGGACACATCCGATGCATCGCTACTAGTGATGACCCTACACCTCTAATGGAACATCTCAATTTCCAACTACAGACTGATGCCAAGACCATGATAAGAGGCACCCTCGTATAGAGACCCCCGGGACCTCGACCAACTTTCTGTGACAACATCTCCAACCTCATCGCTCCCCTAGCCATCGACTCTCAACTTCCACGTCAATGACCCCAGCGGTGCCAACCCCACCTCCCTCCTGGAGAACTTGAACAACATCTGCCTCATCCAACTAGTTACCGAACCCACGCACAAAACTGGACACATATTCAACTCCATTTTTACCTCCAGCAACAGAATCTAATTCAGCAACATCACAGAACTCACCTGGACCGACCACACCATCGTTCACTTCACCATCTCTGATGCTTAGCACACCATCCCCAAGCATCACAGTGCCGCCCAGCTGGGACAAGATAACGGAGGCCCAGTGGACACAGGCCCTCAGCATCACCCAACCTGAAGCTGAATCAGACCTTGACCAGGCCGTCCAGAACTTCTCCACAAGGATCACCAAATGCGCCGACAAAGTCTCCCTGATGAAACCATCAAAAACCAACAAAACCTCAAAACAAGCCAGCTGGTACATCCCAGAGCTCAGAACCACCAAGCACAACTGTTACTGACTCGAGAAACAGCAGTGCACCACAAGGAACCCCTCTGGCAGAGTCGTTCACATAGCTTCCCTCAGCAACTACCATCAACGCATCATGGAAGCCAAGAGAACAGCCATCACAGCCCACCTTGATACAGCGCCCAACCACACAAAAGAACTCTTTAAAATAGTCAAGGTATTATCCAACCCAGCAGCCAGAGAGAACACTATCCACCCTTCTCAAGAACTCTAAGACACGCTCTCGGACTACTTTCACAGCAAGATTGCCACCATCCACAACAACTTTGACCCCAACCCACTGCTCTCAACCTCAACAGCTTCAACCAACTAGCACACACCTGCCGAATGATCACCACTAGGTCTCCTCTCACCACCCAGAGCACCATGGCCATCATGTCATCGATTCACTCCGGGGCACCCTCCGGTCCCTGCCCCCACTGTCTTTTCAACATTGTAACCGACCTAACCAGCATTGAACTGACCAGCATCCTCAACACCGCCATCATCACAGCAGCCTTCCTGGACAGATGGAAACAAGCAGAGGTCATACCCCTCCTAAAGAAACCCTCCGCCGACCCTAGAGAACTCAAACATTATCGACCGATCTCCTGACTCCCTTACCCTGTCAAAGTACCCAAGAAGGCCATCAAAAAACAGCTTACTGAATCCCTGGAACAAAACCACCTACTTGACGCATCCCAATCAGGATTCCGTGCCAACCACAGCACTGAGACCGCCCTGATCGCTGCCACAGACAACATCAGAACCCTCCTTGACTGCAGAGCAACTGTGGCCCTGATACTCCTTGACCTCTCAAATGCTTTCAACATCGTTTCCCACCACACCCTCATCAACAGACTCTACAACATCGGTATTCCGCAAACCACCCTCAAATGTATTGCTTCTTTCCTCACAGGATGCACACAGAGCATCCGGCTGCCTCACTTCACCTCCAAACCCAAGGTCACATCATGCGGCATACCCCAAGGATCTCTCAGCCCCACCTTGTTCCACACCTACATGGACCCCACACAGACATTGTCAAATTCCACGCCTCAACATAATTTCCAATGAAGATGACACTCAACTCATCCTCTCACTCACCGAAGACCCCTCCGCCACCAGAATCAACTTCTGCGATGCCATGACAAATGCAGCCAACCGGATGAGAGACAACTGCCTCAAGCTAAACTCTGACAAGACAGAAGTATTGATCTATGGGAAGCACACTTCCGTATGGGACCACAGCTGGTGGCCGGCAGAATCTGGACAAACACCCACCTCTACAGACCATGCACGCAGCCTAGGCATCATCCTTGACAGCGAATTGACCATGAAACAACAAGTCAACTCTGTCACCTCCTCCTGCTTCCAGATCCCTTGTACGCTCCACAGAATCTTCTGATGGATCCTCCTCAACACCACAAAGACCATTACTCTCGCCCTCATCACCAGCCACCTCGACTACAGCAATGCTCTCTATGCAGGCATCTCAACCCAGCTCCTCAAAAGACTCTAGACCATACAGAATGCTGCTGCCAGACTTATCTTGGGCCTCCCCAAAAGGATCCAAATCCCCCCACCTCCGAAACCTCCACTTGCTCCCCATCCAGAAGAGATGGCAGTTTAATATCCTCACACATGCCTGCAAAGCTCTGCGCGATCAAGGACCAGCCAACATCAACCATCGCCTGAACTTACACCTACCAACAAGACACCTGCACTCTGCCTCACTTGCAGTTGCACACACACCCCGCATTCGTAGTAGCCACAGTGGGGGACACTCCTTCTCCTATATAAAGCCGCCATGACCTGGAACGACCTGCCCCTTCACCTCTGAACAGCAACCTCCCTGGCGAACTTCAGGAAGAAACTCAAGACTTGGCTCTTCGATGGCGACGGCGCATCCACAGTGCCCAGATACCCCTAGGGGTGAGAGTGCTGAGCTATAGAAATGCTGATTGATTGTCTTAATTGCATAAAATGTCAATGAAAATGTTCTTAGATTTAAAAAAATGAATGGTACCTTTATATGTATAGGAGGATACTGTCATGAAAGATGCAGGAATTTGGATTTCATTCAACTGTGGTGGGTGGTTCATTTCAGAAGTGAAGGACAGTCCTGCAGATTAGATTTGGTCGAGGAGGGAATGACATAATGACATGCAGTGACATGCAGTGCGTTAACACTTGGCTGCAACATGGTGCTATAGAGTGCCAATACACCGGGTAGATATTCAAAATAATGAGTGAATGGAGAGAAGGTCACAGGAACAATAGCTAGCTGAGCCAGAAACAGGTCCAGAGGCAGCTTCATTCAGAGGGTCTCAAATATAAAAGTGGGTGTGGTATTCAAGAAATATACAGATATCCACAGTGTGAGCCAAATCACGTGAATGGGCAGTTCAGTAGATATCTTCCTGACCTCAGTGTGGCGCTAATCAAGACCATTCCCAGGTCGGTATGTGTTACTCAAGAGAAAATAGAGGGGGCCCCCCTTCCTCGTTTTAAAGAATTAACTGGCCTCCAACAAGAAAGACAGCAATGTAAGAACCAGCCTCTGGCTTCGGATGTTATAAGTTGGTGCTTAATGCGCATGGACTACCGCAGTATCCCAACCAGAAACTCGTTTATAGGCATCTAAAGGGTCACATGATACCAGATGGGGGATTGACGCAGTGACCAGCTGGCAAAGGTTTCTATCAGAGGCACATCTGTGCTTGGTCACTACGGGAGGGGTCTTATACGTGGAGTGAGAGCAATATAGCCTATCGCAGTGTCAAATATATCCTGGGTCACCAGTCCCTCAGGATCCTCAGAGGTGTCCCTTATCCTAAGAAAACTCTGTTCACTACACAAAAGAGCTTGTTCAATGTGATCTGGATATAAAAACACAACCCTCCTTTTGAAATTTGAAAGGGGATGGGGCATCTTGGTAAATAGCATGCTAGACAGAAAAATATAGAAATAGGCCGACTGAATGAAATAAAATTAAGGGCCTAACTTACAATTTTTTGGTGTAGGGCGGCGTCGTACGCATTCCTGCTGCGCTGCCCTACATCAAAAGTAAAGGGCAGGAATGCACCGTATCTATGAGATACGACCCATTTCTGTCCTTTCTCCCTTCTGGGGCTCATTTACAGGCCCTGTGATGTTCCGGTGGCACACAGGGCTTAGCCATATCTGCAAGGCCATGTAAAGCCATCCTGCATGGTTTTTCATGGCCTTGTAGATATGGAGTGAGACAATGCAGCGCAAGTCAATGCTTTGCCTCACACTACAATGGGCAGACGTGCCATGGGCATTACGGTGGGTGTCCCTATGTAACACCCATGGCACTTGACACATTCCCAGATTTACAATGTTCTGTAAACCTGGGAATGCATCAAAAGCCTATGCCTCACCAAGGGATCCATAGTGGAGATGCAACGAGGAGAAATACCATAATTTCTCCTCGTTTTTTCCTCTTTCTATGTGTGGTGCATTCAGCAGCACACATAGAAAGAGGAAATCACCTCCATTGATTGTTTATGTGCAGGAAGGAGTCTCTTCCTGCACAAAAATAATCATCCTAATAACGCATTCACCCTTGCACCATGGCGCAAGGGTGCCTGCATTGCCGCAAGGCAGCTCTTTGAGCGCCAGCGCAGGGAGAAAGGAAAGGAATGCGGTGTGTCTGACAGGAATGCGTTGTATCTTATAGATACGGTGCATTCCTGCCCTTTTCTTTTGATATAGGGCAGTGCAGCAGGAAGGCTTGCGGCTCTGCCCTACACAAAAAATTGTGGGCCTCATTTACAAGCCCATTGTGCTGCCAATGCATCGGTGTTTTAGACGCACCGGCGGCACACTGTGCTTGCCCATATTTACAAGGCCACGTAAAGTCAACCTGCATGACATTTCATGGCCTTGTAAATTTGGGGCATTTCACGCATTACTCTGCGTGAAAGGGGCATTCCATGGGTGTTGCTGTGGGTGTTCACACGCAACAGCCATGGAACCTGACACATTCCTAGATTTACAAAGTGTCATAAACCTGGGAATGCGTCAGAATCCTATGTCTCCCCAGGGGAGGTGTAGGAGTGAAGCAACGAGGAGAAATACTTTTATTTCTCCTCGTTTTTTGCTCTTTCTATATGAAAGGAGCAAAACTCCATCATTGATTGATTTTGTGCACGAAGGTGTCCCTTCCCGCAAAAAATCAATCACCCCTGCAATTCAGGCACCCTTGCACCATAAAGCAAAGGTGTCTGCGTTGGCGCGCGCCTGCTGTCTGTAGGCCGGTGCAGGGCAGAAGGACAGGAATGCGCCGTATCTTGTAGATAAGGCATATTCCTGCCCTTTTATTTTGACACACAGCAGTACAGCAGGAAGGCTTTCTGTGCTGCCGTGCTTCAAATGATAGTAAATGAGGCCCGGTAAATGAGGCCCTAGGGGGCTTATTTACAAGCCCCTTGCGCCGCCGGTGCGTCGCTTTTAATATCGGAAAAAGCGAGGTAAGCTCATACTCTTGCTATTAAGGTCTCTTACCATTAATGTGTTGATGTATAACATTTTTTGTGCTGTGCTTTATTTTTGACACAGATAATATCGGTTGCTATCACAATAATTAAACACAGCAACGCTCTGGAAGGCATGATGCAAACTCACGCTTTTGACCAGCATGTTTTATTTTGCAAGGCTGCAACACATCTATTAACTCCAAAAAAGCATGTCTTTACCATTGCATTTTGAACCTCTCTGCTAAGACCATGTTGGGAACTTCAGTGAGCCATCCGTCCTGAACCCCATCCTCGCCCCATTGCCTCTCTTCCACTCCTTGTCTTAACCTCGCCCCAAACCTTTCTTCACTGCTTTTCACACTTTGTAGTGCATGTCTTTATACCAGTAGACAGCTTTTACGTTTTGGTGAACAAAGGAGAATATGTCCTGCAGGAAGGTCCACAAAAGCCTTCATTCTCATTGCCAGAGTAGACTACTATGTAGGAAGAGGATTGAAATGCCAAAATGTGGCTACTGCAAACAAAATTAAGGACGGACTTGCAAAACATCCTATGGCACAATACAGTGCACATGAACATCACTTAATGAATGTTGATGGGAAATTCTGCGTAGATGAAAAAGAAAAAAAAGGTAATTCTAAAAGTACTACTTTTAGTGAAGCTAGTTCTGTGTTTGTTATACAGAAAGACGGCCACTTGGAGTTGTTTTCGTCTAGTTCTCCCCATTGCTTTCACAAAATAATTCTTATAGCATCGTCCTTGACATCACCACTACGTCTTTTATTTTCATTGAAAATGTGTTGATGCCTTTACTAGTAAACACCTCGAGGGATGTTTGCCAAGAACCGACATGCTACATACAGTGTGTTCTGTGGGCATTGAGTGCAAGGATGCTTAGAGGAAGTCACTTGTTTTGCACCAACGCTCTAGCTCAAGCATCAGTATAATTTTTCTGTGGAGGTGGAGTAACTTAAGGACAAATGGAGACCCTGTGTAATAAAAGTTGCACACACAAGATGAGGCAAGTTATACCATACAAACCCCCCTCAAGAGATCACATTACAGTACATGCTGCCAAACCCCTGAAGAGTCCAGGCTTGACATCCCTAAATTCACAGGGCCTCATTTATGAAAACTGTTGCGTCGCTGCGATAAAACAGCGATGCAACAGTTTTCACTGCACCCTCCTTGTGACACGATGGATGCACCATATTTAATGTACGCCGCTCCATGCCGCTAGGAATGACAGATATGTCAGGAATCCTGATGCATCTGTTGGCGCAAAAGTCAGGCATTTCTGGAGTTGTGTCGCAAGCATGACTCAACTCCAGCAATGCATGGGGTAGGCCTATTCCCATTGCACTGCGTCACCCTTATGCCTGCCATGAGGCATTTGCGTCATGATGGAGAGAGTGACGACATAATGATCGGTACTCCCATGGTTAAGTAAAATCAGACACACTTTTTTATTGAACACAAAAAACAGCACCAGAGTAAGAAGGATGTAGCATGAGTTATAGAATTAGAAATATTACAACATTATATTGACATTTTCATGAGAAAATCAGTACACAGAAAACTAAGTATTTATTTGCCTACGTATTATTTATTTATTTTCGTCATTTAGACAGCACAACATATTACAAATCTAATTGCAATTTGCTGCTATACAGGCATGCAAAGCATTTAATACATCAACCAATAATATACATTTGCTGGTTGGTAGACCAGCATAGAGCATTGTGTACAATGTCTTTGTTTACTATTAGTGGTAATAAAAACAGCTGTTTTATTTCAGAGTCTAATAATTATCTTAATTTAACCTTCCCTTTAGGTGTTTACACATCTCTTTGCACAGAAAAAAAATATAAAGAAGCATTAGCAAAGCCCTGGAGTTGGCGACCTGCCTTTTTACTTTGTCAATGCTTGTTTTGTTTTGTCATGGTTTTTGCAAAACTTTATTTTTATTTTTGGGAGAACTGTGTTGGCCCTCACTAATATAAAAAATAAAATATTGGTTTTGGAAAATGACCCTCTCTGAAGGATCACCCCAAACGTTTTGCCTTCCTCCTCATCTCTTTCTGACCTTGTTTTTGTAGACTTTAGGACTCTGGGCATTTTACCACTAGTGGCCAGTGCTAAAGTGCATGTACTTCTCTACTAAACATGGTTTCATTGACTTATCCACAACTGCTGTATTTCATTTATCTGTAAGTCCCTGGCAGAGTGCAGTACCTGTGCCCAGGGCCTGCAATTTAAATGCTACTAATGTCTGCATCACTGATTGTGCCACCCACACAAGGAGCCCTTTAAACATGTCTCAGGCCTGCTACTGCAAAACCGGTGTGTGCTGTGTACACTGCCACGTCGACTTGGCATTTAAAACTCCTTGCCCTATTATTACATATAAGTCACCCCCCCCAGGTAGGCCCTAGGTAGCCCATATGGCCGGGTGCTGTTTAACTAAAAGGTAGGACATGTACTTTTATGTTTTGCATATCTTGGTAGTGAAAAATACCTACATTAGTTTTTCACTACTTTGAGGCCTACTCCTCTCATAGGTGAACATTGGGAATTCCTTATTACACTTTTAAGCTATAATTCCTAATTGAGAAGGAGTAGCTCTGTCATGTTTAATGTCATTGGAATGTTAATGATAAATCCTCTTTGCTGGCAAAGTTGGATTTAACATTGCGTTTTAGAAATGCTTAGAAAGTTAGCATTTCTCTGTTCTTAAAGCTCTGTATGCCTCCCACCTGTCTCCAATACACGTCTGGGGTTAGTGACAGATGGACTTTGTGCATTCCTTCTAGATAGCCACACCAAAGGAAGGGTAGGTGTGACTGAGTATCCATCTACATCCAGATGGCTCATCCTGGGCAGGATGGGGGGGAGGAGACGATGCTTACACCTGAATGGGCAGTGTCTTATCCAATCCCTGTAGTAAGACTGGAGCAAGGGCTGGGAAGGGAGGACCTCTGTGCACTTCAATGCCCCTCTTTGAAGTCGCCTCCACTGCAAAGGCACAACTGGGTATAAGTATTGGGTCTGTGACCCCACCAAATCTGACACTTCTAGACATGCAAAGCAACTCTGCCAGGAAGAAGGACTGCTGTGCGGCTACAAGGACTGCCACTCTGCTGGACTGCTGCTATGGAAGAACTGCTTTTCTACTGTGCTGCCCTGCTGCCTGCTACCATCTGCTCCTGCTGAGGAAGAACTGAACTCTTGCTTGAACCCACAGTGAACTCCAGGGGCATGCTGTCTTGCCTCCTGTTTTGAGACTCAGGGATATCAAAGTCTCACTTCCTGTGCTTGGTCTATTGGAAGTGGATCCATGTGCTTGCTCCAGTGGAACCGATGCATCCTCTGCTGCATGAAGCATAATCGGTGCATCACTGCTGTTGCGGGAACCGACCCAGCGCATCGCACTCGGAACCAGTGCATCACCACTGCTGCATTGTGAGAAGATCGACACATCCCCTCAACTTCTCAACTGCACGGAGAAACCAAGTGCATCAGCTTTGGAACCAACGCATCTCAGCTTCAGCACTTCGTCTTCGTGGCCGGCGGATCACCATTGTTGCATGGAGAAAATCGATGCATCACGTCAACTGCAGGGATCAAAACGGACGCACCGCTTGGCTGTGCCTCACATCTCGCTGTTGTGACCAGAATCAAGGTACTTTGTTCAGTGGGCCTTGTGTGGCTCCTGTATTCGACCCATGCTCCATTCCAGTCAGCCTGAACTCTTGACTTTGCCCCCAGTCCAGCGCAACCAGATAATGCTTACTGCTTCTAAGTGCAATTTTTACTTTTAATCTTTAAAAATTAATATCTTAAATTCTGCCTATTGGATTTTTGTCGTTTTGGTCTTGTTTTATTTATAAACTCATAATCTAATTTTCTAAACTAGTGTGGAGTCTTTTTTATGATATTTTCACTGTGCTACTGTTTGAAGTGTTGCACAAATACTTTACACATTGCCTCTTTAGTTAAACCTGACTGCTATGTGCCAAGCTACCTGAGGGTGAGCACACGTTAACTTAAATTGTGTTTCTAACTGACCCTGACTAGGATTGTGGTTCCTGCTTGGACAGAGTGCATATCTCTGCCAACCAGAAATCCAGTTTCTAATAACTGACTAGAAACAAAAATCTTCTTTTGGTCTCCTAAAGCACACATTGCTATAGCAGTCCCTGGCACAGAAGGGACCTACTTTGTGTGCATATGTGCTCCTTGTGAAAGGGCAAAATGCCCTTACTCACAGTGAAGTTAGTCAGTGGCTGAAGTGAGCTGGCCCCTTGACCCATGATATATGCTGTAGTGAATGACACAGCAACAGACCAATGGATGAAGAGTGTTGGTTGAAAGCCCCCAAAAGTAAGTATCCTATGTATAATTTTAGTAAACTCAAAAGGTCTCAGCTAAAGCCAGACCTAAAAAATGCAAAACTTAAATGTGTCAGAATTGGCAGTCATTGTCAACAAACAATATTGTAAATGATGTTTAAGTAAAGAGAATAATATTTGCGTCTGTTTTACATTTGCCAATAAACATATTTTGATACCAGGTTAGATCCTCCTAGAAAACCTGCCAGAGCTAGAACCTCAGTCTTTGCATCGCAATAGAAGATTTCTTCTGCCGGATGAGTGAAACTTGTGTCTTCACATAGGGCCTGATTATGAGTTTGATGGGCCGTGAACTCACGGTGGCGCAGCAGTGGCGGTCCAGCCAATGCTGCACCGGAAGTCCAACTGCCTTATTACAACTTAGGCCGCATTCCCTGTTGGTGGCGCAGCGGTCAGGGGCTGACAATAGGCTGGTGGTGCTGCAGGACCGCCATGCATATTACAAGTTTCCTGATCACCAGCAGTCTCATGGAGGTTCTTACTCCATGAAATTGCTGGAGGTCAGGAAACAAAAGCGGCCCTACAGGGCCCCCCTTGCCTGTTGGTGCATGCAAGGGGGCACATGTTGTGCCCCCCTGTGTGCATGCAATTCCAGCACGGCACAGACTACACAGTCCATGTCAAGCTGGAAGATGCTATGGTCGTCCTGTGGGGTGCAGCATTAAGGCTCACCGTCATGCCGCCCACCTGCCAGACCACGATTTCACTCGTTATCTAGTGATCAGCAGCCATGTTTGGTGGTGTGGGAGAGGGGTGGTGGCATGATGGCCCACTCCCACACCGCCAAACTCGTAATCAGGCCCCAAGTCTTCAGTAAGTCTTGTATAACGCTGAACAAAGTGGTGCACTGGGAGACGGTTTTGGCAAAATGTATCCAAAATGTGCACCAAACATCATGTGGAATCCATATATAAATTCACGATTCCTCATCTTGATTTTGTGTTGAAATATAGTAACACATTTTTGCTATCCATTATAAAAATGTGAACTTTAACAACATGCTTACTACAACCCCTACCTCATGGTCATGGTGAGGCGCTAGCTACGCTGTCAGTTTCCTGGTTTTTAATCGCTGATCAGCACATTTGTATGTTTTAAAAATACTTCACAGCCTGCTACTTAGCCTGAAATCTGTGTATTATTCACTGCTTTTACTTTGCTTCCACACGCTCCCTGACCTACCTAGTCTCTTGGGGCTTCTGTCTTCGGCGCTGCTACGCCGTTTTCTTTCGGTCATTGCCCCGGTCCACCACGGCTTCTGCCGATTGAGTGGAGGGCTTTCCCTGACCAATAGCGCGGCACCCCCTGTGAGTGACGCACTTCCGGGGGACGGCAGAGGCGGGCCCTTTCCTCGCAAAGCAGTATATGAACTGTATGCCGGTTCTGACGCGCAGCGGACGCGTGGTCATGGTGAGGCGCTAGCTACGCTGTCAGTTTCCTGGTTTTTAATCGCCGATCAGCACATTTGTATGTTTTAAAAATAACTCACAGCCTGCTACTTAGCCTGAAATCTGTGTATTATTCACTGCTTTTACTTTGCTTCCACACGCTCCCTGACCTACCTAGTCTCTTGGGGCTTCTGTCTTCGGCGCTGCTACGCCGTTTTCTTTCGGTCATTGCCCCGGTCCACCACGGCTTCTGCCGATTGAGTGGAGGGCTTTCCCTGACCAATAGCGCGGCACCCACTGTGAGTGATGCACTTCCGGGGGACGGCAGAGGCGGGCCCTTTCCTCGCAAAGCAGTATATGAACTGTATGCCGGTTCTGACGCGCAGCGGACGCGTGGTCATGGTGAGGCGCTAGCTACGCTGTCAGTTTCCTGGTTTTTAATCGCCGATCAGCACATTTGTATGTTTTAAAAATACTTCACAGCCTGCTACTTAGCCTGAAATCTGTGTATTATTCACTGCTTTTACTTTGCTTCCACACGCTCCCTGACCTACCTAGTCTCTTGGGGCTTCTGTCTTCGGCGCTGCTACGCCGTTTTCTTTCGGTCATTGCCCCGGTCCACCACGGCTTCTGCCGATTGAGTGGAGGGCTTTCCCTGACCAATAGCGCGGCACCCCCTGTGAGTGATGCACTTCCGGGGGACGGCAGAGGCGGGCCCTTTCCTCGCAAAGCAGTATATGAACTGTATGCCGGTTCTGACGCGCAGCGGACGCGCGCAGCAGGCACGCAGCTGGCGCGCCGCTGGCGCGCCTAAGGCAAGCCTGTCTGCGCCCATCCGCAACCGGCCCGCGACTAGCGCTAGCCATGCTGCCCGTTCCCAATCAGACTCGCGAATTGTGCTATCTAGGGCACAAATCTTTGAGTATAACTCAACAGCCTGCCCCAAGCCGACAAGCTTTGACCCCTGTACATTGGAATATGAGCCACATGACCTGGAACATAGTTGTATGTCCTGCTCTTTTAAGTTTAACAAAGAGGTCTGGGGAAAAAAGTGTAAAGCCCTTACAGAAGCCACACCTTTAGAGATATGGACCCCCAGTAATAGGTCAACCTCCAAGATAAATGCTTGTCTAATTAACTGTAGGTCACTTCCTAAGCACGCAGACAACATTTGGCTTCTACTTGATTCAAAGTCCTGGGATCTCATCTTCCTAACGGAAACATGGATGAGAGAGAACTCTAACCCCGATATCTCAATGGCAATCCCAAAAATCTATAAAATAGTGGCAGAAAACCGGGAGGGTAATAGAGTGGGGGGTGGACTTGCGGTGATTATTAGAAATGATTGGGAGATCTCACACAAAAGGGTTGAACATACTGACCTAATAGAAGCACTGTCCTTTAACATCACAATCTCCCTATTTTCACCATTGCGGGACTGCTGATCTATAGGCCACCAACATCTAAGCCCGCTGAGCTATGGGAAATATGCGACCGGATCGCTGACCTCTCTTTAAAATATACCAACTTCATAGTCTTAGGGGACTTTAATGTCCACATGGACAATGCTTTATGTCCCATGACCATCCAATTAGCAGAGACACTGACAGGATTGAATCTTAAACAACTGGTCCACAAACCCACACATAGGGCTGGCCACATCTTGGATCTTATTTTCACGAATATCCCCACCTTAACAACTGAAGATCCTATCCCCCTTTTGTGGTCCGACCACAATCTTATTCCTTTCTATCTAACTATCGGTACAAACCACAATGTTATAAAATCTGAATATGAAGTTAGAAGAAATTGGAGGAAAGTTACCCCTGAAGTACTAGGACCTGTTTTAGAAAACACTCCTCTGTCATTCACCGGAGACCCGAACAGTGACACTATAACCTTTAATCACTGGGTCACGTCGGCCCTTGACCAAATAACTCCCATGAAAACAACGAAACAGGCCAGGAACACATCTTCTGCCCCCTGGTTTACACCAGAACTTCGAGCAGGAAAAAGCCGCTGTAAGAAACTTGAGCGGGCCTGGCGTTTTGCATATGACCCTGAAGCAAAAATCATATACAGAAAGGCAATAAAACAGTTTCACAAATTAAAACGCAATATTATCAAGGATCATATTGCCAATCAAATAAAATCAGCTGATAACTCCACTAAGGAAATTTTTAAAATTGTTCAGGGTTTCCTTAAACCAGAGGCAATGAAAAGCAATATAGTTCCCTCTGCCACACTCTGTGAGGATCTCTCGGTCTTCTTCCAGGAAAAGATCCATGACATCTATGTAGCCTTTCCTGAGACAGATCCGTTCAACACATCTCTGCCTCGCCCCCTCCCGACAAATACTTGGTCTGAATTTAGCCCTTTAGATTTGGCTACTTCCCTCAAGCAGTAGGAAAAAAACAAATCCGGGTCTCCACTTGACCCTTGCCCGGCCAGGTTTTTTAAAATATTAGCTCCACTGCTCAACCCTGCGCTAAACCAGCTCTGGAACACCTCATTGGAAACTGGCATTTATCCATCTAGCTGGAAAATCGCTATTGTTCAACCAATCCTCAAAAAGGAGAATGCAGACCCTACAATATTGAAAATTTTTAGACCCATCTCCCTTTTGCCAGTACCTGCTAAGATTCTCGAAAAAGAAGTGCAAAACCAACTGTCCACATTTCTTGAATCAAATAAACTGCTTCACGACACCCAGTCGGGATTTAGAGCAGGTTACAGCACGGAGACAGCACTACTCGAAGTAGCAGAAACTGTCCGGGAGACAATGGATAATGGGAACTGTGCAATGCTGGTGCTGTTGGATCTGTCAGCAGAATTTGACACAGTGTCTCATAAGATCCTCTTAGATAGGCTTCAACAGTTGGGAGTGACGGGGACTACTTTAGCTTGGTTTTGTTCCTTCCTAGAAGGCCGCTCCCAGAGAATTCGGTTGCATTCTTACACTTCGAATTCTCGCCCTGTGATCTGTGGAGTGCCTCAGGGTTCAGCCCTCAGCCCGACCCTTTTTAATATTTACCTCGCTCCCCTGGCCCCTCTGGTAAAGCAACGCGGGGTAGATGTTATTTCATATGCTGATGACACGCAGCTCGTGTTTTCCTTCCAAGATTGCTCTGAGGCCGGTTTTTCAAACTTTAGGCAGTGTCTCATGGACATCTCAGCTTGGATGACAGCTAACTGCCTAAAGCTGAACACAGAAAAAACGGAAGTGCTATTTTTCAACCAGCTCTCACCTCCATTATCAGATTTCTGGTGGCCCGCAGAACTTAACCCCCCTCCTCTTCCAGTCTCGTCTGCAAGGAATTTGGGGTTCAAACTAGATACTTCCCTGTCATGTAAGACTCAGATTGCCCATGTTTCCTCGTCCTGCTTTTGGAAAATGAAGGCCCTTCGGAGATTCCTCTACTTCCTACCAATGGACTGTAGGAAAACAATAGTCCATGCAGTGATCACATCACAGCTTGACTATGCAAATAGTCTGTACATCGGGCTGCCAGCATACCTGCTCAGGAAATTGCAAACTGTGCAGAATGCAGCAGCCAGGCTTATTAGGAACATCCCACTAAGACATCATATATCCCCTCATTTGCGTAGTCTCCATTGGCTGCCTGTTAAGAGAAGAACTGAATTTAAGGCACTTACTCTTGCATACAGAGCACTTAATGATATTGGCCCGCAATATCTAAAGAAGAGAGTTCGCAAATACCATCAGTCCAGGACCCTAAGATCTAATCATCGTGAGTGCCTTGTCATCCCCCGTTTTTCTAAGTCCAGAATAGGAGGACGGTCCTTTTCCGTCAAAACCGCGACCCTGTGGAACTCCATGCCTGATCATATTAGGAAAGCCAAGTCGGAACCTATCTTCGGAAGGATTTGAAGACTTGGCTTTTCAGTCTCCTTTAGCAAACTAGGACTCGACAACTTTAACTTGCTTTCACCCCCCACTGTATCTGCAAGCGCCGGGACACCCCCGTTGGGGGTAGCTGAGCGCTATATAAGCTTAAATACATACATCTCATGCACTAGCACGTCAATATTCAGTTTTTTAAATGTAATATAATATCTTGACATCCACATCATAATTCCTTCATTGAGAAACTTCCACTAATACAGTGGTGGCTCGCATAGAGAGTGCTGCGGGGCGGGGGGCTGGGGAGGGGCTGGGTGGGGGGGTAGTGGAGTCAGACATATGATGGGCAGGAGTAAAGTAAGTAAATAAACAAATAAAACTATTTACCTTGCGCTCGCTGCATCGCCAACTCGGCGATGCAGCGAGCGCAAGGTAAATAGTTTTATTTATTTATTTACTTACTTTACTCCTGTCCGTCATATGTCCGACTCCACTACCCCCCACCCAGCCCCGCCCCACCACCCCACAGCACTCCCTCTGTAAGCCGCCACTGCACTAATATATCAGCCTTCAGCAAATATTGCAACGGACATATTAAACATGAACGATGTTTCAGCAGTATTTAATCAAGTTAAAGTGCACAGTCTATTTCCCCAAGGGCTAACTTCTCGAACTCCTTGCAGTTATTAATGGCAATCAACCCATTATCTTCTTTCAAGACAAGTGCAATGTTATTGAAATGGGAATAAATTTCACAAACAATGTCAGACAAAAAGAAGGGTTGAGATCTCCAGTGCACTCCAGGAAAAGGATGTTTAAAAAAATGTCCAGCTCTTTATGATGCATTAGGAGTGAACTTTCTCTATCCAGAGGTCTCTGCTTCTCCTCAGAGAGTATGTGGGCTTGAAAAATAAGTCATGGGTTGTATGCCAGTAATTCAAATGTTCTTATCAGTGGAAAACCATTGCGTGTTGCAGCGTCTGCTTTTCCTCATCAAATTTCATTGCATAAGACAAAAATGTACTTGGCATAGTGCTAGCTCTCACACGATGCTTATTTAAGGTACACGGTGTGAAGCAGCACAGATGCCAACCATGATTAACTCTCTCACGGAAAAGCTACTTTGCACCAAAGGTTAACATGGCAGCTGTGCCAAAAATCCTTTGCCCTGAGCAGAACCAACACCTCCAGCATAAACAGCCCTGAGTTTTTACTGGACCCGGTCAAATTTCAAATTCTACCCTCATAATTTGCATAATTTCGGGAATTTCGGTTTTACACTTCTTATGTGAAATTCACTAAATCATTCCATCATGCCACATCATGTAATTATGCACTGTTTGAGACAAAATTTGACCACAAGAGCCAAGGAATGAACAGCCAGAATGCAAGCAGCTGTTGCTCACGCCACTTGTATTTTATGCTATTTTTTGACAAATGCGCCTGTGGGAGCTGTTTTCTCTTTGTAGCTTTAAATGTTTTAGAGACTGAACTTGCACTAACATGAACCAAGCACATGATCCTTATTGTTTTTTCTGGGCTCTAACCAAAGAATTGCAAGTTTTTCACTAAGAGACAGTGGGGCATATTCTCAAGGACTCATCGCCGAGTTAGCGGCACTTTATCGCAGCCAAAGTGGCGATAAATTCATCGCACTATTCACAAGCAGGTGCTAACAGCCGATATCACCAGTTTTCCCGCGATAGCAGCCGCATAAAACATCGCCACGGATGACACAGCAACTAACGCTAATGATATGCAGAGTAGGCGTTCCCGTGCAAAAACACCACTCCGCAACATTCTCAACGACCAGCCAGATCGGCGATAAGATTCAAAAACATGCGATAAGGCGCGTTAGCAGCATGGATTTAACACCTGCTCCTACCTGGTGTTAAGTCGGACGACAACCTGCACCATAAAAGGGAGCCCAGCCCACAGCCACACCAGAAGAACAACAGATGCCATGGAGCTACTGATCATGCAGCTCGGAGCCCCAAGAGGCCCCCCACCCCCACCCCCCAGAAACCCCCTCCGGACTACCACAGAGGCAGCGCAGACAAAGACACCGGACCTTCCGAAAACGCACCAGCCTCGGAGACTTAACGCCAGAGGAAGTCATTGCCCACTACAGGCTCCAAAGGACAACCATCCTCCGCATCCTGACCCTCATTGCCCACAGGCTTATGGTACCAACATAGCGGAGAGCCAACATCCCTCCGCAGACAAAGCTGCTGGCCGTGCTGCACCTGTTGGCCTCTGGGACCTTCCAACCAACAACTGCCAGAGTCTGAGGAGTCTCACAGCCAGCCCTGTCAAAGTTCCTCACACCTGTCTAGGATGCCATCATCAGCTTGGTACCCCAGCAACTTTACTTCCCACACACTGCGCAGGAACAGCTGGAGATCAAGCAAGGCTTCTACACCATAGCTGGCTTCCCGCACGTGTTGGGGGCAATCGACTGCACACATGTACTCCTCGTGCCCCCTGCCGCCAAAGCACATAATTACCACAACAGGAAACACATGCATTCCATCAATGTGCAGGCAATAGTGGACCACCGGTGACTCTTCACCAATGTCGTCGCCAACTACCCAGGCAGTGTGCATGATTCCTTCATCTTCCGACAGTCCATCATCAACCAGCGATTTCTGGATGGCACCTATGGAAATGCACACCTCACCTCCACCAACATACAACTCACAACTCTGGGAATGCACACGTCACAAAATCACATACAACATGACAACCAACATCCCCACATTCCAGACACGACAACACAACTTACTGTGGCAACCTGGGCTAGCCATGTACACAAGCCATCAACGGCATGGCACCTCAGCCACACAATAGCAGAATGTGGGGAGAGGTGGGAACCAGGCATGTGCGAAGGAGGCAAGTGACTCATGAATGTGAATGTACACAATGCCAAGTGTGGCGTGGATGTGCTGGACAGACTTGAGTATGCAGACCACAGATATTTCCATGTCGACATACACTGCTGGTGTCTGGAGTGTACTGGACAGTGGACGCAACCATGTTACCACAGCCATTGGGGAAGATCGCGGAAATGTAGCTTGTTACATCCCCCCCTGTAAGCGTGAGCGGAGTGGGCTGGCCTGGCGTACGCCAGGCCAGCGTAGGGGTGTGAATAAAAAGCCCGTTACTCTGGGCGTGGTTCTCTTCCGGAATGGCCAATGTGTCTGCCAGGGCGGCGCCTCTCACCCCGCCACGAGGCCGACGCCGTGAGCGGCGGTGCCTGCGATCCTGTGCGCCTGCTGCACCCCAGGCCTCTGGTCCCAAGACCCGTCTTGCCTGCCCCAGCGCACCCGGGCCTCACTGCTCACCTGCCGACACCGGCGTGTGTCAAAGAGGGCCCATCACGTGCCAGTGCAAGCTCCAAGCCCGAGGCCCGCGACCTTGGCAGCCTCCTCAGACCATCACGGCCTCCGCGACACAGGCCCCCAGTACTCCTTTCTCATTGACGTACTCGACCGCTGCCTCCGGCCTACACTGCGGTCCAGTAGGTCACACATTTGGAACTGAGTCTTAATTATACAATGGCAGAGTCCATATGTTTATGGCAGATATTAAATCACCGTACTCCCTTCGATGTGGTGCCACCAACTCTGTGCATAGCATTCCAACGACACGTGTCTGTGGGCCCTTGCTGACTACTGCCTTCGGCCTACACTGCAGTCCAGCACCGCGGGGTCACCTGTGTACTGCCTACACTGTGGTCCAGCAGGCCTCACACCAATCCAATCCAGTCCGGACCAGGCAGGACACTGCATTGTCTCAGGCTGCACACACGCTCAGCTCTGGTGCTTCTACCTCAGTCAACCACAAATCATCGCCACATGGCATTCCAACGTCGTGTGTGAGAGTACCAGGAGGAGCTGCCTGAACAGCGGTTGGCCTGCGCTGACCGCTGCCTCCGGCCTACACTGTGATCAAGTAGGTCACACATTTGGAACTGAGTCTTGATTTTTCAGTGGCAGAGTCCATATCATTGTACGCAAGGAGAGGAGTAAGAGGAAGACGCGGTTCAGTCCGGATGAAAAAAGGATCCTCGTTACGGAGGTGATGAACACTACCAACAACTGCTCTGGCGCCACTAACTCTGTGCATCGCAAGCCAAGGACACGTGGCTGGGGGCCCCTGCTGACCGCTGCCTCGGGCCTACACTACGGTCATGTAGGTCACACCTTTGGAACTGAGTCTTGATTTATTTATGGCAGAGTTTATACCATTGTTCAGGCCTCATCGCAGACTGCATCCCCTTTCAGCTCTGGTGCCACTGACTCCGTGCCCCGAAATTCATGGACACTCTCTGGTTGAACTTTGGTGGCGTCTGAGTCTATGGCCTGGGGGTTGTCTTCATCATCATGTAGCTGATGCTGACTTGGTGACAAAAATGGGTCTGTAGCATTCATCTCCTCCATATTGCCTGTGTCTGCTTGGTACTGCCCTCTGTATCATGCCCTGGAAGAACACCTTCCACTGTCTCCCAAAACCCTCCGCGACATTCACCTTGGACATCGACGAGGACCCACTCAGCTCTCGTGTCCCTACCTCAGTGCATCGGTAGTCACCGTCCCATGGCGGTGTTCCATGTGCCGGCCGCTGTGCATCTGGGGCCACTAACTCTGTGCAGCTCAAGTCATGGACCCTTGCTGTTTGAACTGTGAACTTCTGATTGTCTGACCACTGTTGTAGTTGTTGCCAGCACCAACCACTCCTTGAGGGCTGGCTCACACTCACACCACACCCATCCAGCACAGGCGTCACTGGACATGTGACCCTGGCAATAAAAGGGGCCGGGCGCACGTGCCCATAGCCAGTTCCACAAACTATCTAAGTGTGTCCGTGTGGTCATTGTGTATGCATGAGGGCCCCGGGCCCTACCACATTGCATTGTGCTGTGTACAGCGGATGCAACCATGTCACCTCAGGCAGTGGGGGAGATCTGGGACATGTAGCTGTGTCGTACCCCCCTGTAGGCATTGCCGGAGTGGGCTGGCGTACGGCAGTCCAGTGTAGGGGTGTGGATAATCACCCCGGTGCTCTGGGCGTGGTTAAGTGTTGGGCTTGCCAGTGAAATACCTAATACGTGTGTCTCTGTTGTAGTGTCGGCACCACCCGTCCCGCAATGGACAAAGTTGCAATGTAACATGCCCCCGGAGTGCGGGCTCGGCTGAAGGGATAAATGAATGAGCGCAAGCCCGCTCGGGTCCGGGATCATACATGCCAACTGTTGTGTGTGTATCGCTATTCCCGCAGCATAAGCCAAAGGTCTTGCCTCGACCGCATCGTGAGTTCAGCCAGCCATGAACTCCACATCTGTGTCCGCCCTATCCTTACCATAGGCCTACACACACGTGGTCGCCCACCTTCAACGCACAACATCACAGTGTCATTATCAGGCTTGTGGACATGCACAGACAGGCATGACAATGGTGTGCTGTAGGAGTGCAAGTGATGCAACCGGGCAGCGCACACAAGTAAATAGGCTTGGGGGAAGGGAGGAGGAGCAGTGAGGCTACGTAATTCACATTGATGGCGCTCATTTGCTACAAGCAGTACATGTCAAACAGGAATCACTATGACACACATATCACACGCCAATCAACTAGTGAGCCGGCCAACTCATCATGCAGAACCAACTATTGACTCATGTCTCTCTGCACTGTCACAGGTGATCAAGGATATGCACTCTGCCCTTGGATGATGACACCCCTCCGAGTCCCGAACACACAGGCCCAGAGGCAGTACAATTGGGCCCACAAACGCACCAGGGGCATTGTGGAATGCACATTTGGCGTGTTGAAGTCATGTTTCAGGTGCCTGGACATCACAGGTGGGAGGCTCCTGTACAGCCCAGACATCGTGTGCAAGATGATCGTTGCATGTTGTGTGTTGCACAACATATGTGTACGCACCAATGCCCCATGGTTACAAGTGCCAGATGCACCGGACGATGATGAGGAAGATGAGGCAGGTGGACCACACCCCACTGCAGCTGCAGCAGGAATAGCCCGTAGGAACAACATCATTGACAATTTCTTCACATGAGGACGTCACATTGTGACAGTCCTTAGCAATCATGAGACAGTACAAAATGACCACAGGCACAGCATGTGCAAATAAATTCATTTCAACACACATTCCCTGAGTTTCTGTATGTGTGCTGCAGTGTGGCACGGGGATCAGGGACATTATCCAGAGTCATTGTGGGTGTGCAGTGTGCTCTACTTAATTGTGCATGTGTGCCATTGTGCCCATCTCCCCCCGTCCCCCCAGTCCATGGTCGGTACTCACCCTGTTGATGTTGTGTCAGGTCATGTTGAGCAGTGTCCCGATCCCCAACTCCTGGCACCGTATCCCGACTGATGACTGTGGCCACCATTTTCTCAATGTCATCCAGCTCCTGGTGTGCCGCTGGTCCCCCACCACCAATCTGCATTGCTGCTTTCATGTTGGCATCAAGTTTCTTCTTGGTTTTGCCCTTCACATCATTCCAGCACCTCTTGACCTCTTCCATTGTCCTCCTCGACACTCCGACTGCATTCACGTTGTTCACAATATACTGCCATATTTCCGTTTGTGTTGCCGATGACATAGTGGAGGTGACGAACAGTTGTTGGTAGTGTTCTGTCACCTCCGTGACGATGATCCGGTTTTCCTGCGGACTGAACCCCGTCTTCCTCTTCCTCTTCTCCTTGCCCTTCCCCGGCCCCAGGGTTCCTGGCTGGTCGTCTGTGGGGCTTGTGGGGTTCGCATTGTCCTCTGCACTCGGTCTGGGTGCGTCCATGGTGCTACGCAGTTACATTTCTTTCTCTTTTTTTTTCTCTGCTTTTATAGTGCATTTTCCCGCATGTCGCGGGGGAATCGCAGGCCTGTCGCTGGTTATCGCTGATTTTTGTTTCGTGATTTGGGACATCGCAACTTTTTTAGCGTTCGTGTTTCACATTTTTTCGGCGTCGCGTTAATTTTAATGCAGGCATTGTCGCGTTATCGTGAGACTATCGCATGGTGCCGCCGGGTTGAGAATACTGCTTTAACACGGTGTTATTTTCCCGTGATAGACTGCGATGTGAGTAGTTGCGTTAAGCGAATTTGGCGATAGTTAACACACGTGCATTCGCAGAGGTTAACACACGTGCATAGTTAACACACGTGCATTCGCAGAGGATTCTCAGCATGCTGTACCTTACCAAAGACATCCTAACTGTCTCAGACTATTGTTTAGACAATGTGTCAATTATAGTGCTTGAATATACTGTGAGAGCAACTGAATTCAATGAAATAGTGTGTTGAGAGAATCTTCAAATGTATTCGGTAGTAAAATGTTTCTTCTTGCTTGTTCCTAATTGGTGCATAGCTTGAGAACCATGTACCTGTGTAGTAATGTAGGAAATCCTTTGTCTAAAGTCCTATGAAAAGGTGAACTTTTCTTCTGTAACCAGGTGTCAGGCATTCGGGGTGGCAGAATGTTAAAATGACATACACTGGAAGGGTTTGAAGGAGTTTAATGCCATTTAGTCGCACCACCAACAAACACTGCCAGCTCGTCGGTCCCCCGTCTCCAACTGTCCCAGCAGAGACATTACCACGGAGACCTAGAACACACAGCACAAGTTGGAATGTAATACATGTCAAGCCATTACAACACATCCCCCTTACCAAAAATACAAAAACTTGGAGAAGAAAATGAGCATGAAGAGGATGAGGAAATAAGAAAGATAACAAGAAGAAAGACAAGTGAGAAAATGAGAACAAAAGTACACAAGAAAAACACTGGGGAGAATTGCAGGGAGAAGCAAAACATCATAAAATCAATACATTTCATAATCCTTTAAATGTCCTGGAGGACAGCGAAACCTGGAAGAAAAACCCCTCGCCTGGAAATCAGGGGAAGAATTGGCTTTTGATAAGTTGGATCCAGGCAAACCAGCACCAGAGCATGAAGGGTGTAACAATTTAACACCCTTGAACTTCACAAGTCGAGACATGCTCCACATGCCACCATTGTGCACCGCCACCACATTCCTCTTGATGGAAGTTATAACAAAGGGGCCCATAAACTCAGTAACACCCTCCTTTTGCCCCCTGGGTTTCTTTATAAGCACCCACTCACCAACACACAATGACCTTTCCTTCACTGATCTCTTGGAATCATACCTTTCCTTCTATCTCCCTTGATAAGATTTAAACCTGGCATCAACCTCCTCCTTATCCAAAGAAATACCCTCTTTCAAGGGCAGCCATCCAGGATTCAGCTTAGACAGTGCTAACCTACCCCTCAACAGTTGAAACGGAGAACTCTGCATAACACAATTTAGCGTGGTACAATGTGCCCACTAGGTATCCCTCAAAATTTCCTTGAGAGAAACCCTTGCTTCCAGGGCTCTCTGAACACAAGCTTTAACCACCCTATTCATACGCTCCGCAAGTCATTGGCCTGCTGCGCATAAAGGGCTGTTCTCTGATGGGTTATGCCAAAATCTCTCAAAAAGTCTTGCATTACTTGAGAAGTGAATTGCACTCCATTGTCAGTAACCAGGAATTTTGGAATGCCTTTACTCGCAAACTCATCTTTGAGGAAATCCAAAACCACCTTAGTACTGACACACCTAGTGGAAACTCACTTTGACGAGTAATCCACCAGGAGAATAACAAACCTCTCAGAAGGTCCCAACAACTCAAATGGGCCCATAAGATCTAAACCCAATTTGGTCCAAGGCTCATGCGAAACCTCCACTGGGGACAGAGGAGCAGAGCTGGTGACACCAGACTTATCATTCGTAGCACATTGCTAACACTCTTTGACCACCTCTTCCACCTGGCGGTCCATCCCAGGCCACCAATACCTCTCACGGAGCCAAGCCTTAGTAAGGCTTCTGCCCAAGTGTCCCTCATGAGCAAGATTTACAAGTTTGGGCCTCAAATTACCGGGAGGTACAACCCTTTCACCAAGCATCAATTCATTTTGAAGCAAAGTGAGTTCATCCCTGACAGACCAGAAAGGCAACAGATCAGAGTCAATAGTTTTACAGACAGGCCAGCCCTTGACTACAAAGTCAGAAACAACTGGTAGTAACACATCTTGAGACTTAGCTTCCACCCATTCATCCTCTGTGATGGCAGGTTCTTTGACCCAACAAACTCCCATAGGTTCAACATCATAAACCTCACAACTGCCCTCAATTGACAACCTGGATAAACAGTCGACAGCCTTATTCGCAAGACCAGGAAGATAGTGCACTTGAAAACTGAATTCTTCTAGGCCTTCACTCCAACGCTTCAACCTAGGCGTTAACCTCTCACTCTCCATACAGGAAAACACTTGCACCAAGGGACGATGGTCAGACCTTACCACAAAAGGTATTCCCCACAGGTAGAACTTGAAATACCTAATTGCCCATGTATTGGCAAGCGCCTCCCTCTCAATACAAGAATATTGTTGCTCCGCTTTCTTCAGCGCCCTTGACGCAAATTCAACAACTTTCTCACCACCACCATCCAACTGTGTAAGAACTGTGCCAAGTCCACAAAGACTGGCATCAGTGGTGAGGATAGTTTTCTTTTTTGCATCAAAATGACCAAGGGTGGGCGTCTCTCCAATAGCGTGCTTAACAGAAATGAAAGCTGCATTGCAATCGTCCGTCCAGGCAAATTGGGTACCTTCCTTGAGTAGAACCCTAATGGGTTCAACAACAGTTGCAAAGCCTTTGATAAACTTTGAGTAAAACTCAGCAAGCCCAAGAAAGGACCTTGCTTGCTCCTTGTCAGTGGGAGCAGGAGCGTTGACAATGCTCTTAGCTAACTCCAGTTTCGGTTGAATGCCCTCCCCAGAGATGACATGTCCCAGATAAGTGATAGATGGTGCACCAATCTTACATTTCAATTTGTTGACACTAAGTCCCCTGTCAGACAATCTCTTGAGAACATTTCTCAGTACATTATCATGTTCTGTGTCATCCTTACCATAAATCAAGATGTCATCTTGAAAGAACAAGGTTTAAGACATATCACCAAAGACCATCTTCATGATGCGCTGGAAACAAGCAGCTGCTGAGGCTAACCCAAACGGCATCCTGACAAAACGAAAAGCACCCAGCGGCGTCACGAAGGATGTCAGATGTTTAGAATCCTGGTGAAGGGGTACTTGGTGATATGCTGAGGACAAATCCAACACGGCAAAAACCTTTGCCCCACTCAGCATAGTAATGGATTCAGCAATATTAGGAAGAGGCTGACGATCCACCCATATCCACTTGTTCAGACTTATGAAGTCCACACACATCCTGATATTTTTCCCACGATCCTTAGGGGCCAAAACCACCGGGGCCAGCCATTCCGAAGACTCAATCTCCTCAATAACATTCAGAGCCACAAGCCTATCAAGCTCAACTTTCAGGGGCCCCAACATCATATCGGGAACCTTCCTCACTTTATACACACATGGCTCGGCATTCTTTTTAAGAACAATTCGGTGCTCAAAGTCTTTCAACAATCCAAGTTTGTCACAAAACCCTTGAGGAAATTCATCAAAGAACTTATTAGAGCGAGAACCATCATCTACTAGCATGACCTGGTCAGAGGCATTACGTGCATTTGGATTGAGTATTATACCCAAGTCTCTTTGGTGCCTCCAAGCCAAAAGATTGTCGCCTCATTTTGCTACATAAATTTTGCCAATGGTTTCCCTGCCCTTGAAATGTATCCTCATAACAGTATAACAAGTAACATCAATATGCGCTCCCCCATAACTTACTGGTTTAATATCAGGAGAGAGAAGTTGGATGTCAGGAAACGTCTTGTTCCGCAACTCATTGCCTACCATTGTGAAGGGAGAACCTGAATCCGTTAATACAACTATCAACTTACCACCAATCTCAATTTCACACTCAGGCATACTAATGGAGTCAGCATCCACCACACCATCACTTCTCACATTCAACATCACCGTTCTCGGGTTGTCCTTCATGGTTTCCACATTCTCTAGAGTGCGCACCTTCCCACCAGATCTACACACCCTGGAGTAGTGACCCTTAACCCCACACTTGTGACAGGTGGAATTTTTAGCATAACAATTTGGGTTATTGGAAGTATGGTTGAGACTCCCACAACGATAACATTTGACTTTAGATGACTCATTAGAAGCCTTGGAGTTTGGACCACTTTATTGACATTGTCAAGAGAGTCTTGCAAGACTCCTTTATGCATCACTTTGTGAATGCTAATGGGAGTGGGAACATCCTCAGTTACAGGTTTATGTGTCTTCATTTCTTTGACCCAACCGGAAGTGTTCTCTACACCCTCCACAATAGCAATGGCTTCTTTAAGTGTGGGATTTCTTGACAGAAGCTTACCCTGCACTCTGGAGCTGTTGGTGCATCTGACCAACTGGTCACGCATTAAGGAGTCTGTCAAGTCACCAAACTCACAAGTGCGGGCAAGTGTTTTCAAAGAAGCGATATAATTCTCAACCTTTTTATTAGGTTCTTGGACTCTCATAAAGAACTTGTGACGTTCAAGCACAACATTAATTCATGGGCCAAAGTAAGCTTCTAGCATTTTTATGGACATTTCAAAGATATATCCAGGTTCACCATGTCCCTCACCAATAGGTACTTCATCAATGCTCTCATAGATATTGCGGCCTTCAATTACCAAATTGTGAAGTAATATGGCTTGTCTTCTATGTGCAGAGAATTTTTCACCATCTATTGCCACTAGGTAGGAATCAAATAACTTCTTCTATCTTTTCCATGGAAGTAAAGGTTCACCTTTCTCACAAAGGAAT
The DNA here is from genome assembly GCA_963921515.1 of Calotriton arnoldi. Lineage (NCBI taxonomy): Eukaryota > Metazoa > Chordata > Amphibia > Caudata > Salamandridae > Calotriton > Calotriton arnoldi. Next base: position 3,130,251 of record CAWUFW010000623.1, read on the forward strand.
GCTAGGGGTTGACTCATAGAGGTTGCAGACATGCTGGCAGAATAAAACAGTTATTTAAGCAAAATAAAATACCTGAAATTGAACAAATAAATATGACGTGAAGGAAACAAAGATGGCGGCGTACGTGATACAGCATGCACAGCGTGATGACAGCGTGATGACGCTTGATGACGCGCGTGTGAGTCCAAAGCACGAGAGCAGGCATGAGCGGCTGCCCGAGCCACAAGAGATCCATTAGCAGCACCCTGAGACCGCCACAAGGTAAACATTTATCAATTTAGACCGCAATCCAACCGGAGCGTGGAATGTCAGCAGGGCGTCCAGAAGATCCATTGAATAGCCGTAGATTATCATAGATTGCTGTAAAGACGTGTCGAAGTAGAAATTCAGCCGAAATCCGTGGGTTCACAGGGCAGTTGGTGGTGAGCGCTTGTCCCCCACAAGCCTTACTCGTCGCCAGTGTTAAAATGACAGACACTGGAAGGGTTTGAAGGAGTTTAATGCCATTTAGTCGCACCACCAACAAACACTGCCAGCTCGTCGGTCTTCAGTCTCCAACTGTCTCAACAGAGACATTACCATGGTGACCTAGAACACACAGCACAATTTGGAATGTAATACATGTCAAGCCATTACAACACAGAACCAGATGGAGAGACAGACAGAGGCTTACCTGGTATCCTACACTCGTCTGTGCCAATGACAACACCTACGATACAAGGGAAAAAACAGTAGTTGAAATCAAAGAAGGACACAGGCCAGAAATGCTAGGGGAAAAATAAACAAAGGATGGACTTTGTTTTCAAAAGGGAGAAGAGAAAACTGATTGCAGGCTACAAAATAGGGCGGTGGAGTGAGGAGGAACACCGACTGGCCTCCTGAGAAAGGAAATCTCTGGCGTGGTCCTCGGTCCCTCCACGCTCTTGGAGAAGCTTGGCTAGCGCACGTGCGTGTCCGAGTGCAGGAGTGGTGAGGGAGGACGGGACAGACACCCGCAAGCTGAAAATTCAATTAAACGCTGAACCCGAAGTTAGAGAAAAACAAAATCCCACCCTGAAAGCATGCCAGGAGAATCATAGGAGAAGATGTAGTGAGGAGATAACCTTAAACGGAAAAGGGTGAAGACCGCAGTGAAAAAGAGAAAAAAGGTCAGATAGGAGAAGGACAAGCCTATTATTGATATTTAAGTGTGATTTATGATGGTTACGCCAGACCAGGACTATTTGTGTTACTTTTGAGTAAAGTTTTTTTCCCCTTCTTCTTTTTCCCTTCACAAAAAAGAACAAGAACTGAAGAAAGTACTAGATACAGAGATTAGTGACAGAGTAAGCAGAGCCTAATCTTCAAGAGAAAATGAATTATAGAAAAGAATAGGAGCTGTCTTTATAAGATTGAATAAGAGACAGGCACAAATCAGGAAAGAACATTGATACTTATAGTTTCACTAGGATAAAGAAACTTGTGCTGTACTTTCTCTTTCCGAGGGAACCCGGAGAGGAGTCCTTCCATCTGCAAAGACAAGACCAGAAGGAGAGAAAGAGACAATTAATCCTGAACTTCCTTATGACGAATGTCATGAGAAGTCTGGCAAGCCGATTATTTCAGAGACTTTTGACAAACGTCTGTTTGTACTGATAAGGAAATTAAAGACTGGAAATTATCTATTCTAGAATGTGTAGTGATGTAGCTGGCAAACCCCAATCAAAACCCCCTAACCCGCCTAACAGGAACCTCAGTTTCCCACTTTTATAAGGCAAATCTATGCTGGCATTTCCATTCAACTCAACTAAGTTCATTGTACTTATGATAGGTATTCTTTACTGAGAATATACTTTATGTATTTTGCTTAATAATTCTTTATATAAACTCCTTAAGATTTTGACCTGTGTCTGTCATTCGCACTGAGAATGTCACAGTCTGTACTACTGATTTGGGATCATAAGGATTAGAGACGAGTTCACTATGGGAGCACCAAAGTCCGTATAGGGACTACACCTCTCCCGATCCGAGCCATTGGCACGCTTTTGTTAAGGTTATGAGAACTGGTTGGCGCATCACCAGATCTTTTAGGAGAGCTGATGTTTCCAATTGAACCCGGAAAGCACAAGACAATCTAATTGGTGATAGAACCGATTACTGCACCTTCATGTTTCAGGCTGTTTTCCCCAAGATTCAAATTGGCCCACTTCCAACCTGATCCTGGTTCCGGAAGACAAGGTGACTGGAGAAGGATGGCTTGATTATCAATAGGGATCTGTGTGCACATGAAAGATGAATGAGAAATGAGTTGCAAGGCAGTGCATGTTGGTAATTGTAGTGTCCATATTGTGGTGGAATACAGCGGACAGATTTTGAGAATAACTTTTATGTGGCTTCAGCTCTTGGACTTGTGGGGATGATAGTTATTGTATTCTTGATGATATTCTTTGATTTTTTAATCTGATAAATGTGTTATATGTATGGCATAAAGTGGAGAGACGTACTTCAAGTTAAAATATTGAATCATTGAACTTGTCTGCTAAAGTGAGATGTACTGCGAGGTGCTATCTGTCACACCAAGAATGGGATGTAACCGTTTCTATTGTACAAGTGTATTAAATGCACTCAGTGGCAGTTCATTCCTTAGTGCACAGGAGTGAGCGAAGTGGGTACAGTGTATTCTGTGGGTTGAGAGTCTACCATTGTGTGAGAGTAGGTAGTCTTCTTGCTGTTATAGAGATTTCTGTCTAGAAGAAGCAGACAAACAAAAAATTGTAGTGAAAGGTGGTTGAGGAAGTCCTGGCAGTATTAGAGTGTTGCGTCATTTTGGTACAGTGCACGGATTGGCTGGCGAACGTCGTAGCTGTGCTGCAATAGGATGAGCCTTGACTGGGACGAGCTGTTATTGGTGGGGAATTCAGGGACACAATAGTACTGGGAGAGTGTTAGGTTGGAACAGAGAGTTATTTATGATTCATCAGCATGGGAAATCCCTTTCTGAAAAAAGAAAAAGATGTAAATAAGGGAGAGAAATTTCCATCCAAATGTACACCAGCTAGGGAAATGTCAGTAAAGAAAGGGTTAAATACGTGCATGTGGCTTTCCCATTGGCACACATATACGTCAAAAGATGGAGCATTACATTTCCCACTGAGTGGGACTTTCCATATTCCCAGAATAGAAAATTTGAGTCGAAGAATGTATGATTTGAGACCACAGCCCAGACCCACACAGTTTGAGGCTTTAAATCTTTGAGAGCAGGTGGCAAGCGTAAAGAAAAGGAAGACGTTTGCATTAAAATCCATAAAGGGCTTTATACATGGATTAGTGCACAGGAAGATGAGGGGCAGAAAAGATGGAGGGAAGAAGTAATCGAGACCATTGGAGCTTACACATTGATAGACAGCAAAGAAATAGCAAAGGAGAAACCTGGAAATGTAGGGAAATTGAAAAATGAGTCAGAAGCAGAGAGAGAGGAGGAGGACGCCTTCATAGATGAGCTGCTCAGCGTAAGACCAGCCCCATAATGGTGCAGCACCAAACGCTACAGCTCCCATGGCAAATGAGTCTAGGACAGACACCAAAACCCATATAGAACTTGCGCACCCCCAAGATATTCAGAAACCTCAATTTTACCCCCTGTCCAGCCCTCGACAAGCACATCACTTTTGTCAGGTGCCTCAAACACTTCTCCCGGAGAGACAGTTGCTAGCTCTCCTCTACGTCAGACCATACCAAATGTCCCACAGAACCCCACACCAGCGCCCAGCGTAATAGCATATGGAGACGTTTTGAAAAGTACAGTGGCCGGAGGTCAAATCATCATTGCAACTCTACCAGTCAACCCATCAAGTACAGGACAAACTCCTCGGAGGCTTAATGTTGCCCAGCTGAAAGCTGAGTTTAAAGATATAGTTAAGGGTAATGTAGGGATAGATTTCTTGGGACATTACAACAAGTGTGAACTGCTCTACATGAGTAAGGAAGCTGCAAGAATAGCACAAGATGCACTTTCAAGGATGGAGAAGGTGGCCGATGAATGCAGGGTTGATTTGCCACTGAGAAAGAAACTGCAGCAGAATGTTAGGATGATGATGAGTGAGAAGTAATTGGAGTTACTATAGTTGAGAGAGTTAAAAACACATGTCAGAGAGTTGTTTGAGAACATTAGAGATTGGAGCAAGACCAAGAAGTTTAGAGAGCTGTGTTTCAGAAAGAAAAAGGTTAAAGTCAAACGAAAGAAGGAAATTGCCAAAGAAGATGAGGGAGAATCTGTGAGAGAAGCAGTAAGGGAATACCTTCTAAGGGAAATACAGGGAGGAGCATATGCACATGTCCCATGTTCCTGACAGATCTCTTTCACTTTACAAATTATCTTCCTAAGTGAAAGGAAAATCCCAATAAGTAGTACTTGAGGATGGACCTGCTTGTGACCAGGTCTTGTGGGAGGATTTGGATTTGTTAATGGAAGGGGCGGTCCCAAAGAACCTATGGGCAGAATGCAAGTGATCAGTGGACTGGCTGACCCAGGAACCCCGTAGGGTAGCAGGAACAAATGCAGCTTTACCCTTGGTAAAAACCAAATACAGGTAAGTCATTAAACTTAAAAACTAAGGGGCATATTAGCAAGACCCACGTTAAAATTATCGCCGTTTTAGCGGCAGGAAACTGCCGCTAAAACAGCGATAATGGGCTTGCTAATATGCGTTATAGAATTCCAATAGAAGCCCAGGTTAGATGTGCAGGACATCGTGGGTCTTGCTAATATGCCCCTTAGGTTCCTCAAAAAAGAAGTAAATTGGGTGAAGATTTTCCGAACCTCTGAAGAACCCAAAGAGTCCGTGCATGCATACTTTTAGAGGTTGATGCAGGTGTACAGGGAGCTTAGCGGACTAAATGATGTGCTTGGAGATAACACGGGAGGGTTCCTTGCCAATTTTGTGCAAGGGCTATCACCCTAAATAAGCAACCAGATCATCCAAGCTGGTCTTTTCTAAGAGAGAAAACCCTTCAATGAGATTCTGCAGTATGCAAAATATTGCAGTGACATGTTAGAAGCCAAATGAAAGGGACTCAAGGAAAAGTTTATGACTGCGCAGACCAAATTAGCACTGATTGGAGGTATGGGGGGACTAAAAGTACCCATCAAAGACCTAAAATTGACCCCTGTAGAGAAAGTGCCCAGGGAACTTGAAGAGGTTGAGGCAACACACCAGGAACTAGCATAAATTCCCTTAAGAAAGTTACCCCTTGCCACATCTGTAACAATGTTGGACATTGAAAGCGGGAGTGTCGCTACAATCCTGATCAAGCCATGATTGATTCCCAGTCTGCGAATTTCATGGTGCAGGGACAGCTTTGGCTGATACCCAGACCCCCTTCTGTTAGCTCCAAGGATCTCAAAACCTGGCATGTCACAGAGTTCCCCTGGTGCTATACAGATACAAGAAGGAAATCCCCATTTAAAACAGAGTAATAGGGTTCCCCACAATCCATTTGCATAACAGAATGCTCTGGTACCTATGATGTTCTACAGTTCCACAGATGTTGACCAAGCCCAATGATGGTGTCTGAGAGGGGAGGAGGAGTGAGTACTTGGTACAGTCCTAGAAGTGAACCAGAGTAGACTGTATGCAGATGGAGGGGTCAATGGTCATCCCGTATCTTTCTTGATAGACACAGGAGCCACTCGCTCCACTGTAACAGCAGTTGACGTCCTGAACCTACCCCTTTCGGGAAAAGATGTTCAAGTTGTAGGCATTAAAAATCAACAGCATACCAATCAGATTACTGCCTCTGTCCCAGTGAAAATTGGAGACATTACAGAACAACACTAATTTGTGGTGTGTGATTCGAGCCCCGTAAACCCACTAAGAAGGGATCTCCTTTGCAAACTCAACTGCATCATTTACTGTTAGCAGGATGGAGTCCGGATCAAGACCCATGAAGCAGATGGAGAGTTCAAGCTATAAACGCCGGAAACTATTGTCAAGTTGTATATGGTCATTACCAAAGATGACCTACCCATTGACTTGAAAGATACAGTCTGTTATACTGTCCTTCTGAATTTAGTAGGCCTGTGTATTAGATCAACAAAACTTCATAATAAAGGGACTGAGTTTTCTTATATAATCTTCAAATGTTGGTTCAGCTAGCTCACAGTACTGCTTTGAAACTCCTAAACCTCCAGAGTTCAAAATGCTGTGGTTAACAACCAGCATGGCCACTCTTATTCCCAAGGAATTCGTGGAAACAGATCTAACCCTTTTGTTTGTCACTTTTGCATGCCCAAGGTTTTGCAAAGAGAAGAAACAATAATACATTTTCAAATGTTTATTGAAAAGATCTAATCCTTGTAAGTAAAACATGAACTGCGATTATTAGACAGACGAGACACATCATTGTGATAAGCATTATTAGAATAATGAAAAACATAAATAATTCAACCATGTTAATTGTTCCTAATGTTACTCTGGTCTATTGCTAATACCTCTACACTAGCGAGAGAATGGTGGTTGTACCCTACTGCCAGACCCAGTTGGAATAAGCTAACCCCATACCTTGGTGTAATGTCTCAGGAAGCCGGCATCAGTGCATTAACAAATGCAATCCGTCTGAGTGGGCAATCCTACACACATCTGCCTGAGCAGCTATCTTCTTTTTTAGGGTGAATGTCAGGGCTGGCAGAGCTGCATCACAGTCACAGCTCTCAGCAGTTTTCATGATAACTTCGGTGTGAAGTGCCTCTCACCTAATTCCAAACAGATGCTGTTTAATTAACAAAACACCAGCCAACAGTACAGACTACAGATCAACAATGGTTACCAAAAATCAATGCTTGATTGGCATTTTCTTGTGTGAAAAACATGCTCAAACCACCATCTTAAAATGATGCTATCCTGTGTACTGAACCGTGCCGTGATTTTGTTCCTAATTCCCCCAAAAGCTGAATGGTTCACCTTCACTGTCCTTTGCCAGGCAATCTTCTCAGTTCCTCTTCTCGAACACAGATAGGTTCTCTTCACATTTCGGTTCTAAGAGAAGACTCTCATGTGGTGTTACACTCCTCAAGGATACCTTGAAAGTCCATCCTATTTGAATCAGATACTTGAAAAGAATGTAGAGCATCTGCAGTTACACTGTAGCTCAACCCTGATCCAGTACATCGATGACCTTCTGATTGCATCGATGACCAAGGAAGCCTGAAAACAAGACGCTATTGCTCTACTTAATGACTTGGCTGAGAATGGGTACAGTTTCCCCCGAAAAATGCCAGTTTTGTCAAAAGGAAGTCATGTACTTGAGACATCAGATAGATAGAGCGGTTAGATGGGTGTCCCATGAAAAAAATGAAACAGTCCTTAAGATGAAGTTCCCAACAACAGAGAGAGAAGTGTGAATCTTTGTGGGGATGGTTGCATATTGCCGACAATGGATCCTGAACTTTTTCTTTGTGGCAAACCCTTTATTGAAGCTGACATACACTGATGTCAATGACCCGACACCAAAGGATGAGAAAAAGCATTGAAACATTCCAGGAGCTCAAAAATTTACTTTGCAGTGAACCCACTCTTGGAATGCCAGACTGCACTAAAGCATTTTTGCCCTTTTGCCATGAGAGAGATGGGAGTGCTTTATCCATGCTAACACAGACCCTTGGGGAAACTTAGCAACCCATTAGGTATTTTTCACCAAATCTTGATCCTGTAGCTGCAGCATTGCCTGGTTGCTTCAAAGCAGTTGCAGCAGTAAGTCTTAGCATTCAGCAATCAGAAAGGATAGTGATGGGCTACCCACTTATTGTAGTGGTCCCCCATTCAACTGAAATCCTCATGACTCACACACACACACTCAGCATTTGACAAACAGCTGCTTAACCCGCTATGAGAGAATCATTCTGTCTGTCGAGAATGACTCTATCATAAAATGTCACACACTAAACCCTGCTTCTCTATTGCCTTCTGCAAAGGGAGATGAGGAGGGAGACTGTGACCACGACTGTGTAGGTGTTGCCGAGTTATGCACAGTACCGAGACCCGACATACTGGACTCACCCCTTTCTGAATCCGATCATGCTCTTTCTGTCAATGGGTCTTGTCTGAGAGATATTCTAAGAGCCGCCTATACTTTGAGCACTGGAGGCATCCTACTTGTGCCATGTGACATCTACACAAGTGGCAGAATTGATTGCCCTTAGCAGAGCCTTGTGTACATCATAAGGCTCACGAGTTACCATTTACAATGACAGCCAGTATGGGTTCGAAGTTGTACACAACTTTGGACAGTTGTAGTCACAGAGGAGTTTCATGACCTCTGCTGGGTCCCCCATCAGAAATGGTTTGCATTTTTGCAATCTAATAGAAGCTCTGCAATTGCTGAAAGAAATCCCAGTGGTGAAGTGTGTTGCACACAAGGATGGCAATGATTTTGTCAAAAGATGCAATCTCTATGCCAACGAAGTCACCGGATATTGTGCTTTTGATTCCAACACCTTTTACATGGATGTGCCATGCAATGAAGAAGAAGACACTGTGACAAATATGCTGTTATTCTGAGTGGAGAGGCCTGTCCATCACCAAACCCTATTATGCACAGTCTTCGCCCTGCCAAAGGCCATGTGTGGCATGTGGTCAGTCCTCTGTGGGGGTTGGATGCCAGGCCTGGCCGAAGGCCCTACATGGTAGAATGTCAGCCGCTTTCAGGAAGTTTGGACCACAGGCTAGGCCCTGCACCAATCCCATGCTGTGCGCAGATGAAGGCAGCGCATTGCAGGTGTGAGCCACTCACAGATGCAGGGCATTAGCAAACCCCAAGCTGTGCATAGCCAAAGAAAGGTTTTAGTAATGTTGGTTGAAAGACTTGAATGCATGCTTATAAAAACCTCTGAAATTCACTTAAAAGCATAAAAAATGTACAGCTATGGTTACAAATCAAAACTGTTAAAAAATTAAAATTGACCGATTAAAGTTAGCTCTGCAATCCATAACTTGCCCAACAGCCTTGCAAACAATAACTCACACACCAAATGCAAAATTTTGACCTCACAAACTTTATACAAATATGTAACAACCCATAAAAGCAAAACATCATTGAACACAAACTCAAACAAATAATGCTGGGTTCATAGTTGTTTCATTGACAGTGTTAATGGTAATGAAATATTTTTTGGATGTGTGTGGTTTCTGAGGAGGTTTTGTATTCGGCTGAAAGATTATTGATGACATTTGACATCAGGACCCTGCTAGACAACGGAGAAACAGCAGCCCTCATCCTCCTGGACCTATCAGCCACCTTCGACACGGTCTGCCACCACACACTACGAACACGCCTTCACGACGCTGGGATCCAAGAGAAGGCCCTGGACTGGACCACATCCTTCCTTTCCGGCAGAACACAAAGCGTCCGCCTCGCCCCCTTCCGATCCAAGGCCACCAAGATCATCTGCGGCGTACCCAAAGGCTCCTCCCTCAGCCCAACGCTGTTCAACATCTACATGGCACCCCTCGCCCACGTCGCCCGACAGCACAACCTCAACATCATCTCCTACGCCGACAACACCCAGCTGATCCTCTCCCTCACCAAAGACCCTCACACCGCCAAAGCCCACCTCCACGAAGGAATGAAGGCCGTCGCCGAATGGATGAGGACCAGCCGCCTGAAGCTGAACTCGGACAAGACGGAGGTCCTCATCCTTGGTTCCAACCCTTCAGCCTGGGATGACTCCTGGTGGCCAACATCACTGGGAACAGCCCCGCCACCCACCGACCACGTACGCAACCTAGGGGTCATCCTCGACCCCACCCTCTCCATGACTAAGCAGGTCAACGCCGTTTCCTCATCCTGCTTCAACATCCTCCGAATGCTCCGCAGGATCTTCAAGTGGATCCCCACCGAAACAAGAAAAACAGTCACCCAGGCCCTCGTCACCAGCAGGCTGGACTACGGGAACGCCCTCTACGCAGGAACGACGGCTAAGCTCCTGAGACGGCTGCAACGCATCCAGAACGCCTCTGCACGTCTTATCCTCGACATCCCCCGACGCAGCCACATCACACCCCACCTGAGAGACCTGCACTGGCTCCCTGTCAACAAGAGGATAACCTTCAAGCTCCTCACCCACGCACACAAAGCACTCCACAACTCCGGACCAGCCTACCTCAACAGACGACTCAGCTTCTACACCCCCACCCGCCAGCTCCGCTCGACCAGCCTCGCCCCCGCACAGTCCCCCGCATCCGGAAAACTCCCGCCGGCGGCAGATCCTTCTCCCACCTCGCCGCCAAGACCTGGAACACCCTCCCCACCAACCTCCGACAGACCCAAGACCTACTGGCCTTCAGAAGACTCCTCAAGACCTGGCTCTTCGATCAGTAGCAGCACCACCCTCCTCTTCCCCCAGCGCCTTGAGACCCTCGCGGGTATGTAGTGCGCTTTATAAGTGACATGATTGATTGATTGATTGATTTATAATTGCACCTGTTATTTCAAATGTGAGGTCATTAGCATTACATTTGATGTGCAAGTTATGGTTTGCATGGGTTATGATAGTGAAAACAAATCTGATCCAATAGTATTTTATTTAAAGCGACAGTGCTAATTAAAACACACTCTTACAATTATTAGTAGAGAACAAAGGTCATATTCTAATGTATTACCACAGTGCTTGAGAAAACACAGTTTAATAAATGACTAAAACATGTTACAATAACTTTACACAGGCAGCAAAAGAGTTCTCCTAATAGACATGAGGCCTCTTCAGTGTGCTTTTACTTGGCAGGTCAAATTTAACACTTGGGGGCCAATTCACAAAGGGCTTCCACAGTCATGGGGGAGGCCCCACTGTCATGGCAGGAACTGGGGGTGCTTGCAGACAGCTGGGCACGCCATGTGCCCCCATGCATGCATCCCCTGGCGCAAAGGCACCTGCAGGGCCACCTTTGTTTCCTCACTGCTACACTTTTCTTGGCAGGCTCAATGCCATGAAAATTGTGGCGGTGAGGAAACTCCTAAAATGCTTGGCAGTGCTGCCGTGGCAACACCAGCATATGAGGGGCCTCAGACCGCTGTAAGACCGCCAGGGATCGCGGATCCCTGGTGGCAGCATTGGTCCCATTGTGGTCCAATCGCTCAACTTGTCATTGGGTGGTCGGACCACCAGTGCGGCGGTAGCCACACCGCTACCGTGGGTTTGGCGGTTTTACCAAAATAAGGCCCTAAGCATCCATTATCATGATGAATGCTTGCACCGAAAAATATATGTCCATTACATGTTATTATCACTAGTGTTTGCACTGTACAACTATGTTACTTAAATAAGCTCTTGTCTTTCTGTCATAAATCTCATTAATAAGGTAAGCGGTAAATTCCTCCAGAGGAGTAAAGGTAGGAGGGGTGGGATAGGATTGGGTTTGGAAGGTAGATGGAGCTGCAGTGTGTGATGTGCGTGTGTTTGTTGGTTTTGAAGTTACATGTGGGTCTGATGTATGTTGTGCATGTTTGTGTGTTCGTTTCCTGGTAGATGTATGCTGTTCGGGTGAGTGTGTGCATGTGTGTTTGGTGGGTGTTGGTTTGCTTGTAGGTGTGCTTGTGTGTGAGGGTGTTGGTTTGGATGAGTGTGCTGTTGAGGTGGTTGATGGTATTGTGGTGTCTGTGGGGGTATGTTTTGTAGTTTCTTATGGGTCTGGTGTATGTTTGAATGTGGGTGGTTTCTGAGGGGGTTTTGTATTCGGGTGAGAGTGTGCGTTTGTGTTTGGTGGGTGTTGGTTTGCGTGTAGGTGTGTGTTTGGATGAGTCTGCTGTTGCGGTGGTTGATGTTGTAGTGGTACTTGTGAGTGTGCTGGTGGTTGTGGCGGTGGTGGTGCTTGTGGGTGTGCTGCTGGTTGTGGGTGTGATGGTGGTTGTAGGTGTACTGGTGGTTGTGGTGCTTGTGTGTGTGGTAGTGGTTGTGGTGCCTGTGGGTGTAGTGTCAATCATGCCTGTATGTTGTTTGTGTGTTTGCTTGTGTTGCTTTGTGTGTTTGTGTTTATGTGTGTGCGTGTGTGTATGTGTGAGTGTGAGTGTGCTGCTTGTGTCTGTTTGAGTGGGTGCATGAGAAGAAGTGAGTGTACTTGAGATAGTGGTGGGACTTTGGAACTGGGATGAGGAAGGGACCTGAGCTGGGGCACAAGGTTGGGCTGGTTGAAAGGCTGAGGTCAATGAGGAGGCTAGTGCTGCAAATGATCTGTGGAGGCCAGACAAAACTATGAATGGATTCCAGGTAGTCTACCTTTTGTTGCATTTGGCAACTAAGGCCCTGGATACCATTCAAAAGTTCAGTCTGGCCTACAGAGATGCTGCGTAAGTGGTCAATACTAGCCTCCTCACCTACCGCAGTCAGGGTGACAGGGGCAGGGGGTGAGGTGCTTGTGGCGAAGGAGACCCCAGCCCCTTTAGGGAGGTGGGTTTGGCCAACTGGGGGGAGCAAGAGAGAGGGTAGAGATGGGTCTGTGGGTGGCAGACAAGGATGTAGGTGGTACAGTTCAGGTAGGGTCCGCCATCACTAGGGACTGGTCACTTGTGGAGGCCTATGAAGGTGATGAAAAGCCGGTGGCCACCGTTCCAGTCCCCTCACCCTCCATGCCACTGAGTTGATCGGTGTCCTTGGTCTCCCCACCAGAAACACAGAGGCCAGCTGCTTCCCTGCCTTCGTGGCCAGTGTCCCCTTCGCCTGCTCCTGAAGATGCTGAAAAGGAATATACAATAGTTTTATTGTATCTGTGTAAATAGAACTGATTATTAACTTTTTACGCAAAACGCTTTCCAAATATTCAGATTTCATCTGCTTCAAAGCATTGAAACTTTGGTTCATGTATATCATAATCCCATGCATGTAGGGAACAACTTCAGAAACCATTTAATCACAGTTTTTTTGAAATTATCCTTATTGCTCCTATATTATTAATGATCTTGTCTCTTAACTCTTGTAAATTCACTCCAGGAACTGTTTAACCCCTCTGAATGATTCTGATTGTGGTTTTGAATAGTGAACTTATGTCATAACAAATTATATAAAGGGAAAAGACCCTTGTACAGTGTGTGTACAAGGCAAAAAAAACTGAAATATATGTATTTTAGAACTTTTCTAATATGAATCAATGTGTGTTAACAAATACTGCAATGTTGTACCAATATTTGTGGAGTCTGAAAGCATGTTCCCTTGGTTTGGGCATTTCACAATGGAACATTTACTTCAAGTAACTTAAGTATTTTCCAAATGTTTAAAATATTGAATGGATTCAGTACTGAAGTTGCCTATCAATATATCATGCCCTATGTATTCACTTATGCTGTAGAAGAAATTAAGAAATACTTTTTGAGGGATTTGCAAATGACTTCTACAGCATAAGTAAATACATAGGGCTTGATATATTTAAAATCCACTTTAGTAAAGAGTAAAAATATTTTTTCATTTGACTCTAAAATATCTTTCATTATTCCCTGTTTGATTTCCCATTGTCAAAATATTTAAAAAATATGCTGGCTTTCACTTTAGGTACAATTTGGTACAACATCACAGTTAATATTTTATACACTGATTCATATACATTTTTTGATTCAAATGTTAAATGCAAATCACAATATGCAACAGATCAAACCTTGTTGCATTCTGACAATTTCATAATGAGGCATGAATTGTGGCTGATTTTGACTATTCAAGATGGGATACCTCAACATATATGTGACGTAACATTCTATCTGCAAAAGTCCCTTTGAGTAGCCTATTTTTGTTCACCATAGATACATTTTTTGATATGTGTTACTCTGTTACCAATGTGTATACATTCCTGTCTGTTTTAAAAAAAAAAATATGCCAAACAAACATTTTTACCAAACAACAGACAGGCTTACATGCACATTTGTGAAGGAGTAAGACATAATGAAAATCTGTCGCTTTTTACATAAATCAAAGTCTCTTTGATTCAAAACATATTTATTAGATTTTTTAATAACAAATGTAGGCATTTAGGACCATATGTAACAAAATACAGTTTTGCGATTCTCAAATTGCGATTTTCTGCGAATCGCAATTTGAGAATCGCAAAATGCAATGTATGTGGGATTTGCAAATAATTTTGCGAATCCCACATATTCCTTAATTGCGAATCGCAAATTGCGATTCGCAATTAAGGAAACCCTCCCCATTCATTCCTATGGGCCTAGAGGCCAATGGGAATGAATGGGAAGACATTCTCAATTTGCGATTAGCAATTGGAGAATCGCAAATTGAGAATGCAATTTCAAGGTTGCAAGGGTGTCAAAAGGACACCCTGTTGCACCCCTGAAATAAGCATGGGTGCACATGTGGCGCACATACATGCCCTAAGGGCATGTATGTGCGCCACATTGCACTTTGAAAAATGCAAAAAAGTGCATTTTTCAAAGAAATCGCAAATTATGCGATTCCTTAAGGCCAAGTTGCAATTTTATTGTGCTTCTTACATTGCATTTAATGAATCGCAATTTGCGATTCCTTAAATGCAATCGCAAAATAGGGAATCGGAAATTTTGCGATTCCTTATTTTGCGAGGCAGTTTTTCATTAATACATACCACTAAGCCCAATTGCGATCGCAAACGCCGAAATTCTGCGAATTTGGGCGTTTGCGATCACAAGTTGGAATGATACATATGGCCCTTAATCTAGTGTTTCTAGTCACTATTGTTAGTGTATAATATTAACTCTCGAATGTGAGGTTTGGAACATCTGCTGTATCATAAGTGCATTTTATTCAATGTCACCTGTAATAGGGCTACCTTAACATCCTTCACAATTGCGATGGAGCATCACACCTGACACAATGATAATTTTTGGCCTGTTTGATACAACTGCCCCTTATAACACATAACAATCTCAGGTATATTTGTTGTTTAGGCAGGCATGTGTCTGCTGAAAACAGTCCTTTGTTAATGAACAGAAATATAGTGGAATCATTTTTCACAAACTCATATACTAAACACATCATCATACACCTTGGGCAAAACGTACAACTCCAAGAACTCTTCTTGTGCGTTGAACATGAGTCAACCTTTATGTTCATGCCATAATTCTTTTGCTGTAACATAAAAAGTTATGTAACATGAAAAGCTCCACAAAGAATGTACCCCCTTGATGCTGCTATTGAGCTCTCAACTGCCCATCATGCTGGGGCTAGGCCCATGAAAGTATGCGGGCCATTAGGGTGGTCAGGTAGCGGTGCACACACTTCCCATGTTGGAGGACTGCTCAATCTGGACTTCAGCTGACTTTTTTGTCCAGCGTTGTAGGTCCTTCCACTTCGTCTAGAAATGGATGCTGCACTCTGCTTGTAGACCCCAACGTCCACACCTTCTTGTCGATGGCCTTCCAGATTGCTTTCTTCTGATGGGTGTTGACCTGTGTGGTTACAGAAAAAGAAAGAAAAAATGGTTTTGTGACTTTTTGTGTGTTTGTATTCTATTCAATTCAATTCAATAAATCTTTATTCGGATATAAAATATCCATAAAAGCACAAATCAAAATACCAGCAGAAATACTTACATTAAAAACGTTACACAATAAAACGTTACACAATAAAAACAATAAATAAACAGGGACTTGTAATATGTGGCATGGTCAGCAATATAAATACACATATTATAGAAAAAACTAAATATGTAAAGCAACCTCTTCTTCAAATCTTATGGCTAAATTGTCCATAACAGGTAGCAGCATAATATAATAAAATACAATTAGGCAGTTAACAAATAGCAACTTAAATTAATAAAGGGATGATCAATTATAAACAAATAACAGCATGGCATGTTAAAGTGCAATCAAATCGAAACGAATAGCAGCATAGTGTATTAAAGTGCAATCAAGTATATAAACTTAATATACAAGGCAACAGTTTCTACAGAGCACCGCCCAACATATATGCTTATGATTCACAACAAATAGCAGCTAGATGTAGTTAAGTGAAATCAAATGTGTTTATAAGGTACTCATTGAAGCTCGTGAACGAACTGCCGCCTTCAGAAAAGAACTTACACTAAAAATCAAATCTGCCCTCTTAAGATTAAGAATTTCCATATAGGCTATTCTGTAGTCAACAGTGGCAGTTGCCTTGAAAAAAGGAATCAAGAATTGTTTAGTATATTTTAGATAAAAGTTACAAAAGAATAAAAAATGTAACATTGATTGGTTGCTCTGATTGCCACAGGGACAGGGCGTTTGCTCAAGGTTGATGTTAAAGCCAATAGGGAAGCACAGTAGATATTTTAAGGTGCCTGCCCTAAGGCGGAACAGCAAGCTTCTCTTCCAGCGACATAAGTTCTTAAGAGATAGCTGGATGGCAAATGTGATGGGGGGCAATTAACGGGCACTACCATACCATACCAAGACATTTATAAAGCGCTCGGCTACCACCAACGACTTCAAGAGTTCTGTTGCATGTCTTGAGTCGCTGTGTTGATCATATAGGACCTCCTGAAGGGTCTTCTTAGTTATGCCCTCTATATTACTTGGATTTAAGAAAATATGATCAAGATTCACGCTGATCAGACTGTTTCTAACAGCGGCAAGCCACGGTATGTCCCCACCCTTATCATATTTGAGGCAGTCCGTTATGATTTCTCTAGTTAGCGTCGCTGCCGGATTTTGCCAAACTTTTAGCCAAAATATAGTCTTCAATATAAGACAGTTGTAATTCCTTGTGGCAAATAAAATTTGAAGAAGAAATTGGGGCCCCCAGAAGTTTTCGACAAAATCTATTTTCTTCTCCCTGAATGCTGCTACATTTTGTGAAACCCCAAACTTCGGCACCATATGTTGCCATAGGTATGCACTGTGTTTTGTAGATTTTAATTATAGATAGCACTACCTCAGTTCTTTTTGGTTGCGGGAGACACAAAATTGAGTTAATGGCCTTTAAGAATTTACTCCTGCTGTGCGCCAAATGAGCTGCCCAGGGACCATTGTCTGAGAATATTAGTCCCAAATATGGAAAAGTGCGAGTGCATAGAAGGCGTTCAGATCCTGAGGTGATTGTGTTAATAAAGTGCTTTTTGGGGCCACAACTCATTATAAACGATTTCTTAAATTTGTGCAAAGATCTATGCCAGCCATAAAATCAACAAAACCCCTAACTAAAGTGCGTAATGCATTCGGGGTGCGGCCCATTAGGACCGCATTGTCCGCGTATAGTAAGACGGGGGAGTGTATTGCCATTAGTTTTCGGTACACCATTGGTAAGTTCCGACAAAACATTGTGTAAATCATTGATGTATAAAATAAACAAGAGTGGGGCCAGTACGCACCCCTGCCTGACCCCTCTACCAATATTGATGTTTCCTGAAACCTCCCCGTCCTTACCAATCCTCACCCGTGCTTTCAAGTCCCTGTGCAAATAAGCTAAAAAGTGAACTAAAACCTCGTCCAACCCATACTTTAAAAGGACTGACCATAGACGTGACCTGTTTACAAAATCGAAGGCTGAGGAGAGGTCCATAAAGGCCAAGTAAATGGGAGATTGCCGAGCTATGGTATATTTACCAACAATCAGGTTGAGATTTATGCATTGTTCAACCGTTCCCAATTTACTTCTAAAACCTAGCTGGCATTTATTTAAAATGTGTTCCTCCTCAGCCCATGATCTAATTTTATTAAACAGGATCCTCCCAAGTATCTTAAGTGTGTTATCAATCAGGGAGATCGGTCTACATCAGCTAGGGTTGGATCGGTCCCCTTTTTTGAAAATCGGGACGATAATACTGGTAGACCATGTGCTAGGTATAAAAGTATTTGTTAGGTTATTAAAAACATTAAGTAAAAGGGGCACCCAGAACTCCGGTTTGTGCTCAATGAGGTCAATGGGAAGCCCGTCAGGGCCGGGGTCCTTAGTACCTAAGCTTTGATTAATTGCATCCTCAACTTCTGATACCGATATCTGAATCCGTGAAGCATCGTGGGAGTCAAAGGGATCCTCACTCTGGGGGGGGGCTGTATAAATTTTAGAAAAGTGAGCTTCCCAGGCTTCACTGGTTATGTTACAGCTTAAAGGGGTAAGTGTAAGGCCTATAGATCTCATGTCTTTGACTGCTGCCCAAAAACCGTTTCCATTGTTGAGACTGGCAGCACAAGCAAGCTTGTCCCAGCGTTCTTTTAAGATCTCATCTTTACGCTGCCTCACCACTTGTTTATAATGTTGTCTCAAGGATCCAACGAGAGTTGCATCCCTAGGTACCGCTGCAAGTGCAGCACGGAGCTCTCTATTTGCTCGTGAACAGGCATTGTTAAACCATCTAGGGTTCTGATTATTATTAAGTGCAGGCCTCGAGATCAGTCGTTTAATACCAGCACATAGATGGCCAAAAGCATTGATTGCCTCTGGGTTGGGGTCATTAGGCGACAAACAAATCTCAATGGATGATGAATATGCTGTTATCATTTTGGAAAACAGTTTGCCGTTATCAATGCCCTTCCAGATTACTCTCAAATTATCCGTCGAGGGCATTAGATTACTAGCTCCCGACTCTTTAATGAAAACAGGTCTAGGGGCAAACCTAATTATAGTCGAAATTGGATTATGGTCTCCATGCACAGTGGATATGGCCTCGGCTTTTAGTAAAAAATCTTCTAACGAGGCAGAGATAAAAACATAATATATTGTCGAGGCGCACTTTTTACACCACTCTGCAAACGCGGCTTCTGGCGCACTGCTGCTCGGAGGATGAAGTCCACTTGTGTCCTGAGGTCCTCAGGACACAAGAGGACCTCATCGCCCCACCAGCAGTGCGCCAGAAGCCGCGTTTGCCCAGTGGTGTAAAAAGGGGCGTGGCCTCGGGCCACCTCTCTGCAACGCAGCTCTGTGGCGCTTACTGGAGGTACCTGGTGGGCTAGTTGGCCCCCAGGGACCCTCAGGATTCAAGGGGACTTAATCCCCCAAGTTACAACGCGCCAGGGGGCGCGTTTGCACACTTTTGATATCAGGCCCCGCCTCCCTCCCTGCACCATTGTGCAAACGCGCCCCCTGGCGCGTTGTAACTTGCGGGATTAAGTCCCCCACACATCTATTTTTTTTAAAAAAAACAAGAGCCCCGGGGAGGTGGCGGTCCCCGGGGCAGCGTGGTTTGGGGGTTGGGACCCCCCCACGCATTCATTTAGCAGGAAGCCCTGGGGAGGTGGCGGTCCTCGGGGCTGTGGGGGGGCGCATGCCCCCCATACATAATTACCATAGACCCGGGGAGGTGGCGGTCCCCGGGGCAGTGGGGGTCCCCGCTATTTCATACTGGCATTGCCCCCGGGGGCCTCATTAAAATGAAGCACGGGAGCCTGTGCTTCATTTTTTTTTTTTTCGGCAGGATTCGCGCACTCAGCGCGAATTCTGCCGATTTTCTTTGTTAAAAAAATGCTTTTTTGGGCCCTGGGGGTCACAGGGACCCCCTGAGCAGGCCTAGGGGGTCAGGGTGTTTCTACCCTGCCCCCTTTTCTTGTTTTTTAACCTTTTTTTCACTGATTTCTTGTGACTCGCTTACCGAGTCACTAGATGGCTGCCAACACATTCTGGTTTAGAGTGTTGGCAGCCAGTCAGAGTGAAGCGCGTGCCCGGGAGGAGTCGCGACTCTTCCTCGGTGCTCAGATATCGATATTTTTCTTTTTCTAATTTCTCAGGAACTACTGAACGGATTTACACCATTTAAAAAAAGGTCTCTTTCTGAACCAAGGGCTACCTTTTTGCCAAATTTGGTGTAATTCCGTTCAGCAGTCCGGGCTGTAGCCTGTCCCAATTTTTCCTATGGAAATTAACATGGGGAAAACGCGTTTTGGAACCCCCCTTTTTTCTCGGGCCCCGCTTGAGGAATCACCCCGAAACTTTCAAGACAGGAGCTGACCTGAGCGGGCCATTAGTTTTGAAACGTTCGCGAAGATTCGTCAAACGGCGCCAAAGTTATTGACAAAACAAAAAACGCTTTTCCTATGGAAACTAGGGGGCCTATTACGATGGCGGTCGGATGACCACTGCCAGCGGCGGTGTCCGCCCGTCCGGTGGTAGACATCTGACTGCGATCGCAAGCCAGGAATCCGCCGGTCAAATTAGGATGGCGGTGGTGGGAAATTCCGACCGCCGCTTTGCTGCCGGTTGCCACCCGCACTCCTGCCTGGCGGACGGAGCAGGACCGGGATAATGGTGGCGGTGCAGAGCAGGCTCCGCCGGCAGGATTATGATGCTGGCGGTAGCCAGCCTTTCCTCAGCGGTCAGACCGCCATGGAAAGGCATGCGGTGATTGTCTTCCGGGGGCCCGTTGCGAGCCCCCAATGTTTTGTGGGGGGTGTGGGTGCACTGGGGGGGTACCCATGGTCCCCCCCTACATTTCCCTGTACCAGGTGGCAGGCACTGTGCAGTGCCTGCCACGCAGTGCAGGGAAATGCAGGACATGCTCATTTGGACATCGCTGCGGTGCTGCGTGCAGCAGCGACTGCCGCAATGTTAAAGCCCGCGATCCGACCGCCGCGGTCGGATTTCGACAGCGGACCATCATAATGCGACCGGCGGTTGAGTCGCGGGCCTTGCGGGCGGTCTTTTCCCAATACCATGGCGTCGGGGAGGTTCTCCGACCGCCATCGTAATAGGCCCCTAGGTTCTAACTATAACTACCTACTGGCGACCGCCAGTAGGTAATATATATATATATATACACACCAAATAAAACATAATAATGTTATGGTGTTCTATAATTATAAAATGTTTAAAAATACACACCATCATAGTTCTAGGTAATTTAAAAACAACTGAAACTTCACTTTAATCACTACACTTCACTCAGGAACTAAAAACGATGGTCTAGAGGGTATTTAAAAGAAAATAAGTCAGATTTACATATTTATTTTCAACATGTACCCTTTTCCTCTGGTGAGCCATCCAGCCAGCTGTACAGAGACAGGACCTTTGTAGCCAACAAATCCAGCTCATCTGGTGAGAAGGCTGGGGCCCTGTCACCTGCTTTCCAGGGCAATGTGGCTCCCAGAGGTTGGAAATAGTGGCAACATTTTACGAGGTGCTGTTGGCTGCAGTGTTAGAAGGCAAGTGAGCTGTTTTGAAATGCCACATACACGTACATTACGTACACGATCGTCAACGGAGAACAGCACATCCATTGGCTTTTGTACATTGCTATCACACACGTTAGCATATGTCTGTGTCCATCGTGGAGTATCACACCAACTACCTGGTCAATGTCCGCTGTGGCCGTCTGATAGAAAATGTGCTGACTGTGAGGTCAGGCGTCCACCATTTTAGATTGTGAAATGGTGTGTTTGTGAATGTTAAGTACATCACCACTACTCAAAATGGTGGCTACTTTGTTTACATATAGAAAATGCTAATGTTGTTCATTTATTTTTACAAAAAAGTGTAATGTAGTGAATTAATGTGGTTAGATGCAATTTTTGTGCTGTGTTGTGTATGCCACCATTGATGGTATTTTCAATGACAAAGTTTTAAAAAGACAAATTGTGTAAATAATGCATTTCCAATGTATTATTTACACATTTAAAATATTAAATATTTACACATGTACAAAATTTCATTTTTTAAAAATATTTATACCAAATATATTAATGTTCTATATAATTATGTATTAAAAATGTTTATGTATTGAAAACTCAATGAAATGTGTTTCAGTTTTAAAATATATTAGCAAACAATTACAACATGTTTCATGTTTTAAATGCAGACATATGAACCCAGATAGAGTGAGGAGACGTCAGCCTCAAGTGTTCAGACCATTTCCAGGCCTTGCCACAAAGGAAGAATGGGATAATATTAAAAGATTCAGAATCAATAGGTAAACAATTCTTCATTTATGTCATAAGCTGGAGCCAGATCTTCTGCCTCACAATAGGAATACCACAGCAATTACACCAGTAGGCAAAATAATGGCAGTACTCCATTTTGTGGCCACAGAATAATTCAAATATATTGTGACAGTATCTGGTGGAATGTCACAACCAACTTTCAGTGGTGTGCTACAAGAAGTTCTTTCTTCAAGGGGGGCGTGGCTAGCCAGCCAACATGGAGGATGTGAAACCTTAGCGCTCGCGCTACTATCCCCCATAGATCCGCCGCATTTATCCTGCGAGTACGCCATCCACGCTCCACGGCAGTAAAACCGGGCAGCTAAAGCCCTGCTGCGTCCGATGAGCCCGGAGTTGGGTCCTTTTGGCCGCCGAGACTGCGGCGACGGTGGCGAGGAGGGACGGAGCGGGTTCGCTACGAGGCTGTGCACAGGCATTCTGTGTCAGAAAATGGCCGCCCGCGATCAGGCGGCGGCCCCGGAGGCAGAGAACTAGCCTCTAGAGCGCATCCAGAGCCAAACCACAGGCATATCGGCGCCGACCGGGGACTCGGAGGTGTACCACCGAGGGCCCCCCTCCCCCCGCTGCCTGGGACTGCGGTTGCCGTGGTGAGAAAGTCGGAGGCCCACTGACCCCGGAGCCGACGGCGAGTGGAGGTGAGAGACGTCCCTTCACGTCGTCAACATAGGAGACCAGCCACCACCACCGATATCGCTCCAAGCGGCGACACACAGGCTCACAACGCTCTGCCCCCGGGGGCGGCAATTGTGAGGAACAGCAACCTGGGCCTACCGGGCTGCGCAGGCCTTTGAGGCCACCCAACCGGTGACGGAGAACGACCGGGGTGAGGTGCGGAAAGCGTACTGGCCAGGCCCTGGATAGGTGCAGACTGGATAGGCCGAAATCCACGCAGACCGGAGAGACCATCGCCGATAATCGGCCCGGAGGCCCACATCCTGGTGAGTTGAGACCCCAGCTGCGACGCGAGGGCCGTGGTGCCGGGGTGTTGGTGGCTCGGAGCATCGAGTCCCTGCAAGTCGGGCTGCTGTGACACGGACCTGAGAGATCACCATATGCCGAGGAGATCCGTCGACCACAGCCCGGTAGTGGAAAACGGAGTAAGGGGGGAGATCAGAGCGCACACTGGAGAGGTTCTGCCTGCCGAGGAAATACTGACTGATATGCAGCCCCAGAGGTGAGAGACCTGGGAGGTGCTGGGCCGGTGCCGGTGTAGGTCGAAGGAAGCAGAGACCGCCCTCTGGATCCTAGGTCTGGTGTTGTCTGCGGTGGCCGATTCTGTGGGCTGCAGAGAGTGGCGGAGGTGGCGCTGTCTGGGGATGGCGGCTGCGGATCCGGCGCCCTGACGCGAGTGATCCTGTGAAGAGGCAGGACTGGCACGGATGACAGCCTCTGGAGGCATTAGTACCAACTGTTCCGCCTCATGACCGAGTGACCCTACGAGCCTGCATCACACTACACTTACGCCGACGCAGCTAGACACCCAACCATAACCAGAGATCCAGATGATCTACCCCACTGGCAAGCTACCGAGACAGAGGTAACAACTGACCCTCACGGGCCGGTACGTCCAGCCTTGTCCACAGACGGCGTCAACTGGGGAGACTGCTGCGGGTTTCCTGAGTGGCCCACGTGGGTGTGAGACTCCCCTTGGGTGGCATCATTACCAGGGCGCGGCTCTTTCGCTGACGAGCCCCGCATGCCCACGGCACAGCAACTCGTGATGGGCCGGATGCGAGCTAAGCTACAACAGGGACCCCTCCGCGCGGGAGGCCTGGATCCCATAGGCGTGGGTACTGGTGCAGAAATGGAGCCGACGACCGCGGCCCTGGCGGCCAAGATGGACTCAGTACTTGCAGCGGTAGAGAGAATTGGCGCTGCGCTGGAACACACCTGGAAGCCCGGATAGATGGGGTTACCTCGGACTTCACGCTCCTCCATGCGGACCATCGCAAGTTGGCCGACAAAGTAAATGCACAAGGCCAAACACTGAAGGACCTACAGCCTGTCACGCAAAGTCACACAGCTGCGCTCCAGGATCTGATCGACCGCGTTCACGTTCTCGAAGACAGAGCGGAGGATGCGGAGGGGCGCTCTCGCCGCAATAATATACGCGTGGTGGGATTGCAAGAGGGCGAGGAAGGTAGGAACCCGGAACAATACGTGGAACACTGGCTGCGTGATCTTCTGCCCCAGGGAACATTGTCCACACAATTTGTAATAGAAAGAGCCCACCGCGTGCCAGCCCAGAGACCCCAGCCAGGAGCCAGGCCACGTCCGCTTATCTTCAAGGTTCTCAACTACAGCGACAGAGACGCGGTGCTCCGTGAAACACGAAAAATGGAGAGTCTCACAGTAAATGGAAGCCCAATCATGCTCTTCCCAGATTACACCGCCCTTGTGCAACGTCGCAGGAGTAACTATGTAGCAGTGAAACGCCAGCTCAGAATACTCGAACTGCCCTACTCGTTGCTGTTCCCGGCCAGATTACGAGTGGTCACGAAGGAAGGGACCCGCTTCTTTGATTCTCCTACGGAGGCATGGGACTGGCTGGAAGAGTCAGGGCTGTGGACGGGTGTGAGGCCTTCGAATCCGGATGGAAACAACCTAGCAGGTCGGAGGACAAGGCGGCGCAGACGACGGGGGACAGAAAGAGGCACGACAGGGGGAACTGCAGTCCCGAATCCGGAGAACATGCGCCGGGAGAGACAGAGCGCCCTGGAGGCGGTCATGACCCTGGGCTCCCCACATCCCAAAGAACGACCGGACCCTTACTCACGCGGTGCGCTGATGACCAGTGGCTCCTCGTCGCCGTCGACTGCGATATCTGAAGAACTTGGACTGCCAGAGATAACCCCGCAAACTGCCGATGGCATTATTTGAACCAGGACTGATGTGATAGACTCTGGCACAAATGACTCACGCAAGTAGAACACTCATGATTAATGATTGTGGTCCTGCACACCACTGTATAACGGGGTGGGATGATGAGGTAACACACCACGTACCTGGCCACTTAAATACACTGTCGGGGAAATGCAAACACCTGTCTTAACATTCAGGGCTACATGCTGCCGGTCTCATACGTTTATACGGACGATTAATTGGATGGCATACTACATGCATAGGCAATGGGGAGGAGCAATTATAGTAAATTGATACTAGTACGTACACCCCAATAGGTACCACACTGACCTAGTTTGTATCACCCACTTGCTACAGAGGTTTGGACGGACGTTGCGAAATGTCCGCCCTAAATGTTGTGATGTTAAGGGTTCATTCATTGTTTTTGTTGCAGCAGAGTGACACACTTGTCCCTGTCCCTGGTCCCTGCCCCCTGTGGCGTGCTCCGCCCCATGCGCCCTCGTTGATCAAAATCCCCAGAAATGGCACAGGCTAACATACTTACATGGAACATACGAGGTATGCACACACCCAAGCGGCGCTATTCCATATTTGCATACCTTCAAAGACACTCGGTGGGGATTGCCCTACTGCAGGAAACACACATGACACAGCCAGAATTAGACAAACTGCGTAGGCGTTGGAGGGGACAGGTGTATGGCACGGTATACTCCGCACATGCGAGAGGCACCCTAATCTGGGTGAGAGCAGGCACTTCGTTCATTTGCGAGGACACGATGATAGACCCTGAGGGTAGATACACCTTAGTGCGAGGGACACTTAACGGCCAACCAATACTGTTGGGCTCAGTTTACGCTCCGAACGTAGACCAACCCTCATTCTTAACACAATTATCCACAGTGCTGACTTCTCATGCTGGGCTTCCCTGGTTACTGGGCGGTGACTTTAATTCAGTGCTTGATATACACACGGACAGATTCTTTCCACCCCTTCGGAAGACATCTGCGATGTCAAACGCGCAGGCTCTCACGGACTGGCTCTCACACTGGGCATTATTAGACATGTGGCGGGTCCTCCACCCCAATGAACGCATCTATTCCTATTACTCGGCAGTACACGACCTACATGTGCGCCTGGATAGGGTTGTGGGCTCCCAGTCCCTTATGCCACTAATTGAGGTGTCCGAGTACCTGGGACGGACGCACTCTGACCACAACCCTATGAGACTCCAACTCACATGGGAGGCAGATCGTCCTCCCATACCCACCTGGCGTCTCCAGCCGCCCGCACTGGAAGACCCCGAATTCCGCACATCACTGGGGGCGGCCGTTCTTGAGTACTTCGAACTCAATGAGGAAACGGCAAGTACGGCGTTGGTGGAGTGGGATGCCCACAAAATCGCTGTTAGAGGACACTGTCTCGGTGCCACCTGGAACATACGAAAACAGCTTATGATGGCACTCACACACCTAGAAGCGCAGCTGCTCCAATATGAGCGAGAGGGTGAGGGCGGGGGCAGACATTCGGACCAACTGGAGGGCCTTAGGACACAACACACAGTGCTCATGGAGAGATTGAGGTGTCACAATTATACAGCCCACACGGCTCGTACCCACGCTAAGGCGGACAGAGCAGGCCATCTCCTGGCCTGGTTACTCAAGCAGGAGCATAACCACACACCCATTGGAGCCATACGCACACCGGAGGGGACCCTGGTATATACACAGCGTGAGATACACAAAGTAATGTCAGATCACTACATGAAATTGTATCAATCCAGGGGGCGCTGCTCCGGCCCTGACCTGGAGAGTTTTCTAGCGCCTATCCAGTTGCCCACAGCCTCGGAGACACACCAAGAGACACCCAATGGTCCCCTTACTCTAGAGGAAATTGGGGAGGCAATTGGGTCTATGGCATCGGGTAAGACACCGGGACCGGACGGTCTCCCGGCCGAATACTATAAAGCCTACCGGGAGACTCTTGTGCCGCGTCTGCACGCCCTTTACAACGCAGCCCTGGACGAAGGGATGTTGCCCCCGTCAATGTGTGAGGCCTACCTGGTGTCCCTGCTCAAACCAGACAGGGACCCTGCAAATCTGGGTTCGTACAGACCCCTGGCACTCCTAAACGTAGATTACAAGATATACGCTAAGGTGTTGGCGGAGCGCCTGGCACCGGTGGTCCCCGAGCTGGTTCACGCCGACCAAAATGGATTTGTACCCAAACGCAGCACATCACTGAACTTGCGTAGGTTCTTTAGGGTGGCGACGGATAGTGTGCAGGTGTGGCCCAGAGCAGGTTGCCTGGTGTTGGACCTTGAGAAGGCCTTCGATTGCTTGGACTGGAGCTACCTTGCAGCAGTGCTGATGCGATACGACCTGGGTCTGGGCTTTCTCCAAATGATTGACCTATTATACAAAAACCCCATAGTCCGGGGACGAATGGGGCCGTACATATCAGACACCATACCAATATGCAGGGGCACCAGGCAGGGGTGCCCGTTGTCGCCCCTCCTGTTCGCGCTCGCAATCGAGCCGCTGGCGGCAACATTGCGGGCGACGTTGGAAGATGGAATACCTTTGGGAGATGCAATACACCAGGTGTCGTTGTATGCAGACGACCTGCTGGTCTTTGTGAGGGATGTAAGAAACATACCACCCCAGCTGGCACACACACTGCGGGACTTCGCTGCCCTTTCGGGACTCCGAGTAAACGTGAACAAGTCCTGTCTTTATGCATTCAGTGGGGAGACCCAGAACCCGGATTACATACTAGAGGGTACCAAGGTACAGTGGAAGGCTGACACCTTCCGCTACTTAGGAATTCAGATATACCGCCAGCCGAAGGACCTCTTTGACGGTTATCTGGGATGGGCCCTGACAGCCATCAAGTCACAGGTGCAATTTTGGAAAATGCTCCCGCTAACGGTCACCGGCAGGGTTGCACTATCCAAGATGGTGATCCTTCCCCGTCTCCTATACTACTTTGCCAACTTGCCACTGTATATTCCGGCATCCTTCTTTTCCACACTCACCAAGATGCTTCGAGACTTCCTGTGGGGCAACGCACGACACAGGATGGCATTGGCGAAACTGTACCTGCCTACCGATCAGGGAGGCCTGGCAGCGCCATGTTTCGAACACTACTATTTGGCGGCACAACTACAGTGGATCGCCCGCTGGCTCGCAGACAGAGGTCGGGAGGACACGGCGACCACACTGCCTCCTAGATCTCTGGCCCATATCACCAAACTTTTTCACCCAGCCACCAGAGTTGCAACCCTAGCACCACTCCTCCTGGCGGTGGCATACAAATGCTACCGTCGCTGTTTATACCTCACCAAAAAACTTGTCCCATATGCACCGGCCATACCACTAGAGGGCTCCCCCAGCGGGTCTGGGGTGCTTACATCCCTTGCACTTACGGAATGGCACGAGGCCGATATCCAGACCTTGGGAGACTTATACCGAGATGGCATGCTTATACCATTTGAATCCTTGGTTGAGGAAGCGGGACTGTCACCGGGGCAGTTCCTGAGACACCGCTCATTGACTGCGACATTAACCTCCCGTTGGGGCGACATGACCGCGGAACCGAGCCAACATCTCACAGTACAATACCTCCATGTCATGGGGCGGGGCAGACACCTAATCCGCTGGTTTGCGGCGTCCCTCCGTACACATGCTGCGATAAGTCTAGATCCACTGCGCCACAAGTGGGAAGCAGACCTAGAGCGACCGCTTGGGGACAGGGAATGGGGTAAGATAATAGGGAGCCCAATACGTATACCTAGAAACATGAGGTTCAGGCAAATACAGTTGTTCATAATCCATAGAGCATATCTTACACCCGAGACGATCAATAGATATTTTCATCGCACGGACGCGGTGTGTCCTCGCTGCACCGAACCAGGGGCTGGACTGGTGCACATGTTATGGGGCTGCCACAAACTGCAGACATATTGGCGAGCAGTAAGTGAACTACTGCACACGTGCACAGGCCGTAGCATACCCTTTGAATGGCCCACTTATTTACTACATTACTTCCACAGAACCCCGGCCTCTAAAGTCTCGTCCCGATTCCTTGACTTGGGTATAGTGGTGGCTAAGCGACTTATAGCTAAGCGATGGAAGGCACAGGACCCGCCGCACATACGGGCATGGAGATACTCGCTCTTAGCATGGGCCAAAGCAGAGGGAATTGCCATCCTACGGGAGGAAATGGTGGGGCTGCGACAAACACCTATAGTGGCGCAATGGGAGGGACTGCTTCAGGCCCTAAAGCAAACGGAAGGGGATAGCCTTGAGGGACCAACAGAGAACGAGGGAGACGCCCTTGTAGTGAGTGACGGGTAGCCTGTCTGTAGACTCCTGACATGCAATAAGTGCACACATACACCAACTGACCTTGAACATGGACATAGCCGTAGCCAATGGGTAGAGATTGCCGTAGCGATGATGTAGAAGAGGGAGGGGGGCAGGGTGAGGGATGCTCACGTGGATGTTGTTTTATGCTGCTGTTTTTACTAGTTCTGAGTTCTGTTTGTTTTTACCTATAACATCTGTTTAATCGATTATGCGGATTGTCCTTCAAAGTCTCTGTACACCACACTAACTGAGCCAAACCACTATTGAACGGTGACCTTTTGCTCCAACTGGAACGGACTAAATGCGGAGCCTCAACTGGTTCTTGAACCCATTATGTCATTAATACAGCTTATATGTAATGTTTGATCCAATTGCCATATCTATTCGACTGTTAGATGGTTTGGTATATGGTCAGTAATACAAAATGTAATTTGTCTTTCATGAAGAGATACAACAAATTAATAAAAACAGATTTAAACAAAAAAAAAAAGAAGTCCTTTCTTCAATGATGAGACACATCAACTGCTTCATTCAGTTTCCTACAAATGAGGATTTTGCAAATGTGAAGGGAGATTTTTATGTGTTGGGTTGCCTACTACATTTAGTTGGAGCAATCGATCTCACACATATTGCCTTAGTGCCACCACACACCAGAGAACAAGTCTACTGCAGTCAACAGAACTTCCATTCAATCAAGGTGCATGTTGTAAGCTTACCAGATTTGCACTTCACAAGAGTGTGTGTGTGTTTCTCAGAATCAACCCATGATTCCTTTGTACTACGGAACACTAGCATACCCCTTCAAATGTCACAACTTGGACCTGAAAGGGCCTGGTTTGTTGGTAAGTACAATCTGTCAATGAACTGTTTTGTTAATTTCTAGTTTAATGATCAGAAATATTGTAACATTTTGGGGCTTATTTTAATTTCTTATAGGAGACTCAGCTTATCCTAACCGACCATGGTTGTTGGCACCACAGAGGAATCCAACAACGCCAGGGGTAATCTGCTTCAATGAGGCCCATGGAAGAACAGGGAGGCAGGTGGAGCGGGCTTTTGGGCTCCTAGAGGCCATATTTCGATGTCTGAGTAAGACTGGTGGAGCCCTCCTCTACTTACCCGATAAGGTGTGCCACATCGCCATGGCTGCTGCATTTTACACAACATATCCCTGTGATGGAATATCCCATACATTGTAGAGGATGTAGACCATGAAGAGCCACGGGGTGAGGATGTTGAAATGCCAAATGAAGATGATTGTGATGAAGAGGAAGAAATTGACATACGTCAAGATGTTATTGACAACTTCTCCACATGAGTGTGAGTATATATTTATTTATAGTTTATTACATTACATGTTAATCCAATTGTAATCTGATGAGGATGATAGTCTGTGCAGGAAATTATTTAGAAAGGCCAAGTTAAGGAAAATACACTGCAAAGATGTTTGTTGATCAAAGTTTTGACACATTGAGTACTCTGTTCATTTATATTGTTTATCTTTGATTGTTCTTAGAGAATGTGCCCTGAAAATGTCTAATTTGTTATGTGAAAATTTTGTAATGCAATCAACTATTTGCTTTTGTTTTTTAATCTGTGTTAGGTTCCTTCGTCATGTCATCTTCATTTGGACATTTCAAAGTTTTGACATTCGGAGTTATTTGCTGCTGCTGCAAAGTACAAAGGGAACATGGGCTGATCCTGTGAAAAGCACACACAGCCTTTGGGTGTACATAGCTTGTACAAAGACAACTTGCACAGTGATTGAATTGAAGTTTTCAAGTTTGAGTTAGACTTGTTTTCTGTGGAATGTTGGCACCAAGCTGATATGTGTTGCTTAAATTGCTCTGACCACGTGTTGCAGTTAAAACAAAGCATACTAATTTCCCTTCACATTTGAACAAACCTCATTTTGTGTTGTGTCTGAGGCTGTTGATGTGTATTATCATTGAAGAAATAACTTCCTGTAGCACAAGTTGTCTGTGACATTCCACCAGATACTGCAACCCTGTATTGCAATGATCCTGTGACCACTAAATGAGTTATTGCCATGATTTAGACTATTGGTGTTATTGATGTGGTATTCCTATTATGGACCAGGAGATGTGGCTCCAGCTGATGACATAAAACTATAATAGCCTATTTAATCTGATGAATTTGATTATATTCCATTCTTCCATGGTGGCAAGGTCAGGAAGTGTAAATAAAAGAAAAAGCCATTGAGGGTCTTATTATGAGTTTGGCAGTGCGGGTGTGGGACCCCCTGCTCCTGCACTGCCAAACCTGTGTGCACACTGCCAGTCAGATCACAACTTTTTTTGTCACTGGTGGGTGGCTCTTTTGCGATACCATAGTGGTGGCTATAAAAAAGGCACCATAATGGGAATGCCAAAGCAAGCTCCTGCAGGTCATGAAATGCTAAGTCCATGCCCTGCAGGAACTGGGGGTACATGCAGACGGGGGGCACAACATGTGCCCCTGCATACATTCCCTGGTGCAAAGGCAACACGGGGCCCTACAGGGCCACCTTTTATATCCTCTCCGCCACAGTTTTCATTGCGGGCTCACTACCATGAAAACCTTGGTGCATGAGGAAACTCATTCTATGGTTGGCAGGGCCACAGCAGCCCCACCAAGCATATTGCGGCCTCAAGAATACCGACACCACCAGGGATCGTGGATCCCTGGCAGCAGCAGCGGCCCCATGGTGGTCCGACCACCCTACTTGTTATAGGGCAGCTGAGCCACTGGTGCGGTGGTAGCCGCACTGCCACCGTGAGTTTGGTTGTCCACCGACTGCAAAACTCATAATAAGGTCCTAAGTATTTAGGTTATGTATGGGTTGTAATGTTTAACAAAAAAATGCCAAACATTTATTTCTTCCAATTTAATAAACTACTAGTTATTGATCTATGGTTGTTGATACTTTTGCAATTTTTTTTTAAATGTGGGACACATTACCTACATGGAAATTATTTATGACTAAACAATCATTTTAATGTTTACATTTTAAAATATATGATGTAAAGAATAAAAGAACCAATTGAGAAATGAAAGACAACAAGTCTTTGACTTTGCCAGTTTTGTTTTATTCAACATAACCAAAAAAATTAAAACAAAGGATCAAAAGGCCACACCAAAAATTCAAACAGTGAATCATTGTGAAAGAAACTATTTTTCCAGAGCCAAAATTGTTTGAAGTCCAATGTCCAAAATACTACTGGCATCAGAAAGGTAAATGTCCAGAAAATAGACCACTCCACAAAGTGAATGGTAGTCACACGCTGGAGGAAATTAGGTTCTGTGTCTCTTGCTGGTGGTGGAGGTCTTGCTAGCTTCTTCTGGTTGTCCACGTGGTGCACGTGGGCCAGCTGTAGTAGGACCACAGAAAGGGGAAGATGTTGCTGGAAAAGCCCTGCCAATATGGGTGAAAATATCATGCAGCACCCCAGTTAGGGAGCCAAAATTGGAGTTCAGCTTCTCCATCTGTACATTGTGCTCCCTGTGCAACTGCTTCATCTCGCGGGACTCTATCAGGACCTGGCTGATCATGTCTTGGGCGACAGTGAACCCAGTGGCCTCACTTTGTTGGCCATAGATTCCCTCCACGATCCCTACTCCCACTACCCTGTGCGCTTGACCCAGTGTGCCCCATCCCACTGGTTTCTGGCTGAACTGGAGGTAGTGGGGGTGATGTTTAAACAGAAGCCAGGACTGTGGGGCACATGATTTGTGTGATGTTGGTTTGGATACAGGATGTGAAGGTATCCATAGGCTGAGGTTTGGTAACAGTTGGGGTGGGAGGCATAGGTGTGGGCCGAGTGAGACACACTGTAGCTGTCTGCCCAGACAGATCAGATGGACCAGGCTGTTCCTCATCACCCGGACATGCAGGACTGTAGTCCTCACTGAAGGCTTGATCCTGGTGTGGAGTGGAGGCATCTTCAGTTGTACATGGTTGTCTTCGTACTCTGGCTGTTGGACCTATTATGAATTATTTAAAATATAAAACTTTTGAAAATCTGGATTATACCTCAAATTTTTTTTTTTTTATAAATCTTTTTTATTAACTTTGCTCAAGTAAACATCAAGTACAATCGGCATTTCCAACGGTATACAGTGAGGAGGACACAATACTATGATAATATTACATGCACGTGAGGATGTAAGGCATATAGAACCCCCCGTGGAATTCAGCTTCCCATATTCATCCCTCTGTACTTTCGCCAGGGCACCCATATTTTTTCCCATTTCTTAATGCACCCCCTACTTTTGTAGACCGTTTCCTCAGCACGATGGCACCAATCAAGGTCCCGTCACCACTCCTCCAGCGTCGGAGGCAGAGGCGCCCCCCACCCCCTGACAATGTTCCGCTTCATGATCCCTGCTGCAAGGGCCAACCATATTCCCTCATATCTGGGCCAGTCTGAGTCAGCTTTAATCATTAGTAGCAACCACTTTGCATCTAGGGGAACTGTCACTCCCACCACCCTGGACATAGTATCAGTGACCTTTTGCCAGTATCTAGCAATCTCTGGGCATTCCCATAAGATGTGCAGGAAGGTTCCCTCCCCCTGACATCACCTGGCACACAACGCCGTAGGAATCCTGCCCCAGGTATAGAGGTGAGTACAAGGGTAGTAGGCTCGATGTAGTATCTTGAGTTGTATCAACCTAAATCTGGAACGAACTGCGATTTCTCTTGGGCTCTGGATCGCCTCCTGCCACTCCTCATTGTCTATGGTTCCCAAGTCTTTAACCCATGATTCCCGGAGGGCCCTTAGTGGGTCCGGCACATTGTTTATCAACTTACGATAGATCGTGGAGGTCAGTTTCTCAACAATTGAGTCTAGTAGCACCCTGTCTTCCAGTGGGGAGTATTCTGGAATAGAAGTGCCACTATGAATGTGGGTGCGCAGCGCGTGCAGGAGCCTCAGATGTTGGTATCTCTGAGTCTGGTTTAAGGCGTATTCCCGCTGAAGTACTTCAAAGGTGAGGGGAGAGTCTCCTTTCCATACGTCTCCCAGATACTCGATGCCTATCAATTTCCATCCTTTGAAGCCCGTTAGTGCCGCTACATCGCGCAAAGGATCCCCCACCCACAACGGGGTTCTGCCAGTCAGTTTCCCTGTACAGCCCAGTAATTTGTTAGCCTCCCTCCAGCATTGTATCACTACTTTGGTGTGCCCTGGCCACTCAGGTCAAGTCTTTCGGGAGTAGAGGAGGGGCACACAGTTTCTTCCCGGCATGACAGCTCTATCTGCTCTATAGGCCGGTTCCTCCATATCCGCATACACCCAGTCGTTGATAACCTGCAACTGCAATGCCCAGTAATAGAGCCTAATGTCGGGGATTGCCAGGCCCCCATCGTAGAATCCCCTCTGTAGCTTCTGCAGTGCGATTCTTGGTGAACACCCCTGCCACAACAGCGTTCTGACTTCCTGCGCTACCCGTTTGAAAACTGTCGAAGGGACCGGGTATGGGGTGTTCTGGAGGACATAAAGGAGGCGCGGTAGTGTCATCATTTTGAATAAGGCCGCCCTGCCCATGAGTGAGAGCGGAAGGGTGCGCCAATGGCTGACATCAGCGCCAAGGCGTCTCATCTGGGGCCCAAGGTTCCTGTCTAGGAATGTTTTCTGATCCCGCGTAACATGGATACCCAAGTATTTGAAGCCCTCCGACACCACCGGGGCCGCACACCGCACCGGCACCCTGGGGGGGGGGGGGACCCGACAGCGGGAAGGTCACCAACTTGGACCAGTTGATATTATAGCCCGAGTAGCTGCCAAATAGTTCGAAGATATGTAGTACTCTTGCCATCGAGTGGTACGGTCGTGCAAGGTACAAGACGATATCATCAGCATATAGCGAGATTCGCTCTCCCCCCCCTGGTGCTACTATGCCCCATATCATTGGGTCCCTCTGGATCCAGTGTGCCAGCGGCTCCAGTGCAAGGGCAAACAAGAGCGGAGACAAGGGGCACCCCTGTCTGGTGCCCCTTCGCAGTTGAAAGGATCTCCATACCGCTTCGTTCACACGCACGCTAGCCGTGGGTGCCTCGTACAGTAGTCTCACCCAACCACAAAAATTGGGACCGAAGCCCAGCCTGTGGAGCACCATGAACAAATAGGGCCATTCGATGCTATCAAAATCCAGTGACGCGTCCAGCACCATCAGTGCTGTCTGTTGGGCCTCAGGATTGCTAGTCATGTGGAGTATGCCATATAGTCTCCGCAGATTGTGCCGAGTGCTTCTGCAGGGCATAAATCCGGATTGGTCCACATGGACCAAATCCGTTATGACAGTCACCAGCTTGTCTGCCAGAGCTTTGGCCAGAACCTTGGCCTCCACATTGATGAGGGAGATAGGACGGTAGGAACTACACTGGTCAGGCGGCTTTCCGGCTTCATAGATTACCACTATCGTGGCCGCCCCCTGGTCCGACGGGAGTTCTCGCGCCTCAACCAGCATGTTTCGGAGTGGGGGTATTATTACAGAGGCCTGCCCTTTGTAAATCTTGACGCAGAGCCCGTTAGGACCCGGTGCTTTTCCGGATTTCAGGGAACCCAGGGCGCTACCCAGTTCCTCCTCCGTGAGGTCGGCCTCTAGCACTTCACGTGCCTCTTCCGACAATGTAGGCAGGGCAAAGTCTCTTAGAAATTCTGCACAGTTGCTCTCTGACCTGATGCACACCGGCGCATAGACCCTCTCGAAATGCTTGGCGAAGGCTTCTGCTATGTCGTTGCTTGTAGTTTGTAGCGATCCAGTTGCATCGCATACCCCCGTCACCCACGATCTCTCCCTATCCCATCGTTCCAGCCACGCCAGGAGCTTCAAAGCCTTATCCCCAACATCGTATAGATGGTGTTGTATCGCTAACGCGTATGCCAGTGCTTCGCCATCCGCCAGGGCCCGCAGGTCCCGCTGCCTCAGCGCCAGCTCATGTCTCAGGTCAGCACTGTATGTTGCCTCGTCACCCTCCATCTGACTAATTTCTTGCTCGAGCCGCCTCGTCTGAAGGGATTCCTCTTTGTTTTGAGCCCCTATCAGCGCCTGTGCCTGTCCCCACATCACCGTCTTGGACGCCTCCCATAGGGTAGTGTGAGAGTCTACTGACCCCGTATTTTCTTTAAAATAGAGCTTCGAGCCCTCTCGGAGTTTGTCCCTAAGCGTTGGTTCCCGCAGGCGCCAGGGATCAATTCTTGGGAAAGTAGCCTTGTCTAGGGATGGGCCCTTAAGGGAGACACTAACCGGACAGTGGTCTGAGATACCCCTCGCCATGTGTGTAGGATTAAGGAAGTCCCCATCTCTGTCGCTGCTCGTGGTCTATTCTAGAGAAGGAGCCGTGGCATGCTGAATAATATGTGTAATGCCTTGATAGAGGATTGTGTGCCCGCCACAAGTCCACCAATCCTATGGCCATGGCAAAATCCGCTAGGCCGCGTTCACCTTGTCGACCCACATGGGAGCCAGACCAGTCCAGTTCCGGGTTCATGACTGCATTCATGTCCCCACCTACCAGGAGCGTGCCCAGGGGAAGGTCAGTAAAGAAGGAGCTAAGCTTCGGGAGAATCACTGCGTGAAGACCCGGAGGTATATAGCAAGAGCACAATATTATCAGGCGCCCTTCCCATTTACCCGCTGCAGCAACAAAGCAGCCGGCCTCGTCCATCCAGGTGCCTGTAATAACTAGGGGTAGCGCGTTACATGTCAGGATCCCCACCCCGCGGGACCCAGACGAGACTCCAGAGTGGGCTACCATTTTCTACCCAAACCGATCTAATGCCTTGCATTTACTCCCTCGTAGGTGCAATTCCTGGAGCAGAACTACGTCTGGGGAATGCCTCCTAATGTTCTGCATAACTAATGTGCGCTTGATCTTATTTCCCAGACCATTTACATTCCAGGTCCATATCCGCATACTAGCTAGGTCTCCCATGTCTTTGAGCGGGGTGAATAATATATGAGTGTCTCCTCACCACCCAGGTTTCATTTGTGCCGCCCTCCTGTACCTTCTGGATCTCTTGATCTTGAGCATGGTCCCCATCCCTCCCCAACGAGTCAAACAAACAACCCAACTCCCCTCTCCCTGCAACCCTGATGGGTGAGCCCCCAACCTCCCACCTCCCGAACGTGCAGAGTACCTGTCGCCCAAACAGTGTAGAAAGAAACATTTGTGGGGAGCCGTGAGCTAGCCTCCAGCGTGAAGTAATATCTGTCTGCTAGCAAAGTATGTCAAGCCTATATAGAGTGATACTGAGACCCCCTCACACCACAAGCTACATAGGCCGTTTGTCTACCTATATGAAAAAGGAAAGGGCAAGTGGGTCATGCACTGCAAAATTCCAAGCGTCATTGATCCCAGTTGTAAGTGAGCCCAACACTCACAACCGCATTCCCAGACCCCAATGCATGCCCCTTCCCGTTTACATTAGGGAGTAGGACAGTTCCAGCGGTGCGAAGGGAGCCCCACAAGTCACTTATCTGTCCGTTGCCTCTGTGCCTGTTCACCGGGTGTCCGCTCTGCCTCGTGTCCAGTCCCGCCGCAGCCATCATCAGCCGCCACCCGGCTGCCCCCTCCTTTGCGACTGACAGTGCGCCATCCCTCCAGCCAGTCGCTGGCTTCTGCTGGTGAGTCAAAAAAATATGTGCTCCCCTCGTCCATGATTTTGAGTCTGGCCGGGAAAAGCAACATGTACTTTACATTCTGGACCCGAAGAGCTCTCTTAACAGGGTCGAAGGACTGCCGCTGCCGCTGAACGTGAAGCGTGAAGTCCGGGAAAAAACGGATGGTGGCATTCTCGTGTTGGTGGTTGCCGTGCATTCGTGCCGCATGCAGGATAGCATCCCTATCCCTGAAGTTAAGGATGTGGGCTATTATCGTGCGCGGGGGCGCTCCCGGGCGAGGCCTGCCCCCCAGAGCCCTGTGCGCACGTTCTACTGAGAAAAAGTTTGACAAACGATTGGGCTTCAAGTGATTCAAAATCAGATCTTCCAGCAACAGGACCATGGACTGCCCCTCCATTCCCTCCGGCACTCCTATGACGCGAATGTTGTTGCCCCGGGCCCTTCCTTCCTGGTCTTCGAGCTGGGCGTAGATGTCTGACTGGTTCTTGGTGGGAATGGCAACCTGATCTTCGAGCCGCTTGGTTTTGGACTGTGGGCCCCCAATTCCCGCCTCCGCCGTGGACACCTTCTCCGACACCTTCCGTAGATCTGTGCACAGAAGATTCACCTCCTCAGTGACGGAGTCGAGCTTTGGTTCCAGGGTGCCCTTCAAGTCTCTGATCGCCTTCATGATGTCTTTCAAAGAGGGGTCCGGGGTCTGGTCATCCGGTTCCTCCTGCTGACTCCCTCCTGTCACACCTTCATCGTGGCCCATGGCCACAGTGTACTTGTCTATCTGATTAGCCTGTCCAGGCCCCAGCGCTTTGTTGCAACCCATGGCCCTATCTGCGGTCTATCAGCAATAGGTCTCCACAGTCCTGGGTACTTCACTTGTAGCTAGCACACCTGGGTGCACTCTTCAACCTTTGAGGGGGTGGCTCACACCTTCCCCAGCGTCACTTCAGAGCCCAGGGACTCGCTGGCACCAGTGGAGGACAAACCCTCACTGAACCTCCGGCCGGGTGTCCTCCGCAAAGTGGCAGCTTTGAACTGCTGCCTCCTCCTCCAGCTTCTTCCACCCAGGGGCCTTGTAGGATGAGTAGGAGTTGTAGGAGAGTAGGCAGACTCCGCCACTCAACCCTGGGAAACACCGCCAATGCGCACCTGGGTGGGGGAGGGGAGCGCCTTCCTCAGCCCCCCGGCGGCTCGCTGGTACTCCCTGCCCCTCTGATCTAGGCACAGATCCTGATTTCGGCCTCCTGCACCCACCGGTGCCAAGCCCCAACTCCGCTTAGCCCAGGACTGGGAGCAGCATATGGGCAGACGCGAGCGCTTCTCTCCCCTCGAGCAGCTCGCTCCGTCGCTCAGTTAACCTCCGGAGGGCGGATGAAGGCGCAGGCGGCCGCCGTTCTGCGTGGCTGTCACCAATCGCCGTGATGCAGCCGGAGCGCCGGGTCTCCTTTGTCCTAGGAGCTCCTGGGAGGCGCCATCTTGCCTTCACCGGCCGGTCACCCGAATCCTCTCCCGCTCGCTCTCTGGTCCGCAGCCACTGCGTCCGAGAGCACCGCTAGGACGCCGCCGCACTCCCGCACAGCAGCCCACTCGGGGGGGACCCCCAGCACCTCGGATTATAACGGATTTTGCGGGCTTATACGCTGACAGCTAGCGCAGCGTAATCAAATGGCGGCCATCTTCCGCGGCCGCTAGCCACGCCCCCCCCTCAAAATTATTTTGAAGCAAAATTGTGAAGCAACCTAAAAGTGGAAGAGTTAAAGATTATAATGATTGTAGCTTTCAGTGGTATTATTATAGGTTACGCAAACAGTTTAGATTACACACAAAACTACTTCAGAAAAGCAGGTGAAAAGATGTCCTGAAATGCAACAAGGATAAATACATAAGATAAACCAAACATTTAACACAACACAGTAGAGAAGTGAATTGTGAATTGAACCATTCCAAAGCCTAGCAGCTAATATTCTGACATTTACACAATTTAGGGGCCAATTACGATGCCGTAGGAAAAGGCTCCAACTCTCGGTCGGAGCCGTTAATACGGCATCATAATCTTCTTTTTGGATTAATTTCCGACCGACCCATTTTGATGGAGTCGGTCGGAAATGAATCCAAACAGGATTTCCAAATGGCTTATGACGGGTTTGGAGAGCCCGTCTGCCATTCGGAAAGGGGCCTGTAATCCCAAGGGCGGCTTTTTTTGCCTGAGGGATTATGATGGCAGATTCTGACAGCCTTTCTGTGCCGGCCTTTCCGACACAGAAAGGCTGTGAGAATCCAACTTTTGGGGCCCACAGCAGGGCCCCCATGGGTGCAAGGCCTCCAGATGGCAGCCTACGGTGCCCCCCTGTTGATCCCTGCACCTTGAGGTTCCAGCCACAGGGTTCAGGGATGAACTGCACCTCTGCTCTATACAATGAGAGCATGCATTCCGTTCAGAATGCATGCTCCCATTTTAAAGAATAGGATTGCAACCTTGTTCGGTCGCATCCTACTTGCTATTTTGGGATCGCCGACAGGAGGTCAGTCGGTCCCAGTTCCAGATCGATGTCGGACGGACTCAGGTCTGTCCGGCATCGAAATCGGCCCCTTAGTAGGATAGATAGTATTAGTCATCATATGAATACTGCAGGGTACATTTTAACAACAAAACAAAAAAAAACAACATATGCAGCATACAAAATTAGATACCTTAACATTTTAAAATAAATCAACTTTAATTTTTGAAAGACATAACATTAGTTTATTCAAATAACAGGGATAGGCCAGTATACTAAATTAAACACAAAAACATTTCACAGCATAGCATGACATAGAGATTGATCTATACATAACACTGACATGTGAAAATGTGATGGGAAAGAGAGAATAAGCAAGATAACATTGCTATCTGATTTTTACAAACCTAAAACAAGGCATCATGGTAGTGACAATCATTTCAATTCAACATTAACAACCCTTGCAATTTGTAAGTTCAACATACCTAGTGAAAATATGCTGTTGAAAAGAAGACACATTTACAATATAAAAAACATATATGCAATATGTTATTTGGTGCAAGAACACTTAGGGGCATATTCTCAAGAACATGTGATAATAATTGCAAATTTAGCTTAACGCAACTTTGCATATTGCAGTCCATCGCGAGAAAATAACACCATATTAACGTCCAATTCCCAACCCCTCGGCACCATGCGACAGCAGCATGATAATCCGCCAAATGACCGTGTAAAAACCAACGCGATAAACAAAAAATGCGAAACACGATCGCCCAAAAAGTTGCGATGCCACAAAGCGCGATACCAAAATCAGCGAAAACCAGCGACAGGCCTGCAATACCCACGCGTCATGCGTGAAAATGCACTATAAAAGCAATAAAAAAACAAACCCCAAAACCAATCCAAACTGCGTAGCACCATGGATGCACCCGAACCGAGTGCAGAGGACAAGCCGAACTCCACAAGCCCCACGGAGGACCAGCATGGTACCCCCTGTTCGGGGGAGGGCAAGGAGAAGAGGAAGAGGAAGACGGGGTTCAGTCCACAGGAAGACCAGATCACCGTCACGGAGGTGATAGAACACTACCAACAACTGTTCGTCACCTCCACTGCGTCATTGGCAACACAAACGGAAATATGGCAGTCCATCGTCACCAAAGTGAATGCAGTCGGAGTGTCGAGGAGGTCAATGGAGGATGTCAAGAGGCGCTGGCATGAAGTGCACAGCCAAACCAAACAGAAACTCGCAGCCAACATGAAGGCAGCAAAGGCGACTGGAGGTGGGAGTCCTGCACCACATGAGGAGCTGGATGAGCTGGAGGAAATGGTGGCCACAGTCATCAGTGTGGAGACGGTGCAAGGAGTCGGGGGTCTGGACACAGCCTGAAATGACCTGACCCAACAGCAACAGGGTGAGTAATGACCAGGGACTGGGGGAACGGGGGCAGATGGGCACAATGGCACACATGCACAATCATGTGCAGCACACTGCACACCCGCAATGAGTATGGAACATGTCCCTGATACCCTTGGCACACTGCAGCACACATAGAAACACCAAGTAGGCCCCCGTCCACAATGTGCACAAATGGGCCCCCCTCCATATCACCAATGCCACAACCTACCCATGCACATGTGCTGAATCCAGAAAGGCAGCGGCTCTGTGAGCCACACTGACAATGCAAGTGACACTGCATGACAGATAGCATGGCTGAAGTCACAATACATGACATGGTGCACGAGACGACACTGAGGTGGCTGAGTGTGGACCACATCCGTAAAGGAGCCGGTCACACTCAGACACATCCACGTGCACCTACAAGCCATGACGTCAAGAACACATCTGCAGACAAACAATGCACAAGAGTACCAAATATCTCCAGTAGCACAAATGACCCAACTCGCAAACATCCCAGCACCCGAAAAGTACACAAGTCAAATGCACACCGACTCAAAAGGATAAGGGTCCGCCAATGCAGAGCTGCAGGGGCGAATCGCCAACAATGCAGCACACACACATAGCAATCACAGTACATCAACATTGACGACAATGTGGGACAGAGTGCAACCCCTACACCACAGGACAGAGGACACAACTGGTGCCTCTCGTGCGTAGAAACTGGCCAATCACATCTGGCAATGCATGACACTGTGAGATGATAATGTACGAGTACAACCACACATCCGTCATGTAGTCGAAATGTCCACTGACTCCCATCAAATAGCCAGCTTCACCAAAACAGTCACAATGTACACCGTCATGCAGTCTGAATGTAAACATCCACAATGCGTCAACATACATGGAACACACTGTTAACCTGCATCTCCCCTTACATTGCAGAGGGACAATCAACACCTCCAGCAGAGCAGACCACACATCTCTTCAGTGATGACGAAGAGGACACCCTGCCCATTTGCCCAGACACACTCCAACGGCTCGTGGACAGCCTCCTCACCCCACCTCCAGGAGCAGGGCAGCCCAGCTGCATCGCGGTGAGCCCACACCCTGCACAGACCACACAGCAGGGAGCACACACCACCACAGCTGCCTCCCAGGACCCCCACGACCAACACATGGATTTCAAACGCCGTGTGTTAGGTGCCAGGAGAAGATGGCAGATCAGCTGCGGCTGGGTTTCGAGCTCATGGCAGCCAAACTCGATGCCATACGTGGGTGCCTGAGTCCCATCAGGGAGCACCTACAGTCCCTAACGGATACCCACTGTCCGCACCATGCCCACCAACAATCCTTGGCTGACATCACTGGTTCCATTACTCGGATATAAGAGCTGTCTAGGCAGACAGGCTCCAGCGATGACAGCACAGAGTTGGCACAGATGCGGAGGACAATGGAGACCATGGAGCCGATGCAGGCTGGAAGTATGGCTGCCACTGCTGAACACCAGCGAGATGTAGCTGCGATCTACCATGCCTTGCAGATCCTCATCTTGCCACTGCTGCCACTGAGCCTGTTCCAGATGACTGCTGCAGGAACCTCGACACACACATCTCCGACCCCTGATGTGTCATTGGCACACAGTGTTGCAGCCCCATCACCTTCGCACCCTGATGTGTCAGTGGCACTCAGTGATGCAGCCATTACACCGCCACACACACCGGACACACCCGACACAGAAGAAGTATCAGAGGAGTAAGATGTGGATGGTAATTACTTTGTGAGGAAGG
Organism: Calotriton arnoldi; assembly: GCA_963921515.1. Taxonomy (NCBI): domain Eukaryota; kingdom Metazoa; phylum Chordata; class Amphibia; order Caudata; family Salamandridae; genus Calotriton; species Calotriton arnoldi. The sequence goes on from CAWUFW010000623.1 coordinate 3,173,635, forward strand.
AGGCAGTAGCATCCATCACCTCCATATGGCTTGCCCTGCCTGGCTCTGCCCCATGCATCATGCCCTGCGACAACACCTTCCACTGACCCCCGGAACACTCTGCGACATTCACCCGGACCCCGACACGGACTGCCATATCTCCACTGCTTGACAATTACACAGCAATCCTGCTGCGGACTTCACTCCCCCTCTTCCAAATCACTTTTCAATCCCCAAAGGGCTCTGGTTGGCCCACCACTGGGCTTCCATGTTATGTGGGCTTGGATGGCCATGTACAGCTCCCTCTCCGTCATTCACCAGAATGTGAATAAAACATTCGAAATCATGCAGATGTGTCATGACTATGTTCACTCACGTATGGAAGTATGGCTGGATGTAGGGACAATGATTGCACAAGAAGGTACACCCTGGTAAATGACATCAATGCGCATGTTCATCTCCGAGACACATGGCCAATTGGATGTCTGTGAAGGTGGGTACTAGCTGTGTCCTCATTGCACATTAGCAACAATCTCACAACCCCCCAACGTAGGCACAACTCCATGTATTGAATAGGGCTGTGTGTAGGAATGACCAAATCGGTAGCAGGCCAGAAGTGGTGTCCTACATCACATGTGACGACAGAACTTCACGTTGCATACCTACTCACACACATCTGTGTGGAGACATTCTGTAATGATTCATAACTTTGCTCAACATGGTCAGAGGTTGGACACCATACTCACATTGCTGAAGACACGTAAGAGCACAGGTCTACCAGCAACTATCCCAAAACAATGTCTGGTTCACAGAGGTGGAGCTGTCAGAAGGGACCCACCCCCATTGTACATGCGTCAGTCAGTTCCTCCCTGTGTAGGGACGATGCTCATTGTGGCACATGAGTGGTCAATCTAATCAACACTCATCACAGTTAGACACCAGTGGCATGTGCGTGTCAGTACGGACAAGGCAACCGCCACAACAGGCAGGGACATGCTTAAGACACTTACACGCAGTATGGGAACATGTCTAGGTGTTATGTTATTGTTAGATTTGGGGGTCTCTAGTTGGCAGAGGTATGTACCCTTGTCCAAATAGGGACCCTTGCGTCTAGTCAGGGAGAGTAGGTACACTCTCGAAATAACCCCTGCTCACCCTCTTGGTAGCTTGGCACGAGCAGACAGGCTTAGTTCAGAGGCAGTGTGTAAAGCATTTGTGAACACATACAGTAATCAAGTGACAACACTACAAATGGACACCACACAGGTTATATATTTATAAAAATAGGTATACTTTATATAGATTTATCACAAGACCATAAACGACAAAAATAATCCACAATACTGTTAAGAATACTTAGTTCTGATCAAAAAGGCTTAATTCAAGGTTCTGTGCGAGTCGGTAGCCTCCTCCGGCTACGGCGATGTCGAGAACAAACAGAGTCTAACAAATCCAGCTGACCGCGTCGAAACGGGCCAACACAGCGTAGACAGACTCGGTCACAGTACCTTTTACTTGAAGCGGCAGGCACGGGCGTGCGAGCCGGATGGCTGTTCGTCGCGGTCGCGATGCAAAAATGGAAGCGTTGCAGGACGCGTTGTCCCTCGATGCGGTGCAGGCAGCGGCTCGTTGACGTCGTCGAGACGGAGTCGGTGAGACCAGGGCCGTGCGTTGCAGGGCGAGACGGTGCTTCGATGCGGTGCTGGCAGGTTGCGGTGCGGCGACGGAGCCGGATTCAGGAGCTGGCGTCGATCAGTCCGGACAGCGGTGCGAGTCGGGCGGTGCGTCGCAAAGCGTGCGAGCGGTGCCCAACTCCGGTGCGGTCACAGGACTCGAACTCAGCAGCAGTGACCGTGTCGGTCGGACCAGTTCGATTCGGCGTAGCGAAGCGTTGCAGGACGCGTTGTCCCTCGATGCGGGGCAGGCAGCGGCTCGCTGACGGAGTCGGTGAGACCAGGGCCGTGCGTTGCAGGGCGAGACGGTGCTTCGATGCGGTGCTTGCAGGACACCGAGTCGGTCGTGAGAGTCGGTCACAGCTCCCTACCTCTGTAGCCACTGAAACAGGTTTCCAGCAGCAATTCACAAAGGGGGTGAAGTCCAATGGTCCTGGGACTTCGGTCAGGGGGCAAGCTCTCTTCCAAGCCCTTGGAGATCCTTCACAAGTTGATGAAAGTCACCGCAAAGCAAAAGTTCCTTTCTCCTCTCTTTGGCAGTCAGGCAAACCACTGCAGGCCAATCCCCCAAGCAGCACTTCAGGCTTAGGGATAGTTTCTCCTCAGTTTCTTCTTGGTTCCGCTCCTCAGTAAAGGTTTCTTCTTGTTCCCAAAAGTGATCTAATCTTCCTGGGGTCTGGGTGCCCCTCTTATACCCTGATTCTCTTTGTTCTCTGGAGGCAGAGAGGCCTCTGCCTAGTCCAAAACCAGTTCTGGTCAGTCCTGGAGCACTTTGTTTTTCTGACTCCTTCTTTCCTTTCAGAATGTGGGGCAGAGTGCTCAGCCGCCCGGCAGGAGGTGGAGCCAGCATTGTGGAAGGCAGGCACAGCCCTATTCAGACCTGCGCTGACTCACCCTGTCTCCTGTAGCCACCCCCAGCCCCTGTCACTCAATCTCCAGACAAGGAATACACAACCTAGCAGAGGCAGGCTTGGATAGTTAGGCAAGAAAATACCCACTTTCTAAAAGTGGTATTTTCGAACACAGAATGTTAAAACCAACTTCACTAAAAGATGTATTTTATCATCCTGAGTTCAGGCATACTAAATTCGTTTTTCTACCAGGTTCCCTGGGTCAGTTCTGACTATAAGGTGTAATAGTCAGTCTGCCCATTCTGGCCTATGGGGAGCAGGTAGCCTTGCAATAGTGAAAAACGAAAATGGCTGTAATTCACTATTAGGACATGCCACACACACCAGGGCATGTCCTACCTTATACTTACAATGCACCCTGCCCTAGGGCCTACTTTAGGGGTGACCAACATGCAGTAAAGGGAAGGTTTAGGGACTGGTAAGTGGGTGTACTCACCAAGTCGACATGGCAGCCCTAGGCTGCACACAGGCTCTGCAATGGCAGGCCTGAGACACATTTTACAAGCCGCTTCTGTGGGTGGCACAACCAGTGCTGCAAGCCCACCAGCGGCATTGGATTTACAAGCCCTGGGCACACACAGTGCACTGTACTAGGGACTGACAAGTAAACCAATCATCCAATCATGGAGTCACTAATCCATAACACAATTTACAATAGGGAGAGCATATGCACTTTAGCACTGATCAGCAGTGGTAAAGTGCCCAGAGTCATAAAACAGCCAACAACAGGTCAGAAAAAATATAGGAGGAAGGCAAAAAGTTTAGGGATGACCGTGCAAAAAGGGCCAAGTCCAACACAACCCCCTTCCAGCCAAAACGCAGGGTAGACCAATCACTACCTTGATGGGCTTCCCTGCTTTGGGCGATAGAACCTGGACCCTGGCCCACAACAGCAGGGGCATACTCCAGTTCTACGCCAATCTGAACCTATTTGGATCCCTCTGTCCATACTCTCAGGGCCCACCAAGCTAATCCATGGGGAACCCTTCTCCTCACCTGTGGACACCACCTGTGCAGCACCTAACCTTAACTTGCTCACAGGTGTGTCCCAACAGACAGCCAGCAAGCCACAGTGGCCACTGACAGTGGTCAGGGATGAGACCCAGGCCTTATGCCTCTCAGGGCTCTCAAACCTCTGTGGCGTCAGAGAGCGGGGGGCAGTAGCCCCAGGTGCTTGGCACCCTTTGTCCACTCTCCCTCCTGTCAGGTCAGGTATGACATCCTGGCGCTGACCCACCAGCCCCGGGCCTATACCCGGCGGCTGGACTGGAGACTGGGGTGGGCTTTCCCACACCTGGTCCTCCTCCTTGGGGCTCTGTACCCTCCCACCTGGAGCGGTACCCCCTTCCAGAATTGTCAGGGCACCTGCGGCAGGTGTCCTGCACAATTCGCCCACCAGTTCAGGGGTTCTATCCTGCAACTGGGCGTCCAGGTCAGGGGGGACACCCTGAACCTGGTCCTCCAATCTAGGGTCTAAACCCTCCAGTTGAACCGGGGTCAGAGGCGAGGACTCCCTCCCTCTGCACCCCCTTCCAGTGTACTGCCCCCTCCCATCAGGAGCGGTACCCCCTACCAGAATTGTCAGGGCACCTGTGGCAGGTGTCCTGCACAATTCGCCCACCAGTTCAGGGGTTCTATCCTGCAACTGGGATCCCAGCATAGGGTCTGTACCCTTATACTGGGCAGAGGCCAGGGGTGAGGCTGTCCTCTCCCCACCCCCCTTATTGGGGTCCTGCACCCTCCCACCTGGAGCGCTGCCCCCAGAAGACAAACTGGTAGGGGCACTGTTAGCAGCTGCCCCTTCCTCCAGGTCAGGGGGACACCCTGAACCTGGCCCTCCAACCCAGGGTCTGTACCCTTAGGCTGGACCTGTGCCTGGCAACCCAGGACTTCCGGGAGGGTACACCAACCCCCCCCAAAGGAAACACACTCCTCTAGCGTTGTGTAAGAACCTGCCTGGCGCACCAGGACTTCCTGGGGCGCACGCATGCCCCCCCAGAGGGTAACACATCTCTCAGGTGTTGTGTGACAGTCTGCCTGGCGCAGATCTCCCAACCCCTGTCCGTCTGACAGTGTGTGAAGATCCCCCAGGACAGAAGTGGTGTCACCATGGTCATTCACTGGTGACTCAGCCCTTCTGGCTGGTCCCTGATCCACTGGTTCTTCCACTGGGGACTCTCTCCCCTCTCACCCCTCACTCTGGACTTCTGCACCCTCCCAAGTGGAGCGGCACTGCCAGACACCAGAAACACGGGAGCTCCATTTACAGACGCTCCAGGTTCTCTAGACACTAGGAGATCCTCCTCAACAGGCGGCCCATCAGGGCAGCCTAGGCTCCCTACCTGGTGTTCCCTTAAAGAACCATCCAGGCTCTGAGACTGGGTTTCGGGCACCTCGGGACACGCAGCCCCACATTCACTCCTTCTCCACTGAGACAGGACGTGAGTCCCTACACCCCTCCCATTACCACGGGACCTAGCTGGGCTACACTGAACCTCTCCCACCACTATGGGTTGGAAGACACCTGAGCCACTCCTCTTAGGGTCACTCCCCAATGCCTCTTCAGACCCTCTGGAATCCACCAAAAGGTCCGCCTCCAATGTGAGCTCCCTGAGGTCAGAGAAGTCACACTCCAACAGGTGTTGGCATAGCTCTGGAAAACAGGGACTTACAATATGCTCTCCCACAATTGGATCACACAGTCCCCCACAGGGGTTAACCAAACTATCCTTCACCTCACCATCCAGTGCCTCGCACACGTACCCCACACCACTCTTCTGAGATTGGCAAGACAGTATCTGACTGTCTCTGTCACTCAACCCACACTCTTCTGGGCGGTCTTCACACTCACATACCAGGACTTCAACCATGGGGGAACCCCTCTCCCTGCACCTCTCATCTAGAGTCAGTAGAGTGTCCCTCCCACCACTAGGACCATGAATCCCTGCGTCAGTTTCCCTATTCCTCTCAGGGACACTGCGCACTACTGGAGCTACCTCATGTCCTTGAACCTCCTGGTGTATGTTAACCCCCTCCTTCAAGTCAGGCGCCACATCTCTGGGTGTGTGCACTACTCTCTCAGCACTGAATAACTTAATTTTGCTGCCACCATCTGAGCTGGACTCCACCTCCAACTCAGCAAAGCTCACTTCCTGAGCTGCCCAAATTTCTTTTTCTTGGGCTAAGGCCCTCTGAGCCTCATCAATCTCTCTCAGCTCTTCGTCAATTTCTCTCAGCTTCTGCTCATAAGCCAGAAGCCAGCTATCTGTTTCTGTTTCTCCCTCACTTCTAGGGAATTCCTCCTCCTCAGACTCAACTGGTAGTGTTGCCTTCCAGCGGGGTAACTCATACTGAAATAGGGATGCCTCTAGATCCTCCCTGGACCTTCTCTTCACAGGCAGCCCTCTTTCCTTGCAAAACACACGTAGCTCCTTCATTGTGTAGATAAACATGTGCCAGAAGTTGAGTTCCATTTTGCAACAACTAACCAGAGTCATGGTATCAAAAATACCTCCAGGAGGACACCATAAAACAGAAAAACAGTATGTGGTCGCGTTTGGTCTGCACTCAATAGTAGTGTTCACCAATCACTGTACATGAATCACAAATGCAAGTCCAGAATCCTCACCGCTGACCACCAATGTTAGATTTGGGGGTCTCTAGTTGGCAGAGGTATGTACCCTTGTCCAAATAGGGACCCTTGCGTCTAGTCAGGGAGAGTAGGTACACTCTCGAAATAACCCCTGCTCACCCTCTTGGTAGCTTGGCACGAGCAGACAGGCTTAGTTCAGAGGCAGTGTGTAAAGCATTTGTGAACACATACAGTAATCAAGTGACAACACTACAAATGGACACCACACAGGTTATATATTTATAAAAATAGGTATACTTTATATAGATTTATCACAAGACCATAAACGACAAAAATAATCCACAATACTGTTAAGAATACTTAGTTCTGATCAAAAAGGCTTAATTCAAGGTTCTGTGCGAGTCGGTAGCCTCCTCCGGCTACGGCGATGTCGAGAACAAACAGAGTCTAACAAATCCAGCTGACCGCGTCGAAACGGGCCAACACAGCGTAGACAGACTCGGTCACAGTACCTTTTACTTGAAGCGGCAGGCACGGGCGTGCGAGCCGGATGGCTGTTCGTCGCGGTCGCGATGCAAAAATGGAAGCGTTGCAGGACGCGTTGTCCCTCGATGCGGTGCAGGCAGCGGCTCGTTGACGTCGTCGAGACGGAGTCGGTGAGACCAGGGCCGTGCGTTGCAGGGCGAGACGGTGCTTCGATGCGGTGCTGGCAGGTTGCGGTGCGGCGACGGAGCCGGATTCAGGAGCTGGCGTCGATCAGTCCGGACAGCGGTGCGAGTCGGGCGGTGCGTCGCAAAGCGTGCGAGCGGTGCCCAACTCCGGTGCGGTCACAGGACTCGAACTCAGCAGCAGTGACCGTGTCGGTCGGACCAGTTCGATTCGGCGTAGCGAAGCGTTGCAGGACGCGTTGTCCCTCGATGCGGGGCAGGCAGCGGCTCGCTGACGGAGTCGGTGAGACCAGGGCCGTGCGTTGCAGGGCGAGACGGTGCTTCGATGCGGTGCTTGCAGGACACCGAGTCGGTCGTGAGAGTCGGTCACAGCTCCCTACCTCTGTAGCCACTGAAACAGGTTTCCAGCAGCAATTCACAAAGGGGGTGAAGTCCAATGGTCCTGGGACTTCGGTCAGGGGGCAAGCTCTCTTCCAAGCCCTTGGAGATCCTTCACAAGTTGATGAAAGTCACCGCAAAGCAAAAGTTCCTTTCTCCTCTCTTTGGCAGTCAGGCAAACCACTGCAGGCCAATCCCCCAAGCAGCACTTCAGGCTTAGGGATAGTTTCTCCTCAGTTTCTTCTTGGTTCCGCTCCTCAGTAAAGGTTTCTTCTTGTTCCCAAAAGTGATCTAATCTTCCTGGGGTCTGGGTGCCCCTCTTATACCCTGATTCTCTTTGTTCTCTGGAGGCAGAGAGGCCTCTGCCTAGTCCAAAACCAGTTCTGGTCAGTCCTGGAGCACTTTGTTTTTCTGACTCCTTCTTTCCTTTCAGAATGTGGGGCAGAGTGCTCAGCCGCCCGGCAGGAGGTGGAGCCAGCATTGTGGAAGGCAGGCACAGCCCTATTCAGACCTGCGCTGACTCACCCTGTCTCCTGTAGCCACCCCCAGCCCCTGTCACTCAATCTCCAGACAAGGAATACACAACCTAGCAGAGGCAGGCTTGGATAGTTAGGCAAGAAAATACCCACTTTCTAAAAGTGGTATTTTCGAACACAGAATGTTAAAACCAACTTCACTAAAAGATGTATTTTATCATCCTGAGTTCAGGCATACTAAATTCGTTTTTCTACCAGGTTCCCTGGGTCAGTTCTGACTATAAGGTGTAATAGTCAGTCTGCCCATTCTGGCCTATGGGGAGCAGGTAGCCTTGCAATAGTGAAAAACGAAAATGGCTGTAATTCACTATTAGGACATGCCACACACACCAGGGCATGTCCTACCTTATACTTACAATGCACCCTGCCCTAGGGCCTACTTTAGGGGTGACCAACATGCAGTAAAGGGAAGGTTTAGGGACTGGTAAGTGGGTGTACTCACCAAGTCGACATGGCAGCCCTAGGCTGCACACAGGCTCTGCAATGGCAGGCCTGAGACACATTTTACAAGCCGCTTCTGTGGGTGGCACAACCAGTGCTGCAAGCCCACCAGCGGCATTGGATTTACAAGCCCTGGGCACACACAGTGCACTGTACTAGGGACTGACAAGTAAACCAATCATCCAATCATGGAGTCACTAATCCATAACACAATTTACAATAGGGAGAGCATATGCACTTTAGCACTGATCAGCAGTGGTAAAGTGCCCAGAGTCATAAAACAGCCAACAACAGGTCAGAAAAAATATAGGAGGAAGGCAAAAAGTTTAGGGATGACCGTGCAAAAAGGGCCAAGTCCAACACTTATGTTATGTTATTTTGAATTTATAAGGCGCACAGCTACCCAAGGGTTTCCTGGCGCCAATGGGGAGGCAAAAATGAACACCAATCATCACGGATGGCAACGGTCTCAGCCCGCCTTGCCTTGCTGGACGAGTCATGTGTGTGAGAAGTTGACCTGGTATATGCTGTCCACTAATTATAGTGGGCACATTGCACCAGTCCAAACAACCCCGTATTGGAGATAGGTTAAAGACAACCTTTATTGAAAGCTATCCTAGTGGTAGCTATGGAGAGCAGCCTTCAGGCTAAGTCTTGAAGGAATGTAAAGCAGGTTGTTTTACCAGTCTATAATCTCTTGAGTGACCAAATGAAAGAGGACCACACCAGGTATATATTCAAAATATATGTATTTATTGCTAAACACACCCCTCTAGTCTCTTTATGAGGCTAGAGTTCGAAGTACATAAGTTATAAGTTAGTTATCAACAGTAATAGCACAAACACACGTTTGAGCCCTAGGAGCATACCAAACCATATACCAATAAAGTGGTATAAGAACCACGACTGAGCTAGACACAAGGCCTAGAGCCTGTAGAAGTGCTTGGACCACAAGGAACCACCCAAGGTAGTGACACAGGGGACCCACGGGGGACGCGTGCAGTGTATGAACACAGCCGCGAATCGCCGTTAGCTTCTATGGGGAAAGTCGCGGTTGGAAGTTTAAAGAAAGGGGACACTTAGAGAAGGACTTGGAGCAAACCCCTTTAGAACTAGGTCGTTCTAGAGTCTATACCCATGGGAGCACCAGAGTACTCGAGTTACCTCACCCAGGGAAGCCGGGTGCATAGGTGTCTTTCGGGGTCGTGTTTCGTCGTCGTTTACTATGGCGGTCTGCTGAAAAGTGCTGCTGGCGACCAAGTCGAAAGTGTTTGGGTGGATCCAAAGGTGTATCAAAGATCTGAAGAACCTGAAAGCAGAGGGGACAGAGTCTGGGTCACTAGCCAGTGACCAGGAAGGCGATGAGCGAATGCCCACCGATGTCGGGTGCTTCAGGTAGGTTGATGGTCATCTTGACTCTTCAGCCACGAGGTCCAGGAGGCGTCAACGATGACCAGGAGCTGGAATCTAGCTGTCCCACGACGTTTGTCGCTTGCTGAGGTGTCGGCGACCGCATTGGACCCAACAAGCCTTGGCAACGGCAAGTCTTGTGGAAATAGAAGAAGGACGGTGGTGCAGACCAGCAAGGTCTGAGGGACTCACCCAGTGAGGGTAAGTCAGGACACGCCTGGAGCAACCAGGGAAGCCCAAGCAGGATAACATTGGCCTTCGGGAGGGCCTACTAGCCAACGGACTAGCAACCGCAAAGGAGCCTTTAGTGGACGCACTTGGAGCTGGCTCACGGGACACTCGTGGAGTGGAGGCCAGTGATCTTCGGTGCAGTCGGTGCTGGAGGCGGGGGCTACTCGGAGCCCAAAGCACAACTTCGTGGAAGCCCAGGAAGAGGATGCACTTGCAAATGTGCTTGGTGTCCAGGGGTCATGGTTCCACGTTACCCACGACAGCTACGGGCCTCAGCTTTGCTGGGGACTCAGGGCAGCCTCGGGGAAGTCTGGAAATCCACCTCTGGTGATGCAAAGACTTCGGCGTCCGGCGGGAGCTTTGGCGATGCAGACCGGACAATTGCTTCTTTGGTGCCTGCCAAGCAGGGGAGTCACTCCTTGACCCCAAGGGAGATTCTTCAGTCCTCTAATCTTGAAGTAGAGCGTTGAAGGTCCAGGATTCTGTGTCAGAGTTTCGTCCAGGTAAATCTAAAGTCCTAAGGACTGGGGTCCCATACTTATACTAAGGTAGGGGTTGGACATACTCTGTGGACCCACCTATGGGAGGGTCAGGGCAGAGGGGTGGCTACACCCCTTTCCCTTTGTCCAGTTTCACGCCAGAGCAGGGGCTGGAAGCCCCTGAGCCGGTTTGAACTGGGGTATGCACAGGGACACCAAATGTGCCCCCAGTGCAGGACTTCAAAGCACCAGAGAGTGCTCCCGCCCAGCCCCAATACACACTATCCTGTCTGGGGAGGTGGTTACACCTCCCTGGGACAGGAAACCTATTGTCCAGGCCTCCCCTGCCGGAGTTTTGGTCAGCAGCAGGAGGCCAGACTCGTGTCTGTGGCAGCGGCATCCATTTTGTGATGCCAGGGCTTGGAAAGAAGTTACCGGGCAGGCCGGTGTGTACATGTCTCTCCCTCTAGAAGGGTGGAATGCTACCCCTGCCGCCAGACCTGGCGGGGGGGTAGTATTCCAAGATGTTTGACACCAAACACGACATGTTTCCGTGCAGCCATCCCAAAGTTAGCATTTTAACGCGAGGTTATAATGCGCTTAAGAGTATATGGTCAGGCTGCACTACAAACAGCATCAGAGAAGGGTCTCCGAACATGCAGGGGCCCCCTCTCACATAGGAACCACGCACTCTGCCTTCAGGATTGATAAGGCCTGCCATAGGAGTGACTTATAGGTTTATATGTGTGTATGTATGTAGTGATATAGGTAACCTATATCACAGTAAGGGGTGCATGCAACACCTTACCCAGGCTGCAGTAGCAGACCTGTGGTGTCCTTTTGGCTGGCCTTCCAGGGGTGGCACAATACATGCTGCAGCCCCTGGTAGGCCTCTGAGGTACCTATGCCCTGGGTACATAGTATACCATATACTAGGGACTTACAAGGGCACTCCAGATTCCAATCAGAGATAAGCCTAAGGCACATGGAAACCATTTTAGAGAGGAAGCAGCTAGGCTGGGGTTCTGATTAGCAGGGCCCCAGCCAGACTAGAGTCGAAAAACAGTGAAGCATCAGCAAAAGTGGGGGTACCCATGTGAAGCAGATCCTACTCTCCTACACAACCCCCAAACGTAGGGACATTAAACTAACCTTGCCCAGTTAAGTCTTCATGTTCTAAGTGGAAGTACCTAGAGAGTCCATCTGCATTGGCATGGTTACTCCCAGGTCTATGTTCCACTGTGAAGTCCATCCCCTGTAGGGAAATGGACCACCTAAGCAGTTTGGGGTTTTCACCCTTCATTTGTTTTAGCCATAAGAGGGGCTTATGGTCTGTTTGAACAAGGAAGTGAGTACCAAACAAGTATGGCCTCAACTTCTTCAGAGCCCAGACCACAGCAAAGGCCTCCCTCTCAATGGCTGACCAACGTTTCTCTCTAGGGGTCAGGCTTCTGCTAATAAAAGCTACTGGCTGATCCTGACCTTCATCATTCAATTGTGACAGTACAGTCCCTACCCCCAATTCAGATGCATCTGTTTGGACAATGAACTTCTTGGAGTAATCAGGACTCTGTAGAATGGGAGCAGTGCACATGGCCTGCTTTAGGTCATCAAATGCCTTTTGACAGCTAACTGTCCACTGAACCTTTTTGGGCATCTTCTTGGAAGTTAAGTCATTCAGGGGTGTCACTATTGATCCATACCCCTTGACAAATCTCCTATAGTACCCAGTCAGGCCTAAGAAGGCTCTCACCTGAGTCTGGGTAGTTGGAGCAGTCCAGTCCATGATGTCTGGATCTTGCTCTGCAAGGGTTGAACCTGGCCTCCACCCACAAGGTGGCCCAGGTACACAACCTGACTCTGCCCTATCTGGCACTTGGTGGCCTTGATAGTCAGGCCTGCTTTCTGCAGGGCCTGTAAAACATTTCTGAGGTGGACCAGGTGATCCTCCCAGGTGGAGCTAAAGACAGCAATATCATCTAGATATGCTGCACTATAAGCTTCCAGACCTGTAAGGACTGTATTCACCAACCTCTGAAAAGTGGCAGGTGCATTCTTCAGACCAAAGGGCATCACCACAAATTGATAATGCCCACTAGGGGTTGAGAATGCTGTTTTTGGCTTTGCATCATCAGCTAGTCTGATCTGCCAGTAGCCAGCTGTCAGGTCAAATGTGCTTAGATACTTGGCTGAGGCCAAAGTGTCTATTAGCTCATCTGCCCTAGGTATTGGATGGGCATCAGTCCTAGTGACTGCATTGAGACCACTGTAGTCCACACAAAACCTCATCTCTCTTTTCCCACCATTGGTGTGAGGTTTTGGCACAAGGACCACTGGACTAGCCCAAGGGCTATCTGAGGGCTCAATAACTCCCAACTCCAACATTTTCTGGACTTCTGTCCTGATACAGTCCCTGACATGGTCAGGTTGCCTATAAATCTTATTTTTAATAGGCAGACTGTCCCCAGTGTCCACTTCATGAGTGCACCAGGTGGTCTGACTGGGTGTCAGTGAGAACATGTGTCTGAACTGATTGAGCACCTGTCTGCAATCAGTCTGCTGCTGGGTAGTGAGGCTGCCTGCCAAGGCTACACCATCCACTGACCCATCATCAGGGTTCTGTGAGAGCAGGTCAGGGAGTGGGTCACTCTCTTCCTCCTGTCCCTCATCAGTAGCCATGAGCAAGCCCATGTCTGCCCTGTCCACATATGGTTTTAACCTGTTGACATGGAGAACCCTGTGGGGACTCCTGGGTGTTCCTAGGTCTACTAAGTAGGTAACCTCACCCTTCTGTTCAACAATGGTATGGGGTCCACTCCATTTGTCTTGGAGAGCTGCTGGGGCCACTGGCTCCAACACCCACACCTTCTGTCCTGGCTGGTAAACAGTCAGTACAGCCTTTTGGTCATGCCAGGCTTTTTGAAGTTCCTAGCTAGCCTCAAGGTTTTTAGTTGCCTTTTTCATGTACTCGCCATCCGGGAGCGGAGACCAAGTACATAGTCCACTATGTCTTGCTTTGGGGGCTTGAGAGGTAACTCCCATCCTTCCTTCACCAAGCACAATGGACCCCTGACAGGGTGACCAAACAAAAGTTCAAAAGGGCTGTAGCCAACCCCCTTTTGAGGCACCTCCCTGTATGCAAATAAAAGTCAGGGCAAGAGTATGTCCCATCTTCGCTTAAGCTTTTCTGGGAGCCCTTTAATCATGCCCTTCAAGGTTTTGTTGAATCTCTCAACTAAACCATTGCATTGTGGGTGATAGGGTGTGGTGAACTTGTAAGTCACTCCACACTCCTTACACATTGCTTTCAAGTATCCAGACATAAAGTTAGCACCCCTGTCTGATACCACCTCCTTAGGGAAGCCCACTCTTGAGAAAATTCCCAGGAGGGTCCTTGCCACCACAGGTGCTGTAGTGGTCCTAAGGGGAATAGCCTCTGGGTACCTGGTGGCATGATCCACTACCACCAGGATAAACCTGTGCCCAGATGCTGTTTGGGGATCCATGGGACCAACAATGTCAATCCCCACCCTTCCAAAGGGAACCCCCACCACAGGTAGTGGTATCAGGGGGGCCTTTGTAGTGCCACCTGCCTTGCCACTGGCCTGGCAGGTTACACAGGAGCGACAAAACTCCTTGGTGTCTTCAGACATATGGGGCCAGTGAAAGTGAGGGACAAGTCTGTCCCAAGTCTTGTTCTGGCCCAGGTGACCTGCTAAGGGAATATCATGGGTCAATAGGAAGCCCCTGATCTTCAGAGGTATGACCAACCTCCTGGTAGCACCAGGCTTGGGGTCTCTACACTCTGAGTACAAGAGTCCATCATCCCAATACACTGTATGGGGACCACTAGCTTTCCCAGCAGCCTCAGCAGCAGCTTGCTGTCTGAGGGGTTCAAGAGAGGGGCAGCTCTGCTGCTCCTGGCTCAGATCTGCCCTGGAAGGGCCCCCTGTCCCCAAGAACTCAACCTGGTCAGGTTCAAGCTCCTCTGGGACAGTTCCTTCCTCAGGACTGAGATCATCCCCCTCAAGAGACTGATCTTCCTTCTGAGCCAAGGGGGAAGGCACTGCCTTTACCCTAATACTCCTCTTCTTGGAGGGCACTTGGTCCATTATTCCAGAATCCAAGGCCTGTTCAGTGTTAGACATTTTGCTCTGTGACCTGGTCACAGCAAACACATCTGCAGGGATCCCCAGCATTTCTGCATGGGTCCTGAGCTCCACTTCTGCCCAAGCTGAAGTTCCAAAATCATTCCCAAGCAAGCATTCCACTGGTAGGTTTGCACTCACCACAACCTTCTTAAGGCCAGTTACCCCTCCCCAGGAGAAGTTAACAACTGCCAGAGTATGGTCTGTTCTGACATTGCTAGCATTGGTCACTTGTACATTTCACCAAGTATAATCTGCCCAGGATCCACAAGGTCTTGTGTCACCATGGTGACACTTGCCCCTGTGTCCCTAAATGCCAAAGCCTCTTTTCCATTGATTAAGGGCTGTTGTCTGTACTTGCCCAGATTACTGGGACTCACAGAGGAGGTCACATCCATGCCTCCATCACAGACTAGGACAGCCTGAGTGAGTTCTCTGACTAGGTCAGAGCTCATCTCCTTACCCAGGGTCAACCCTACTAAACCCTTGGCCTGTGTATTCCCACCACCAACTGTAACTGCACTCGGGGGAGCAGGTGCCTTAGGGGCATTGGTGGGGGCTGGAGTAGAGTCTTTGGACTTGGTGCAATCACTGGTCCAGTGGGTCTTTTGCTTACAGACCTTGCACCATGGTTTCCTTTGGCCTTTCCCTTTGTTAGACTGTGAATCCCCACCTGAAGAAGATTTTGGGGGCCTTGTGAAGACTTTTGATCTTTACCCTTCTCCCCACCCTTATCAGAGTTTTTCGAATCTTGCTTCTTAGGGTCACCACCTTGGTTCTGTACCTTCTGCCTCACCCTGGTTCTGACCCATTTGTCTGCCTTCTTTCCCAATTCTTGGGGAGAGGTCAGATCAGAGTCCACCAGGTACTGATGCAACAGCTGATTTTGACAGTTATTAAGAATCTGCTCCCTCATGATAAGATTGTACAATCCTGTGAAGTCACACACCTTACTGCCCATCAACCAGCCTTCCAGAGCCTTAGCAGAACAATCCACATAGTCTACCCAGTCTTGAGTCTGTGCTTTTGGGTGTCTCTGAACTTTAACCTGTATTGTTCAGTTGTTAGGCCAAACCCATCAATCAGAGCACTCTTCAAGACCTTGTAATTGTCAGCATCCTCTTCTCTTACAGTGAGGAGCTTGTCTCTGCCTTTGTCTGCAAAGGAGAGCCACAAAATTGCTGCCCACTGCTCCTGAGGGACCCTCTGTACTTTACAGGCCCTCTCTAGAGCAGTTATCCATTTGTGGATGTCATCCCCACTCTGGTAGGGAGGGACAATCTTGCTCAGGTTTCTATGGTCATAAGACCTTTCCCTATCTTTGGGGAAATTGCTGCCACCATGGGACTCTAGTCCCAACTTTTTCTCTCTCTATAGAGATCTAGGGACTCCCTGTCTATAGCCAACTGCTGTTTTCTGAGTTCAAGCTGGGCTTGCTCATACTGAATCAGTCTCTTCCTCCTGTCATGGGAGGACTCTCTCCTATGAGAAGAGACAGAGGACCCTATTGAGGTGTCAGAGTGGTTAGACTCCTGAGAAGGAGATCTAGACCTTCTGGGCACACTCAGTACTCTTCCTGGGGGGACAAAGGGGAGGTCATTCTGGTCCTCCTCCTCCTCCTCCACAGGAGGAATAGGGTTTTCCAGGACAAGGTCATTTTCACCTTCCTGGCCAGTTTCAGAGGGGGGGGCCTGGGTTTCTTCACCCCTGGCCCCTTCCTCATCTGCTGCCCCACCCTCTCTGCCTACCCCTTCAGACCCTAGGGGCCTGCTGAGATCATCAGCCAGTAACACCTCCTTCAGGTGCTGGGTGCTGGCACTTTTGCCTGCCTTCAACTTCCTAGTATTGCATAATGCTCTCAATTCCAAGAATGGGAGTTTATCATACTTGGAGGGAAGAAGCCCACTGGCTTCTGGCAAGGACTCACTGGGTCCTGGCTTTGAAGACATTACTAGTGAGGTGTGGTGTATGCACTACCTACTCTAGTGTGGCCTACTAAACTCTCTTGAGTTGTAGAAAGGGTGTGCTATCCCTTAGCACACAACTCTAAGTTCAGTAGAATTTACTGTATTACTATGCTTGATTTATATGTACCTTAGGTACCCTTAGTGGTTTTCAGTTGATCAATTCAATTGAGATTATCTGGTAAAACAATAGCAAGCTGGAATCCCACACGCTGCACACCAATGTGAGAAGTTGACCTGGTATATGCTGTCCACTAATTATAGTGGGCACCTTGCACCAGTCCAAACAACCCCTTATTGGAGATAGGTTAAAGACAACCTTTATTGAAAGCTATCCTAGTGGTAGCTATGGAGAGCAGCCTTCAGGCTAAGTCTTGAAGGAATGTAAAGCAGCTTGTTTTACCAGTCTATAATCTCTTGAGTGACCAAATGAAAGAGGACCACACCAGGTATATATTCAAAATATATGTATTTATTGCTAAACACACCCTTCTAGTCTCTTTATGAGGCTAGAGTTCGAAATACATAAGTTATAAGTTAGTTATTAACACTAATAGCACAAATACACGTTTGAGCCCTAGGGGCGTACCAAACCATATACCAATAAAGTGGTATAAGAACCACGACTGAGCTAGACACAAGGCCTAGAGCCTGTAGAAGTGCTTGGACCACAAGGAACCACCCAAGGTAGTGACACAGGGGACCCACGGGGGACGCGTGCAGTGTATGAACACAGCCGCGAATCGCCGTTAACTTCTATGGGGAAAGTCGCGGTTGGAAGTTTAAAGAAAGGGGACACTTAGAGAAGGACTTGGAGCAAACCCCTTTAGAACTAGGTCGTTCTAGAGTCTATACCCACGGGAGCACCGGAGTACTCGAGTTACCTCACCCAGGGAAGCCGGGTGCATAGGTGTCTTTCGGGGTCGGGTTTCGTCGTCGTTTACTATGGCGATCTGCTGCAAAGTGCTGCTGGCGACCAAGTCGAAAGTGTTCGGGTGGATCCAAAGGTGGATCAAAGATCTGAAGAATCTGAAAGCAGAGGGGACAGAGTCTGGGTCACTAGCCAGTGACCAGGAAGGCGATGAGCGAATGCCCACCGATGTCGGGTGCTTCAGGTAGGTTGATGGTCGTCTTGACTCTTCAGCCACGAGGTCCAGGAGGTGTCGACGATGACCAGGAGCTGGAATCGAGCTGTCCCACGACGTCTGTCGCTTGCTGAGGTGTCGGCGACCGGATTGGACCCAACAAGCCTTGGCAACGGCAAGTCTTGTGGAAATAGAAGAAGGACGGTGGTGCAGACCAGCAAGGTCTGAGGGACTCACCCAGCGAAGGTAAGTCAGGGCACGCCTGGAGCAACCAGGGAATCTCAAGCAAGATAAGATTGGCATTGGGGAGGGCCTACTAGCCAACAGACTAGCAACCGTGAAGGAGCCTTGAGTGGATGCACTTGGAGCTGGCTCACAGGACACTCGTGGAGTGGAGGCCAGTGATCTTCGTTGCAGTTGGTGCTGGAGGCGGGGGCTACTCGGAGCCCAAAGCACAACTTCGTGGGAGCCCAGAAAGAGGATACACTTGCAAATGTGCTCGGTGTCCAGGGGTCACGGTTCCACGTTACCCACGACAGCTATGGGCCTCAGCTTTGCTGGGGACTCAGGGCAGGCTCGGGGAAGTCTGGAAATCTACCTCTGGTGATGCAAAGACTTCGGCGTCCGAGCGGGAGCTTTGGCGATGCAGACCGGACAATTGCTTCTTTGGTGCCTGCCAAGCAGGGAGTCACTCCTTGACCCCAAGGGAGATTCTTCAGTCCTCTAATCTTAAAGTAGAGCGTCGAAGGTCCAGGATTCTGTGTCAGAGTTTCGTCCAGGTAAATCTAAAGTCCTAAGGACTGGGGTCCCATACTTATACTAAGGTAGGGGTTGGACATACTCTGTGGACCCACCTATGGGAGGGTCAGGGCAGAGGGGTGGCTACACCCCTTTCCCTTTGTCCAGTTTCGCGCCAGAGCAGGGGCTGGAAGCCCCTGAGCCGGTTTGAACTGGGGTATGCACAGGGACACCAAATGTGCCCCCAGTGCAGGACTTCAAAGCACCAGAGAGTGCTCCCGCCCAGCCCCAATACACACTATCCTGTCTGGGGAGGTGGTTACACCTCCCTGGGACAGGAAACCTATTGTCCAGGCCTCCCCTGCCGGAGTTTCGGTCAGCAGCAGGAGGCCAGACTCGTGTCTGTGGCAGCAGCATCCATTTTGTGATGCCAGGGCTTGGAAAGAAGTTACCGGGCAGGCCGGTGTGTACATGTCTCTCCCTCTAGAAGGGTGGAATGCTACCCCCGCCGCCAGAACTGGCGGGGGGGTAGTATTCCAAGATGTTTAACACCAAACACAACATGTTTCCGTGCAGCCATCCCAAAGTTAGCATTTTAACGCGAGGTTATAATGCGCTTAAGAGTATATGGTCAGGCTGCACTATAAACAGCATCAGAGAAGGGTCTCCGAATGCTGCAGAGGGGCCCTGCTCATGCAGGGGCCCCCTCTCACATAGGAACCACGCACTCTGCCTTCAGGATTGATAAGCCCTGCCATGGGAGTGACTTATAGGTTTATATGTGTGTATGTATGTAGTGATATAGGTAACCTATATCACAGTAAGGGGTGCATGCACCACCTTACCCAGGCTGCAGTAGCAGACCTGTGGTGTCCTTTTGGCTGGCCTTCCAGGGGTGGCACAATACATGCTGCAGCCCCTGGTAGGCCTCTGAGGTACCTATGCCCTGGGTACATAGTATACCATATACTAGGGACTTACAAGGGCACTCAGATTCCAATCAGAGATGTGCCTAAGGCACATGGAAACCATTTTAGAGAGGAAGCAGCTAGGCTGGGGTTCTGATTAGCAGGGCCCCAGCCAGACTAGAAGTCAAAAAACAGTGAAGCATCAGCAAAAAGTGGGGGTACCCATGTGAAGCAGATCCTACTCTCTTACAATGTGTTTGGTATCTGCCCATTGCCCCGTGTGAGGGGGCACGACTCACAGCCCATGGGGTCTGCATTGTGCTCTGCCACCCGACTGCGCCGACTGTCTGCTCTGCTGACAGTGATCAGGTGAAAGGGTCTGACAAGTTCACATGTCGTGCTACATTGCCATGTGTGTACTCTCTTTCCAGCAGTGTGTCCAACTTGGTAACGTTGCCAAACGATGCTGTGCTGCTCCGACCATGGAACTGCATCACCTTGCACAGGTGTGTGTACACACGCGTAGTTCCACGCACATGCATTCAGAGTTCAGACGAAGGCAGACATGTCCTCTGTTGTGGTGGGATATGTGAGCATTCCCCACGATGCTACAAGGTGTTGGGACCAGTGCTGTGGGTGACAATCCGATGTGGCTGCAGGGACGTAGTTACTCGTCCATGAATGCCAGCGCAGCTTCATGGGCAATGTGTTCCAATAGTACGTCGTTGTCGGGTTCAAGGAACACCAGGGTGAGCCAATCCATTAACTGGTCCGGGCAGATGTGCTCAGTCCATGCCGTTTCCCCAATCCGCAACACAGACCAATAGGGGAGCGCCTGGATGTGGTCACTTCACACGTGGAGTTGTGCAATCTCCCATGCGCAACTGCCAGAACATACGCCAAGGATCAGTGCATCCCATGCACGGCTATCCAGGTGACACTCCTGTTCGTGGGCCAACAGGGGGCGCACTGTCAGGTCATAATCCAATTCAGCTACCGTTGCGTTGGATATGCAGACCTCCATGGGCCACTCGAATGTGCATGATCGACAGTGGAACCAGGGCTGGACGCAGGTGACGTAGGCAAGACGGAAACTCAGACGGAAACTGATTCACAACACTGCCATTGGCAGGGATCCCAACAGATGCAGCATTCGTGCACGGTACAGTTCCACGTGACAGGGGTTGTGCATGTGCCCGGGAATGCCGGCCATTGCGTTTGTTGGTCTCGTGGCACCAGCACTCGTCTGACCGGCGGGTGTTTGGTGGACGATATGCCACAGCTCTGGGCAATGAGTCATATGTGTGTGCAACATTTGGACATATGGGTCGTTCTTGACAATGTGTCAAGGGCATCCCTTGCAGGTGTAGGTCGTGCAGGGACAAGTGTGTGTGGGGTGTGGGCAAGTTGGTGTTTCATTAGCGCAGTTCGTGGTGTGGGAGTCGTCGGAGGCTGGTATGGTATCTCACGCAGGGTGTGCCAGCCGCATTCAGGACCAAGGTCGGGGGTTTGGTTGGCCTTCGGCCTTGTGTGTTGAGACAAAGGAGCTTTCATTCCTGATTTTCGTCTGACTACTGCTTGCATGTCTTAATTGTGATGTGGACTTCGCGCTGACTTTGATGCCAGGCCTGTGATTTGGGGTGCGCAGATTTTGAGACACACACAGCTGTTGGCATGTTTGCATGAGCCAAGGGCCTGATTGGCCTTGCGCTCCTTGTTCAGTCTCTCTCTTTCTCTCTGTTTCTTTCTCTCTCTCTCTCTTTCTCTCTCTCCCTGTCCTTTGATGGGTGCCTGACACACCTTCTTATCTTGGATATTGTCTTGCAGGCTGTGAGTCACAGATTGTCCAGGGATGCCCCGCCATGACTCCTCAGAATAGTTGTTTGGTGACGAATTAGTATGTGACATTTTGTTTGGTCTTTCAATTGTGTATGTATGAATCAGGATTTCAGTGCTCACATATATGTTGATTGTTGCAATTGTGCGACATCAGGCGGGTGCTTGTGTTCATGTTTCCGTGCAGTTGATGTGCTGTGTCTTGGTCTGGGGGAGGCGGGGGGTGCCCAGGGTGGGGGGGTGGGGTGTGGTCCTGGGGGTGGTGGCGGTGGGTGTTGTGGCCCTCTTGGGTGTCCGGCACGCATGTTCAGTGGCTCCATGGCATCTGTTGTTCTTCAGGTGTGGCTCGGGCTGGGCTCTCTTTTGTGGTGCAGGTTGTCGTCCCTTTTTACACCAGGTCAGAGCAGGTGTTAGATTCCTGCTGCTAACGCGCCTTATCGCCTGTTTTGTGGTCTTATCGCTGATCGGGCTGGTCATTGAGAATGTTGAGGTGTGGTGTTTTTGCTCGGGAACGCCTACTCTGCATCTCATTAGCGATAGTTGAGGGGGTAATCTGTGGCGATGTTTTTTGTGGCTGCTATCGCGGGTTAAATGGTGTTATGGGCTGTTAACACCAGCTTGTGAATGGTGCGATAAATTTATTGCCACTTTGGCTGCGATGAAGTGCCGCTAACTAGGCGATGTGTCCTTGAGAATATGCCCCTTACAAGCAACATTAAATCATGTGAAATGTTATGGACATTGAAACCTGTAATCTTATATTCAACAAAATATATTCAAACAAACAGATAACAATTATATATATGAGTCCAAAAGGTGCAAAACACATTAGCAACAACTAACTGAAAATCAAAATGAGATTTAGGTTTAGTTACAAATTCAAAAGTGTAACATACCAGTCTCCACTCCACCAGGGATTCCTGTCAAGCCTTCAGGATGTAGGATCTGCACAACCTTCTCCTCCAAGGGAGAAATTTGTAAGGGGGGCTGGGAGAACCACCACCAGACCTCTGGGCCTCCACATGATGCTTGGAGGCCAGGGAGCACACTCTCCCCCGCAGGTTGTTCGACCTCTTCCTAAGGCCCTCCTATGTGTGCAAGTTCTTTGCTACAGCATTCACTCTGTCAACTATTCTAGCCCACATTTGCCTTTTCTGAGAAATGGTTGTATTTTGTACTTGGACTCCAAACAATTGTGGCTCTGCTCTAATAATTTCATTCACCATGACTGACAATTCTCTCTCTGTAAAATGGTGATTTCTCCTCCCTGCCGTTATCAAACAAACAAAATTAAAAACATTGTTATGACCTCCAAGAAAATAAGTGAGAGAAGCAATAAGGGACAAGAAACAGAGAATGCCCAAAATAAAAATCTGATTTACTGGCAAGAGTTCTACTTGAAAATGTTGTGGTGCAGTGGAATGGCAAAGGATCATGGTCTGAAATGGAGTGTTTCATAGTGTGGTAGGCAGGTGAACACAATTAGCCAAAACACATCAGGTGTGTGATGCTAGCATCCATCGTACAGCCACAGGAGTAGTACAATGTTGAACGCGTCCCACGTCGGCATCACACCATCGGCAACCCGCCGCTAGAACACCGCCAGCACAACTGTAACATCTAAATAGGCTCGAAGCGATCCCGCCGCCCTGACGGCAATGGAGAAATGTTAGCCAGCAGAGAAGTCCGCTGCGTCGACTCCGGTGAACCATTTATGCGACGGAAAACACTCTGTCGACGTGGACGGCGATGCAGCTAGCACATTTCTAAACAGGGCGGGAAGGATTCCATCAGCTTGGCGGAGTACTTGTAAACTCTGCCGCAGTGGGACAACAGGAGTCCCATCGCAATCTAAATCAGACTCTAACTGCGTTTAGATTGCACAAGCAAACTAAGGGCCTGATTTAAATCTCGGCGGAAGAGTTACTCTGTCACAACGGTGAAGGATATCCCGTTCGGCGAAATATAAATCCCATTATATCCTATGTGATTTATATTTCAGCAGATGGGATATCCTTCACCATTGTGACAGAGTAACCCATACGCTGAGATCTAAATCAGGCCCTAACATCCATAACCTTGGGAAGTAAAGTTGTTTTTGTGAACTCAACCCACAAAAAACCTCTTTCCTGAGGGAATCATGTTTTATATCATTATTGGATCTTTTATAGTACCCATTTCACCTCTGCCCCTCATCCTATTGGACCTGCTCCCTTTCCTGTTTACAGCAGACTTGACTATTTTTCCATCACGATTTGTGATTAATTTGTTCAGCGGTCTTCCTTAAGGCCATTGTGAGCTGCCATGTTCACGTTCACACCCCGTCCCAATTTAGGGGACCCACACAAGTGGCAGATTAATGGTATTACTACAGACCCTATTATGAATATTGAGGTAACACCAACAGGGCTGGTAACTCCCATTACCAGTCCCATCAGAAATACATAATCAACAGATTTTCTGTGGACGCAACATGGGGGCTCCAGCTGCTCTATACAGAGAAAAATTCACAGTTGATCTCTGAGAAAGAATGAAATATTAACAGTGGATTCAGACCCAGAAGTACTGATTCCCCCATAATTTCTCATTTTTCAGTGGAACCTTAGATTTTGTTTTGTATTCCAGAAACTCTGCACCACTGGAGTTGCCAATACCCCCAGAACCAGCAACTAATGGGAGTCAGATGTTTCTGGGTATTACTGTGGCTTTATCAGGCCATTCGAGTTTTGAAATCTTAAATTGATAATATCAATCAATCAATCAATCAGGGGGTTTATAAAGCGCACTACTCACCCGTGAGGGTCTCAAGGCGCTGGGGGGGGGGAGGGCAGCTCCGGATCAGTCGAAGAGCCAGGTCTTGAGGTCCTTCCTGAGGGTGTGCAGGGTTGGCGAGCGTCTGATGTTTACGGGGAGCTCGTTAAAGGTCTTGGCTGCGAGGTAGGAGAAAGCTCTCCCACCTGTTCTGTTTCTGTGGATGCGGAGGACCTCTGCCAGGGCGAGGTCGGCAGAGCGGAGGTTCCTCTTGGGTACGTGGAAGGATACTCTCTCATTGAGGTATTTGGGTCTGATGTTGTAGAGGGATTTGTATTCGTGGGTGAGGAGTTTGAAGGTGACCCTTTTCTCGACGGGGAGCCAGTGGAGGTCTCGCAGGTGTTGGGTCATGTGTTTGTGGTGCAGAGTTCCGAGGACGAGTCTGGCAGCGGCGTTCTGGATGGTCTGGAGTCGGTGTAGTAGAGTTCTGTTGATTCCGTCGTACAAGGCGTTGCCGTAGTCCAGTCTTCTGGTTATGAGTGCGTGGGTGACGGTCTTTCTGTAGTCGGGGGGGATCCACTTAAAAGTTTTGCAGAGGATGCGCAGACAGGCAGTTGAAGCTAGTGGAGGCGACGGTGTTGATCTGGCGATTCATGGAGAGGGAAGAGTAGAGGATGATGCCGAGGTTGCGTGCGTGGTCAGTAGGAGTGGGTGGATTCCCGAGGGCAGAGGGCCACCAGGTGTTGTCCCAGGCGGAGGTTCAGGATCCGAGGATGAGGACCTCGGTCTTCTCTGAGTTGAGCTTCAAGCAGCTGTCTGTCATCCAGGCTGCCACGTTCTTCATTACTTCCTGGAAGCAGAGTCTGGTGTCTTCGGGATTCTTTGTGAGTGAGAGGATGAGCTGAGTGTCGTCGGCATAGGATAAAATGCTGAGCCCATGCTGTCTGACGATGGCGGCGAGGGGCGCCATGTAGATGTTGAAGAGCGTGGGGCTGAGAGATGAGCCTTGGGGTACTCCGCAGTTGATATAGGTGGGTTCGGAGAGGAACGGTGGGAGTCTGATCCTCTGGGTTCTGCTGGAGAGAAAGGATCGGATCCAGTCGAGGGCGGTTCTTTGTATTCCTGCGTCGTGAAGTCTGGCTGCGAGGGTGCGATGTGAGATGGTGTCGAAGGCTGAGGAGAGGTCTAGGAGGATGAGGGCCGCGGTGTGTCCCTGGTCGAGTAGCAAGCGGATGTCGTCGGTGGCGGCAAGGAGAGCGGTCTCGGTGCTGTGGTTGCTGCGGAATCCAGACTGGGAGGCGTCTAGGATGGAGTTCTCTTCGATGAAGGTGGTCAGCTGGGCGTCCACGAGTCTCTCGGTGACTTTGGCCGCGAAGGGGAGGAGAGCGATGGGCCGGTAGTTTTTCAGGTCCGTTGGGTCGGCTGTGAGTTTCTTGAGGAGGGGTTTTACCTCCGCCCGTTTCCAGTCGTCTGGGAAGATGCCGGACATGAAGGAGGCGTTGATGGTGCATCCCAGTTCGGGTGCGATGGCGGCAGCGGCTCTGTGGAATATGTGCGGTGGGCAGGGGTCCGTGGGGGCTCCTGAGTGGGTTTTCTACATGGTAGTTGTGATGTGTTCGATGGTAGCGGGGTTCCAGGTCATGATGGTTGGCCTGTCGGCAGCATTGGGGGGGGCGGTGTTGTCCGGCATTGGTTCGTTGAAATTGTCGTAGAGAGCCTTGATCTTCAGGTGGAA
This sequence comes from Calotriton arnoldi, assembly GCA_963921515.1. Taxonomy (NCBI): domain Eukaryota; kingdom Metazoa; phylum Chordata; class Amphibia; order Caudata; family Salamandridae; genus Calotriton; species Calotriton arnoldi. Next base: position 3,199,098 of record CAWUFW010000623.1, read on the forward strand.
GTATGAGCTGAGCTTGTCGCAGAGTTGCTGGGAAGGTGTGACGTCCGTGGCTTCGCTGGGGGGTTTTGTGAACTGCTGCATGACGTTGAATAGTTCCTTGGCGTTGGTTGAGTTGGTCTGGACTTTGTCTCTTATGAAGGTCCATTTGGTTTCCCTTATGCGCTGCTGATATTCCTTCTGGGCACTCCTGTGGTTGTTCCGTGCTTCCGTCGTTTTCTGGTTTCGCTAGGATTTCTCTAGGCGTCTGCAAGAGCGTATGGCTTCCTGTATTTCAGTGGTGAACCAGGCGGCCTTCAGCGGGCATTGTTTGGCGGGGTGTCGGAGGGGTGCAAGTTTGTCGGTGCAGCGGGAGATCCAGCGGTGAAGTTCTGTGGCTGCGGAGTTGGTGTCGATCGTGGTGCTGGGGGTGTCTTAGAGGAGGGTGGTGGTGAGGAGTTCCTCTGTGACCTTGCTCCAGTTTCTTTGTGGCGGTTGCGGGGTGGGCTTGGGTGCGGTGGTGGTGTTGAATGTAAAATGGACAAAGTGGTGGTCAGTCCAGAGAGGCTGGGTGGTGTGGCTGAACCTGATGTTTGTTCCTCCCGCAAAGATAGGGTCGAGGGTGTGTCCAGCTCTGTGTGAGGGCGTGTTGACCAGCTGCTTCAGTCCAAGGATGGCGAGGTTGTCGAGGAGAGCGGTGGTGTCGGGGTCGGTGCGGTTGTCGAGGTGGAAGTTCAGGTCCCCGAGTAGAATGTAGTCCATGGAGGTGATTGTGTGGGGTGCGGCGAGCTCGGCTATGGAGGTTGCGGACTGGGTGCGAGGTCCCGGCGGTCTGTAGATGAGGGTGCCCCTTAGCATGGTCCTGGGGCCGGTCTGGATCTGGAAGTTGAGGTGTTCTGTGTTGGAGTGGGGGTCGCTCGTGCTTGACGTGGAGAGGCAGAGGGGGGTCTTGTGAGCGATGGCGAGTCCTCCTCCTGGGTGGTGGGGGCAGTCCTTTCTCTGGATCTTGTAGCCGTCGGGGATGGCAGTGGCGATATCAGGGCCGGAGGTGGCTTTGGTCCAGGTTTCAGTGAAGAAGGCGACGTCAGGCGAGATTGTGTCAATCAGGTCCCAGATCTCTACGGCGTGTCGGTGAATGGAGTGCACGTTGAGGAGGATGCAAGTCAGGGTGTCGGTGGTGCCTGCGTCAGGCAGGCCTTCGGCGGTAGTGGGGGTCTTGTAGACGGTGAAGGATCTGCGGCAGGCTCTGCACGAGAACTCTCTTTGGGTGGTGTTCGGAGAGGATCTTACGCAGTCGGTGTGTCTTCCAAAATTGAGTGCGTTGAGGATGGTAGAGTCGTAGCGGTGGGACCTGGGAGAGCCAGGGTTCCTGGCGCTGGTCGCGTTCGGGTCGCGGACGGGTGCAGACGGGCTTGCCTTAGGCGCGCGCGCTGCATGCGTCCGCTGCGCGACCGCGCAGCAGTATGCATTAAATAGGGGAGGGACGCTCAGCTGGGAGGCGGGAAACGGGCGCGGGTAGAGGGGAGGGGCCCGGACAGCAGTGGCGGGAAGCGGGAGAAGGGGACGGCGCGAGGGGGCAAAAGTACAGTTATGGAGGAAAATAAATACCAGTAATTACAACAGAAATAAAAGACAGATGCAATGCAGGCAGAAACACAAATAACCCTGAATAACAATACTCAGAGGCAGCAGCCTCGAACACCCAAGGCAGGGGGCTCAGCGGCAGCGACGTAGAGCAGGAGCGTTCGGGGAGAGTGCAGGCCTGTGACCGAGGCCCAGGTCTTACGAGCGCTCCCCCGCAGCGGTCTGCATTAAATAGGGGAGGGGAGGGACGCTCAGCTGGGAGGCGGGAAATGGGCGCTTGTAGAGGGTAGGGGCCGGGACAGCAGTGGCGGGAAGCGGGAGAAGGGGACGGCGAGAGGGGGCAAAAGTACAGTTATGGAGGAAAATAAATACCAGTAATTACAACAGAAATAAAAGACAGATGCAATGCAGGCAGAAACACAAATAACCCTGAATAACAATACTCAGAGGCAGCAGCCTCGAACATCCAAGGCAGGGGGCTCAGCGGCAGCGACATAGAGCAGGAGCTGTCGGGGAGAGTGCAGGCCTGTGACCGAGGTCCAGGTCTTACAAGCGCTCCCCCGCAGTGGTCTGCATTAAATAGGGGAGGGGAGGGACGCTCAGCTGGGAGGCGGGAAACGGGCGCTGGTAGAGAGGAGGGGCCGGGACAGCAGTGGCGGGAAGCGGGAGAATATGTGGACAGCAGTGTTACTGCACCAGTTTCCGCATGTTTTTCCCACATTCTGGCCTATTTTCATGCATATTTTGGATTTTGGACCAAAATGGGATTATCAACACACTTTTCGTTGGGTCCTAATGCACTAGCAGGCTTGTGACGCGTGTCAATGTTTTTTTCTCCTCGCGAAAATCTCTCCTTACCTGTTTGCTACTCCATGACATCTAAGAAGTGATTATTATAGCAACTACATTACTCTTAATACTGTAGGCTTCCCTAAGGAAATCTAAGTTGATATTATCATTTATTGGTTTAACTTATGTGATAAATGTTACATGTAAGGGAATTGGTGGGAGGGAAGAATCCACATATCATGCGAATGGTGTATTTGAGTTTCCTTTTCTAATGTGTCTACTTGTTTTTTTCTATTTATTGATACAGAGGACCAATAGGTTTAAAGAGTCATGTGCATTCAATTATCATATAAAGAGGATCAAATGTTATGTACCGTGACAGATACAGAAAATCACAAAATGCACGGAATCCAATGCATTCAAGAAAACCTTTGATATTTCAGACCTTAAATCATGTGTATCACGAGGTGCCTCCACCTCAAAATACATCTTACAGCGTTAGTATATCCCTTGCAGCTTATTACATTATTGGTTCTGGAGACTGCTCAGCAATGCCTAGGTGTGGGGGTCTTTTAAAATTATCCATCAAGAGAGCCAGAAGTCCCTACATCTACCGGAATCAGTGAAGACCATCAGTCAATAGTACTCCACAACTTGCTGCATCAGTCTTGACAGACGGCTTCTGGCTCAGCTGACCTACCCAATCAAGCTGTCCCTGCCAGCTGAGTTGTGTTCAAATGCAACAAATAGAGATGATAGCCAGCCCGAATTGCCTTACAGCCTCCTACGACAGCCCAGTCACATGGCAATTGTCTCCACTGACCTTCTCTGTTGATAATTGCTCCCTAGCTCCTTTTCCAACACTTAGCTAAGCCCTTCCCTGCTAAGAGAGGAATAAAACAAGGAAGTCACCAGTGTGGGCCTATTTGGACCTAGACAAATTTATGGCCCGAAACCCTTCCTCCCAGTAAACCACCCAACATGTACCTTACAAGTCACAATCCATATACCATGTCCAATCAATACACTTAGATCCAGACCATGTTTGCACACATTTATATCTCACCCACTTGGAAAATACCCAGATCAGCACTCAAGTCCTCCTCATGATCATCAGTACACTGCAATGCACCACATACATTGCAAACATCACTGTAGGTTACAACCTAAGTGCACTCCTCATCACAAAATCACGCACACCCCTACACTGCAGATATTCTCATTCTTATTTGATAAAGTATCCAAAGCTTCAAAAATGCTCAAAGTATAGGTGAATGATTGGAGTCAACTACAAGTCTATCTGGCCTTGCACTAGTAATGAACCAGCATACAGTGATGGCTGGTGACATTTGAAAGTGGTGAGGCGTAAAACAATTGTCGTACTTCACTGCGGCGAGCGAGCGAAAAAAGAGTGGGCAAATGGTGCATTTTCAAGCAAACCAGAAGGTGTGAAGAACAGCTCAGTCAATACTACTGTTAAGAGTTGTGGGAGTTAAGAAAACTTATAGAAGTTTGACACATAATGAGAATGCTCTGGGAATATGGAACTAAAATGAACAACAATTTACTGGTACCGCAGTAGCACAACTATTCTTAATCATACTAGATAGAACCACAAGCTAACATGTACAATACCATTGATCCAGCGCGATATTAGCAAACAGCATTCATACACTAGATACTCACTTGGGCCCATACATTCATACTATGCTAATACTTACGCTGGGGGTGTCAGTTGTTATTCTTTATCAAAATCCCTGCTACCAATTACCTTCCGATTGAAGAGTAATGACTTACCAATGAATCCTTTGCTAATTGGGAAGTTTAAAATGAGTGACATTCATTACAGTACATAATCCTGAAATAACCACTGAGTCAGGAAGTTTTAAAATGTTTATCTAAAGATTTAGCAAAGTAAATACAGAACCACATGATACTTAATCGCATATCAAGGATGAAGCATAGAATAATAATTATTGATTAATGACGGTCCCTCAGAAAGGAGAAGATAGAGACAGCAGCGCAACTAAAGGTTGCATTTATATTTACCTAAGTGCGAGAACCAAACCCCTTGGCCAAGGAGTTGGAAAAGAATAGGACCCAGGAAGGATGAAGAGCAAAGACCTCCTCCAGGTTCAGGACAGGACCGGTGACCTCTCTACAACGACGCCTGCGTCGTTCCCCTCTCTGATACTCGGCTTCTCCTCGATTCTCCCGTGCCTTTCTTCTAATGGACTCCGCCGCCCCCTCCTCAGGACCTCTCTGGACAGCGGTTCAGTCTGCAATCGATCAGCTTGGCAGTCTGGAGCTAGAAGCGCGTCAGCATGTACGCTTGTTCTCTCTGGTCCTCTGCTCTCTTGCAGCATCTCCTTCTAACTAATTAGCTAATTCTATATCTATTATACCCTTCTACGCCCATGTACCTCCCCTTAATGTTGCCAAAATATGGGACCACTACTTCTGATTGGACAGGGACAGGGGTTGATTCTCACACCATATGATTTTAGTTCGAATTCTGAAGACCATTGTTTTAAAATACCGCCCATCAAATTTAATACATTGGCTTTATTTCCCACCCGTCTCACGACAAAGTTTATTCATTCTCCATATACATTGTTGCAAGTTTGGCAAGAACACATGAATATATCAATATCGGCCATTAGGTTGCGGCCTTGGACGACGTCCAGGTTGACTTCATCTTTATTCTTTGGCAGCCAAGCAGGACACATGCGCAGAATCATTGTCTCTCGAGTTTCAGTTCACCAACCCCAGGCCCAAGTTTACGAACTAATAAAAGTCAAAGAAGAAAATATTAAAATCACAAATAAAATGTTTCACTGTATACCCACTCTTTCTACTCTATCCCCATTTACTTATAAATTCTATCCCGCATTAGTAGCGTTAAGAAAACGACAATTTAATAATAACACAAGAGCAAGCTGAAGCATGTGAAAACATCAAGCAGCCATTTTAATGTACACTGCGCAGAAGCAGGAGTTTCCCACCAAGCAAAGAAAGACGTCACAACACGTGATATGGTTGAGACATGTAAAGTTTCCACGCTTTAGCGGCCATTTTAGAAAAAGACAAGCGTTACTTGTTAGTTAGAACACATAGGCAAGCTTCCTTGCTATTCATGTAGTGTATGCAAAGTTAATATAAACAATACAAGATTAATAAATTAATACTGTGACGAGATTGCATTCGAGCAAGTCTCATTTGTGAGTCCTTGCTCCATCAATCCCCTCTCTGATGGCGTTTAAGAGCCATCAAAATACTACCCTCAATCAGATGCCAACTTCTAGCAAATAGTTTCATTCTCATTTTTACACTTTCTATTTTTAACATCCCCTTTCAATTTCTTGTATAATTCACTTCTCAACTCCTCAAGTTCAATTTCGTCAAACTTTCTCTTCTTTCCTTTTCCTGTCACATTATATGATCCATTCTTTCTACAACATTTGCACCATATTATTATCGTCAGTATTATTATTGCTATCCCTGCTAAGGGTACTAATATTTGACCTACAAGTCCTTTCCCTACATTAGCAAACCAGGTACCAATTGACGCAATACTACTTGTCAATCTTTCCCATACACTGTCAACTTCCAGTGGTTTTAATTCTTTCTCAAGTTTTGTTATATTCTGTATATATGTTCCAATTTCTGCACTTTTATCAGGTATGTAAGTGCAACAGTGTTTCGTCTTCAATAATTTACAGACTCCGCCCTCTTTTGCCAAAATAATGTCAAGAGCAAGTCGATTTTGCATAACCATAGATCTAATCGCAACCGTCTCCGCATTAATCATTAAAAATCCTCCAGCAGTATCTGTTGATAAGCGATCAACCACTGTAGACAATTTACATATTTTCCTTGAGTTCAGAATTATTCCCACTGAAGGTATCAATGCACCAAATATATCACCTACAATTTCAGAAAAACTAGTTCTTTTACTACGTGTTAATTCACCATTATTTTCATTGCTCCCAGTGTTTCTTTTTACGTGGCATATTTTTGGAAATACTATTCCAAAATAACAACTTCCATACCACCGTGCAGGAAGCCTAAAGTAAGCCTTATTCCCACACACATAATAGATTTCAGGAAAAACTGAATCTGTTCCTCCTTTGATTCCCCAACCTCCAAGAATTAAGACATTGTGTTCACATTCACTGGTACCAATGAAAACATTGTTATAATCAGTCTTTAATCTATGTAGACAAATTTTCCCTGTCTTTACAAAATCCAGAGCCATAGCAGCTTGAGCCTTGCCAGGTGTATAACTCCCTTCTTTCTCAGCCCAAGGTGGCAAATGAGCCTTATGCTCAGAAGCTTTCTTTTGAAAATCTTGTCTTCTATCTTCTACTAAGTTCAAAAATATCTTTTCTTCTTCATGTAAAGAACATGTTAGATTGTGTCTATGTGCATGTGTTATGTCTATTGATTTCATTGTTAAGAAAAATTCTCCCATAAACTGTGCGTCTTGACTACTAAGCACTGGGTTCATACTCTTTCGAATCGGAACCTCAGAAAATATCACATCTATGTTTGAATAATAATATTGAAGTCACCCTGTTCTATAAAATAAACTAGATAAAACACTACATGATATGCCATATGTTAATGGTAGGTGGTGATATGTTAACCCTTCTGCTACTGATTCAGGTAACTTCATACAGACATAACAATTACTAACTTCCATGGTGTCTACATATTGAAACAATAACTTTGTGAAAACATTTAGAATAGTGTCGTTATCAGTTATTTCATGATGAAATTCTGGTTCATTTTCTGCCATTAGTTCTACTCTATTACCCTTTAAGTGTGCTGTCCTTCCCTTAGTTTCGTTATTAATCTTTTTATCCATTATCATAAGGTAAGGAACTGCTACGATCAGGACTAACCATACTATAAGCACCATTACTAGACTACATATGCATATTGCACAGCATCTTTTACAACATCTCTGTTTTGGTCTCCCAGCAACTCTATCATCAGGCATTTCGACAAGGAAGATTGCTCTTCTTATCTGTTTTCGCTTTTCTTTATATTATTATTTCACTTAGTCAAGGTGGTCTTGTTTCTTTCTCATATGTCAGTTCTGTACTTGTTCCTTCGTCGCCACTTTCACTTGACTCTGAACTTTCGTAATCTTCAAGAATGATGTAAGTCCAATCAGGACCCTTGAATTTCTTATTCACAAGTTTCAGTCTTTTACTTCTTCTTTTCTCAGTTTTATTTTCTTGTTCGGTTTGGCTTGTTACTTCATTTACTTGATCTGGATCTTCACTTCTGGTTCTTATGTGGTATTTTATTCTTTTAATGACACTAGGCCAATGATCACCTTTTCTTGCTTTCTTTGTTTGCACTGTTTCTTTATTTTTGTCTTCAGCAATCTCTTTATTTTCACTGTTTAACACCTTTTCGTTTTCTGCAATTACTGTTTTTCTTACTTGCTCTTTTTCTGGCCTTATTGGTTTTTCTTCCGCAGCTCCTCCGTGAGTTTCCAATATTTGACCTTGTTCTTTGTTTATTTCTTCATGTTCATGTTTCTCGAGATCTTTTTCTTCTGTGTACTTTTCTGGATCTAACTGGTTCTGATCAGGGCTTATTGCACTTTGTACTTCTGCAGCCTGACCGGATTCTTCTAAACCTGTCTGTCCCTGCTCAAAATTTGTTGATTCTTCGTTAATTTGAGCCCAATTTCCTCTCCCTATCTGGTCCTGCTCAGGTTCCTTTATTGTATCTTCTTCTTTTCCCTGAGCTGCTTCTTCTTCACCTATCTGATCTTCTTCAATTTCTTCCAATCTTGTTTGACTTCTCGTTCTGTGGTAAACTTCAGGAATTTCTACCACTGGTATCCAGTCCTGACTTGTGCTCGGTTGTTCTTCTGCAGCTTCTCTTGAATCTCGGGCCTGAGATTCTTCAGCTGGGCAACCTTCAGCTTCCTCAGTGATTGATGCTGACTGAGGATTTTCTTCTTCAGGGTCTGGTACTCTTTTGGTGTGGCTTACATGAATCCAATTAGGAAATCCTGCACACTTCACTGCTGTATTGGTAGTCAGTATGACCTGACAAGGTTTTCCCCATCTAGGTGATAGACACGTCTCTCTGGTGTGATTCTTCACTACCACCCAATCACCAGGATTCAGATCATGTTCTTGTTCAGGCTGCCTCGAAACTGCGTCTTCCCCAACCTGATGAGAGACAGAACGCACTAGGTCAGCCAATCCTTTGCTATAATCCAGAACCATATCATCAGATATATTCAGCAGTTTGTTTATGGGAACATGTGCTTGTCTCATTGCTCTTCCCATCATTATCTCGTGTGGGCTCAATCCCGTATTTCTATCGGGAATGCTTCTGAGTCCCATTAAGACAAGTGGCAATGCATCTGGCCACTCCAATGATGTTGATGCACACATTTTTCCCAGTCTGGATTTTATTGTACCATTCAATTGTTCAACCACTCCAGAAGCCTCTGGACGATATGCACAGTGCAATTTTTGTTCAATTTGGAATGCTTCGCAGATTATTTGGATCACTTCACTGTTAAAATGTTTTCCTCTATCTGATTCCAAAGTTACTGGGAAACCAAACCTAGGAATGAGTTCTCGTAGTAACAGCTTTGCGACTGTAATGCTGTCACTCCTCCTGGTAGGGTAAGCCTCCACCCACTTTGAAAACAGACACACTATGACCAGTACATATTTCAACCCTCTGCATGGTGGTAACTGTATAAAGTCGAACTGTAGTCTTATAAATGGTCCTTCTGCCTTTCTAATTTTTCCAAACCCAATTATTGTTTTTCTTCCTGGATTATGCATTTGGCAAGTCAAACATCTCTGGCAAAGGCTCTCTGCTACAGCCCTGAACTTGGGATTGTACCAGTTCTGTCTGAAAAGCCTAATCATTGCATCTCTTCCTATGTGTGTGTCTCCATGATACATCCTGGCCATTTGAGAGAGCAGACAGTCAGGCATGACTGGTCTGCCATCAGCACAAATCCACACTTCGTCATCTCTTCTTTGGGAACAACCCACCTTGACCCATATTTTCTTCTCACTTTCATCAGCATCATCTTGCAATCTTCTAACATCATTCCATGTTTCAGGTGGCATATACAGCATAAGTTGGCAGCTGATTCCCATTCTTTCCACCCTTTTATTGACTGACAATCTATTTCTGGCACAATGTTGAGCCACAAGATCTGCATATCGGTTGCCGATTACCACCCAGTCATCTCCTGACTGGTGTGCGGCACACTTCACCACAGCCAATTCTTTTGGTGATTGTATTGCTTCCAGCAATTCCCTTACAAACTGTCCATTTTTAATGGGGGATCCTGAAGAAGTCATGAAATCCCTCTGCATCCATAGTTGGCCAAAATCATGCACAACCCCGTAACCATATTGGCTATCTGTAAATATAGTTACTTTTTGATTCCTCCCAATTTTGCAAGCTTTTATCAAAGCAATGAATTCAGCTAATTGTGCAGATTTTACTCCTGGTAAATAGGATGCTTCGACTATTCCAGTTAATTCACATACTGCATATGCTGCAGTCAGTTTACCATCTTCATGCCTCTGGCATGAACCATCAACAAACAGCTCCCTGTCTGGCTTCCTTAGGGGCAATTCCTGAATGTCAGGATGTGGTTTTGTGCATAACTCTGTGACTTGTAAACAATCATGTTCTTCTTCTCTCATCTTTAATTTCCTCATGATATGGGTCTGGTAGTAAGGTAGCGGGATTTACTATTGTGCACCTCACTATGGTCACATTTTCAGCACCCATTATTATTCTCTCATATTTAGTCAGCCTACTAGGAGTAAGATGCTGAGTTTGAGTTCTTGTCAACAGAATCACAACCGCATGTGGAACATAGACCTTCACAGGATGTCCCATCACAATTGACTCACTTTGTTCAATGCTCAAACAAGTAGCCGCTACTGCTTTTAAGCAGCCTGGCAACGCTGCTGCCACTGGATCCAATGTAGCAGAAAAATATGCTATAGGACGTCTGTCTAGACCATGTCTTTGAGTTAAGACTGAAAGTGCACAATTTTCTCTCTCATGACAGAACAATGCAAAGCTTTTCTTATAGTCGGGCATGCCTAGGGCTGGTGCTGAACACAGAGCATTTCTCAATTTTACAAAGGCTCCTACGCTCTCATCATCCCACTCAACTGGGTCCTTTGCCTTCTTTTTTGTCATTTGTATTAGGGGCTTTGCTAATAAGGAAAATCCTAGTATCCATTGTCGACAGTAACCTACTATTCCTAGGAACATTCTAACTTCTCTTTGGGTTACAGGCATTTGCATTTTCTTAATCAATTTTACTCTTTCCGAGGTTATTCTTCTTCTTCCCCTCTCAATTTGGTGTCCCAGATATTTAACTGCTGTTGTACAGAACTGCAATTTTTCTGGTGAGACTTTATGTCCTTCTTCAGCCAAATGATTTAATAGTGCTATGGAATCAACAACACAGTCCTCTCTGGTGTTCGATGCCACCAGTAAGTCATCGATATATTGCACTAGGACTGAGCTTCCTGGCATCACTAGTTTTTCAAGGCACTTTTTCAGTATCTGATTAAAGATAGAAGGACTTTCCGTGTACCCCTGAGGAACACCATTCCATACATAGACTTTGTTCTCAAATTTAAATGAAAAAAGATACTGGCTGTCTGGGTGCAATGGTATTGAAAAGAACGCTTGGCATAAATCAATCACTGTGAACCATCCTGCACTCCAAGGGATCTGGTATAGAATTACTGCAGGATTTGGCACTATAGGACAACATGGTTCCACAATCTTATTTATTTTCCGCAGGTCTTGAACAATCCTATATTTTCCGCTAGGTTTCTTTAAACCCATTATTGGTGAATTACATGGGCTACTCATTACTTCTTTTAGTATGTTTTGTTCTACCATTCGATTGATTTCTTCAATGACTCCTATCTTTACTTCTGCACTCATTTTGTACTGTCTAGTATTTGGGAAAATCGCACCTTCTTTTACAGTAATTTTAACTGGGTCTATTTTGGCCATAAGTCCTACTTCTTTTCCTGTGAAATCCCATACTATGGGGTTTACTGTAGTTTTTAATTCTTCTGGCAGCTCATCTTTTGTTATTAACGAAAACATTTCATCTACTTCTGTACCTTGTTTTGCAATCATAAACTTATATACATGATCTTCATCTGGAGTCTGGACTGCCACACCATCCGGTGTGCAGAAAATTGTGCAATTCATTTTACACAACAAATCTCTGCCCAATACATTTACTGGACTAGAATCACACACTACAAATTGATGCATTTCTCTAAAATTTCCAATTTTAACTTCCATTGGTTCAGTAAGAGGTGTTCTAATCTTTCGATTAGCTACTCCCACTACTTGGATAGCTTCTCCAGAGAGAGGAAGGTCTGTAATGTCTGCTGTTCTCACAGTAGACCGGGTAGCACCAGTGTCCAAAAGAAAAGTAATATCATTACCTTTCACATTCCCTTCAACATATGGACCTGACTGATCTACCGGTAAGGATGCGCCAAGTACGCACTCCTTCTCCCCCTCTCCTAGGCACCGTCATGAACTGTATTGACAGAAATCGTCCTGTAAAAGAAACTGTGATGTTACATAATCATTCTTACCACTTCCTCCTTGATATCCGACGTCTGTACCGTGCTTTGCTCTGCTTACATTACCCTGAATAGGTGCAGGTGGCAACTGACTCTGAGGATTTACACCCTGCTGTGAGTCATTCTGCGTCTGTGGATTTAAATTTTGATTTGGGCCATTATTATTCCGAATCTTTTTACATTCATCCTTCCAATGCCCCAATTTTCCGCATCCATGACAAGGAAATTTCTTTTTAGCTACTTCTCTACTCATTCGTCCTCTCACTTTTCCACCATTCCCAGTGTCGCCATTCGTTCCAGAATCCTTTCCTTGATTTTCACTCGGATTATCCAAATTAATTCCCTGTTTCTCTGCCATTTTCACCTGTGCCCACATTACTTTTTCCTGCAATTTCTTGTGCCTATCCTCAATATCGTCTCCACAGTATTTTGCATATTTCAAAATTTCGTCGATCGGTTTCCCTTGCCAACACAACATGTGTTCTTTAATCATCTGACAAATCTCTGGCTTCAGACCATAGACAAATTGATAAACAAACTGACTCATGTTCTTATCTCCAATGTCCTCAAATCCACTATACTGCTTAAATACCTGCAATAAACGCTCATAATAGGCGTGTACCGATTTACTGGCTTCTTGGGTGGTTCGGTCTATTTTCACCCAATCCGTTTCTTTCGGTGGTATTTTGCCTTTCAGGTAAGTTATCACCTGCTGATACTTTTTCATTACATCATTTGACGGGGCACCTGTCTTTGGATCTCTAGGATACTCTTCACTTGGCCAATCAACTGTAATTTTACAATCTGTCCACAAATCGGCAGGTACCACTATGTCAAACAAACCATCCAAATCCTTCAACAATACCTTTGACACCTTCACAAACCTCTCAACCTGCTTGTACCATTCAATTGGTTTTACTCTCAACTTTGGAAAATCATTCGTAAATGACAAAATATCCTGTCTGCTCCATGGGACATGTACATATCCCCCTCCTGGAACTTCTCGCATCGGATACATTTGATCTGTCTTCCCTGTTTCCTTCATTAAATATTCAGAGGCTGTTCTACTGGATCGTGCCTCTTCCTTTTTCTTTGCCCATCGAACTCTCCATTTATCTAGATCTCCCCATTTTTGCAAGACTGTCATTAACTCCTTTACTTGTAACTTTCTTCCAGAGGCATTCATATTTTCTAAATCTTTGTCTGAAAAATCTGCTCTATAGGGTTTCTGCAACACCTTTGATCTCCCTATTTCAATTCCCATCTGCAGAGCTAAATCTGATAATTTTTCATGGAATATTTTTACATTTCTGGTGATACTTCTGCATACGAACAATAATTCTTCTTCATCGTAAGCATTTAGGCGATCTAACCCCACATTTCCTGCTATTATTTCTTCTAATTCAACTTTTAATTTAAAAATATCCAAACTTTTTGGAGGTGTACACTACTGATCTGATCCTTGTGCCCACCTTTCTAAGTCTTCTGGACTAACTACGGTGACACTTTTTGCTCCCGATGAAGTTATTAAGTTTATATCTTTCGAACACCCAGGAGTAGTTCTTCTGGGAGTACTATTGACAGAATCCCGAATTGGTAAATCCATTAATGATATCGTTGATTCACAATCACTAAAATGATCCTCAACCATTACTACTGCTTCAGGTTTTGGAACATTCACAGGAGTAGGCATAACTAACGGTGGAGGATAGTTTCCTTTGTCACTATATATTGGGACTACTGGACCAATTGTTACAGGTATGGTCAACGAGTCAGGATGTACTTTTATCTGTGTTATTTTCTGTATTAATTCTGCTCTGGTCTTCTCTAGGGCTTCTTTTTCTTTATCGTGAAGTATCCTACTAGGTGTGAAATCATGCATTACCTGTGGTACTAATGGAGTTTTCAACGGGGGTGCACTTGGGGTGCATCCACCTGCCCCTTCCTGATATGGTGGGGGGTTCTTTAATATCTCTTCCATAAATTCATCTTCAGAATCTCCATTTCTCATTAAGTGTTTTGTCTTTTCTATGCATTTTCTCCCTAACAGTTCTTCTGCTGTCAGTATTGGATATAATCCTTCTGTAAGCATTGCCCTCCTCCACTGTTTCATCTGACCGTCCCTAGACTCATGTTGGTTTCTGGGGAAAAATCCTCGATAACCCCTATTACTCCTGGATCGGTCACGCTCAAATGCCTCGGTTTCCCATTCCTCTAAGGCTTCGTATTGAGTTAATCTAGGTCTGGGTTCTAAATCATTCATTCTCAATCTCAAATTTTGAAGAATCCTTCCATTGAAGGTGCCATTTTCGGGAAATGCTAATATCCCATCCTTTTTGGTATATTCTATCCAATTCTCTATCCATACACAAGTATGATAACCTCTCTCCATCATCATGAATGAAGCGGGCGTTTTAGCTGGTGGAATGATAATTCCTTCCCTAGTTTTGATTGGTTTATCCTTTTTAAAATAGTTCTTAATCTTTTGCAGAAAGGACATTTTTCTCTTCTCTCCGTACATCTTGGGTAAAACTCGATGTATAAAATTATTCTGCAAAGCCTAAATATCTCCTATCCGGTCGAGTTCCTGTTAAAGTTGGATCGCGTTTTAACATGCAATCTCTATCCACTAAGATTTTAGCTTCTATGATATCAACCAATCAAGTGTCTGCTAACTTTTATTTCTGAACCAATCCTAGCGCGGCCTTTCTGTGACGTTAGTCTGTCAACCCCTCCTTCACAATCTGCGCTTCTCTGTCCCTCGCTGATTTCCACCAATCCCAGCGCGGCACCTGTGACGTCAGTACTGCTCCTGACTACTCACCCCTCCTTTACAAGAGTCGTTCCACATCCGCTATTTCAACCAATCCCAGCGCGGCGTTTGTGACGTCAGCTCCCTCTCCGGCAGCTGACCCTCCCTTTACAAATTCGTACGCAAAAACTTAATTTTCTCTACTTTTATTAAAATTCAGTAACAACATAAAACATTCGCTAAAGTGCCAGTTTCTCTAATTTTAGAAAAAGATAGTTTCTCTCACACTTAGTAAAACCTTTCCGTTTACTAAACATACACTACGAGTAAAACCCTTCCGTTTACTCTTCACACAAGCTCCAGAAGTACCTGTTACTTCTTCAATGTTACCCTTTCTAGGTGATATAACATCAAATTTTTACCAGCGTACTCCTTTGCTATTACTCACACGTATAGAGTCCCTAACCAGTACTGATAGTCCTGCTTAACTTTTCAGTACTATTTCTGCCTGACAGATAACCTCACTGCAGTATGGCTTCCACTTACCATCCGCTATTCAATTTTCCCCGGGGAATTCTGGACAACATAAAACAAACTTTGAATACACGGATGTTAGTTCATAAAAATAAAATTCTCATTACCCAATTAACAAAGTAAAACCATCCTCTGATAACCAGAAAACTGATCCAGCGCGATATTAGCAAACAGCATTCATACACTAGATACTCACTTGGGCCCATACATTCATACTATGCTAATACTTACGCTGGGGTGTCAGTTGTTACTCTTTATCAAAATCCCTGCTACCAATTACCTTCCGATTGAAGAGTAATGACTTACCAATGAATCCTTTGCTAATTGGAAAGTTTAAAATGAGTGACATTCATTACAGTACATAATCCTGAAATAACCACTGAGTCAGGAAGTTTTAAAATGTTCATCTAAAGATTTAGCAGAGTAAATACAGAACCACATGGTACTTAATCGCATATCAAGGATGAAGCATAGAATAATAATTATTGATTAATGACGGTCCCTCAGAAAGGAGAAGATAGAGACAGCAGCGCAACTAAAGGTTGCATTTATATTTACCTAAGTGCGAGAACCAAACCCCTTGGCCAAGGAGTTGGAAAATAATAGGACCCAGGAAGGATGAAGAGCAAAGACCTCCTCCAGGTTCAGGACAGGACCGGTGACCTCTCTACAACGACGCCTGCGTCGTTCCCCTCTCTGATACTCGGCTTCTCCTCGATTCTCCCGTGCCTTTCTTCTAATGGACTCCGCCGCCCCCTCCTCAGGACCTCTCTGGACAGCGGTTCAGTCTGCAATCGATCAGCTTGGCAGTCTGGAGCTAGAAGCGCGTCAGCATGTACGCTTGTTCTCTCTGGTCCTCTGCTCTCTTGCAGCATCTCCTTCTAACTAATTAGCTAATTCTATATCTATTATACCCTTCTACGCCCATGTACCTCCCCTTAATGTTGCCAAAATATGGGACCACTACTTCTGATTGGACAGGGACAGGGGGTTGATTCTCACACCATATGATTTTAGTTCGAATTCTGAAGACCATTGTTTTAAAATACCGCCCATCAAATTTAATACATTGGCTTTATTTCCCACCCGTCTCACGACAAAGTTTATTCATTCTCCATATACATAGTTGCAAGTTTGGCAAGAACACATGAATATATCAATATCGGCCATTAGGTTGCGGCCTTGGACGACGTCCAGGTTGACTTCATCTTTATTCTTTGGCAGCCAAGCAGGACACATGCGCAGAATCATTGTCTCTCGAGTTTCAGTTCACCAACCCCAGGCCCACGTTTACGAACTAATAAAAGTCAAAGAAGAAAATATTAAAATCACGAATAAAATGTTTCACTGTATACCCACTCTTTCTACTCTATCCCCATTTACTTATAAATTCTATCCCGCATTAGTAGCGTTAAGAAAACGACAATTTAATAATAACACAAGAGCAAGCTGAAGCATGTGAAAACATCAAGCAGCCATTTTAATGCACACTGCGCAGAAGCAGGAGTTTCCCACCAAGCAAAGAAAGACGTCACAACACGTGATATGGTTGAGACATGCGCAGTAAAGTTCCCGCGCTTTAGCGGCCATTTTAGAAAAAGACAAGCGTTACTTGTTAGTTAGAACACATAGGCAAGCTTCCTTGCTATTCGTGTAGTGTATGCAAAGTTAATATAAACAATACAAGATTAATAAATTAATACTGTGAGGAGATTGCATTCGAGCAAGTCTCATTTATGAGTCCTTGCTCCATCACCATGATTGACAGGGTGATGCATTTACTTGGACACTAGTGCTTAGTATGTGCTCGCACTAATAAAACTTATTAGAACTGTTTTTTACCTTCCCGACATACACATGCATCAATACTAAAGAGGAGCAAGCAGTCAACAATATTGGAGCAATTCTGACTTCCCTCATTGTCATGGCCCCTACTCAACATTGTGAAATGCGTGTTCCTCTTTAGGGGGTATTTAATGCAAATTAAGTAGCTTTTCTTTGCAGCACCCGGAGGTTGAGTAACTTCGTCAGTGTCAAGCACTAAGTGGCTATGTCACTAGTTATTCTCATTCACGCCTGACCATCACCATGGATACATAACAGTGTGCCTTTCTCTGAGTTTAAACTGTAGGGGAGTGCCCATTCCAGCGACCGAGGGTGGTGCCTGTGTATTTAATAGCAGTGATGCAATGCTTTCTTTGCAGCAACAAATGATGGATGGAATGTTGAATAAATCAAACATTCTTCCCCAGTCAAGAGATCTGGGTTAAATCCATCATTCTTTTGCTCACTATGCCACCCCAGTTTGGACCCAGCCATATGCAAATCAGTGATGAGTTATAGGAAACTGTTTACTAATCAGGCCATGAGAGAAAAGGTTCTAGCGGTGACAGTAATAGCTTGCATGCACCTACAAGCTGGGCTGTGCCCTAATACACAAATGGCAATAGTAATCTCAAAGAACCATGTTTTACAACTTGCGTGTAGATAGGCACAGTAATAATTCTGTGGCCAATTCTAGTTAAATCCATATCTGCAGAAATTAAAGCAGCTGTGACAGATGGCAGGGTTTACTTATTTTTGATGTTGATCAGGGATTACCACAACAACCTCTTGTACACTCTTTTCAGCTTACCATGTCAGGAACTATGTAAATGAAAGAGGGCAGTGGTAGTTATCCTGTCCTTATTTTGGCACAGACCTTGACAGTTTTGTTTTTATGACTTCATATATGTATGCCTTGAAGAAATGCATTGCTTTACTGGCCAAAACACGTTTCACCTGGATCTGTTTTTGAAGAAAACGACAATTTAATAATAACACAAGAGCAAGCTGAAGCATGTGAAAACATCAAGCAGCCATTTTAATGTACACTGCGCAGAAGCAGGAGTTTCCCACCAAGCAAAGAAAGACGTCACAACACGTGATATGGTTGAGACATGTAAAGTTTCCGCGCTTTAGCGGCCATTTTAGAAAAAGACAAGCGTTACTTGTTAGTTAGAACACATAGGCAAGCTTCCTTGCTATTCATGTAGTGTATGCAAAGTTAATATAAACAATACAAGATTAATAAATTAATACTGTGACGAGATTGCATTCGAGCAAGTCTCATTTGTGAGTCCTTGCTCCATCAATCCCCTCTCTGATGGCGTTTAAGAGCCATCAAAATACTACCCTCAATCAGATGCCAACTTCTAGCAAATAGTTTCATTCTCATTTTTACACTTTCTATTTTTAACATCCCCTTTCAATTTCTTGTATAATTCACTTCTCAACTCCTCAAGTTCAATTTCGTCAAACTTTCTCTTCTTTCCTTTTCCTGTCACATTATATGATCCATTCTTTCTACAACATTTGCACCATATTATTATCGTCAGTATTATTATTGCTATCCCTGCTAAGGGTACTAATATTTGACCTACAAGTCCTTTCCCTACATTAGCAAACCAGGTACCAATTGACGCAATACTACTTGTCAATCTTTCCCATACACTGTCAACTTCCAGTGGTTTTAATTCTTTTTCAAGTTTTGTTATATTCTGTATATATGTTCCAATTTCTGCACTTTTATCAGGTATGTAAGTGCAACAGTGTTTCGTCTTCAATAATTTACAGACTCCGCCCTCTTTTGCCAAAATAATGTCAAGAGCAAGTCGATTTTGCATAACCATAGATCTAATCGCAACCGTCTCCGCATTAATCATTAAAAATCCTCCAGCAGTATCTGTTGATAAGCGATCAACCACTGTAGACAATTTACATATTTTCCTTGAGTTCAGAATTATTCCCACTGAAGGTATCAATGCACCAAATATATCACCTACAATTTCAGAAAAACTAGTTCTTTTACTACGTGTTAATTCACCATTATTTTCATTGCTCCCAGTGTTTCTTTTTACGTGGCATATTTTTGGAAATACTATTCCAAAATAACAACTTCCATACCACCGTGCAGGAAGCCTAAAGTAAGCCTTATTCCCACACACATAATAGATTTCAGGAAAAACTGAATCTGTTCCTCCTTTGATTCCCCAACCTCCAAGAATTAAGACATTGTGTTCACATTCACTGGTACCAATGAAAACATTGTTATAATCAGTCTTTAATCTATGTAGACAAATTTTCCCTGTCTTTACAAAATCCAGAGCCATAGCAGCTTGAGCCTTGCCAGGTGTATAACTCCCTTCTTTCTCAGCCCAAGGTGGCAAATGAGCCTTATGCTCAGAAGCTTTCTTTTGAAAATCTTGTCTTCTATCTTCTACTAAGTTCAAAAATATCTTTTCTTCTTCATGTAAAGAACATGTTAGATTGTGTCTATGTGCATGTGTTATGTCTATTGATTTCATTGTTAAGAAAAATTCTCCCATAAACTGTGCGTCTTGACTACTAAGCACTGGGTTCATACTCTTTCGAATCGGAACCTCAGAAAATATCACATCTATGTTTGAATAATAATATTGAAGTCACCCTGTTCTATAAAATAAACTAGATAAAACACTACATGATATGCCATATGTTAATGGTAGGTGGTGATATGTTAACCCTTCTGCTACTGATTCAGGTAACTTCATACAGACATAACAATTACTAACTTCCATGGTGTCTACATATTGAAACAATAACTTTGTGAAAACATTTAGAATAGTGTCGTTATCAGTTATTTCATGATGAAATTCTGGTTCATTTTCTGCCATTAGTTCTACTCTATTACCCTTTAAGTGTGCTGTCCTTCCCTTAGTTTCGTTATTAATCTTTTTATCCATTATCATAAGGTAAGGAACTGCTACGATCAGGACTAACCATACTATAAGCACCATTACTAGACTACATATGCATATTGCACAGCATCTTTTACAACATCTCTGTTTTGGTCTCCCAGCAACTCTATCATCAGGCATTTCGACAAGGAAGATTGCTCTTCTTATCTGTTTTCGCTTTTCTTTATATTATTATTTCACTTAGTCAAGGTGGTCTTGTTTCTTTCTCATATGTCAGTTCTGTACTTGTTCCTTCGTCGCCACTTTCACTTGACTCTGAACTTTCGTAATCTTCAAGAATGATGTAAGTCCAATCAGGACCCTTGAATTTCTTATTCACAAGTTTCAGTCTTTTACTTCTTCTTTTCTCAGTTTTATTTTCTTGTTCGGTTTGGCTTGTTACTTCATTTACTTGATCTGGATCTTCACTTCTGGTTCTTATGTGGTATTTTATTCTTTTAATGACACTAGGCCAATGATCACCTTTTCTTGCTTTCTTTGTTTGCACTGTTTCTTTATTTTTGTCTTCAGCAATCTCTTTATTTTCACTGTTTAACACCTTTTCGTTTTCTGCAATTACTGTTTTTCTTACTTGCTCTTTTTCTGGCCTTATTGGTTTTTCTTCCGCAGCTCCTCCGTGAGTTTCCAATATTTGACCTTGTTCTTTGTTTATTTCTTCATGTTCATGTTTCTCGAGGTCTTTTTCTTCTGTGTACTTTTCTGGATCTAACTGGTTCTGATCAGGGCTTATTGCACTTTGTACTTCTGCAGCCTGACCGGATTCTTCTAAACCTATCTGTCCCTGCTCAAAATTTGTTGATTCTTCGTTAATTTGAGCCCAATTTCCTCTCCCTATCTGGTCCTGCTCAGGTTCCTTTATTGTATCTTCTTCTTTTCCCTGAGCTGCTTCTTCTTCACCTATCTGATCTTCTTCAATTTCTTCCAATCTTGTTTGACTTCTCGTTCTGTGGTAAACTTCAGGAATTTCTACCACTGGTATCCAGTCCTGACTTGTGCTCGGTTGTTCTTCTGCAGCTTCTCTTGAATCTCGGGCCTGAGATTCTTCAGCTGGGCAACCTTCAGCTTCCTCAGTGATTGATGCTGACTGAGGATTTTCTTCTTCAGGGTCTGGTACTCTTTTGGTGTGGCTTACATGAATCCAATTAGGAAATCCTGCACACTTCACTGCTGTATTGGTAGTCAGTATGACCTGACAAGGTTTTCCCCATCTAGGTGATAGACACGTCTCTCTGGTGTGATTCTTCACTACCACCCAATCACCAGGATTCAGATCATGTTCTTGTTCAGGCTGCCTCGAAACTGCGTCTTCCCCAACCTGATGAGAGACAGAACGCACTAGGTCAGCCAATCCTTTGCTATAATCCAGAACCATATCATCAGATATATTCAGCAGTTTGTTTATGGGAACATGTGCTTGTCTCATTGCTCTTCCCATCATTATCTCGTGTGGGCTCAATCCCGTATTTCTATCGGGAATGCTTCTGAGTCCCATTAAGACAAGTGGCAATGCATCTGGCCACTCCAATGATGTTGATGCACACATTTTTCCCAGTCTGGATTTTATTGTACCATTCAATTGTTCAACCACTCCAGAAGCCTCTGGACGATATGCACAGTGCAATTTTTGTTCAATTTGGAATGCTTCGCAGATTATTTGGATCACTTCACTGTTAAAATGTTTTCCTCTATCTGATTCCAAAGTTACTGGGAAACCAAACCTAGGAATGAGTTCTCGTAGTAACAGCTTTGCGACTGTAATGCTGTCACTCCTCCTGGTAGGGTAAGCCTCCACCCACTTTGAAAACAGACACACTATGACCAGTACATATTTCAACCCTCTGCATGGTGGTAACTGTATAAAGTCGAACTGTAGTCTTATAAATGGTCCTTCTGCCTTTCTAATTTTTCCAAACCCAATTATTGTTTTTCTTCCTGGATTATGCATTTAGCAAGTCAAACATCTCTGGCAAAGGCTCTCTGCTACAGCCCTGAACTTGGGATTGTACCAGTTCTGTCTGAAAAGCCTAATCATTGCATCTCTTCCTATGTGTGTGTCTCCATGATACATCCTGGCCATTTGAGAGAGCAGACAGTCAGGCATGACTGGTCTGCCATCAGCACAAATCCACACTTCGTCATCTCTTCTTTGGGAACAACCCACCTTGACCCATATTTTCTTCTCACTTTCATCAGCATCATCTTGCAATCTTCTAACATCATTCCATGTTTCAGGTGGCATATACAGCATAAGTTGGCAGCTGATTCCCATTCTTTCCACCCTTTTATTGACTGACAATCTATTTCTGGCACAATGTTGAGCCACAAGATCTGCATATCGGTTGCCGATTACCACCCAGTCATCTCCTGACTGGTGTGCGGCACACTTCACCACAGCCAATTCTTTTGGTGATTGTATTGCTTCCAGCAATTCCCTTACAAACTGTCCATTTTTAATGGGGGATCCTGAAGAAGTCATGAAATCCCTCTGCATCCATAGTTGGCCAAAATCATGCACAACCCCGTAACCATATTGGCTATCTGTAAATATAGTTACTTTTTGATTCCTCCCAATTTTGCAAGCTTTTATCAAAGCAATGAATTCAGCTAATTGTGCAGATTTTACTCCTGGTAAATAGGATGCTTCGACTATTCCAGTTAATTCACATACTGCATATGCTGCAGTCAGTTTACCATCTTCATGCCTCTGGCATGAACCATCAACAAACAGCTCCCTGTCTGGCTTCCTTAGGGGCAATTCCTGAATGTCAGGATGTGGTTTTGTGCATAACTCTGTGACTTGTAAACAATCATGTTCTTCTTCATCTTTAATTTCCTCATGATATGGGTCTGGTAGTAAGGTAGCGGGATTTACTATTGTGCACCTCACTATGGTCACATTTTCAGCACCCATTATTATTCTCTCATATTTAGTCAGCCTACTAGGAGTAAGATGCTGAGTTTGAGTTCTTGTCAACAGAATCACAACCGCATGTGGAACATAGACCTTCACAGGATGTCCCATCACAATTGACTCACTTTGTTCAATGCTCAAACAAGTAGCCGCTACTGCTTTTAAGCAGCCTGGCAACGCTGCTGCCACTGGATCCAATGTAGCAGAAAAATATGCTATAGGACGTCTGTCTAGACCATGTCTTTGAGTTAAGACTGAAAGTGCACAATTTTCTCTCTCATGACAGAACAATGCAAAGCTTTTCTTATAATCGGGCATGCCTAGGGCTGGTGCTGAACACAGAGCATTTCTCAATTTTACAAAGGCTCCTACGCTCTCATCATCCCACTCAACTGGGTCCTTTGCCTTCTTTTTTGTCATTTGTATTAGGGGCTTTGCTAATAAGGAAAATCCTAGTATCCATTGTCGACAGTAACCTACTATTCCTAGGAACATTCTAACTTCTCTTTGGGTTACAGGCATTTGCATTTTCTTAATCAATTTTACTCTTTCCGAGGTTATTCTTCTTCTTCCCCTCTCAATTTGGTGTCCCAGATATTTAACTGCTGTTGTACAGAACTGCAATTTTTCTGGTGAGACTTTATGTCCTTCTTCAGCCAAATGATTTAATAGTGCTATGGAATCAACAACACAGTCCTCTCTGGTGTTCGATGCCGCCAGTAAGTCATCGATATATTGCACTAGGACTGAGCTTCCTGGCATCACTAGTTTTTCAAGGCACTTTTTCAGTATCTGATTAAAGATAGAAGGACTTTCCGTGTACCCCTGAGGAACACCATTCCATACATAGACTTTGTTCTCAAATTTAAATGAAAAAAGATACTGGCTGTCTGGGTGCAATGGTATTGAAAAGAACGCTTGGCATAAATCAATCACTGTGAACCATCCTGCACTCCAAGGGATCTGGTATAGAATTACTGCAGGATTTGGCACTATAGGACAACATGGTTCCACAATCTTATTTATTTTCCGCAGGTCTTGAACAATCCTATATTTTCCGCTAGGTTTCTTTAAACCCATTATTGGTGAATTACATGGGCTACTCATTACTTCTTTTAGTATGTTTTGTTCTACCATTCGATTGATTTCTTCAATGACTCCTATCTTTACTTCTGCACTCATTTTGTACTGTCTAGTATTTGGGAAAATCGCACCTTCTTTTACAGTAATTTTAACTGGGTCTATTTTGGCCATAAGTCCTACTTCTTTTCCTGTGAAATCCCATACTATGGGGTTTACTGTAGTTTTTAATTCTTCTGGCAGCTCATCTTTTGTTATTAACGAAAACATTTCATCTACTTCTGTACCTTGTTTTGCAATCATAAACTTATATACATGATCTTCATCTGGAGTCTGGACTGCCACACCATCCGGTGTGCAGAAAATTGTGCAATTCATTTTACACAACAAATCTCTACCCAATACATTTACTGGACTAGAATCACACACTACAAATTGATGCATTTCTCTAAAATTTCCAATTTTAACTTCCATTGGTTCAGTAAGAGGTGTTCTAATCTTTCGATTAGCTACTCCCACTACTTGGATAGCTTCTCCAGAGAGAGGAAGGTCTGTAATGTCTGCTGTTCTCACAGTAGACCGGGTAGCACCAGTGTCCAAAAGAAAAGTAATATCATTACCTTTCACATTCCCTTCAACATATGGACCTGACTGATCTACCGGTAAGGATGCGCCAAGTACGCACTCCTTCTCCCCCTCTCCTAGGCACCGTCATGAACTGTATTGACAGAAATCGTCCTGTAAAAGAAACTGTGATGTTACATAATCATTCTTACCACTTCCTCCTTGATATCCGACGTCTGTACCGTGCTTTGCTCTGCTTACATTACCCTGAATAGGTGCAGGTGGCAACTGACTCTGAGGATTTACACCCTGCTGTGAGTCATTCTGCGTCTGTGGATTTAAATTTTGTTTTGGGCCATTATTATTCCGAATCTTTTTACATTCATCCTTCCAATGCCCCAATTTTCCGCATCCATGACAAGGAAATTTCTTTTTAGCTACTTCTCTACTCATTCGTCCTCTCACTTTTCCACCATTCCCAGTGTCGCCATTCGTTCCAGAATCCTTTCCTTGATTTTCACTCGGATTATCCAAATTAATTCCCTGTTTCTCTGCCATTTTCACCTGTGCCCACATTACTTTTTCCTGCAATTTTTTGTGCCTATCCCCAATATCGTCTCCACAGTATTTTGCATATTTCAAAATTTCGTCGATCGGTTTCCCTTGCCAACACAACATGTGTTCTTTAATCATCTGACAAATCTCTGGCTTCAGACCATAGACAAATTGATAAACAAACTGACTCATGTTCTTATCTCCAATGTCCTCAAATCCACTATACTGCTTAAATACCTGCAATAAACGCTCATAATAGGCGTGTACCGATTTACTGGCTTCTTGGGTGGTTCGGTCTATTTTCACCCAATCCGTTTCTTTCGGTGGTATTTTGCCTTTCAGGTAGGTTATCACCTGCTGATACTTTTTCATTACATCATTTGACGGGGCACCTGTCTTTGGATCTCTAGGATACTCTTCACTTGGCCAATCAACTGTAATTTTACAATCTGTCCACAAATCGGCAGGTACCACTATGTCAAACAAACCATCCAAATCCTTCAACAATACCTTTGACACCTTCACAAACCTCTCAACCTGCTTGTACCATTCAATTGGTTTTACTCTCAACTTTGGAAAATCATTCGTAAATGACAAAATATCCTGTCTGCTCCATGGGACATGTACATATCCCCCTCCTGGAACTTCTCGCATCGGATACATTTGATCTGTCTTCCCTGTTTCCTTCATTAAATATTCAGAGGCTGTTCTACTGGATCGTGCCTCTTCCTTTTTCTTTGCCCATCGAACTCTCCATTTATCTAGATCTCCCCATTTTTGCAAGACTGTCATTAACTCCTTTACTTGTAACTTTCTTCCAGAGGCATTCATATTTTCTAAATCTTTGTCTGAAAAATCTGCTCTATAGGGTTTCTGCAACACCTTTGATCTCCCTATTTCAATTCCCATCTGCAGAGCTAAATCTGATAATTTTTCATGGAATATTTTTACATTTCTGGTGATACTTCTGCATACGAACAATAATTCTTCTTCATCGTAAGCATTTAGGCGATCTAACCCCACATTTCCTGCTATTATTTCTTCTAATTCAACTTTTAATTTAAAAATATCCAAACTTTTTGGAGGTGTACACTACTGATCTGATCCTTGTGCCCACCTTTCTAAGTCTTCTGGACTAACTACGGTGACACTTTTTGCTCCCGATGAAGTTATTAAGTTTATATCTTTCGAACACCCAGGAGTAGTTCTTCTGGGAGTACTATTGACAGAATCCCGAATTGGTAAATCCATTAATGATATCGTTGATTCACAATCACTAAAATGATCCTCAACCATTACTACTGCTTCAGGTTTTGGAACATTCACAGGAGTAGGCATAACTAACGGTGGAGGATAGTTTCCTTTGTCACTATATATTGGGACTACTGGACCAATTGTTACAGGTATGGTCAACGAGTCAGGATGTACTTTTATCTGTGTTATTTTCTGTATTAATTCTGCTCTGGTCTTCTCTAGGGCTTCTTTTTCTTTATCGTGAAGTATCCTACTAGGTGTGAAATCATGCATTACCTGTGGTACTAATGGAGTTTTCAACGGGGGTGCACTTGGGGTGCATCCACCTGCCCCTTCCTGATATGGTGGGGGGTTCTTTAATATCTCTTCCATAAATTCATCTTCAGAATCTCCATTTCTCATTAAGTGTTTTGTCTTTTCTATGCATTTTCTCCCTAACAGTTCTTCTGCTGTCAGTATTGGATATAATCCTTCTGTAAGCATTGCCCTCCTCCACTGTTTCATCTGACCGTCCCTAGACTCATGTTGGTTTCTGGGGAAAAATCCTCGATAACCCCTATTACTCCTGGATCGGTCACGCTCAAATGCCTCGGTTTCCCATTCCTCTAAGGCTTCGTATTGAGTTAATCTAGGTCTGGGTTCTAAATCATTCATTCTCAATCTCAAATTTTGAAGAATCCTTCCATTGAAGGTGCCATTTTCGGGAAATGCTAATATCCCATCCTTTTTGGTATATTCTATCCAATTCTCTATCCATACACAAGTATGATAACCTCTCTCCATCATCATGAATGAAGCGGGCGTTTTAGCTGGTGGAATGATAATTCCTTCCCTAGTTTTGATTGGTTTATCCTTTTTAAAATAGTTCTTAATCTTTTGCAGAAAGGACATTTTTCTCTTCTCTCCGTACATCTTGGGTAAAACTTGATGTATAAAATTATTCTGCAAAGCCTAAATATCTCCTATCCGGTCGAGTTCCTGTTAAAGTTGGATCGCGTTTTAACATGCAATCTCTATCCACTAAGATTTTAGCTTCTATGATATCAACCAATCAAGTGTCTGCTAACTTTTATTTCTGAACCAATCCTAGCGCGGCCTTTCTGTGACGTTAGTCTGTCAACCCCTCCTTCACAATCTGCGCTTCTCTGTCCCTCGCTGATTTCCACCAATCCCAGCGCGGCACCTGTGACGTCAGTACTGCTCCTGACTACTCACCCCTCCTTTACAAGAGTCGTTCCACATCCGCTATTTCAACCAATCCCAGCGCGGCGTTTGTGACGTCAGCTCCCTCTCCGGCAGCTGACCCTCCCTTTACAAATTCGTACGCAAAAACTTAATTTTCTCTACTTTTTTAAAATTCAGTAACAACATAAAACATTCGCTAAAGTGCCAGTTTCTCTAATTTTAGAAAAAGATAGTTTCTCTCACACTTAGTAAAACCTTTCCGTTTACTAAACATACACTACGAGTAAAACCCTTCCGTTTACTCTTCACACAAGCTCCAGAAGTACCTGTTACTTCTTCAATGTTACCCTTTCTAGGTGATATAACATCAAATTTTTACCAGCGTACTCCTTTGCTATTACTCACACGTATAGAGTCCCTAACCAGTACTGATAGTCCTGCTTAACTTTTCAGTACTATTTCTGCCTGACAGATAACCTCACTGCAGTATGGCTTCCACTTACCATCCGCTATTCAATTTTCCCCGGGGAATTCTGGACAACATAAAACAAACTTTGAATACACGGATGTTAGTTCATAAAAATAAAATTCTCATTACCCAATTAACAAAGTAAAACCATCCTCTGATAACCAGAAAACTGATCCAGCGCGATATTAGCAAACAGCATTCATACACTAGATACTCACTTGGGCCCATACATTCATACTATGCTAATACTTACGCTGGGGGTGTCAGTTGTTACTCTTTATCAAAATCCCTGCTACCAATTACCTTCCGATTGAAGAGTAATGACTTACCAATGAATCCTTTGCTAATTGGAAAGTTTAAAATGAGTGACATTCATTACAGTACATAATCCTGAAATAACCACTGAGTCAGGAAGTTTTAAAATGTTCATCTAAAGATTTAGCAGAGTAAATACAGAACCACATGGTACTTAATCGCATATCAAGGATGAAGCATAGAATAATAATTATTGATTAATGACGGTCCCTCAGAAAGGAGAAGATAGAGACAGCAGCGCAACTAAAGGTTGCATTTATATTTACCTAAGTGCGAGAACCAAACCCCTTGGCCAAGGAGTTGGAAAATAATAGGACCCAGGAAGGATGAAGAGCAAAGACCTCCTCCAGGTTCAGGACAGGACCGGTGACCTCTCTACAACGACGCCTGCGTCGTTCCCCTCTCTGATACTCGGCTTCTCCTCGATTCTCCCGTGCCTTTCTTCTAATGGACTCCGCCGCCCCCTCCTCAGGACCTCTCTGGACAGCGGTTCAGTCTGCAATCGATCAGCTTGGCAGTCTGGAGCTAGAAGCGCGTCAGCATGTACGCTTGTTCTCTCTGGTCCTCTGCTCTCTTGCAGCATCTCCTTCTAACTAATTAGCTAATTCTATATCTATTATACCCTTCTACGCCCATGTACCTCCCCTTAATGTTGCCAAAATATGGGACCACTACTTCTGATTGGACAGGGACAGGGGGTTGATTCTCACACCATATGATTTTAGTTCGAATTCTGAAGACCATTGTTTTAAAATACCGCCCATCAAATTTAATACATTGGCTTTATTTCCCACCCGTCTCACGACAAAGTTTATTCATTCTCCATATACATAGTTGCAAGTTTGGCAAGAACACATGAATATATCAATATCGGCCATTAGGTTGCGGCCTTGGACGACGTCCAGGTTGACTTCATCTTTATTCTTTGGCAGCCAAGCAGGACACATGCGCAGAATCATTGTCTCTCGAGTTTCAGTTCACCAACCCCAGGCCCACGTTTACGAACTAATAAAAGTCAAAGAAGAAAATATTAAAATCACGAATAAAATGTTTCACTGTATACCCACTCTTTCTACTCTATCCCCATTTACTTATAAATTCTATCCCGCATTAGTAGCGTTAAGAAAACGACAATTTAATAATAACACAAGAGCAAGCTGAAGCATGTGAAAACATCAAGCAGCCATTTTAATGCACACTGCGCAGAAGCAGGAGTTTCCCACCAAGCAAAGAAAGACGTCACAACACGTGATATGGTTGAGACATGCGCAGTAAAGTTCCCGCGCTTTAGCGGCCATTTTAGAAAAAGACAAGCGTTACTTGTTAGTTAGAACACATAGGCAAGCTTCCTTGCTATTCGTGTAGTGTATGCAAAGTTAATATAAACAATACAAGATTAATAAATTAATACTGTGAGGAGATTGCATTCGAGCAAGTCTCATTTATGAGTCCTTGCTCCATCACCATGATTGACAGGGTGATGCATTTACTTGGACACTAGTGCTTAGTATGTGCTCGCACTAATAAAACTTATTAGAACTGTTTTTACCTTCCCGACATACACATGCATCAATACTAAAGAGGAGCAAGCAGTCAACAATATTGGAGCAATTCTGACTTCCTCATTGTCATGGCCCCTACTCAACATTGTGAAATGCGTGTTCCTCTTTAGGGGTATTTAATGCAAATTAAGTAGCTTTTCTTTGCAGCACCCGGAGGTTGAGTAACTTCGTCAGTGTCAAGCACTAAGTGGCTATGTCACTAGTTATTCTCATTCACGCCTGACCATCACCATGGATACATAACAGTGTGCCTTTCTCTGAGTTTAAACTGTAGGGGAGTGCCCATTCCAGCGACCGAGGGTGGTGCCTGTGTATTTAATAGCAGTGATGCAATGCTTTCTTTGCAGCAACAAATGATGGATGGAATGTTGAATAAATCAAACATTCTTCCCCAGTCAAGAGATCTGGGTTAAATCCATCATTCTTTTGCTCACTATGCCACCCCAGTTTGGACCCAGCCATATGCAAATCAGTGATGAGTTATAGGAAACTGTTTACTAATCAGGCCATGAGAGAAAAGGTTCTAGCGGTGACAGTAATAGCTTGCATGCACCTACAAGCTGGGCTGTGCCCTAATACACAAATGGCAATAGTAATCTCAAAGAACCATGTTTTACAACTTGCGTGTAGATAGGCACAGTAATAATTCTGTGGCCAATTCTAGTTAAATCCATATCTGCAGAAATTAAAGCAGCTGTGACAGATGGCAGGGTTTACTTATTTTTGATGTTGATCAGGGATTACCACAACAACCTCTTGTACACTCTTTTCAGCTTACCATGTCAGGAACTATGTAAATGAAAGAGGGCAGTGGTAGTTATCCTGTCCTTATTTTGGCACAGACCTTGACAGTTTTGTTTTTATGACTTCATATATGTATGCCTTGAAGAAATGCATTGCTTTACTGGCCAAAACACGTTTCACCTGGATCTGTTACAGGCGCAAAGTAGGCAAAAAGAACGTTGTGTTCTACATCTATCCCAATATTGTATTATATTGGATGTTTGCTTGCTGTTTTTTATATTAGACTAATCAGAACACGTCTGTCATTTGTTCCTGTGCCAACCTTGTAAGATATGCCAAAAATCCACACAAATAATATTTGATACATAAGGCATAAAACACATAACAGATACAAAGCACTTGCAATTCACAGAACGGGCCCATTGCTCATCCTGAACAACTTCTGAACCGGAAGCATTCTTTTGTGCTTTCCGCGCATTTCATAGCTGTAAACATCTCCCACTCAAGATGAGCACCTCTAAGCTCCTGGAAGCTGAGTCACAATTTTATCCAGAAAGCAGAACCGCCACATGTTCAAAACCGTCGCTGAGACATACGGTTGAGGCCATTCCAAAAATACAAGCATATATTCCTTTTGGTGAGAATCTTTCTAAAGGCACGCACACATCAACATTTCTAGGACTATGTCCACTCTTGATGACTGTAGCCTCCGTTTTACAACGTAACATTTGACCTCTGACCTTCAGAAATAAAAGAGAGATCACATTTCAAAAGATTATAATGTAATCCTTTTTGGAAATGATGTGGATAAAACAAAATAGCACATCCGTTCTAATATGTTAAACATAAAATCAGCGTTTCCAGTAACAATGCTGGCAAACGAGCATATTTATAATTAAATACGCAAAACACTTACTAAGACCCGGTGTGCACGAAGACCCTGCCAAGGCCCGACGCTGTGTGTACTGACACCCTAGTGGCAGACAGTGGGTGCACTGAAACCCCCCACCTCCTCCCTCCTCCCCCCCTCCGCAGAGGCGGTGTGCACTAAGACCCTGGGGCCGACGCTTTGTGTACCATGACCCTGGTGGCTCACGTTGTGTGCACTGAGACCATGAGGCGGATGCTGTGTGCACTAAGACCCTGACCTACAGCGCCTGCACTAGGAGCGTGGGACAGGCTCTGTGTGCACTGAGCCCCAGGGCAGACCTGGTGTGGACTAAGACCACGAGGCAGACCTGTGTACAGTAAGACCTGGTGGTAGAGGTAGACGCTATGTGCACTCAAGTCCTGGCAACTGGCTGTGTGTGCACTAAGACCCTGGGGCAGTCTCTGTAGGCACTAAACCCTGAGACTGACGCTGTGTGCACTAATACCGTAGGGCAGACTCTGTGTGCATGGAGATCATGGAGCCGATGCTGTGTGCGCTAATACCCTGGTGACTTACAGTGTGTGCCCTAAGACTCTAGGGCAGACTCTGTGTGCACTAAACCCTGGGGCAGACACTGCGTTTATAAGACTCTGGTGGCAGACGCTGTGTGCACTGAGGTCCTGGTGGCTGACACTGTATGCACTACTAACACCATGGTGACTGGCTGTGTGTGCACGAAGGCCCTGGGACAGACGCTATGTGCACTGGGACCCCGATGCAGACCTTATGTGCACTAAGACCCTGGTGGTATACGCTATGTGCACTCAGTCCTGGTGGGTGACACTATGTGTACTAAGACCCTGGTGGCAGACACTGTATGAACTAAGATCACAGTGGCTGACACTGTATGAACTGAGATCCTGGTGGCTGACACTGTATAAACTAAGATCTCGGTGGCTGACACTGTATGAACTAAGATCCCGGTGGTTGACACTGTATGAACTAAGATCACGGTGGCTGACACTATGTGCACCATTAAAACCACGGGGACTGATTGTGTGCGTCTGAAGGCCCTGGTGCAGACGCTATGTGCACCAAGACCCTGGAGCAGAACCTCTGGGCACTAGACAAGGACTGTGGGATAGACGCTGTGTACACTACACCCCTGTGTAACTCCCTCCCCCTTCAGCTGTAAACGCTGCGCACCTGCGGTAGCCCGGCACTCATTCCCATGAAAGGGTGGGTTCTCAGACACTGAGGTGTGTGGTCTGCGTCCAGGGGAGGAGAGGGCACACCTGGTTCTCAGTTCACACCCAGGCTCTCAGCTTTTGGGCAGCATGTCACTGAGCCCTGGGCTACCTAAGACGCCCCCTCCCCCAAAGTCATACAAGGCACTACGCCGGTAGCCTTTCCAGAGGCGAGTGGGCACTCAAGACCCAGAAAGTGTGGGAGCTGACTTGTCCCCTGTGTTCCCAGGCTCGGGACACCTTGCACCTTGGCCGGACCGCAGCCGTCTTGGGCAGCTGGGCTACATCTGTAACCTCCCCTAAATGTCACTATGCACAGGAGTAAAATTTAATCGTATAATCTTTATTGCCTGATTAATAAAAATCATTACAAAAACATTTCATATCTATGCCAAGGAATAATTGCTGGGGGGAATGGGGGGAGTGGGGGGGGTCGGAAATCAAGGGCACGTCTAAATTGGTCCCCCGGGACGATATCTGATGTAGTCTCCAAGGCTGACTTGAAATATAACAACACGAACACATGGTGTGCTCCTGGGCATATTACTATATCTCAATGTGCCCCAGTTCTATGATCATCCGGAAACCATGAGCTCATATTAACACGATAATCCCCAGTACAGCTCCTGGCAGGCATGGTACAATGTGCTATATTCACGGCACATTTAGCTTCAGAGTGCCAAGGGCGGCAGACAGCGCGGACACTTTCCAGGCTGCAGTTTATGCAAGCGATGTTGGTCGAAATCTGGGTCCAGCTTGAACTGCAATCTAAAATGCACCAAATGGGGTTAAAGCTTGGGGTCTCGCAGGTGGTCAGCCGGCTGGCAGCGCACCCTCGTCTGTTCTACCGGAGTAAAGTGCTTGCCTGAGGGCACCCGGACACACATCAGCAGGCTCGGTGACAACGAGCGTAGGAGTAAGACAGAAGCGGCGGGACACCAGAGTTTGCAGTGTCTGTAAAAGGTTAGTTAACACTGTGGATTTGCGCAGGGGGCGGCGGGGCCCTCCCGTGAAGACACCTCCTGATCCAGGGTACGTACCTGGTCCCCGTGGCGTCCCTTCTGAGCAGCTGCAGCAGCAGGCGGCCAGCATTCCAACGAGGAGCAGGGGGGCTGCAGAAGAGCTCGGGTGCCCCATCCTGGGTTGTGGGGGGCAGCACTCGCACTGCCACTTAATGCCTTGCATGGGGCGGTTAGGGACAGTGAGCCCTGGGGAGAGGGTCTGCAGCGGGGGAGGCTCTGCATGCAGCAGCGGTGTGTGTGGGGGGGGTGTAGGGGTAGATGGGGGTGGTGCACAGCCTCCTCACCTGCTGCTGTTTGTGTGCAAGAGTGCAGCCAGTCGGGACTCCAGGCCAGTCGCGGCCGGCAAAACGGGTGGGGGGGGGAAGTGGCCAGTGGGACGGTAATCTTAAAATAAAAAAACTTACCTTCCTCCAGTTCCGCGACCGCATCACGCACCGCCGCCTCAGCTCCTGCTGCTCCTGGCGCGTTTTAGGCAGCCTCCCTCCTCCTGCTCCCCTAAGCCAATCACAATGCTGCAATGGCAGCGTTGTGAATTGCAGCGTTGTGATTGGTGAGGCGCAGCGGAGAGCGCCCCAGCCGGGCCATTTTCTCTATGTAGGCTGCATGCAGAAGCCTACATAGAGAAAAAGGGAGTGTGCGCATGACTGGGTTGGTCGCCCTGGGGCTGACCAAACAGTCTGTACCCACAACAGTGGGCAAGCCACTCCCCCCCTGCCCTCGAGCAGGACCGCCCACCCACCCACAACCAGGCACTCCAGGCACTTCTTCTTTCTCGCAGTGCGAGAAGCAGAAACATAAAATGGTAGTTTTACCATTTTATGTTTCTGCCTTCTCGCACTGCGAGAAAGCAGTGGGGCGACACCCCCATGCCCCAATGAAGGAGCCGCCGCTGCCAGCATCATTCAAATGTTTCAAGATCCTCATCTGTTACTTTTCACTCCACAACAATTTCACTATATTCTCACACTTCATGACTTCTCCCACCATTTAACCCAGATCTCTTGACTGGGGGTGAATGTTTGATTCATTTAGCATTCTGTCCGTCATTTGTTGCTGCAGCACTTTTTGCCCAAAGTGGGATGGGTATGCCCAGAGTGGTTCTCTTGCTCGCTGTGCCACTGGAGTCAAGCTAGCCTGGCTGAGGAGGGGTGTTACCCCGAAAGTGGTCCCAGGATGCTTATTTCCGGTTCAAGGAGGACCTGGCTTGGCAGTTCGGGCTGCACTGTTCCCATGAGGAACAGGGTCAAAACTGATTTGCATGTGGCTGGGTCCAAACTGGGGTGGAGTGAGTAAAAGAATGATGGATTTAACCCAGATCTCTTGACTGGGGGTGAATGATTGATTCATTTATCTTTCCATCCCTCATTTGTTGCTGCAGCACTTTTCGCCCTAAGTGGGATGGTATGCCCACGAGTCCCTTGTTTGCTGTGCCACTGGATTCATGCTAGCCTGGCTGATGAGGGGTGTTACCCCAAAACCGGTACCAGGATGCTTGTTTCTGGTCCAGGGAGGACCTGGCTTGGCAGTTGGGGCTGCACTATTCCCATGAGGAACAGGGTCAAGACTGATTTGCATATGGCTGGGTCCAACCTGGGGTGGTGTAGTGAGCAAAAGAACAATGGATTTAACCCAGATCTTTTGACTTGGGGTGAATGTTTGATTCATTCAGCATTCCGCCCATCAATTGTTGCCGCAGCACTTCTCCCACCATTCAGCACATCTATTGCATTTTCCTCAGTGTCTTTAACCTCCCCAGAGAGTCAAGCAGAATACATAAGAAAAATCCCTCAGCAGTCTGGACATTACGCAGCAAACCATCAAACCTATCCACTCCATAAGCAAAACCCTCAGCCTCATTATACCTGTTCAACCCTTGCTTCATTGCAAGCCCCAAATGATCCTAAACTGGACTCGAGTATCTTGCCAAACTCTTCTCCATACTGCATGCCACACCATGATACAAACCTCAATTTAAAAGAAAAAGTGTGACATACTGTTCTTTCAAGGGCTTCCCCATACAGTCTCTCCAAAACAAATAAAACAAGCTCTTGGATGCCCACAGCCAACATCAGATATCAACACGCTCCTTGACATATACAACAACGCTTCTACAGAAGACATGGATACTGCTCCGCTGAAAGCACATTCATCCATACCCAAACTTTCAGCATGATGGTATTTCCAAGAGCTCTCAGAGAACAAACGCCTTGTGTACAGACAAAAGAAAATGGTGTCAGATCAAAGCACCAGAGAACGTCAACCAAATCATTTTATTCCACTCTACTCTTTCATCTGAAGAATAAACAAGAAATCAGTTCTCAGTGAACTACAAGGTCAGATTAGGAAGAATGTCCTCCTACAAGCCTACTAATCCATCTTTTGACAGACCAACAACACTAAATCACTGTTCAGATTGACAAAGATGCCAACCTTATCACTGAAGTGAATGACCACTGCCTCTTGATCTTTCTCAATCTCTACACAGTGTTTGAATGGATCAAACACCATGGGATGGAGTCCTGGTGTTCTAAATATTGTATCCTTGTTTGTATTTTTATGAATTGTGTCCTGAATTGTCATTATACTGTGCTATTTTACAGTTTGGGGGCTAGCCTCAAGGGCCTGGATTTATTTTTAATGTATTTTTCACATTCTCAGTGCTGCTCTACTAGAGATATTTTTTATTGTCTGCATATGCCTGTTGGTGGTTAGGGTTCACCTGGCTCCTGGAGTACAGGCACACATTTCCAGACATTTTACTTCCCCAAGTGCCATCATTTTGTATATACATGTTTGTGTGAGATGGCTGATTAATAATTTTCCTTCAACTTTTAAAGGTATCTTGCAGGGGTAATTATTGTGTTGTGCTGTTCGTGTTTGGGACATTTTAAAAATGTATTTTAATCTTTTCTCACAGTTTCCATTTTGCTGTGCTGTTAATATATTTTTTATCTTGGTTGAATATTCTTTTACATTATTGTTGCTGCTGCACTGCTGGTGTACTAAAGACCCATTGATGGACCAAATCACATGTTGAAGGTATATTTGTGCAATTCTGCAGGTTTTTGGTGGTGGTAGGGGAGGAAAGGGCTCTCACCAGGGTAGGAAAGTCATGTTCTCTTTGTTTTCCATGTCTCCTTTGCAGGCCATGTGGGAGACCACCATCTTATGGAGCCAGTGTGTGTGTCTGTGTGTTACAGGCAGCCATTTTATCTTTGTTCTCCATGCCTCCTTTTTTGCTGGTCATGTGATGAAGGACCACTATTTTCTGAATCCAGTGTGTCTTTCTAATTATCATGTTATTCCACTTTTAAAAGACATTTTCTAGGAAGATTAAAAGAGTCTTATATAATTTTTTCTTAATTGTTTTGTTATAGCTTTTCCCTTATATATTTATGTGTGTTTGGGGGTGATCATAGTAGCCTGTAGTACACAGTTGTTGCTATGACTTAATTTGTTCGATTTTTGCCTGCCACCTGCTGACTCTCACAGGGGCTCCTTGTGCCCTGAAGGAGAACCAGATATTGGCGCATATTAGCAAGACCCACGTTAAAATTATCGCCGTTTTAGCGGCAGGAAACTGCCGCTAAAACGGCGATAATGGGCTTGCTAATATGCGTTATGGAATTCCAATAGAAGCCCAGGTTAGATGTCCTGCACATCTAACCTGGGCTTCTATTGGAATTCTATAACGCATATTAGCAAGCCCATTATCGCCGTTTTAGCGGCAGTTTCCTGCCGCTAAAACGGCGATAATTTTAACGTGGGTCTTGCTAATATGCCCCATTGTTTTATTAATGTATTCAATTTTTGCCTTCTTCCCACTGGCTTTCATAGGGCCCCAGGGGAGTCGGAGGGAGAACAACTATTCATAATATAATTTGATTGATTTTTGCCTGCCTCCCCTTGCCTCCCATAGGAGCCCTACTAGGCCCTGCAGGGATATCGAGTATTTTTTAAATTGAATTTATCTTTATAATATTGTTGTGATGATAATGATGACGTATTGCATTGACAAGAATTGTCATGTTGCCATGTCTTACTCTCTTCCTTATTTTATATTGCCTGCAGGTGGCATGAGATGATACTAACTAAGATGGAGATAAGGCTGTGAACTAGCTGAGACCAGTGTCTGGAGACCTTTCTGCTAAGTGCTTCTGCTCATGCTGCTAACCACCAGTAAAGTAAAGAAGATTAGCAAACAGATAGATGTCCATTCCTCAGACATCATAGGTTTAAACCATAAGTTAAGACATGGTCCTCCTGTAAATATTTACAATATTTCTAATCACTCCCTTTCCAACAATAAGGAATTACTCTCTCTTATTACCCTGACCTTCACTTGTGCACCTATATAGAGAGACTGCTATATATTGTAACTGGTGACTTTACTGTTTCCTTCGACCCCCTTGAGTGCATGTCTACTCTCACTGATTGTGAGGATGAGGCCTTGGGTATTCCGAATATTGATGCTGAACCCATTAAACTTGGCCTGCCCCAGCCATTCAATTGGCAGCCTTGACTCTCTCACATGGTGTTTGCGCATGTAACATGCTCTTCCTTCCTGACAGTGAGAGGATTCATACATTTAAAAGAGAAGGTAACAGGAACAGAATTGAAAACATTATTATTGACACCAAACTATGACCCAATTTGGTGGACTTCAAGGTAGTTCCCAGACTTGGTAGAGATCATAATGCACATGACCTAACATTAAGACATGTAATAATGTCTGACCCTACCACGTCACTAGTTACTTGGACCTGCAGTTGGTAACAATTGCAGAATGGTGATATGGCCAATAATTAAAAATATTCATGTTATTCAGGCTAAAATCTATGATTTGTTTAGCACTCTGTTGGCCCTGCTATCCACCTGTCTGAGGGAGACATTTCTATTGCCACTATACACAACACATTTAGTGTGTTAAAAGAACTTTTGACCACAAATACCTTATGGCCCCTTAATATGATACCTAAAACGACGCCCTGGTATACAAGTGATTGTCAGAAGGCAAAATCATTGTTAGTTTCTGCTATTAAAAAACGCAATCAAGTAGGAATCAGGAAAGCTAGGTACACATATAGCCGCATACTGGAAAACAGTAGAAATGGCTGGGATGAAGCAAACTGGAAAGATTTCTGTATGCAATAAAAAGGGATGACAATATTTTATTCTTGCATACTATCGCCCATGGGAGTAGAGAGGGTTTGGGTCAAGTAGATTACTGATTTATATTTTGATGGGAGCTTGGAGCCTGCTGAATCACTATCTACTTTGAAAGTTGCACGAAAGAGTGAGATCTCTGACAGTGAGTTTATCACCTCATAACTATCTAATATGATCCATGCTATAATGTTGAGTTGCCAAGGTAAATATACCCCGGCCGCCACAAGGTCCCTGGGGACCTTTATCTTTCAGAGATCTCGGTTTGGGCCCCCTATATTAATTTGCTCTCTAATTAATTTCTGGAGGGAATGGATCTCAGGGAAACTTGGTCTGTAGCAGTTATAAAACCCATATTTAGAAAGAGTGAGGGGGTTACCGGGGAATTATAGACCCATTAGTCTATTAGTTAATTTACTAAAAATCTTTTCCAGACAACTGTTGGATAAATTAAATGGTTGAATGCCTGGCTACAAGATATTGTCTCCTTTCTAGGCTGGTTTTAGGACAAAGGTTAGTACCATCGACCAGGTTTTTTGCTGTGTGTCAAGGTAAACATAGTGCACAATAAGTACGAGAGTGCGGAACATAAACTAGCATGCAATTAACTCAGGCCCTATCCACTACCACTGATCCCAGAAAACTAGCTGCAAGTACCCTGAACGATTAATCCCCCAAACAATAAAAAGATTTAGCTGTCCACCACAACCACTTAGAAATTGCCACTCGAGTCACTTGTCTGCATTATTGGAAATAACTCATCCCTGTCCATTTCCAGTCCACAGGGTTAGGCCTCTTTGAGTCCTCTTTTTTCCCGTGAAAGTAGATAGGCATTGGTTCTTCTTCCACATGTTGTTGTGGAGACTTTCAGATAGAATATTTGGTATGTACTCAGAATTGTCCTTGTCTGTTGCCACTTTCTTGTTTTACTGTTGATTGTACAGACTTATGTTTGTATCCAGGGCTTAGGATAAAAGTGCTCCAATAAATTAATTAAATTAAATAAATGTAATAATTTTATGTTCATTAACCCTCATTCCTGTTAGTGAAAAAAATCACCTTAAGCTTCATGACTATGAACTCTGTAGAAGATATTAGTTCGTATTTGACTCTTTCTGATGCAGTGAGGTAATTAACAATAGTTATTATTCTATGTTATTGTGGAAAGTCTTATATTTGTTATTGAAACTCTGCATTCCTTAAGCAATAATCATACGTTTATGTCCTTGCAACATTGACTTGCACTGAAACTTCTTCCTGTTCCATGACAAGAACTACTCCAAATGTTATGCAACAACATTTACAGTCTTTTCATGTCATGATTCGACTTTCACAATGCTTCTCTGTATTCCCAAATGTCCTCCAACAAACTTCAAAGGAACAACTGTTATTTGAAAACTAAATTCTAAGTCCCCATAGCAAGGTCGTTGCTGCCGTAACAACTGCCTAGTAATGACACAGTGAAATATGAGCAAAGTTATGAAATCCTAAAATCACATAGTATAGCTGTGCCTGCAGAAATATTTGCCTAGAAAGTATGCAGTGAAAGTCAAGGAAAGTTAAGCCAATAATCCAAGATGACCACCTCTATTGTCAAACAACGTAAGAGTTCAGGAACTCCTGGGAATTGTAGTTTGTTGTCAGGTTCTGTCAAGTGGTGCCTTCTCTACACATGTGAAGCCTCACGTAAGCACTGAAACTCTGCAAGGACTGCCAACAGTGGCGCTAGTAATTTTACCATGGAGGAGGATGGGGCAGGGGCCACACACACATTTACCTCACTCACATCCTTTCATTCACACACGCACAAGCACCCATTCACAACACTCACTAACAAACACACTTATATTCATACATACATGCATGGACGCACCAAACAAAACAAGCATTGGCATAGCCAATAGGTCTCGCCTTTGGGACCTTATGTGTTTCGCCAGAACTTTTGGCAATGTTGTAGAGCATGGCTGCTGTGCATTATGTTGAAAAGTTATAAAAATAACTGTTAAGCATTTTTGTTACCTTTGTACAAACCAAGACGACATTATATACAACTGAACAACCTGATTAAAAAAGATTTTAACATAAAAAATGTCTTCTAGTTTTTTTGTACTTGCACTGCTGGCAACTTCTTCCTGCCTGTTCTCATGCTTGTTTGTTATAAAAAAAATCTTATGTGGGAGCGGGACATAAATAACGGGGGAGTGGAGGTTGGAAAACAGTAATTTAATTAGAACGTGAGCAGCGGATGGACACTAGGGGTGAATCAACTGATGCCAGCTTCCGAGGGCAGACTGACTTGATGCTTAGGTGATGTCTAGGCGATGTCTAGGCGATGTCTAGGTGATGCTTAGGCGATGCTTAGGTGATGCTTAGGTGATGCGCTGATGCAAAATGGTGGTGGTGAGTGATGTTTGGTGCTCAGGTGGTGCCACTATATGGTGTGGATTGGAGATACGTTGTGGATTGTGGAGTTGTGGAGTTGAAATATGTTGTTTGGTGTGTAATTATGTGTTGTGTATTGGAAATGTGTGGAGTTGAATTGTGTGGAGTTGAATTGTGTGGCCTGGAACTGTGGTGTTGAGTGAAATTATGCTTAGTGAAATTGTGTCATGGTGTGGAGTGCATTTATGTTGATTGGTGGTATGTGGCATAGAGTGCATTTATGTGGCGTGTATTTATGTTGCATTGAGTAGAGTGCAATTATGTGGCGTGTAATTATGTGGCACTGAGTGGTATTATGTGGTGTGTATTAATGTTGCATTGAGTAGAGTGTAATTATGTGGTGTGTAATTATGTGGTACTGAGTGGTATGTGGAGTGTATTTATGTTGCATTGAGTAGAGTAAGTATGTGGCGTGTAACTATGTCACACTGAGTGGTATTTTGTGGAGTGTATTTATGTTGCATTGAGTAGAGTGTAATTATGTGGCATGTAATTATGTGGCACAGTGGTATTATGTGGAGTGTATTTATGTTGCATTGAATAGAGTGCAATTATGTGACGTGTAATTATGTGGTACTGAGGTATTATGTTGAGTGTATTTATGTTGCATTGAGTAGAGTGTAATTATGTGGCGTGTAATTATGTGGCACTGAGTGGTATTATGTGGAGTGTATTTATGTTGTATTGAGTAGAGTGTAATTATGTGGTACTGAGTGGTATGTGGGGTGTATTTATATTGCATTGAGTAGAGTGTAATTATGTGGCGTGTAACTATGTCACACTGAGTGGTATTATGTGGAGTGTATTTATGTTGCATTGAGTAGAGTGTAATTATGTGGCGTGTAATTATGTGGCACAGTGTTATGTGGAGTGTATTTATGTTGCATTGAATAGAGTGTAATTATGTGACATGTAATTATGTGGTACTGAGTAGTATTATGTGGAGTGTATTTATGTTGCATTGAGTAGAGTGTAACTATGTGATGTGTAATTATGTGGCACTGAGTGGTATTATGTGGAGTGTATTTATGTTGCATTGAATAGAGTGTAATTATGTGACATGTAATTATGTGGTACTGAGTGGTATTATGTGGAGTGTATTTATGTTGCATTGGGTAGA
The DNA here is from genome assembly GCA_963921515.1 of Calotriton arnoldi. Lineage (NCBI taxonomy): Eukaryota > Metazoa > Chordata > Amphibia > Caudata > Salamandridae > Calotriton > Calotriton arnoldi. The sequence goes on from CAWUFW010000623.1 coordinate 3,241,662, forward strand.
GTGTAATTATGTGGTGTGTAATTATGTGGCACTGAGTGGTATTATGTGGAGTGTATTTATGTTGCATTGAATAGAGTGTAATTGTGACGTGTGATTATGTGGTACTGAATGGTATTATGTGGAGTGTATGTTGCATTCAGTAGAGTGTAATTATGTGGCGTGTAATTATGTGGCACTGAGTGGAATTATTTGGAGTGTATGTTGCATTGAGTGCAGTGTAATTATGTAGCATAAAATTATGTGGCACTGAGTGGTATTATGTGGAGTGTATTTATGTTGCATTGAGTAGAGTAACTATGTGGCATGTAATTATGTGGCACAGTGGTATGTGGAGTGTATTTATGTAGCATTGAATAGAGTGTAATTATGTGACGTGTAATTATGTGGTACTGAGGGGTATTATGTTGAGTGTATTTATGTTGCATTGAGTAGAGTGTAAATATGTGGCATGTAATTATGTGGCACTGAGTGGTATTATATGGAGTGTATTTATGTTGCATTGAGTAGAGTGTAATTATGTGGCGTGTAATTATGTGGTACTGAGTGGTATGTGGAGTGTATTTATGTGTTCCATCCTTTCTCACATCTCCTGAACACTGTGCCTGACTTCTTGGAACCTGTGTTGCTTCTGAGGCGCGAAATAAATCTTTTAACAGCAATTGGATTCTATGCCAGTTTCTTTACATTTAAGACTGTTGCACGTTGTTGCACAGCTTTAAACACTATTCTCCCCTAACATTAAACGTTTTAGTGTTTATTTTTTTTAAAGGGGCCTTTTGAACTGGCATGAGCTCTAAGTATCAAAGAGGGAGAAAAACAAAGTTTAAACAAGCGCAGCCGCGAAAGGGACCGTGCTTTGTGTAATTAGTAACATGAGCCAAGACAAGATAACAATAAGGGAGGAATGCAGCTGGCACAATGAGCGCCGCTGCTCGCTCCCGAGACCCCTAGGCCATGGGAGTGAACGTTTAGTGAAAAGGCGGGTCATGCACCCGTCTTTGGCCATTTGCGTGTTTTCATTATTGAAAGCCACACGCAAAGGCCAATAGAATGTGTGGGAGTTAAACTCACACGGAGAAGTTTAGGAAAAGTGTGGAGTGCTCACAAGAAGCCTCCCATAGAGGCTCGACCTAAAAAGGAGTGCATGAAAATTAAGCAGTGGAAACATAGAAAGAAGCCAGTCAATCAAAAGAGATTGTAAATAGGTGATGCTCCATGGAAAGGACAAACACAAATTGACAAACTCGGACAAGAATAAGAAGCAGGCCAATGAGAGTGAAAGATAAACCAACCAATTGTAAGCAACGGGGGTGGACTCCACAGCCCTCTATGTTCTTGGTAAATCCACAATAGGTCTTGCAACAGACAGCTAATGCTCTGTCCAGTAGACAAGACCTAAACCGCTGGGCACATAATGGGGTGGGCGGAATTCGCGTAGTCGTGCTATGCAAAGCTCCGCGAAACGGTAAAAAATCTCCGCGAGCACGCAAAAGTTCCACGAACACGCGGAATTGATTGTTCCGCCCGTTCGCAATGCTTTTTTCCTGTTCGCGAACGCTGTTTGCGTGCTCGGGGAGAAATATCTCGCGAACACGCATTTTAAAAGCGTGAACAAGCAAAAAATTCCGCGAAGCCGCGGATCGCGGAATTTTTGGTAATTCCGCGTTCTCCGCGGAAAGCACAATTACCCAAATTCCGCGAGCGGAACGGAATTTACCGCCCAGGCCTACGGCAACCACATATAAACATGAGCTCTAACTTCTGATATTGCTGCAGCTCCTTCAACACCACTATCACTTAGCCCTCATCAACCTTCTGAAGTCTTAAATTGGATTCACTGGCAACACCTTTCACTGGTTCTCTGGTTCTCCTGCTACTTTTCCAATTGACACTAGTTTGTTCAAATGGTCACCTCCAGGTCACATATGAGCCCTATTCACTGTGTCTTCATCCCATCCCCTGTAATCTTGAACATTTAATTAAAACACCTTATATCTCTACACTGATAACATCATAAAAATTCACCAGTGTGCTCCTCAATGTCTGGAATCTGATACCTCAAACACTGTTTACATGCCATCCAGACCTGGATATCGAGTACCTTACCTGCAGCTCATCTTTACCAAGACAGAATTCCTGTTGTTTTCCAAGAACAGCAATCAAGAAATAATCCAAAGCCGGCTCAATGACATGAACCTGGATGGCTTCAAACACCTAAGTGGCTTACCTAATGTCAAGCCACTTAGACACTAACCTCATCCTCAAGGAAAACATTGCAAGATAACAAAGACAGATTGGTACTATCTTCTATCTCTGATAAAGAAAGTGTAACAGTTTCACCCAGAAAGCAACTTCAGAACTGTTGTTCAAGCCCTCGTACTCTCACCATGCTCCATGTTCTCTATGACTCCACATTTACCCGGCCCTCTTTTAGGGCATCCTTCACCTTGCAGCACCTCTTCCAAGGCTTGAAGAAACATGATCTTATCACTCCCATCCTGAGGGAACTTCACTCGCTCTTATTTGCTGCCTGCACTATTTTCAAAATCAGCTGCTTCATTTACAAAAACATCACAAACAGCATCCCCCCCTACCTGGCTGACAATGTTAACACCTATGGTGGCTGTCAACACACTCACAGTCAGGGCACCATTAACCTATAGACAAAAAATGTAAGAAAGGACAAATAAGACAACAGGCCTTATCTGGCTATGCACCCAGAATCTTTAATAACATCCTTGTACCCATCAGAAAAATTCCAACCATGCTCCAATTTAGGAAAGAGTCAAAAATACACCTCTTTATGGGTCACTAAATCACAATACAATAACAGTGCACCTCTGCTCCCAGAAACCAGCTGCCACTACTGTGACTTGTTGACTTTTACCTTGCATTTGACAACTTATAGTGCCTGCTGCCTTTTGGCAGCAAATAACACATACATACATTCATACATGCATACTCCCAATCCATTTATTCTTTGAGATGAAGGGTGGTGGGTTGGGCTTCAGGCCTACTTGGTTGCTTTTGGTCAGATCAACACATATAAATCAGTTTTGTATGACAGTGTTATTCTCAGCCCTGGATTTTCAGTGTATCTATGGAAGGAGCTGGGCTAGCAGGTGTGTCTCAAAGAGCAAGTCTTGTTGACACCATGTCACTGCAAAGGTTTTGGTCAATTGCAGTCTATTCCGTAACTTTGTCTCCTCTAAAACTTAAAAAGTTGCATTTTTAGAAGACATAGTGGGGTAAGTGAATTTTCTGGGTCAGTATGATGTTGAGAAGCAGATAGATTATACCTTTTGTCGAGCTATAATAACAATCATGTCAATGCCTGTGATCTTTATCTCCATAGCTATATTTAATTACTGAATTGTCTCTGAGGCTCATTCACTCTTACAAGTTGACATCTTAGAATCCAACATGTCAACTAAAGTGTTTTTATTATTAATTTCCCCATAAGACTGTGACAATTTGTACCTTGTGGCATTTCTCCCTTAAAGAATTTCAGGAGTCTGAATCTGGATGCAATGAAAAATTACATGAATGTGTTTTGGTCAGAAAAATGTTAGACTAAGGTAGGGGATAAAAGAGATAGGACTTCCAGTTCTGGCTCATTAATCCAGTCCCTTTACTTTCGGGGCTATTGAGAAAGGTAAGCTACACGTGTGGGTAATATACATATGGAAATTTAGTCTTACACTTGGGAGCAATTTTACTACTTTTGGCTATTCTCAAATTCTGAGTGGAAAAGTGTAGACTTACATGTCTCAAGCCCCTAAAAAAGGAGTGGAGCCTATGATACAAGTGTAAATTAATACTAATAAGAAAAACAAAACATAGTAATTCTAGCACCACACATGGCCAACCATTGGTTCTGCAACAGCCTCCCATAGAAAATAATAGAAGCAGGGAATAAAATGTGAACTTTATCGAAATTAATGTTAAATTAGATTACATTATTTCAATTGGTTCAACATATAAATAAATATAATATTTTAATTACCTTTTTATTCAATAAAGGCAAATTACATTTAATTAATTCTATATATCACTTCTAATTATTATTAGTGCATAATAAAAATGCAATTATTCTCCTTTAGGTGGGAGTTTGGGTATTTATTTTTTAATTAAACTTGAAAAAAAAAATTTTTATGTAATTTTAATTCACAATTATGTTATTTATGCTACATTAACTGTTTTGCTTAGAATCTACATTTAAAATAAATATATATAGAAATAATTTGCTTTCTATTTAATATAAAAATATTTGAACACAATTTTATCAAGTTGAAAAACCTTTTTTACTTTCCCCTATGCATTGCTATGCAGAGATCTCTCACCACCAGGGTGAGATCTTCGTATGGTAAAATATAGGAAACTTTTCCTTATACTTTACCTTCCACCCTACTGTGGAGTTTCTCTATGGTAAACTACAGGGAAAAGTGCATCAATGATCATGTTAATATGGTTTCTTCGATCCCACATACAGTGGAAGACTGCAAGAATTCATTTTGGCCATACGAAAAAAGTGAAGGACCTCCTTTCAAAGCCCCATTGTGACACCCTGGCTACTGTGTGAGGTCTTGCTTCTGAATTGAAACTGGAGCCCCTGGAGAAGATGGTGAGGGCAATATTCAAACTAGCAATTCTGTAAGAACTTGAAGATGGCATAAAGCCTGGAGCAGGCTTCTCCAACAAGTAGTACGTGAGCTACTGGTAGCTGGTGAGCTACTGGTAGCTGTCTAACTACATGTAAGTAACTCTCCTTTGTGCAGTCCAGCCTAATAAACTAGAAGTTTGCTTGGTTAAATTAATATAAGTGTACTAGAATTGAAAAGCCTGTGTTTGAGATGAAAATGTTGATATTTTTAGAACTCATACGCTGATGTTTGGAGAAAACGTTTTGAATTTCCAAAATATATTTAAAGTTTATATTTGAATGCTTAATCATTTGGCCTTGGGGAGACTTATTAGTCATATTATTACCATGGTTCCAAGGGCATTGCAGGTATGGTTGTTATTAATTACACAATTAGAGGGATCCTACATTACGTTACTACTGCCAACCGTCCTGTTGTACTGAGATGATCACGGCTGATAATCTTGTATTTAGTGGCCACTAATGCAATCTTATCTGGTGCAGTCAATATTTTAACACTAATATTAGGACCACTGGATGATTTTCATTGAACAGAAGCAGCTCTTATTACAGGAAAGGTTGGAGACTCTTGGGTTAGATTGACAGTGAACATGGGAAGTAAATACAATCTTCAACCACCGAAACATACACGTGACAGGGAAAGGATACTGCCTCACACATCATTTTGTGTTCCCATATGCATATATGTATGCGCCCCAGGTTGTATCCGCATAGAGGTCCCTCAAATTTTCTGTTAAATGTACATTTAGAATTTGAAATTCCATGTGTCATGTTGAGCTCATTACTTTAGGTCTTCACACTAAAGAAATCTCGTGTAATAGTTGCTGCATGATACACGCCACAGTCTCCAAATGATTTTGACATTAACCAATATTTTTCTGATGTAACCACTTACTACATGCACATGGACTCAACAGACCAAATATAGAGATAAAACATATCTAACAACAATGGCTAACATTGTCCCTGTATAAACACTGCTGACCTCTACTAAACATGAAGCAATGGACACTGATTCTGAGGGTGATATCAATATTCATTCTTCTGTGTCACTGCAGTTTATAAGGAGCATGGCCAGAGAGTTGCAGGACATTATCGAGAGGCTGGAGGCCTACCAGGAATGATGGCAAAGTCTCATTCCAAATTCAGAAGCCTCTACCACTCTATTGTAAGCACTTCCAAACACAAATTCGTCACTGAAAAAGCTAGAAGTGGTGAAATGCCAGAAGGCTAGGTCAACATCCCAACACTGCATACAAATAGGGCCTGACATACAGACACAAAAACACCAACATGTGTTCCAGATGGGGTCTGACAGAGCCAACAGACATGCCCTAAACTGTCCAGCAGTGGCAGTGAGGGAGTCAACCGGGCAGATTAGTCTGAGACCTGTGGTATTCAGCAACATGCTAAAAGAGCTGGTCCAGGGTCATCTTGCCCACACAACAACAATCCGATCACTTACCCATGTGCTAGACAGATTCTTGTATAGTCTGCAAATCCCTGAACAGAGTACCACAACCCCTTCTCCACCTGCATCCTCAATCTCCCCTTCACAAGTTTCACAGACAGTATCACCACGTGGGCTATGAAAAAGGTCTGCATGGAGAACTCAGCTCACTTGGCCTGCAGAGCCCATGATAACGAGCCCAAAGATTGATTCCTCTATGTTTTTTGATTTTTGAAAGTATTGGTTAGGGTGTCAGTCAGGGCTGGGATATTATTGTTTATTTATTAGCTTTCCTTTCTGGGGTGGGGATGAGTTATGGGTAGTAGAATGAAGTTGGCTGGGATTATGATTAGTTAGACTTAGGGCCCGATTCTGATGCGGTTTGGAAAGCTTCCCGACCGAATGGGTTTGGGAATGGTTTCTGACCGAATCGGATCGGGAGAGTCCAACTGACTGAGTACGATGCATCCGTATGCTTACGGATACGATTTGGTTGGACGCCCATTGACTTCAATGGAAGCCTTTGTTCCGACCGAATGCATAGGCTCCCATTGAAGAAAGGGGTGGCTGGGGAAAATCGGGCACCCTTTGGCGGGCACTCCCTGGTGCCTGCCACACTGTGCATGACTGGTAAGGGGGGCCCTCGGGCCCGATTGGGAAGGCTCTGGGTGCAGGGGGGGCCCACTACTGGCCCTCAAAGTCTGATTCCGACTGCCGATTCGAGTCGGACGGCACGATTCAGAAAGGCTGTCCAAATCCAGCATCGTACTAGGTCGTTCGGAAACGCGGCCCCTAGAGACTTACGATTCTGCTCCGTACGGCTCGGTCATTCCAAATGCCGTCGGGTTGGGATTGGGATATTCCTAACACCTAACGACACGTTCCCAATCCGATTTGGAAGGAGCAAATGCCGTTAGGCCTTCCTAACCGCATCAGAATCAGGCCCTTAGTGTGTCAGTCAAGGATGAAAGTGTTTGTTTAGCTCAAGTAGTACATTTCGTTTACTGAATTTTAATTGGTGTGGTTTCGTTAACCCCTCAGCTGATAAGAATTTCACAACCTACTCCTGATCCCTTCTTTGATATTTGGGGCACTTTGTACTTTAGCCTTCAGGCTATTTTCCATAAAAGCTATCTCTGTCAAATTTGTGGCAGTTTCCCCACATGTTGGAGATTATACAGGGAACCATGGTTTGTGGACTCCCCTGAAGAGAACCAAGAAAATAGTCAAAATACAACAAAAGTTTGGGCTTTGTTTGAGAAATGGGAAAAAAGTGTGTGCAAGAAAGCATAGGTTTTTTAAATCTAAAAATGGCACCAATGTAAGATTTACTGTGCTAAGATCACCATCTTCCTAGCTTTGAAGAACCAACAGTGTTGTAAAAAAAGTCAATGTTTTTTACTTCAATTTGTTGTAACTGTTTTTCCTATTATTGTGGTGTCTATAAACTTGCAGTTTGTTATGAAAACAGGGGTGAAACCCAGGGGTAAACCTGGAAAGGTACACATTTCTGAAAGCGAAGCAAAATTCCAGATTCAACGAAGGATCATTTGTGTGGGTCGCTCATGGTTTTCTTGAATAAACTAATCATTGAACTGAAAGAAAATGTAAAAAAAGTAGGAAAAAATAGAAATAGGTAACAACATTTTCATCTGTAATTTTTCGCCCTGATCACTGATTTACAAAAGCAATATACTGTAACATCTGTCATACCCTTCTGGTTGCAGTAATATTTATCTTTCACACAATACTCAGAGTCAACAACTGAGCTGCAGCTTATAATGACATTTTATTGTGTACCAATCATGCATTAATTCATATAGTAAAATCCAATGAATGGCAAAAGGGTATGAAGGAAATCTATGCATTTTTTAAACGTGCCCTAGATAATGCGTATAGGAATTGTGGTCATTTGTACAACTCTGAATTTTGTGTTCCCCATAATAGAAATGTGATTTGAAGGACAGTTTTCAAAATGTGTTCTTTCTTGCACACTGATTTACAATTGGAAAACAAAAATTGAGAGAAATTAAACCTATAATAACAAATATTCTACTATTTTTATCCATTCTAACAATGTTAGTGTTGTACTTTATGCAGGGCCATACTCAACACTTTTGCCTTTACCTTCCTGTTTTCTGAAACCTTTTTTGTTGGATTATAGGACTTTGCACACTTTACCACTGCTAAAAAGCTTGTGCTCTCTCCTTTAAACAAGGTAAAATTGGCTTACCCCGATTGGCACATTTAATGTACTTGTAAGTCCCTGATAAAGTGGTATTACATGTACCAGGGGCCTGTAAATTAAATGCTACTAGTCCATCATTTGTTGCAGTTACACTTTTCACCATAAGTGGGACGGGTAGGCCCAGACGTGGGTCCCTTGCTCACTGTGCCACTGGATTCAAGCTAGCCTGGCTGATGAAGGGTGACATACCCCAAAACCGATCCCAGGATGCTTGTTTCCGGTCCAGGGAGAACCTGGCTTGGCAGTTCGGTCTGGACTGTTCCCATGAGGCACATGGTCAAGACTGATTTGCATATGGCTGGATCCAAACTGGGGTGGCATAGTGGGCAAAAGAACGATGGATTTAACCCAGATATCTTGACTGGGGGAGAATGTTTGAATCATTCAGCATTCCGTCCATCATTTGTTGCAGTTACTCTTTTCGCCCTAAGTGGGACGGGTATGCCCAGAACGTGGGTCCCTTGCTCACTGTGCCACTGGATTCAAGCTAGCCTGGCTGATGAAAGGTGACATACCCTGAAACCGGTCCCAGGATGCTTGTTTCTGGTTTCAGGGAGGACCTGACATGGCAGTTTGGTCTGGACTGTTCCCATGAGGCACAGAGTCAAGATGCATTTGCATATGTCTGGGTCCAAACTGGGGTGGCGTAGTGGGCATAAGAACAATGGATTTATCCCAGATCTTTTGACTGGGGGAAGATGCTTGAATCATTCAGCATTCCGTCCATCATTTGTTGCAGTTACACGTTTCGCCCTAAGTGGGACGGGTATGCCCAGACGTGGGTCCTTTGCTCACTGTGCCACTGGATTCAAGCTAGCGTGGCTGATGAAGGGTGACATACCCTGAAACCTGTCCCATGATGCTTGTTTCGGGTCCAGGGAGGACCTGGCTTGGCAGTTCGGTCTGGACTGTTCCCATGAGGCACAGGGTCAAGACTGATTTGCATATGGATGGGTCCAAACTGGGGTGGCGTAGTGGGCAAAAGAACAATGGATTTAACCCAGATCTCTTGACTGGGGGAGAATGTTTGAATCATTCAGCATTCCGTCCATCATTTGTTGCAGTTACACCTTTCGCCCTAAGTGGGACGGGTTTGCCCAGACGTGGGTCCCTTGCTCACTGTGCCACTGGATTCAAGCTAGCCTGGCTGATGAAGGGTGACATACCCCGAAACCAGTCCCATGATGCTTGTTTCGGGTCCAGGGAGGACCTGGCTTGGCAGTTTGGTCTGGAATGTTCCCATGAGGCACAGGGTCAAAACTGATTTGCATATGGCTAGGTCCAAACTGGAGTGTCATAGTGGGCAAAAGAACAATCTCTTGACTGGGGGAGAATGTTTGAATCATTCAGCATTCTGTCCAACATTTGTTGCAGTTACACTTTTCACCCTAAGTGAGACGGGTATGCCCAGACGTGGATCCTTTGCTCACTGTGCCACTGGATTCAAGCTAGCCTGGCTGATGAAGGGTGACATACCCTGAAACCGGTCCCAGGATGCTTGTTTCCGGTTTCAGGGAGGATCTGGCTTGGCAGTTTGGTCTGGACTATTCCCATGAGGCACAGGGTCTAGACTGATTTGCATATGGTTGGGTCCAAACTGGGGTGAGGTAGTGGGCAAGAGAACTATGGATTTAACCCAGATTTCTTGACTGGGGAATATAGTTGAATCATTCAGCATTCCGTCCATATTTTGTTGCAGTTACACTTTTTGCCCTAAATGGGACGGGTATGCCCAGACGTGGGTCCCTTGCTCACTGTGCCACTGGATTCAAGCTAGACTGGTTGATGAAGGGTGACATACCCCGAAACCTTTGCCAGGATGCTTGTTTCCGGTCCAGGGAGAACCTGGTTTGGTAGTTCGGTCTGGACTGTTCCCATGAGGCACAGGGTCAAGACTGATTTGCATATGGCTTGGTCCAAACTGGGGTGGCATAGTGGGCAAGAGAACGATGGATTTAACCCAGATCTCTTGACTGAGGGAGAATGTTTGAATCATTCAGCATTCTGTCCATCATTTGTTGCAGTTACACTTTTCGACCTAAGTGGGACGGGTATGCCCAGACGTGGGTGCCTTGCTCATTGCGCCACTTTATTCAAGCTAGCCTGGCTGATGAAGGTTGACATACCCCTAAACCGGTCCCAGGATGCTTGTTTCTGGTCCTGGGATGACCTGGCTTGGCAGTTCATTCAGGACTGCTCCCATGAGGCACAGGGTCAAGACTGATTTGCATATGGCTTAGTCCAAACTGGAGGGCCGTAGTGGGCAAAAGAATGATGGATTTAACCCAGATCTCTTGACTGGGGGAGGATGTTTGAATCATTCAGCACTCCATCCATCATTTGCTGCAGTTACACTTTTCGCCCTAAGTGGGACGTTTATGCCCAGACGTGGGTCCCTTGCTCACTGTGCCGCTGGATTCAAGCTAGCCTGGCTGATGAAGGGTGACATACCCTGAAACCGGTCCCAGGATGCTTGTTTCCCGTCCAGGGAGGACCTGGTTTGGTAGTTCGGTCTGGACTCTTCAAATGAGGCACAGGGTCAAGACTGATTTGAATATTGCTGTGTCCAAACTGAGGTGGCATAGTGGGCAAAAGAACGATGGATTTAACCCAGATCTCTTGACTGGGGGAGAATGTTTGAATCATTCAGCATTCGGTCCATCATTTGTTGCAGTTACACTTTTCGCCCTGAGTGGGATGGGTATGCCCAGACGTGGGTTCCTTGCTCACTGTGCCACTGGATTCAAGCTAGCCTGGCTGATGAAGGGTGACATACCCCGAAACCGGTCCCAGGATGCCTGTTTTCGGTCCAGGGATGACCTGGCTTGGCAGTTCGGTCTGGACTGTTCCCATGAGGCACAGGGTCAAGACTGATTTGCATATGGCTGGATCCAAACTGGAGTGGCGTAGTGGGCAAAAGAACGATGGATTTAACCCAGATCTCTTGACTGGGGAGAATGTTTGAATCATTCAGCATTCCGTCCATCATTTGTTGCAATTGCACTTTTTGCGCTAAGTAGGTCGGGTATGCCCAGACTTGGGTCCCTTGGTCAATGTGCCACTGTATTCAAGCTAGCCTGGCTGATGAAGGGTGACATACCCCGAAACCGGTCCCAGGATGCTTGTTTCCGGTCCAGGGAGGACCTGGATTGGCAGTTTGGTCTGGACTGTTCCCATGAGGCACAGGGTCAAGACTGATTTGCATATGGCTGGGTCCAAACTGGGGTGGCGTAGTGGGCAAAAGAACAATGGATTTAACCCAAATCTCTTGACTGGGGGAGAATGTTTGAATCATTCAGCATTCTGTCCATCATTTGTTGCAGTTACACTTTTCGACCTAAGTGAGAAGGGTATGCCCAGACGTGGGTTCCTTTCTCACTGTGCCACTGGATTCAAGTGAGCCTGATGAAGGATGACATACCCCGAAATCACTCCCAGGATGCTTGTTTCCGGTCCAGGGAGGACCTGGCTTGGCAGTTCGGTCTGGACTGTTCCCATGAGGCTCAGGGTCAAGACTGATTTGCATATTCCAAGGGTCCAAACTGGGGTGGCGTAGTGGGCAAAAGAACAATTGATTTAACCCAGATCTCTTGACTAGGGGAGAATGCTTGAATAATTCAGCATTCCGTCCATCATTTGTTGCAGTTACACTTTTCGCCCTAAGTGGGATGGGTGTGCCCAGACGTGGGTCCCTTGCTCACTGTGCCACTGGATTCAAGCTATCCTGGCTGATGAAGGGTGACATATCCCAAAAACGGTCCCATGATGCTTGCTTCGGGTCCAGGGAGGACCTGGCTTGGCAGTTCGGTCTGGACTGTTTCCATGAGGCACAGGGTCAAGACAGATTTGCACATGGCTGGGTGGAAACTGGGGTGGCGTAATTTGCAAAATATTGATGGATTTAACTCAGATCTCTTGACTGGGGGAAAATGTATGAATCATTCAGCATTCCGTCCATCATTTGTTGCAGTTACACTTTTCGCACTTAGTAGGACGGGTATGCCCAGACGTTGGTCCCTTGCTCACTGTCCCACTGGATTCAAGCTAGCCTGGCTACTGAAGGGCGACATACCCCGAAACCGGTCGCAGGATGCTTGTTTCCGGTCCAGGGAGGACCTGGCTTGGCAGTTTGGTCTAGACTGTTCCCATGAGGCACAGTGTCAAGACTGATTTGCATATGGCTGGGTCCAAACTGGGCTGGCGTAGTGGGCAAAAGAACGATGGATTTAACCCAGATCTCTTGACTGGGGGAGAATGTTTGAATCATTCAGCGTTCCGTCCATCATTTGTTGCAATCACAGTTTTTGCCCTAAGTGGGACGGGTATGCCCAGTCGTGGGTCCCTTGCTCACTGTGCCACTGGATTCAAGCTAGCCTGGCTGATGAAGGGTGACATTCCCCGAAACCGGTACCAGGATGCTTGATTCTGGTCCAGGGAGGACCTGGCTTGGCAGTTCAATCTGGACTGTTACTGTTAGGCACAGGCTCAAGCCTGATTTCCATATGGCTGGGTCCAAACTGGGGTGGCATAGTGGGAAAAAGAACGATGGATTTAACCCGGATCTCTTGATTGGTGGAGAATGTTTGAATCACTCAGCATTCCGTCCATCATTTGTTGCAGTTACACTTTTCGCCCTAAGTGGGACGGGTATGCCCAGACATGGGTCCCTTGCTCACAGTGCCACTGAATTCAAGGTAGCCTGGCTGATGAAGGGTGACATACCCTGAAACTGGTCCCAGGATGCTTTTTTCCGGTCCAGGGAGGACCTGGCTTGGCGGTTCAGTCTGGACTGTTCCCATGAGACACAGGGTCAAGACTGATTTGCATATGGCTGGGTCCAAACTGGGGTGGCGTAGTGGGCAAAAGAACGATGGATTTAACCAAGATCTCTTGCCTGGGGGAGAATGTTTGAATCATTCAGCATTCTGTCCATCATTTGTTGCAGTTACACTTTTCACCCTAAGTGGGACGGGTATGCTCAGACATTGTTCCCTTGTTCACTGTGCCACTGGATTCAAGCTAGCCTGGCTGATGAAGGGTGACATACCCTGAAACTGGTCCCAGGATGCTTGTTTCCGGTCCAGGGAGGACCTGGCTTGGCAGTTCGGTCTGGACTGTTCCCATGAGGCACAGGGTTAAGACTGTTTTGTATATGGCTGGGTGCAAACTGGGGTGGCGTAGTGTGCAAAAGAACAATGGATTTAACCCAGATCTCTTTACTGGGGGAGAATGTTTGAATCATTCAGCATTCCATCCATCATTTGCTGCAGTTACACTTTTTGCCCTAAGTGGGAGGGGTATGCCCAGACGTGGGACCCTTGCTCACTGTGCCACTGGATTCAAGCTAGCCTGGCTTATGAAGGTTGACATACCCTGAAACTGGTCACAGGATGCTTATTTCCGGTCCAGGGAGGACCTGGCTTGGCAGTTCAGTTTAAAGTGCTATTTTGGAATGGCAAAATAAATCACCCAATGCAGGACTTCGCACTGCACCCCCTCGTAACCACTGCTGTGCAACGCATCTCCATTCAGGGCATTGCAGTGCCACCGCAGATCTTCAGGACTGCTGCTGCATGATGCATCTTCATGCATGTACCTCACATACCCACTGCAGCTCCCTCGGAACCGCTGCTGGGCAACACATCTCCATTCAAAGACCCATCCTTGATAAGGGACTTAGCATTGCTCCACAACAGTTGGTATATGAGCCTGCCACTCAATAAAAACAGTATCCCACTGCTGTGGCTAGGCTCATTGCCCACAACAGAAAATACCCCAAAACACAACTTAGAGGCTTCAAGTTTTTACTTTGAAAATTGACTCATTTTGGCTATATGTGTATCTGCAATATTTGGCCCAGGATTGGCCACTACCTAAGGAAACCTACTAAATACAGATATTTCTGAGCATTTGTCGCCCTGGTGTGTCCAAGGTGGTGTAATTCATGTGCATCACAGTATATTTTCTTACAACTTCTTCTGTGTATATCAAGCAGAAACCCAGTAGGGAGAGGTGTCACTAAAAAGGGAACAGCAGTACCTCTCCTACAATGATAGGTGCTTGGGGAGCAGAGATACGGCCCCAAGCACTGATCAAAGTGACAGCAGTCAGCACTGTGGGTGCTGCTCGTCACACAATTGGAAAAAAAATAAACCATGAATGCAAGAGAAAACACCAGAATGATTTACCTCCACAGTACGGTGAGTGAAACCTTCATGTTCACTGCATGATGTTGTCCCTATCAGGGCTACTGACTGTATCTGCTCATCAGAGGAGTATATTGGCCTCCTTGCAATCATCAGGTGCTCTCTATGCAATGTTGTTCAGGACACAACCGACCACTATAATTTGGCAGACCTTCTCAGGTGCATATGACAGTGCACCACCACTTCGATGTAGGGAATGGAAACGAGTCTTGAAGAAATTAACTGTCACTTGATAATGGTCCTGCTTTGTGCCATATTATATATATTTTTTGCACGTGTAGAAGGTTGTTGAAGTGGTGTCATGAACCATGCCCTTCATGGATATCCTGAGTCCCTTAGGGAATCAGAAAGACATGTTAATATACCTGATTGATGAAACACAGCCCTGTGCTAAGTTGTGTAAGATAGTACTGATTGCAGCTGCTCGCGGATATCTATTAATGTTGGCACCAATATCATGGCATATCATATATCAAGCAGCACCTTCAGTGATCTGATATCCTAGTTGTGAAAGGGGCTCTCAAGCACCACATTATATAACGACAGATGCACATATTGAAAATAGTGTTTAATCAATATAAACATTAGGCACTTTTCCCATTAATGATTGCTATACATTAGTTTTATGCACATGGCAGTATTTATATCATACAGAGGTGATCCTGACTTCTGATATGTTCTCCAATTTGCTATGACTGTGTATTATGCATGTGAGTTAAATTTGGATTAGAAGCCACAATTCACTGTGTGTGTTGATAGGGTGAACACCTCATGCCTACATAAGTACTAGTGTTTTTGTAAAGCTACTAGTGCGTTCTGGGTTTTGTAAGCATACAGTCATACAGAGGCGCAACTAGAGCCAAATTTCGGGGGGGGCTACTACAAATTTCAGGGGGGGGCTAATTCTTCCATCAATAGGCAAAGTGGAGATGCGGGGGCTCTGAGAAGGGGTGAAAAAACAACAAAGTCTCGTTAAGACGTAAATGGTCTTTTAAAGACCTGTGAAGTACTCGGTGCAGCTGCGATAAGCTCAAAAACTGTCTGTGTGTGTGCCCGGGAAGCTGTCTCAGCCCGGGCTGACACACACGACGTGGGGGCTGAGGCCCTTTGAGCCCAATGGGCGTTGCGCGCCTGCAGTCATATATGTATTTTTGTACTTCATTGGAGAGTGTTGGTGTGGATGATGATTGAATGAGGATGTCAGCTCACTCAATGCGGTGGGCAGGCCACTGTGTGTTCCCCTAGGATGTTTACCATGTGAAATGTGTGACTACAGAAAACCATCCCTGGTCTCCTCTCTATGGAGCAAAGGCAAATATGCCACAATAATAGGGCTCTAACAAACAGACTCTGAACAGTGAGTATTTTCTATAATATACTTTTTCCTTACCCCTTCTTCCTTTGAACTAAATAATAAGATAGAGGGCCAGTAGAAGGGGCTGAGGGAGTAACCTCCACATCCTTCGCACTGCTTCTGGAGTGTGGAGAATGTGGTGGTCACATCCTCTCACCCAGAGTGGGAAACCTCTCTAGTGCATTCACCTGAGGGACTCCCCTATGTTTCAGCATCAAGAACTTCAGAAAAAGACCTTACCCTGCAGTTTTAGGTTTATATTTTTTAAGGACTATATCTGTGCAGAGCACACTAATTTCATTAAATATGGCTGAAAGCAGCAGGGATTCATTCAGCTCCAGCTGCTTTCAGGTTGACTGTTGCCTAGCGGCATAGGTCAGCCTCCCAAGCAATGATCTGCACAGGAGAGGTATCGTTAGATAGAGGAGACTCTCCTCTTTCCAGTGACTTCTCAGTCGATTACTGCTCAGGGATTGCTGCAGGAGGATGATCCTTGAACAGGAGTTCACCCTACTGAGCCGCTAAGGCTATTCTCAGAGGGGCGCACACTGTTGGTAAAGGGCTTGCTCCCCCACTACCTGAGGCACACAGTCTTTCTGCCCTCCTTGAGGAGCAGATTGGGGGATGTGCCACCAAAAGTGCCCCACTGAGAGGGGAAGAAAGCACCACTAGATTGAATGGGTTTCTCTAATTGATGAATGCAGTGGTCTTCCAGTCCTTCATTGCATCAAGCCACACCCACCACCTCCAAGGATACAAACAGTGTTTCTGCCTCCCTGGGGAGAACAGAAAGCACCTCTAAACGTCTAGATTATGAGCTATAAATTGTAGGTTCTCTGTGGACAGCTGGGTAAAGTTCGCTCATACTGCAAAATCAAGACTACGGTTGGACTACACATTTGTATCTATAGAATTATTCACACAGTTTTAAGAATAAGAATAAGCACCTTCTCTGAGTTAAGTTAGATTGGAGTGGGAATGGTAAATGTTGCCCCTTTAGGGGCCAAGTACGATGTCATTAGGAAGGGCTCAGGATGGGATTTGGTATTGTCGAATCCGATTCGGAACCCTTGTTTCCTACCGAATCGTACAGTTTTCCCAACGACCGATTATGATGACCGGAAACCCTTCGAGCAGACCGAATCGGTTACGAAAGGCATCTGGACAGCCCGAGTTTTTCAGAGTCGATTCGTACAGCTCTGTGGACATGTTTTCCGAACGAGAGATTATGATGACCGATTCGGACAGCCATTCCGATTCGGCTTGCCCGAGATGAACGGCTGCCAAAATCAGTCTTTGGGGGCCCATTGCGGGCCCCCCTTCACCCAGGGGCGTCCGAATGGGGCCCGTGGGGGTACCCAAGGGACCCCTCTTCCCAACCATGCACAATGTGGCAGGCACCATGGGGTGCCCGCCACAGGGTGCAAGGTTTTCCCCAACCACCCCTTTTTTACAATGGGAGCCTGTGTTCGTGTTCGGAACACAGGCTCCCATTGAAGTCAGTGCGAGTCCAACCGAACGATGTTCGGAGGCATCGTAATCGGTCGTCCGAACTCACAGGACCTGATTCATTTGGAAACTAGCCCGGAACCTATTCGTTCGGGACAGTTTCCAAACGACATCGTAATCAGGGCCTTAGTGTCCAACATCTTCCCTGACTTATTTTATTTTGGAGTGGGTATAATATATTTAACCCTTTTAGCTTCCAAAACCTTCCCTCAGATAAGCTGTATTGCAGTGGGAATTGTCCATGTTGCCTCTGTAGTGTCTAGCACCTTCACTCAGTTAAGTTAAAGTAGGAATGTAAACGCTGCCCCTTTAGTGTTCAACACCTTCCCTGACTTATTTTATCTTGGAGTGGGAATAGTATATTTAACCCTTTTAGTGTCCAAAACTTTCCCTCAGAAACATTTTATTGCAGGAGGAATGATTCATGTTGCCTTTTTAGAGACCAGCACCTTCCCTGAGTTAAGTTAGATTGGAGGAGGAATAGTAAATGTTGCCCCTTTCCGCTACGATGCCAGTCGTACGCTCGTCCAACCAGCATCATAATGAGGCCCTTTGTTTGGGACTAGTATGTGTAATGTTTGTAGCATTAAATAATTTGTAAAAGTAGTTTTTGCATTGGTATGGTAAAAAACCATAGCATTTTTACATGTATAAGTATTTGAAGAAAACAATACACATATACATTTTTTTATTTTGAAGAAAAAACTTACTGCAACTTTTTCATATTTTTGATATATATTTATTAGAATGAAACATTTTCAATGTTATATTTAATATATAACAAATGTTTTAATAGTTGTTAAACAAATACAGAAAAAAATGTGAATACATTTTCAATATTATACATTTTCATATTTTTTAAACATTGTACCTTTTTGAATATTTATTACAAATATATTTTACATAGATTTTCATACTGTTATTAAACATAAATATGTCTAATATATATTAAATAATTGTATATGTGTTATAATATTATTTAATATATACTGTTCCATTTTTGTATTTAAGTTGGGAACATTGTTGCACATGTGTTATATTTTTTAACATTTTTAAACATTGAAATAATTTTTTTTATATCATTTCTGCTATTTTTCCTATTGATTCCTATAGAAAGATAGTCTTATTTTTACTTTTATTAGGCGGACATTTTCTTCTGCCGCTAAGTAAATTTAGTAGTCTATTGGTGTTATTTTTGGGTCATTTGTGGAGGAAAGAAGTCGTGGTTGGGTGCTGCGGTAAAGGTAAGTTAATTTTTACCAATTTTTAAGGTGTTTGTAAGGTAGGGGGAGATAGGAAGTGTGTGTATATGATATGTGTAGTGTGAATGGTGAGTTTATTGTGTGTGTTATTGTTTTTTTGGGACTGTGTAGTCCATGCCATGCAGGAATGGGGTGCATGCACACAGAGGGGCACAACATGTGCCCCCTGCATGCATCCCCATGCACAGGGCCAAGAGCTTTCCTCAACGCCAGCAGTTTCATGGAGTGAGGAAAGTCATAATATGCTTGGCGGTGCCAAGCATATTGCGGCCCTCACACTGACGCGCCACTGACAGGCATCACTGATCCCTGGCAGTTACAGTGCCATGGCGGTCTGAACGGCCAGGCAATCCGGTGATCAGACCACCAGTGCAGCGGTGGCTGGACCACCACTGCTGCGCCACCTTGACCTTGGCTTGGACCGCCAAACTCATAATTAGGCCCTTAGTGCAGTAGGTGACAGCATATACTTTGATTAAAATGATAGTAACATCCTTGTTTGGGTGTGTGGGGGTATGTTTTGGTATAGATTGGATCATAGGTTCCTGAAAGTCAATAATAGTTTTTGGGGGATAGTAGTTGTTTATCTGTTGCTTAATGTGGTTTAGTAGTTCCATGTGGGTGCTGCCTTGTTTGTTTGGAAGTAATGCATACAAAAAAGGTATATTCGTTTTTTGAAATTCACCATGTATGGTGTATAGTTTATGGAATGGTTTGGGACACATTTTGAATGTTTTATCCATCAACAATGTTTGACATTGGGCCAGTCTGAGTAAGTTTGTAGGGGTAGCAAATATAAGTATACATTTGTCATTACTTTTATTATCATGTAATAGAATGTATTCCTCTCAGTGGGTTATTGTAAGCTGTGATGGGATGTCTATTTCTCTGTATGTTTTAGGAGCAGGTAGGGTGTCGCTGGTGGCTCTTTTAGTGCGTCTTATAAGGTGTTTTAATGTGGGAATTGATGGTAAATGGCCTGTTATATCTTCTGGTATGTGGGGTAGTATATCTTTAAGCATTTGTGCTGTGGGTTCTTGGATACTAGTGCTTGCTTCTCTTATATTTTTTAATACTTCTCTCACTTCTTTTTCTGTTACATTGGGAGGGTGGTTATGCTCTTTTACATTAATTGCTACAGTTTCTTTGGTAGTTGCCCTCAATTAAGATGTATTATAATAATATTTGGTACATTTCCAATTATATGTTCAGCAGAAGCATTTTCTAGACTGTAGGTGTATCCCATGTAACACATTAACAGTTTCCCCTTCTGCGATATTATAAATTTAGCATTTTCTGTCATTATGTCTTTATTTACTGTAATAATATGAATATAGAAACATAGGGGCTCATTATGATGGCGGGCGGACATCAGTCCGCCCGCCATCACTAACGGTGATGGGACCGCCCGCCAGACGTGTGGTGGTCCCACCAGCCCAATTAGGATGCGCCCGCCACACTGGCGGGCGCATCCTGGCCTTTTCACATTGCGGACGGTGCTGCTGGCTGCAGCACCGTCCGCAATGTGAAAATGCCACGTTGTGCATTTCCATGCACAACGTGGCAGGCACCACGCGGTGCCTGCCACCTTGCGCATGGAAATGTAGGGGGGTACCATGGGTACCCCACCAGTGCACCCCCCCACAGAGGGGGCCCGCAACGGGCCCCCAAAGCCAGTCCTCGCCTGTCTTTTTGCAGCGGGATTTCCGCCGCAAAAAGACAGGCGGAAGGGCTCATTATGATCACTACGGCGGTGCCTGCACGGCATCGCCACAATGATGCCCTGGTTTTGGGTCCCGCAAGGCGGGCGGAAAAGGACCACCTTGCGGGACCATGGCGGACGGACTTTCCCTCCGCCACGGAACCGATGTGATTCCCACCGCCATCCTAATTTGGCAGTGGGTGAATCACAATATGATGGCGGGAGGATCGCCACCTCCGGCCCGGCCATCATAATGAGCCCCATAGTTATTTAATAAATGTTGTTTATTAATATATAGTTAAATATACATTTTTGTTTTTGTCAAAGCTTACTTTTATGTTGTTTAGCGAAGTTTTGTCTTCTTTGAATCTTTTTCTTCGGCAAGCTTCTTCTTGAAACAGGTGTTGTTTTCTCTTGGAAGAGAAAAGGAAGTTTTATTTATTGCATATATTATATTTTTTATGTTTAATGACGTTTAGGTTATTCGGACATTTAACTGTGGCTGTTTTAGTACGTTTAAAGCAGTTTTTTAATTGAAGGTTGAATAATCTGTAGAAAAGGATACATGTTAAAAAAACTGTGTTAGTAATTGTTTATTACCATCAAAAGTCTTCTTGAAATCGATGTATAAAGTAAATGCCACAATATTCTTGTTATACCTAAAAATCCATTATAATTTTCTCATGATCCAGCCTATTTTGGTGACTAATCTGATGTGCCTTAGGGCATATTACTAAACCCACTAGACTTAATGGCTCATCAGTTGTTAAGTTCTTTGACTAGTACATCAAACAATCTGACAGGTATGTTATTATTAACAATATTGGTTTCTGGAGGTGCTATCCTCACATAAGTCTCTCCATTGTTTTTTCTTAATCTGGCCTTTGTGTTCCAAATCATACACTATTCCTTTCTTAGCAGTTTAACCACATTAACAACATCTTCTCAATTTAGTTTTTTTCAAATTTGTATAGCTCTGTTTATTGTCTCTATTGTCTCTAAGATCAGCAGTGAACCAAATGCTATCTATATCAGTTTATGGCTCTTCGGGGGAGGCATTTACAAGTGTAATTCTGTTGCAAGTTGGTGAGCTCTGTATTTGCAAATTCTTGCAGAATGAAGGGTACATTTGTTGCAATGTTATTTATCCAGCTCTAAAGTTTGTTTGAGCTGGCAGCATTCCAAATGATACTCCTAAATTTTTGACAGAACTCTCTATGACCTAGTGCCACAACGTTAGGAACCAAGAACTCAGTAATAGACATTTGTGTACTTTGCAGAAAATTCTTAAAACTGTGTGAATAATTCTATAGATACAAATGTAAAAAAGGGGTGGTTGGGGAAAACCTTGCACCCTGTGGCGGGCACCCCATGGTGCCTGCCACATTGTGCATGGTTGGGAAGAGGGGTCCCTTGGGTACCCCCACGGGCCCCATTCGGACGCCCCTGGGTGAAGGGGGGCCCGCAATGGGCCCCCAAAGACTGATTTCGGCAGCCGTTCATCTCGGGCAAGCCGAATCGGAATGGCTGTCCGAATCGGTCATCATAATCTCTCGTTCGGAAAACATGTCCACAGAGCTGTACGAATCGACTCTGAAAAACTCGGGCTGTCCAGATGCCTTTCGTAACCGATTCAGTCTGCTCGAAGGGTTTCCGGTCATCGTAATCGGTCGTTGGGAAAACTGTACGATTCGGTAGGAAACAAGGGTTCCGAATCGGATTCGACAATACCAAATCCCATCCTGAGCCCTTCCTAATGACATCGTACTTGGCCCCTAAAGGGGCAACATTTACCATTCCCACTCCAATCTAACTTAACTCAGAGAAGGTGCTGGACAGTAAAGAAGCAACATTAACCATTCCCCCTGAAATAAAACTTATCTCAGGGAAGGTTTTGGAATCTAAAAGGGTTAAATATACTATTCCCACTCCAAGATAAAATAAGTCAGGGAAGGTGTTGGACACTACAGGGGCAACATTCACTATTCCCACTGCAAAATAACTTAAAACAATAAAGATGTTGGACACGAAGGGCTCTATTACGAGTCTAGCGGTCCACTGACTGCGGTCCACTGACTGCCAGACTCGTGGGTGTGTGGCTATGGCAGTCTTCTGTCCATCCTATTACCACTAGGGCAGTCGGACCGCCATTGCCCTGCCGCAGCTGCCAGGGAACTGCCGTTCCCTGGCAGTGTTGCGGCAGTCAGGAGGCCGCAATATGCTTGGCCCGCAAAGCATATTACGAGTTTCCTCTCTGCTACGATTTTCATGGCGGTTCCTCCACCATGAAAATTGTGGCAGAGAGGAACCAAAGGAGGTCCTACAGGGCCCCCTTGTGCCTCTGAGCCCTGGGGTGCATGCAGGGGGGCGCAACATGTGCCCCTGTGTGAATGCACCACAGTTCCTGCAAGCCATGGATTTTATAGTCCATGGTGTGCAGGAACTGTTTTTGGCATTCCCATTGCGGTGCCCATTTTCAGGACACCGTTGTGGGAACGTAAAAAAAAATAATGACAATGAAGAGGGTATGCAGTTCCTGAAGTGGAAGACAAAAAACGAGAAAGGTATCCGTATCTGGCTACCAAAAGGAAGGATGGGGAATCCTTCCTTTCGGAATTAGGGCCCTCACACACCCAGCCCGCTGGGTGTCATGCTTCATCATCGGGCATGCTCCTCGTTGGGTCGGCGCTGCAATACCCGACGGGCACCCTCAGTGGGGGCTCTTTGGCGGAGATCTTTTATTCCTGCCGTTTGGTGAGGTGCGTGTGATGGGCCCTATAGTGTACAAGTGCAGTGTTGTGTACGGTTCTCAAATAGAGACAAAGTGAATTAAAACAGGTCGCTGGGAGAATCAGGGCAACCAATTTAATATTCCTGTCTCCCCACCTGGTTAAAAATAGAAAAATGGCAACTGTCTAAAGTGATGTGAAAGGCAGTTGCTCTTTAAATCATACGGTCAACATGTTTCTTGCCCTGGTAGTCCCTAATGGATCAAGCGGCAATTCATCAGGACCTAATTTATGAGTTGGACATCTACACTGAACCACTGGTAATGGGGTTTGTTAACCTGGATATTACCAGTCTCGTCACATCGGTGGCGTGCAGTGTCCGTGGGTGCTGTAGCCAGTCTAAAAGATGGGAAAAATGAAAAGAAGAAGAACATTCATTTACAACATGTCAATCTTGCTAAGACCATTTAGTCGCCAAAACATGTTGTAGACACCTACTCGTATTGTCATCGCTATATGGTGTGCGCGTCCCATCTAGTATAGGGCGTCGGTATAAGCATTGTGAGCACGAGGTATCACGTTCGTGATATGTTGTAAATCACGTGAGGTAAAAATGCAGCAGAAAGACAACGTAAGAAATAAAATTTAAAATTTAAATTAAAAACCAAAATTAAAAACCACGGTGAGGCGGCAACATCATCCCAGTAGATTGCGGATGTACACACTCACCGAAAATCAACTAAAGGCCGGCCCCATCAGATAACGGCAAGGAATGGACACGTTCATTCAACATGTGTCCTGTATGATGGGGAAATAAGGTAAGTATGAGGAAGTACGGTGGATATGCCAAGATTAATTTGAAGTATCATAGGGTACACACCTCGTTCATTTAAAAGCAAAAAGCGGAGAGCCACCTCTAAGGTTGGTGTTAACAAGCAATCCAATACCTGAGGGTCATTGTCCCCAGGTCCCTATAATGGCAACACAATGCTAGGAAACCAAACCGAGCGTCGCTAGATCCCGGTTGCGGGACCCCGCAATTAACTACGGCCCGCAGTTCCCATGCTGTAATAACCAAAAAGTGTGAGACACTGGGAGCCTGAATCCAAGTTGTAGCTTGTTACCGATCCCCATCAAACATGGGGAACAAATCAGCAGACCCAGCGGTGTTTGCCGCTAAAGACCCCAAACCAACGTCGCGTCTTACCTTGATACTCAGGCATCAGGAAAGGGGAGGGCAGCGGTGTTAATACTCACAGCAGCTCGCGCCCACTCGGCGGAGGACCTAACCTGCAATGCCGGTTCCGGGAAGGTAACTGCCTGCCCGGTTCTGGCTGCAGATATCCTAGCGGAGGCGGCGCGCACGCCGGGGCCTCCGCGTGGTGAACAGTAGCTGGTGCGGAAATCGACTCTAATTCAGTGGAAAGAACATGGCGGCCATATTGGAAGGATATTGCCACAAAGGCGCGCCATGCTAAAGTGTTAAATGGTAGTCATCTCCGTAGTGACGATTCCTTAAAATGTATCATGACTTCATCTGGTGGAAATTTATTTTGCTAATGCGGCTCTGGCAGTCGATGACTAATAATGCCAGTGTCTCAAGTCCATGAGTCAAGTGCCCCAAGGGTTGTGATTGCGGTGTAAAAAGAGGAGGTGGATTTACTACAAATGGTACAGAAAAAGTTCTTTTGTGTCTGAGTCCTCTCTGCTGGCGTGTGGCTGTTGCAGTGTTCGTGTACATGCCAGGCCTGCGGTCAAGTGTGTTTGAAAAGGAGAGACCGTATAGGATGGCACCCGACTGGTGCCGAACTGGGTTGTATTACAGACTTTGATGACCCCCAGATTGGTGATTCTATAAAGTAACCACTGGGATGAATAACAGATTAGTGATTATTTAAAGAAACCCAGGGGATGTCCTCATTGAGGCCATTTCTATCTGAGCATAAGCGATGTACCCAACGTTGTTCAATCCTGAACAACGCCTCCGGGGGGATAGATGCATGCGCCTCCAGGACCACCCACCCTAGTGTATCGCAGGTATGTTTGTTAGTTAAGAAGTGGGTATAGAGGCGTGTGGTGGTTTTATAGCATCTGATGTTACTCTTGTGCTCTGTTATGCGGATTTTGACTGGTCTGGTAGTCATACCCACATAAAAAAGGTTGCATGGACAGAATAGTAAGTAGATGCAATTAGCGGTGTTACAGTTAGTGTGTCTTGTCATCTTCCAAGTAAAGTTATTGGCAAAGGTTATCACCTTGGTGAGTTTGGTTTGCAGGGCACACTGCACAGGATCCACACGGATAATGTCCAACAACTGGAGGTAAGTCCCATAGACATCTTTGGATCGGTCCTGTTTTAGACTTGGGTCTGGTGTGTATCAATAGATCTTTCAGATTGCTTGTGCGTTTGAACGCAAATCTAGGGGCTGGCAACGCCAGGTCACCTGTGTTTAAAATGTCCCAGTGTTTGCGTATGATGTTCCTGATTTGGCCCGAGGCTGGTGTGTAGGAGGTCACACAAGTGATGGCCTCTGAGGGATGTCTGACATTCTTTTCCAATAGTGCCTCTCTATTATTGTTCCTGGCTCTTTTCATAGCCATGAAAACAGTCTGCTGTGGGTATTCTCTCTTTCGTAAATCTGATGCTAGTTTACCTGCTTCTACTTTGTAGTTCTCAATAGAGGAACAATTCCTCCTAATCCGGAGAAATTGCCCGAATGGTAAGTTGGTTTTGAGGGCCCTCGCGTGGTGGCTGCTGAAGAGTAGGAGGCTATTGCTCTCACCGAGAACTTCTTTGAGTTTAACAAGAAACTCTTCCACCAGACACAGGGCACGTCTATGGGTAGCACATTCGCTCCTAGTGTAGCCTGCCTCTACGTGTTAGCCTTTGAGTCTAGATCCGTCTTTCATCCATCTAACCCATATACAGACAATCTGATGATGTGGAAGAGGTACATTGACGACATTCTTATCTTCTGGAAAGGGGACAGAGGTAGGTGTGAGGACTTTTGTCAGTGGATCAATACTTTGAATCCATATCTTAAGTTCACTCATACTATCTCTGAGTCCACGATACCCTTTTTGGACCTCAATATCAATCTGGCAGCAGGCTCCTTGAATACAACATTATATAGGAAACCCACTGATTGCAATAGCCTCCTACTCTTTCTCGTTTTTTGTCTTCCACTTCAGGAACTGCATACCCTCTTCATTGTCATTATTATTAGGGCCTGTATGCTGGACCTTTATAGCCCCTTCTTTTGTCTCTCCTTGTTGTTCACAACGTAAAAAAAAAGCCAGCCAGACATGAGGAATACTTGTAATCTGTCGGGTGACTCGACCAAGGGTTTAGCGGTGCGGAGGTGGGACGTACTCAGAGCTGCACCGCCAAACTCATAATCAAAGCCTAAATAGACAAAAATTACAATACCCCACTGCTACTAATGAAGAAACCAAAAATATAGCACACTTTAAAGTTAACATTTACTATTACCACCATAATATCAACAAGCTGAACAAACATCTATGTAAACATGAAATAAAAAACATATTTATTCCAAGTTAAATAAAACATCATCATTTTAAACATTTATTATCCTTATAACTTTACAAATATTTTTCATGCAAAATTAGATAAAATATTTATATATGAACATTTAACAAAGTACAATATTTCAAAACATTATCCAAATGCAATTAAAATGATATTCATAATTATAAATAATATAGTTTAAAAAAACTTTTCAAAATATATAACATACTTTTTAAAACAAAAAATAAGAAATTTTGCATAAAAAAGCAGCAATGTTTTTAAATATTTTTTCTATTTTGAAAAGAATTTATCAAAATGTTTGCATATTTTTTTTTCTACCTGAACACAATTTTTTCAGATTTACCATAATTTTAAAATCTTTCAATAATTTGTTCCATTTTTGCAACATTCAAAATCAATTTTATTATAATTTTTGGAAAATGAATAAAACTTTTGTAATTAATAATGTATATATTTTAAAAAAATATTAATAATTTCCCATCAAATATCAGATAACACTAATTATAAAAAAAGATTATAAAATTTTTACAATTAAAAATAATGTATCAATTTTTTAACATTTTAAATTGTTTTTAATAAATAATAGAAATAATTTAAAAAATATCAATTCTAAAATAATGTATTCAAATTACTTTAATTATTCCCGAAACATATCCACACCTTTATCAAATATTAATTCAACACCTTACTCCAAAGAAATGTTTAATTTATTTTATTCAATTTAATTAATACACATCCAAAAATAAACACTAATGCATATTATTTTAAAATACTCCATACCCTTATCCCCTACAAACAAAACATCTCACTAATAAACTTTTTCAATTTTTTTTATTAACATATTCATTAAATACTTCCCCCAATCCCCTATAAATCCAACATCCCACTCCTAAAAAAATATAATTAGACTAAATAAAAAAATAATTACAAGAAGAAATACTTATTAAAAAACTACTAAAATAATAATGAACATTTACTAGCAATAAAAAACATTTAAAAACAAAAATACAATAGATTACACACTATTTATCACTAAACAACGATATTACAAGGAATGATATTAACTACATCGATATTAAACACATCGATATTAAATACAACACCTTACACGATATTTTTGACAACGATACTAAAGATAACAATATTTATCTGTCACGATATTCTTGACATGATATTTATTTTATACCATATTTTTAATTAGATATTTTGTCTGAACATCCAGGCGGGAGTACCCATCCAAACTATTCAGCTACTCACTTTTTCTAATGCAATATGCAGACAACACTGCTTTACTGGATCTCACTTGGGTGGGCCTTCAATATACAATACGTGCACTAGCGGAATATATTATTAGCAGCCGTGTGCCAATGCAGGCATCCTTGCACCATGGCAGGATTGTGTTTGTGCAGGAAGGGACACCTTCCTGCACAAAAACAATCATTGGAGGCGTTTTCCTCGTTCCATGTGTGCTGCAGAATGTAAACATTTTTACTCGTTACGCCTGCTCTAGGGAGGTGCAAGGTTTTGGCGCTGCCCCAGGTTATGAGATATTGTAAATCTGGGGCAGCGTCAAAATCCATGGGTGTTGCGTGGGAACACCCACAGCAACACCCATGGAGCATCTCTTTGATGCAGAGTAAGGCAAGGCAGCAACTTGTGCTGCTTTGCCCTATTCCATATCTACAAAGTCAGGAAAAGCCATGGAGGGTGGTCTTACATGGCCTTGTAGATATGGCCAAGCACTGTGCGCCACCAGAACATCACAAAAGTGACGTTCCGGCAGAGAAGTGGACTTGTGAATTAGACCCTAAGGGCCGAATTACAAGTTTGGCAGTCCATAGGATCGCTGAACCCATGGTGGCGGTCTGACCACCGCTGCACTGCGCGACCACCTGCAGTATTTCGACTGCAGCGGTCGGACTGCCACGAGACAGTCACCACTGCCAGGATCAAGGTTCCCATCCGGCGGAGCAGTGTGGGTTGAGGCAGCAATAAGCAGGCAGTGCTGCTGAGGCACCGCTGAGCATATTATGAGTTGCCTCACCACTACCCTTTTCATGGTGGTGAGCCCACATTGAGAAGGGTGGCGGTGAGACAACTAAGGGATCCCTAATAGGGCCCCCTGCTGCCTTTGGGCCCAAGTGTGTATGTGGGGGGGGGGCACTATTAGCACCCCCAGTTCCTGCACGGTGTTTGCCACACCGTGTAGGAAGGTGCAGTCGGTGCTCTGAGAGCGGCGGTCTGCGTGCCAGGCTCTTCAATGAGCCTGACAGACCGCAGCTGTCAGACCGCTGCAGGACCACCCGCCAGACCAAGATTCGACTCCTAATCTGGCCGGCACTCACACCACTGGTTTGGCGCATTGCACCGTCAGGTGTGGGACCGCCAAACTTGTAATCAGGCCCTAAGTCTTTGTCTTTGATTCTGCGAAAAAAAACAATTGAGTTGTGTTTCAATAGCAATGATATTGGTCTATTAAGCAGTTAGGTAAAGTTTATAACATGATATCCTCTGAATAGTTTTAATATGCTGAACAGAAAGGCATGAACTTTAATAGCACTTTAGTAGTTTCTATATTTATAATTGTCAAATGATATATTATTATTATCGAACTTGTTTGCTGTCAAAGAATGTTTAAACATGGACAGAAACACACATTGAATAGGGCAATTTTTAATGTATTTTACCTGATAATATATTTTTTGCAGTAAAAATTTGTGGGCCGATTCCGATGGCGGTCGGAGGCTTTCCAACCCCCTTCGTCGGTTTTAATTCCGGCTGGCTGATTATGTATCAGCCGGTCACAATTCAACCCGGCTGGTCATTCCGGCTGGATTCCAGCAGGCTCAAGGTGCCGGTCGGCCAGTCTGAACCAGCTCGTAATCCCATAGGGCGAGCCTTTCTGCCCTTGGGATTACAATGCATGGTTTCTGGCATGGTTTCCATGCCAGCCTGTCGGACAGCTGCTTGGTGATCGACTGATCCAGTCTGCTGTTCGGAAGTTTCGAGCCCCGAGTACTGCCATGCTCCGAGCCAAGCGCCAAGCCCCTGCTGCGGTTGCAGCTGTTTGGAGAACTGCGGCGGTGGACGGAGGCGGCAGCGGGTGAGACAGAGAGGGGGACGGTGGCGAACTGCGAGTCCTTGGAAAATGCGGAGCTTCGGGAGCCACTATTGAGCCGCTACTGAGCCAGGAGGTGGAGCCGCCGTGTGGTCTGTACTTCCCGCGTTGTGTGCTTGAGTGCCCTCAGGGAAAAGCTTCTCACATGGCTACACGTCTGCACGGCTACATCCCCAATACCTCCACTTCCCTTCGTCCACACAGGCTATGCTCTAGTCGGCCCATTGCTGAGAGCGCGGAGAGAGCAATGGAGAGACGGAGGTGAGCTGTCAGCCGGCCCCCATATCAATGGGCTGTTGTTGGATTATTGGATTGGATGGTTGATTATGGTGGTGTAGGTGCCTGGGCTGTTTAGAGCCCCCCCCTCCCGATGGTCCTCTCCTCCACTACATTTCTATGCTATTGTTTTGCTGTCCGGCACTGATTAACTGATTTACTTAGTCTAAAAAGGTCTCCTCAGTGGCAGCACCCTAGCGATAGCAGAAAATCCTTTCGGCAGTATCTTGCAGTTCTGCAGTTCTGCGGCGTGGCACCAAGTGTGACCAGGTGACCACTGTGAACAAAGAGGTCTAAAGTGGGATCAACTGTGAGTTTGGGTGGTGTGCATCTATACCCGAGCGCGGCAGCTTTTAGCAGCTGCTGCAGAGCGTGAGCCCAGGAACCTGCGGAAGCGGCCCAGCTAGGTTTGGGTGCGGCCTGCGGGGGTGTCTGGTGAGCTCCCGCTTGGGTGGTACCTAGCCCTTCTCCAGCTCCTGAAGCCCTCTGAAGTCCCTCAACTCTTCCTCACACGGACCTTCTGCACCTTCCCCTGCTACAACCCCACACTCCCAGGCCCCTGGTGAACACTTGGGATTACACTTGATTTCCAGCAGGATTTCCAGCTTTCAGCCTCAGGCTTCCAGGCTTATAGGTTTACAGGCCCACAGTCGAGGAGGCCATTTTGTAACAATAACAGCCCGGAAAAAGAGCCATATTATTGGCTGAGCAATCATCACATAAGGAGGCCGTCAATCATTAGAAAAAGAAAAAAAAAGCACCCAAGGTTACTTGTGGAGCGCCTCTTGAGAAATCGCGGTATTGTGGATTTGTGGAGCTAATATAGTAAGACAGCACCCACGACCCATATTCAAGGCCGTTAGCCTGAATCCAACAAGAGCCTACTAATTATACCAATTACCAAGGATGAGATCTGGTAAGGTGCGGTGTAAGACACAAGCCCCCATGAAAAGGAAGCAAGAAAGAGACACTGCTTTGGGGAGTCTTTCCGCAAAAAGGAAACCACAAATCTAATCGTGCAGGCCCATTGTCAATGTCGACGACCCCCCTGTCCCGAGGAACAGAAGTGCATCCTATGACTCTGACCTAGCCTTGGACATGGTCTTGAGCAGGGAGCCTCTCCCAGAAGGTAGCCCAAAGGCTCAAACCACTCTAGATCGCATTATGGGCTTGAGGCCAGGCCAGTCTGGTGAAAAAGGTAGTGACAAAGAAGATAAAAAATTGACGGATCAGCATAAACTGTCAAAAATAACAGATTATTTCCGACCAGCAAGCAAACACAACACTTCTCAACAATTAAATAAGAACGATAAATGTCAATCAGAAGTGACGGACGCCATTTGCCATGTTCAGACTTTCCCACCTTCCAATTTAGTACTTCTATCAAATGAGCAGCATCCACCAAGTGAGTCACCTGGGTATGCCCCAGAAGATGTGGTGTATACAGATTCAGTCTCGGAAGGTGCAGATGGGTGGGCACCTCAATTTGTCGCATTTCCGGAATTTATACAAAACAGCGAAGAGGACTCCTCCCTCCCCTTAATCCCTGAGGAGAGGCCCAATATAATCACCCAGGATGCAACTATAGAAGGAGAGTCAATCAAAAGGGCACGGATAGTGACTTCTGGAGAAAATTCCCCGAATCTGTGGTCTGCTATATTGAACTCTATGGAAGCAACAGTACGTGCCCTAACGCACCACTGAAACAAAATGGACATCCAGGTGGACTTACTGAACACAATGGCAATATTATTGTGTCTGGTATTGATGAGAAACTCGAAAAACTAAACGCACTAGTCACAAGGGCCCAATTAAATCATTTAAATGATTTTAAAGTCTGTTCCTGTAAGGAGATAGTCGAGAAACTAGTGCAACTCCCAGTTATCATGCAAGCAATACGGGGTGAAGTAAAAAATAACATCGGCCCCAAGATTCGTCCGGGTACAATATTGAAAGAATAATTACCCAGTCCAAAGAATGAAACTGCATGTATCCAAGTGGTTTCCATTGAAAGGCCAGTAGAGGAAGAATTTGTGGATATAGAGGAGGCCAACTTCGAAACTCCGCCTATGGTCCACCATGAATCATTTGAGGATGGTAGCACAAAAACTATTGCTCCTGATCTACCACGACAAACTAAAAGGGAAAAGAAACATGCGAGAAAAAGGAGGAACAAAATCCGCTCGGGCAACTTGGAGAGTTCTCATCACTTCCAAAGTCCTCAACAGGAAGATAGGGATTGTCTAGGGAAGATCCAAATGGACCTGAAGCCACATGGTTCCACTGTGGTTCCATCTCATGATGTTGTTCACTACGAGATAGTATCCCCTAAAAATCAAAGGGCATCTTGTACCATACCCAGTGGCACCTTACTGTTATGAAGCTCCCAATTAGAGGGAACACCCGGAGTCCACCAAACCGGCAGAGATGTCAAAATATCATCCAGGGGGAATCCGCAAGCAAAAGAATGCATGGAAGAAGAGTCCCTGACACAACCCTCAAGTGAACAGCCTCTCCTGGAACCTCAGTTGCAGGTGGCAACTGATGGCAATCAACTGACTTCAAAAGGCAGTGTTGGTCCCGATGAATTTCTCGGTTTAAACAACTCTGGTCAGATGCTGCTGTGGATCCCAGAATTTAAATCGAGGGGCTCGCAAGACATCCTAAATCGCTCAAACATCTTAAAACTGCTTAAAGTCTTGCCGGGCCTGGCTCATGTAAAGTCTGATGACATCTTTTCAATTAAGTTCCTGCCGGCAAGAAGACGTCAGCTCACGGACCCCACTCTAGTCACCTTCTCATCCTCGGTGCTTCCGGCTGTGATTTTGGAAAAGAAAAAGCATCTAAAAGCCTGGGGCATCGAAGTAACTTCCTATCATGGGGATAGATATCCCCACGTGCTCCTTGCGGGGCCATCAACAAATGAGCAACTGGCTCCCAGTGCGTCCGTACTAAGAGGAGCTCGCGGAAGGACCCCTTCTGCGGTCCACCATAAATTGGACTCAGACCGCACCAAAATGTCTATCAAAGTAATAAATGAAACAGCTGCCGGCCTGTCGCGAAGACTGGTAACAACCAATGAGCAACAATTCTTTTGGGGTTGGTTACCGCAAGCTTTGTCTTGAACTAGGAACAATCAAAATTGAGGCAAGGGAAGACCCTCAATAAAGGTTCCAGGCTGCCTGGTAGTCTGTTCTTGGAACATCAATGGTCTACAGACAAAACGTTCGGACCCAGAATTCATAGGATTCTTGAGATCCTTTGATATCTTAATCTTCCAGGAAACTTGGGCGCAGACTTCTATCCCTCTCATCAGCTGTAAAGAATACACAAAACCAGCAGAAAGAAAGAGCTCCTATGGGAGGGCAAAAGGGGGCCTGGCAATTAATATAAACACTAGCATAACAAGTGAAATGATGGAAGTGTTCATGGATGATCCAAATATGCTAGTATTAAAAATGGAAGGCTGGGCTAATAATTTTAAAGAACCAATTATTGTTGTAAATCTATACATCAATCCAAAGCAAAAAGCGACATCTTCCAGTAGAACAGTTGCTCACTTATTCCAGTTAAAAGACAGCCATAACAAGGCACATTGGCTAGTTTCCGGTGACTTTAATCTTAACCTCTTTCACCGCCCCACGGAGGAACATATGGAAGCAGTGGGCCCCCTCCCAGAGCAAGCGATACCATCAAACTTACGGAGGGACAACTTAGGAGTAGAACTCATAAAAGCCTGTGAGCTACTGGGCCTGCTGGTTCTAAATGGCCAGAAAACCATCTGACATTCCACCCGTCTGGTCAAGGGTCTGTGGTAACATGGTTTCAATTATAGATTATATCTTCGTTTCAATCCCCCTTTACCATCGGGTTCGCGACTATAGTATATGCCAACATGTGGAAAGTGATCACAACCCTCAGGTCATCAGGGTGAGTGCATCCCTGCGCGAACTAGAGACATTTCGTACGTTGTCAGGAGAAACACACTCAGAAAACCTGAAACGCCTGAAGTGGAGCCCCGGCTCCATTAATTCATTAGCAGAGGATGCAGTCTCACGTCTACAGGACCTAGCTCAATCAGATCTCAATCCAATATTGCTATGGGAGACTTTTGCTAATAATATGACTAAAGTCCACAGTGAGAGGAGACACTAAAAGGGAACTCGACTTGCTCATGGCACCTCATCAAGTATGCCCGTCCACATTCGGAACATAAGAAGGGAAACAGGCAACCTTTTCAGGCAATCACGTCAACATCCAGGAGCCCTGGATCTTCTACAACAACTCCGCAATGAAAGACAGCGGCTTAAAAAAGAGACCTGGAGGCATAAACTTGCAAAACAAGAAACATTATGGGCTCAGTTACGATACGCCTCTAAAACGCACGATTCGAAAAGATTCTGGCAGATAATTAATAGAAATGAGAAAGGCCCTGCAGCTGCAAACAACTCTAATATCAGTGAGACAGAATGGGCATATTACTAAGGGTGGGCGGAATTTGCGTAGTCGCGTTACGCAAAATTCCGCGAAACGGTAAAAAATCTCCGCGAGCACGCAGAATTCCACGAGCACGCGGAATTGCTTGTTCCGCCCATTCGCGATGCGTTTTTCCTTTTCGGGGACGCTGTTTGCATGCTCGAGGGGAAATATCTCGCGAACTTGCCCATGCGGTCGCCAATTGGCGCGGCCATCTTGTTTCACTTGTCCCGCACGCTCGTGATGCGTGTTTCCTGTTCGCGAACGCAGATGTCCGATGGCGTGTCCGAATGACGTGTTGCCAACGCACACTCTCGCGGGAACGCGCGAACGGATAGGAAAACTTGTCGGCTAACGCAGGGATCCCGGTAAGTCGCTAGCGCGCGCGAACACGCATTTTGAAAGCGCGAACAAGGAAAAAATTCTGCTACACCGCAGATCGCTGAATTTTCAGCAATTCCGCGTTCTCCGCGGAACGCGGAAATGCAAACATTTCGCAAACTCCGCAAGCGGAACGGAATTTACTGCCCAGGCCTACACATTACCTAAAGTCACACTTCAAGAGCGGTTTGACTCCTTTAGTTAGTACATATTGTCCTAAAAAAAACTTTGGGGAACAGCGGAAAATGACAGCAACCAAAGTAGAGAAGGTCATTAAAAAGTCCCGGACCAGCTGTGCCCCCAGCCCAAATGGGCTACCACAGGCATTATTCAAACATCTTTCTCCACAATGGGCGGTCTTCCTAGCGTCAATGTTTAATTTCATTTTGGAAAACAACGTTATTCCTGATAGCTGGAGGGGCTCTATACTTCATCCCATTTTTAAAAAAGGCCTGGCATGTTCTCCTAGCAATTATAGGTTAATAGCATTGATGGATGTTGAATTAAAATATTTTTCAATGTTGCTACTCCACGAAATGGAATCCTGGTCGCACGAAAATGGAAGAATCCCTCTAAATCAAACTGGCTTCCAAAGGGGCCAAGGTACTTCAACCAACTTATGGCCCTGAGCCTAATCAGGAATAGAGCAAAAGCAACTAGGACACCCCTTTACCTGTGCTTTGTAGATTTCAATGCAGCTTTTGATGGTGTCCCACGGGACAAACTATGGGTCAAGCTTCAGCGATGGGGTGTCCCACAGAACATCCTACAAGCAATTAGGCTGGTATATTCGGACACTTGGGTCAAGATTAAAATTGGAGATGGCTCGTGTGTATCAAGGAAGGTGCAAACAACTCTAGGCATAAAACAGGGCTGTGTCCTAGCCCCCTTCCTCTTTAACTTATTTTTAGCAGACCTCTCCACCGAGCTAGATGACAGAAGGCTCATGCTCCGACTGTTGGAGGACAACAAATGTCACACATCCTCTACGCTGACAACCTGGTGCTGTTCAGCAATACTGGAATAGGACTTCAAAGGCTGCTTAACACTCTTGGAGCTTTCACCGAAAAGACTGGCCTGGAAATAAATTTTTCGAAAACAAGTGTGATGGTGTGCAATCGTCCTTCTAAGATTAATCAAAAATGGTTTATCGAAGGAAACAAAATTGACGAGGTCAAACTCTATGTATACCTAGGAGTGAAATTAGACGCAAATGGCTCCTTTGTTTCTCAGATGAAGGCGATAAGATCGAAAGCACAGACCCTCAATTATGGCTTTTCGTCATTGGCTAGATCTATCCAAGGCCATGATCTAAAGCCCATGGGATCAGTTATGAAAGCCAAACTGTTGCCAACCCTTGCTTACGGAATGGAGATTATGCTGGGCAAGGATGCTCTTTTGCTAGAAAAACTGATGATAAGAGCCTATAAAAAAATCTTTAA
This sequence comes from Calotriton arnoldi, assembly GCA_963921515.1. Taxonomy (NCBI): domain Eukaryota; kingdom Metazoa; phylum Chordata; class Amphibia; order Caudata; family Salamandridae; genus Calotriton; species Calotriton arnoldi. The sequence continues at coordinate 3,278,031 of CAWUFW010000623.1, forward strand.
GATCCCCAAGTCTGCCACTCCTGCGCAAATCTGGCTAGAATTCCTGCTTACAAAACAGACACTTGCTAGACATGCGGCATTTGAAAAGCTTTGTCATAATCTGCAAGAAGCAGCTAAAAAAAACACTCTGGCTGATTTAGTCTGGACTGAAATTAACTTGCAACGGGGCAATGGTGCTTACAAGAAATACCTAGAAAACAGCATTAGAATGCTTGAACTGGGTGACCTTTGGTCCTCTAATATCTCTGGGAAAACCTTTAAAAAACTAGTAAATAAATCTATTAAACTGCAAAATTGGGTGGCAGACAAAGAGAGCCTGTCTAGACGTCGCCATGGGTGGCTGGTGTTGAAATCGTATTCCACCCTAAGAGAATCTGCCCTGTTAGCCGCTCCCTTCCACCGGAAGATAAAACAGTTATTTCTGGCCCTAAGATTCGGAGAAATACCCATGCTTGACCTCATGCCAAAATGGAGGATGTCCGGTCTAAGTGAAGATCGGTCCTGCCTTCTATGCCACCAGGGGAATGAAACACTGCTTTATATTGTATGTGTTTGTCCAGTTTTGATGGTTCAACGAAGATTTCTATTAAGGCGGGAGTTCCTTGAACGGGGAATTAGGTCATGCAGGCCTGCACTGGTGGAGTCTATGGACCCAAACAATACCATGCTGAACATTAGACTGACTCAGTTATTTTATGCGGGGTGCATTTTGGAGGGGGTCCCCGAATGTAATTCAAAAATGTGATAACTCAGAAACCCCTTATGTTAACTTATCATGCACAGATAATTGTTATGGACGGGCTGCTAGGAATCGCACCAATCAGCTGCTCCCCATCCCGTTAGGTTCAGATAACTACTTTGTCTATTTTTGGATCTTTAATGATGTGAAGTCTTGCACAAATGCACTTTAACAGCAGGGATTGATAGTCCATCAGGCACTGTATTTATATCTGCCTCGGCCCTGCTTATATGTATTTTAACTTCATAGATTAATTTAACTACGGGACTTTTTTTTAGCTATTTGCATGGCAAGCTTGTGTTTTTAGACATTAGGGTAAAGATCAGCCCCAGTTTAGTCACGTTTATGTAATGTAGCTTAGTATTTGGTATCCCGATTACAATACCTAGTATGGAAAAGTTGACGAAAGCAAAGGGTCTGTAGTGCGAGGATTGGTGGCTGTATTAGCTGTATGACAAATCGCCATTTTATCCATTTTGTATATATTTGTAAACTGTTTGATTTTGTTTATGGTTTTAATTGACTAATAAACACACTTCTTCTTCTTCTATGTCGGAAAGCGTGTTTAGGGGCCCCCAGCAGGGTCTCCTTGTGTGTGGGGCCACCCCCCTGTTGATCCCTACACCCCCTGGCAGGCACCTCAAGGTGCCTTCCACGGGGTGCAGGAATGAACAGCACCTCCCATTCCTCTATGGGAGCATGTATTACGGGTGGTTTACGGCCATAATGCATACTCTCATGGGGAAATGTAGGAATGCGATCAAACAGTGTTCGGTTGCATCCTCATCAGGGGGTCGGGACAGCGGACCGGAGATCGGTCAGTCCCAGGACCGAAACGGTGTCGGGCGGACGCCCGACATCATCATTAGGCCCTTGGTATTTTTACAATTGATATGGTTTAATTAACCTTCAAAAAAGATTTACTTTACACGTCTAGACACCGAAGACAACAGACATGAATCTCCCCAACCCCCACAGCCAAAACAGCCTTTCCCCTTCCCTTGGATTAGTCAGTAGGGTGTGCCCCTATTTTCCTCCCTCCCATGAGGAGAAAGCATCACTAGTCACCAGGAGGATAAGAAATGGAGGGAGCACACTTCATCTAGCACAAGGGTCTACTTCTCCACCACCAATGTCCTACAGCTTATTTTGATCTTCAGAGGGATCACAATGGGGTGTTCCTCTAATTCACTCTTTCAGTAAAGGAGAAAACACTACAAGACACAATGGGGTTGTGGAAATGATGAAGGGAGCACTCCCCACTCACAAAAGTCAACTCACTAAACATGCACTGCTTAAACAGCAATTACCCTCCCTCCTTTTGGGGAGGGGAGCAAATTTGGGAACACTTCCCTGATCCCACCCACAGGGGAGGGAGAAAGTCCATTAAGCACTATGGATTGTGAATGGTGAGCAGGCCTTTCCCTGCACAGTCCTGACTCCACCCAACCTCTCCATCAGTTTTCCCCTCAAATGAAACAGGTTGGTGCACTGCCTCTCCCAATTTGCCCCCAGGAGTAAAGAAAGCACGAAGGTGGTCAGTATAGACCAGATAGAGTCTTGTGTCAGAAAGCCCAGCTCCCCACTCCGTTTATTTTTTTAAGCTTGACCAAAAATCATCCCTTACTTCCGGGGGCATTTCAGACAGCCCTAATCTGCATCTCCATGGGGGCTGAAATGCATCTTGCACATTACCCACGCACTCATTCCCCACTTCTGCCCAAGCTACAGTGGAAGATGATCCTTAGCCTACCTCATTGCCAAGTCCTGAAACGACCTTCCCCTTCAACTCTGAACAGTATCCTCCCTTTCGGAATTCAGAAAGGGGCTCAAGACCTCGCTCTTCGACTGATCCCAGCAGAATCCTAGCACCTGGATACTGCACTGAGTGATTAGCCGTCCTTTACAAATTTGACTTGATTGATACATTGACTAGAGATCAGAATAATGCATGCCTTGGGCCAAGTATTGTGGCTCCTCACTGCGTTTCTTTGTCGCTAGATCAAAAATTAACCCTGGTTTTAAGGGAGCATTTCCAACCTCCTAAAGAAGGTAGATCCGGGCTAGCATCCTTTATCTGCTTCATCAGGGGAGCTGAGAGGAAGATAGTGGGTAGAGGATAGAGTGAGGAATGTCTTGAGTCTGGAAAACAGGCTCTCCACTCCATTAAATTGTTTGTTTTTTTACCAAAATTGATTCCTGGTGTCCAGGGAACATTTAAAGTACCCCAATGTTAGCATATTACAAGGTGACACCCTTGATCTGACCTTCCAGGGGAGTTGAAATGTAGATGGTTTGCAGAGTCTAGAGAGTGAGGTACACCTTGTGTCTTGAAGCCTGGCTCCACCCTCCATTTCTCATATTGTATGTTGACTAAAAATGATCTCTTGTACTCAAAGGGAATTTAGTGCCCCTGAGAAAGGTAGTGCAGGGGGCAACACCCTTGGTTTGTTCCCCCAAAGGAGATCAAAGGCAAATGGTGGGTTGGGGCAAGAGTGAGGCATACCTTGTGCGTGGATGCCCACCTTCCCACTTTGATTCTTCTTGTTGCTTGACTAAAAATAACCCCTCCAGTCCTGGGGCATGTCTGGACCCTCTGAGGGTGGCAAGTTACAGAATTGTATTCTTGTTCTTTTTCCCAGGGGTGCTGAAATACAGACGAATGGGTTGAGTTTTTTTTACATTTGGCCAGAAATGATCCCTGGTGTGCATGGGACATTTTTAGGTCAGTAAACAGGAGTAATGACCTTTATCTAGTGCCCTGCACCAGTGGTAGTACTTCCAAAATTATTCTTGCTTATGGGTTGCAGTAGAATCACAATCACTTGACAGTCACATTTTCAGGAGCGCACCAAGGCCCTCCTGAAAGGATTTTTGTTCAGGCATTCAGCTGCTTGAACTGTAATCTACAGCAGAATTCCTTTTAGGTGGGGCATTGTTAGGAAGGTGAACATATGGCGAACGCTGCCCACCCAATTCAACTGCAGCTACCCACCCACCTGCCAACTTGGGGGATGTGAGAAATTGGTGGTTGAGTGGGGTGTTAACCCTGCTCAAGCAACAGCCATAAACCCTGGCAGGGTGAACCTCAAAAGTCACTAAATTATCCTGTGCTTAACCCTCTGGTAGCTTGGCACAACAACAGTCAGTCTTAACTTAGAGGCAATGTGTAAAGTATTTGTGCAGCCCACAAACAGAAGTAAAGTAAAAAGCCAACACAAGACAAATCGCACACCAATTTTGAAAAATAAAATACATTTTAATAAAATATTTGACACCAAAATGACAAAAGTCCAATCAGTAGAATTGGACTTATGAATTTTTAAAGTTTGAGGTAAAATCTAGTGCCTAAAAGATCAACACGTCAACTACGGGCGTGTCATGCAAGAATGGATTAAAGTTGAAAAATATGTCTGACTCAGCCGCGGTCCGTGCAGGTAACAGCGGTGAGCGGTGGGGCCGGGTAAGGGTGGATTTCGAGGGACGATGCAGAGGGAAAATTAAAAAAATAACTAATTAACCCTCGGCATCGTCCCTCAAAATCCCCCCTTACCCGGCCCCACCGCTGTTACCTGCACGGACTGTGGCTAGTCTGACTGTGATGGAGCGCGAGTCTGATACAAAAAATGGATTGGGTCCTGTCTGCGCTTACCTTCAGACAATTTGAAGAAAATTTTTCTGAAAAGGTAGAAGTTTAGTGGGGCAAGGATGAAGGCGATGTCCGAGGAGGAGGCGTTATCGTTGGGGTGTAGCTGGACGAAGTTGCGGTGAAGATTTCTACATTCAGACTTAGGGCCTTATTATGAGTTCAGTGTACCAGCAGTGGCGGTCCGACCGCGGTGAGCTCCCCGGTCTGACCGCCAAATTACAAGTTGGGTGGATTGGCTTTGTGAAAATTGCTGCCAAACTGCATACACTACCAACCAACTCCGAGTGTGGCGGCCACGGAGCAGGCCTATGAGGTTGTGGGAGGCACACCTATTAATGTCTGTCACACATAACTTTTGTCCTTCCACACTTGTCTGCCATGTCACTACTGATCTACACTAGTCATGCATGCTACCATTTCTCAAGTATTGCTGAAGTGACATTGAAGTGATTACAACTACCATGAGGCCCTTGTGATTGGAACTCTGACCAAGATGCTACACTCCTTTTTCCCCTTCTCACTTGTCTGCCATATCACTACTGATCTACACTAGTCATGCAGGTTACCATTTCTCAAGTGTTGCTAAAGTGACATTGAAGTGACTAAACTACCATGAGGCCTTGTGATTAGAGCTCTGACCAAGATGTTATAGTGAATGTGACACACTCACATTGCACACATCCCAGGTCCTGTTGTGAGGTCAAAGAAACATCACTATGGATGTGTCATTAAAGCGCAACACACCTTCTCTGCTGCAACTCTGTGGGTGCACTCTCACACATCACCCACATGAAAAGGCAATGTCAGTCAATGAGATTACATAGAATCAGTGTGAGAAACATTCTAAAGGCACAATGGAAACACTCTCTGCAGGATAGCTGTGCATATATCTGGGGGAACCCTGAAAGGCTGTACATGTTGCTCATGCATGACAAAGTCCAGGCAGTACATGTTGCTCATGCATGACAAAGTCCATGTGCACTGGACCTGGTAACTGAAGTATATCAGAGACAACCAATAGCATAACCAAGTGCCATGCATGCATAGGCAATGGGTAATTGCAACTTATGAAAGACAGCACTGCACTAGCAGCTTATGGGACACATCTAGAGGAAATAGCTGTAAGCTACGCACTGCAAAATGGACACATATCCATGCAGAACTACACAAAGAAGTAGCTGCTGCCCGACCTGTAAGCTTGGCAATCTCCATCTCAGTTTACTACAGGGAACCCGGCTAAAAAACCAACAGCCTGCCTCGGAACGAACCCTGCTACTGATAAGCACCATTCTACGTGCACCAATGACTTGTTCTGTAGAGTGCCACCTGGATCCCCTTGCGGTGGCAACATGCAGAACATCCTTGATTTCCTTAGAGCACTTCCTCACCATTTTTCGCTGGCCTAACAAATAGACTGGCCAGTTGGTTCTAAGCATCGCAGCAATTCATCTCTCTGTTCTTGCTGGACTGTGAACATGTACGCACTTTAGAGTAACTCAGCTTCTCCTCTTTTAAGATGGTTACCTCACTTTTAGAAGGGATTACTTACCCAGTGTATAAATATAATATACAAATGTTATACTTTTTACCTGTGATGGAAGTAGTGAAGCGTAAAAAGCTCAATTACTGTTTTTTAACTATTGCAATGACTTTACTAATCAAACAACAGGTCATCAGTTGCTGCCTCTTTCGGATCTTCTTCTCAATCACATCTGCATACTTAACAATGTGTCTTTATAACTCCTACCTTAATCTAGACACTGGAGTTCATGCACTTTACTTTGCTTACTAGCACATGGTTTTAACTGCCAGTGGATACTCTTTTAATTTCAATCTGCCCTCGCACTGTGACGTCTTCCCATTTAAAAGGCTGCAAGATGCAGGTCTCTGTTTCTGGTTTCTTTTTTTATAATTGTTGAATATGATGTTTTTATTTAATTATATTTGTAAGGTTAGTCTAAAAAACTGCCACAGGAGTGGGATCCTGTACTGAGTATGATTATTTGCACATGGATTGGCCTGGCTGGTTGACTACTTTCAGCTGTAAACCAATTATGGCTAGTGCGACTAGTAATTTGAACTTCATACAAAAGGTTTAACCATACAGCCATGTATAATTTTAAGTGTAACTATTTATTGTTGTTTTTTTGTGTATTGTACGCTGCTTTCAAGATCATGGAGATCTAATAAAGCTTCTATTATTATTATTCACATACACAAAGGTATGACATTTTAGCAGCCTCCATGTGTGGATACACACAGATCTGACTTCAACAGACCAAACACATATCCAACCTACAGAAGAAGTGCAAGCTAAATGACATTGACATTGGCCAAGCTGAAATGCTTACCAAATGAAAAAACACACAATTCAATGCCACCCCCATTTGGAATTTATCCCACATATCCATTCAATGAACATTTCTTCTCGCCCACTGTAACTCTAGAACAGGTGTAAAGGTCAGATCATACTAACCACTTCTAATGGATCAGCAATCTGGGTCAAACTAACACAACTGTTGTCGCATGTTCTAAAGTAAGCAATAACAGCAAATAGTATGAAATGTAATTGCAGGACTAATGTGTTCCAAAAAAATGAACACGCTTTTATTTAAACAGTTCCAAAAACTGGATCACAGCAAAGGACAATGGCCAGTCCAAAAGTAAAATGTGGCACAGCCCACAGCTGTACCACTCAACTTATCTACCATGACACTGCCAGGGAAACGTACCCAGGAAGGGGCATCTAGTGGGCAGTCCGGGCACCTCAAGGATGTTACTTGGGAGGTCTGGGGTCAGTTCTGGGACGGTGTGGGTTGACTTTGGAGAGGGAGTGGCTGTAGCAGAGGTTAGGGCAAGGGCAAACAGAGTGCTTTTCTTGGGAGCCTGTGGAGGTGGGATGACAAGGGGTGGGGTTTTGGCGGTAGAGGGAGTGTCAGTGAGTGCTTTGGGTATTTCTGTTGCCAGTGCAGGTGTGTGTGGGTCTGATGTATGTTGTATCTGTGTTGTATGTGTCTATTGTTTGTGTGAGATTTTGCAGTTGCCTTTTTTGTGTGTGTTTCCTGTGGATGTGCTAGGTATGTTCTGTGTAAGGGCTGTGTCTGTTGGTGCAGGGTCTATGAGTATGTTTGCAGTGGTGCTGGCGAGGTGGATGGGTGTCTGTTGAGTGGTTGCATGCCTGGACATTTTGCTGCGTTTTAGTGTGTGTGTGCTGTGTTTGGATGTTGTTGTGGGTGTTTTCCTGAGTCTGTTTGCCGTGGACAGGGCTGGGTAAAGGGAATTGGGATGGGGAAGAGGCAAGAGGTGGAGTGGAAGACTGGGGTGGGTAGAAGGCCCCCATCAGTGAGGAGGCCATACCTGAAATGACCTCTGTAGGCCAGACATAGTACTGTGAATGCCTAGGCCAGCATTTGCGTCAGCTGGCTGGACTGCCCCTGGATGGCATTCAGCAGTGCATTCTGCTCAACAGAGATCTGTCTTAGGAGGTCAAGGGCCTCCTCACTCAGGGCAGCTTGGGGGACAGGGGTAGGGGGTGAGGTGCCAGGAGCAAACGAGTCGCCTCTCCTTTTAGGGGGATGGGCCGGACAACTGGGTGGGGAGCAGCAGGGAGGGCGTAGATGGAATGAAGGGTGGCAGACAAGGATGTTGCGGACACAGGTCCTGTGGGCTCCGCCACCACCAGGGAGTTGCCACTGGAGGTCGACTGAGTAGAAGATGATGTTGAATCAGCCGCCTCCATGGAACCATCTGGGCCACTGCCTCCATTGGTGTCAGTCTCCCGACCGGAAGCACTTTGGGCATGTACATCCCCAATGTTGTCAGCATAGTCTCCTCTGCTTGCCTCGGTTGATGCTGAAATGACAGTTGAAATAAGTTGTGTGTCAGAAGTTGTACATATATCCATAGTACCAGACCCAGTGGTGGCTCCTCCGCTAAAGCGGAGGAGCGTCGCCCCACTGCTTTGCAGCAGTGAAACAAGGAAACATAGAAATATAATAACTCCATGTTGTTATCATTTTGTGTTTTCCTGCTGCGGCAGCCTTGTGGGTGGTGAGAGGCTGGGCTGCTCACACAGGAGCAGGGAGAAGAGTGATTTGCCCACTCCAAGTGCGCATAAATGTTTGGCTGGCCGTCTTGGGCCGGCCAAACATTATGCACACTTTGCATGTTCTCCACCCAGGCTGCATTACAGCCTGGGTGGAGAACATGCCCAAGCTCCCACTGCCACAGAACCATGGCATTCAGACCAATCACAATGCTGCATTACAGTCTTGTTGTCACGTGGCCCATGGGGACATTGTCTTTTTTCACGAAATTAGTATGAGCATGTCGCAGCTTGCCTGCTGCTTTTGCGCACGTTACTACACGTCTTTATTTTTGCAACACTTCAATGATTGCTTTCAGATGAGAACTCATCGCTGTGTTCACTCTCTGCATGTTCCTGGGATTTTGACTGAACATTATGTGCAAGGTCGAAGAACAATGCCCCTTGTTATTTTGTTCTGGCCAGACCTTAGCCCTTAGACAAAACATACCGATGTAGCTATTGTTTGGACAAATGAACTTGGGTTTTATTGGAATACACAAATAGTTAGGACACACTTGGAGAGGGACCTTTCCAGGGAGAAGAGCGAGACAGAACCTATGATGTAGATCTACCATCTATAGGCTAAGGTATGGGGTCTGCTGCCAAAGCCCAGAGATCTTCTATCATATAATAATACTTCTTCTTAGCAAGGGGAGGGAGGTTAGGCACTATAGTCGTTTCCCCATTTTCTTTCTATAATGACATCTCCCTTCATGATATATGGACTAGCTGCTATGCTGACTATATTTGTATAATGCATTTTCCTGCTTGTTGTGGCACGTATACTGCATGTTAGGGCACGTTTGTTAAAATAAATATTTTAAACTGTTTCGTGTCTCTGTCAGATCTTATTGTGGACAAGAACAAGAGAGTGAGCGAAAGGGTGTGTCTTGTTATCGTGATTCCTGAGAGATCTGGGAGTGTTATGTTCTGGGATTTCTAATCATTTGTTTCTCTGGGAGTGAGTAGAAGAGCAAGTGAGACCCAGTCCCTATATAACAAGGTCCCATATTCCTGCACATGGTTCTGTATTCATGCAGAATTCTTGCAGCATTGTGATTGGCTATGAGGAGCCTGGTGCTTCCTGCTTCCTGTTCTGGCCAGGAGAGAAGATGGAGGGACAACGGAGGAGAGACGCAATCAGGTACTTTTCCCCTTTTTTACACCCCTCATCCCCACCCCACCACTCCCTTCCTTCTTTTTATACCACCTTACCCTTAACCCTACCCCTGCCCTACCTGCTCCCGATCAGTATCGTCCGCCACTGACCAGACCCCACCTACGGCTAGGGACATCCCAAGTTCACATTGGTCCTGGGGGGACACCATCCTCAGATTGCATATCTACAACTCAACAGAAACATGAAAGTCTTAAGAGGTGCAGGTAATCTCAAGTCAAGGAATATGAGGTCTCACTTGTGTCCAAAAGGAAGGCACATCACAGTACCCAAAATGGTTTGCACACACAAATACCAATGTATCACAGTGTTTAAACACTCACATATGACCACACCAAATCTGCATGTCACAACCCTGATGCATGCCATCAGTCAGTGAATGTACCTTCAAAAGTCTACATGTGTAGGTCACATAACTCTACACTCCCACATCAATGGCATTGATGATCAGTTTGTGAGACACAACTGTAAGTGTACATACCATGATATGCATAGCCTCGGCAATTTGACATGACTTATAAGGGAGATCGATGTCCCTTCGTATATCTAACAAACCCACCCATGGCCATGCACTCCTGTCTGTTTGTACACATCACCTGCATCCCCAGCATTAAATGAACATTGTCCTTTACACATTGGCCAACACATACAAGTGTGGAGGACTCTCACCTTAACCTATGTAGACCCCCCTTACATTATGTATCATACACTTGTGCAGATGATAGCATAACAAATTAAAGCAACACATGCCATTATGTAGGTATAAATACTGATGGCGCTAGTGTTGTTTTCCATCTCATAATGCTGTAAGTACCCCACTTTCAAGGGCAAGTATGTCTCATTCTCTGCATCCTATGTGCACTGTATGCCATGTCACATGTAAGATATCCCCTGGACAAGATAAACAGTATCGGGAGAGCATCACTCCTGACACAAAGAAAACAAATGGTCTGTGTGGGACAGATGTCACACACAACATCATACATATGCAGGTAAACTGTCACATTACTCAGCCATGTATCTGTACAACTCTGAAGATAGACACTTGACTTGACTCAGCTGTGGATCTGGTCCAAAAGACATAAGTCTTGGTCAAACATCATGTACCTTCAAAAATACCTACACATGTAACAACACTGCTAATCCTTAGGACATGAGTCACCTTCAATGTTGACGGGGAAACTACTGCTTGTAACAAGAGGAAAAAGTTAATATACAATCTATGACTCGCCCCAATACTCACCCCCTCCAAGCTACTGTTGGGCCCTCAACTGCCCATCAAGCTCCGGGTAGGCAACTGCCAGTATGCGGGCCAGTAGAAGAGTCAGTGTCTGGTGTGTGTCCCTACCACGTTGGGAGGGCTTCCCAGCTGGTCCTCCACAATCTTACAGGTCTAGCATCTCAGGACCTCCTACCTCTTCTTGCAGTGGATGCTGCACTGGCGATAGACCCCCAGGGACCGCACTGTCCGGGTGATGGCTTTCCAAATTCTCTGCTTCTGATGGGCATCAGCCTGTATGGATGCAATAGATGAAGAGACTGAGTGGTCATGCAAGACTAAGATCATCTGTATGGCTGATCAAGAAGTTGTAGACACCTAGCATGACCATGAATACATTGTCAACACCCCAAATGTGTAGACATTCATGATGACCAGACACACTGACATGAAACCCCGATACACTAGTAACTGATGACTACACCCAACTCAGGTCAGGTCCTCTTTCGACTATGCCAGCCTACTTACATCACATAGGCCAAGGCCATAACACAAGTACTGTGAATGTAGTCACACCATTGGGAGCACATGCCAGCTAAAGTATATGTGCATGACTGTACAGACACTTTCACACCCCAGAAGTGTGACTCTATCCATGCTGTTCAAAACATAACTGTTACCACTAAAATTAATACATCCCAAAACTTGGGTCAAAATGGAAGTTCATGCATGTGTCACACTGTGTGCTCACAAACCGATATTTAGTGGTTATGTGGACAACTCAAAGTAAAATTGTACTACATCTGATTGAGTGTTTGGGTGAAGTCTGTGAGAAAGCTTCGGTAATCCCTTCTCATTAAAAAGAATGAAGAAGACACCATGGACAGCGGAACATCCTTTATTCCGTTCTCGTCAGGATGCAGGTACAGTTCAGAATCACGATAACCGCCACCCGCCATCAATATGTATCTCTCCCCACTTTTGAAAGATGCCCTCGCATTTGAAATCGGCACGAGCGCAGCAGCGCTCGTGTCCACTTCAAATAACAACAAGCAACACTTATAACACACCTCCCCCCTTTATTAAACAAACAAAACAAACAGGAAAAGATATATATATATATATATATATGGATATCATGTGAGAACAAAATCATTGAATTTGGCAGGTAACCTACGTACTCTTGAATTCCTAGACAAACATCCTGGAACAGTTGTACTTTGTTCGCCTGCAGATAATCCTCTGCAAGAATTGCCTACTAAGTTTTCATCAACATCCAAAAATACATTCGAGGTAGTACTATCATAGAGTGGTGCTTTACCCTTAAAAATTGAAACCCTATTAAAGTTCCAAACATTACCATCCTCCACACGTACAGCACTTCTAAACACCTCCACAACACGCACAGGATCCGACCAACTAGGGAAGCCCTTACGTATGAATCCACCTTTCTTTAGTCTCACTAAATCCCCCACTTGAACAAGGGAATTCCTAACCATTCTTGTTTTTAACAAATTCTCTCTCATTCTATTTTTGTAAGCATCCATCTTGCAGCGAATCTCTTTAAAATCTATCTCAGCCACTTCCCCTAGTGCCTTATTCTTTCCTTTTAGCCACCATGGAACTAACTTAGTGCTGGGTTTACGACCCCTCAATAATTCAAATGGACTAATCAACGTTACAGCATTGGGAGATGTTCTGTAGGATAGCAACATGGACTGTAAAGCTTTCTCCCAACCCAATCCACCTTTGACAGCTAACTGGATAGCCTCCTTAACAACACGATTAAATCTATCAATTTGACCATTGGCCTCTGGATGAAACACTGCAATTCTTTTATGAATAATGCCACATTTTGTTAAATAATTCTCCATTTGCTTGCTAACAAACTGGGGCCCATTGTCTGTGACTAACTCTTGGGGAATGCCTTCTCTGCAAAAACCTCATCTAAAAATAGAATAATGGCCTCCGAGTAACCTCTTTAACCATCTTAATCTCAGGCCATTTTGAGAAATAGTCCATTAACACAATACCAAAAGAATGTTGATGGGGTAATACGTTAAATGGACCAATAATGTCAATACCCAATTTGCGCCAAGGAGATGCTGGCAAATCCACCGGTTGTGGACTAGCTAATAAAGCTTTAGCTGACTTATCACTGTTGACACACAAATCACAGGATCTTACATGATGCTCAACATAAGAATCAATACCTGGCCACCAAAATTATCCTTCAAACGTCTCCTGGTTATAGAAATGCCAAAATGTCCCTCATGAGCAATATTGACAACTAACTTCCTGAGACCAAAAGGTGGTATAAACTTATCTCCCCTCATAATTATGTCATTCTCTATTGCCAGTTCATCACGAACCTTGAAATAGCTGACTAAACTCCCTATCAATTCCTTTTCTTCTGGCCATCCTTTTAGTATGAATTCCTTCACCTCTTTAAGTTCTTGATCCTTACCCATTTCTTTGTCCCATAACTGCTCTTGAATTATAGAACCATCAGTAGACAATAGATTCACATCACACACCACATGTGCCACTTCACATTCATCTCCATCACCACAATCCGATTCCAGGCATGGAAGAGGTAATCTTGACATGCAGTCAGCATGGATATTAGTTTTCCCAGGCACATACTCTAGAGTGTATTGGAAATTTTGTAATCTAGAAGAAAGTCTAGCCAATCTAGATGACAATGTGTGTCCGCCTCCAGGTGACAATATGTGAACTAACGGTTTGTGGTCTGTTTTGATGCTGAATTTAGTTCCCCATAAAAATGGTCTAAAATGTTCAGCACCCCATACACATGCAAGTAATTCTCTTTCAATTACTGAGTAATGTCGCTCAGACTCTCGTAATGTCCTTGAAGCATACGCTACAACCCACTCTTTGCCCCATTCTTCTTGAATTAATACAGCGCCCAAACCACAATTACTTGCATCTACCATTACTATACAATGCTTGCCAATAACAAAAGGTTTGAGACATGGAGCCTCTACCATCATTTTTTTGACAGTAGCAAAAGTGGCAGTCATAACAACAGTCCAAATAAATTTCACATTTTTCTTTAACAGAGTTCTAAAAGGTTCAATTAAAGTTGCATAATCAGGAATGAATTTTGCGTAAAACTCCACCAGACCTAAAAATGCGACTAACTGTTCTTTAGATTCAGGAATTGGGGCTTTACTGATGCTTTCCAAATGAGACAATTTGGGTTTGATACCATCTCCACTGATATTGTGTCCTAAATATTCCACTTCATGTTTCCTGAACCTGCATTTGTCTGCACGGAGGGTCAAACCTTTGGTTTCCAATGCCTTTAGAACTTTAACTAAATTGTGGTCATGTTCATTCTCATCTTTCCGAAAACTAAAATGTCATCTTGAAACGCTATGGCTCCATCTAAACCCTCCAAAGTTTCTTTCATAAGTCTTTGGAAAACTGAAGCCGCGCTGGCGAGGCCAAAAGGCATCCTGCGAAATCTGTAAAGACCTTCTGGAGTTATAAACGCGGTTAGGTCCTTGGATTCTTCATGGAGAACCACTTGATGATATGCACTACCCAGGTCAAGACAAGAGAACACACGTGCACCAGCTAATGTAGATACCATTTCATGCAAATTGGGAAGCGGGTGGGCGTCAACCCAAATGGCCTTGTTGAGACTGCGTAAGTCTATGCATAAGCGGAGATCTCCACCAGATTTGACTGAAATAACTACTGGAGAAACCCAGGGAGATGACTCCACTGGTTCAATTATCTTCTTCATGCACATGTCTTGGAGCGTTTCTTTCAGTTTGTTCCTGTAGGACAAGGGAACATTCCTTACTTTATGACGTACAGGTATGTCATTGGCATGTAGTTTTATGTGATGTTTAAAGCCTTGATATTCTCCCAACGTGTTACTAAACAAGGTGGGAAATTCACATTTTATTTTAGAAGCAAGATCAGGATCACTGAAATTTTTGATTGACACACCCTTACACAATGTTGCATTAACAGAATAAACAGGAGGATCAGCTTTGGGATCTAATTTGATTCCCAATTTTTCTTGGTGTGGCCAGCCTAAGAGTGATTGACCAACTTCTGTGACATAAATCTTGCCATGCATGCTGCATTCATGGAAAGTTATGTCACTCCAGAAATACCCAAGTAGTTGTAACTTGTGCCCGGTATAACCACCCGGAGAGATATCAGGAGGTATAAGTTGTGTGTTAGGCCAGTTAGAGAGAACTATAGAGTGAGGTAAAATGGTGTACCAAGAGCATGAATCCACAAGTACACGAGTAATGACACCATTGATAATAACATCACAAGAAGGAAATTTAGTGACACCACTACCTTCGCTCACACAAATCACAGTATTAACATCCTGGTCGTAATCATCTAATTCATTATGTTCTTGTATAGCATAGACCCTTCTGGAGGGTGATCTACATACTATGGCAAAATGTCCCTTTTATTGCATCTGGAACACACTTTTCCCACAGCGGGGCATGACTTAAAATTCCCCAGATGATAGCTACTACCACATCTAAAACAATAACAATTATTGTATCTTGGTTCCTGCTTATGCCATTTGTTTCTGGTTTCGGGTTTTTGAAAAGTGTCATTCTTTTGGATTATGGGTTTTCTGGATTTGTCATATTCCTTATTAATTACTTGGACATTACTCATATCACAGGACCTAATTTCATGAACAAACTTCTCCGAGTGCTCAATGGCTTTTGCTATTTCAATAGCAGCGTTGAGAGACATATCAGAAGTGGTCCACAACCTCTCCTGTATTTTCTTGTTGTTAGTGCGCATTAGTATTTGATCTCTCAGAACTTGTTCGTAATTAATATGTTCAAAATCACACGTGACTGCCAGAGATCTTAATGCTGACACATAAGCCTCAATAGACTCATCTGGTTTCTGTTTCCTTGAATAAAATGTAAATCTTTCCATAACAACATTGGTTTTCCTTCCATAACGAATGGAGAGCTGTTTGGATGCAATCTCATAAACACTTAAATTAGTTGTATTAACTAATGGGGGTAAAGTCTTGAATTCCTTGAGACCAATCCCACCCAGGCAGTGTTTTAATAATGCTAACTTTCTGTCAGCTTCACATTCTTCCCCCTCCATGACCTCCACATAAGCCAGGAACGTAGCTTCCCAAATGTCCCATTCCATTTGAGGTTCACCAGGAATTGATAAGAAAGCAGGAGGAGGTAAAATACCAGACATAATGTAAGAATAATAAAAAAAAATTAAGGAATGTGTGCTAATGTAATTAGATTCATGCAGTCTAGATACTTTGGGAATTAAGTTCTCTTGGACACGCGTGTGAAAATGTGTGCGTGTCACAGAGATGAAATCAAACCTGAAAGATGCTCTTCCAGCAATTAAGCTCCGTTGAAGAAATTCTCCGTTTGTAAGCAAACAAATGTTGCTTGAGGTTCCGCCTAGAAATCGTGATAACCAATAGCAGGCACGCAAAGAGGAAGGAACAAAAGCGGAAGTCTTACGGACGTTGAAACGTAAGAGGCAAAGCGGCAAAAAAAATCCAGTAAATCCTTGACGTTACGCGTGGGAGCGTTTCCAGATCGTCGCCAGTGTGAGAAAGCTTCGGTAATCCCTTCTCATTAAAAAGAATGAAGAAGACACCATGGACAGCGGAACATCCTTTATTCCGTTCTCGTCAGGATACAGGTACAGTTCAGAATCACGATAACCGCCACCCGCCATCAATATGTATCTCTCCCCACTTTTGAAAGATGCCCTCGCATTTGAAATCGGCACGAGCGCAGCAGCGCTCGTGTCCACTTCAAATAACAACAAGCAACACTTATAACAAAGTCCTGCCAGCAAAGGATACCCATTTGGCCATTTGTGGCACTGTCACAGAGATTACATCAACATACCATTGTACATACTCTCTAGTTGCTTAATGTGACACACCTGGTCATGCAGTGATGGACTTCACTGCTGTACTCACCAACTATCTGCACAGAACACGTGTCAATAGTGCAATATGCCTGCACAATTCCAGCTCTACTCATGGAACGGTTACAACAGACTTGTGGTAGTGAGGGGCCTGTACTAAGGCAGTGAAACACATTGACAATGTGGGTAAATGACAAGTAGACTCAGGTCTGTGGGTCTTGTCAGGTACAATACAATAGGTAGCATATGTAAGATGTATTAGGCCAACAAATTGTACAGAAATACTAATTTGAGCACTATCTGAGGATCAACAGATTTACAGGGAGAGGGCACTGTACTGCAGCACTATGTCACATATACCTCTGGTACAACCTGGGCCAGAGTGGGCAGAAATAATTGCCAGAGTTTGCTCTCTGCAGGCTTGCCATAATGATCCCATATACCATGTTTTCCATAGGTAACTGTACATCTGTTGGACATCCAATACAGGTCATGCCCGTTGTGTTGCTCTCTGAATGGGTTTGTGAGGTATCCTTCACTCCCAGCCAAGAGATTGGGGAGGACTGATGTGTGCTGGGAGATATGGGGTAGTATACACTTATCTGAGATCAACCACTACTGCGCCTTACATGACACATACACAAGTGTATGGGAGAGGATGTGGCCTAACAGCTAGGGTGGTCAACCTCAAAGCTGGGGAACTGGGTTCGAATCTCGGCAGGGACACTCAACATCCTGTGATTCTGGGCAAATCATGTAATCTCCCCGTGCCTAACAAAAAAAAAATGACGTGTCCGTCTGTAATGCAACTGGTGCTCTTGTAATTCTCTGATACCTTCAGGTCTAGTTCGCGCTATATAAAACACCAAAAGAAAAAAAAGTCATGCAGTCAAACATATACATTCATTTGCAATTTGAACAAGATCTGCATTTGAAACCCATAATAGGTCACATTACACTTAGCATGAAGTTATATGTGCATGGCACAGGGGTAGGATATAGGGCTACTCCCACATCACTATGGATTTTATTGTTGACAAAGTACAGAGCACCATGATCCTTCACATGATTGACCTAAGTAGGGACAACACATCCTAACAAATTTGTCTGTGATTTGACTCTGGGACTCAGAATCACATTGTAGCCAATAGACATAGTAAGGATGAGCTTTCATATTTCTTCAAACATTATGTAGGAAGTTACCTGCTCCTCTGGTGAGCCATAGGGATCACTGACATAATATTGACACTACTAATATCGAGCAACAAAATTATCGACACACCAATATCGACCACAAAAATATCGACATCCTATGCCTTTTTAAAAAAATACACAAATATCGAAATAAAAATATTGCCAATAAAAGCACTGATACATCTATTCTCGAAAACAAAAATATTGTGAACAATAATATCGTTATCATTAAATAAACATACAAAACAACAGAAATATCGAAATCAAAAATATAGACCACATTATTATCATAAACACACAAATATTGAAACCTTAAAATTGATAAAAATAACACAACACATAACATTAAAAATATAAACAATACAAACACACACAATATAATTAAACAACAAAAAATTATATCAATATTAAAATAAAACACAACTATAAAATATTTAACATTACTCACACATCAAATAAATAATTTTTACAAACAAATTAACTAATAAAAAAATATATTTTATTCATTTACTGCATTATAATTTACAAATTAAATACTAGCATATTACTAAACATACAAATAATATAAAAAAATTACATTACCATTAATTAGCATTTTCCAAATAAGAAAACAACTGCCAAAATAATTTAAGCCCATTCTTAACAACCAATGAAAAACAACTATAAACCAATAAAAATGAAAGAAAAATTAAATAAACACTAAATAAACAAATTTAAGATCAACATAAATGTGTATTGCACCAGCAAAGACCAGAAGAAGCAAAATCTCTGCTGGATTTCTTCTACAACATTACACTGCCACGTCCCAAAACTTCTAATTCAACTTTACAAAGTAAGTAAAATGTAACACTTATTTGATAATGTAACAAAATAAAACTAAACTAATCTTAAACAAACTAAATAAATAACCTAATGTTATTATAAATCATATCTCCTCTACAGAATATCCAAACTACACTCAACTAACTACAAACATCATCCAAGAATCTCCTCCAAAAAAAGTAAGTATAAATTAAAAAGATGCTAATCCAACAACTAAAACTCCCAGCCCAAAAAGCCCACTAACTACCCACACCCCAAAATACAAAAAATACTGTTAAACAAATAAATTAAAAATATACTTTTCTTCATCAGAAAAAAAACCAAGCACTGCATCCAACGACCAACAGAAAAAAATCACAAAATCCAAGATTTTCTACAAAACCAAACATGTAAGTATAGTTAAATTTTTTACTTTTGTAATATAATAAAAACATGTATAAAATATTTAACATTTTCTAAATAAATTTCTCATAACAGTTCAAATATCAAAATGACTGAAGGTGCAAAATTCATAACATCACAAAAAGGAAGACGTTTACTATGTTATATGGGATATGTCTACACCCAAGAAAAACAAACAGGCGACAAGATTAATAGGAAATGCACCAAATACTATTCCAATGCATGTTATGGGAGGGCAACAACAAAGGAAACCACTGTAATAAATGTCAAAGAGCATAACCACCCCCCTAATATAGCAGAGATCAAAGTTAGAGATGCTTTAGAAACTCTTAAAGAGGCTAGTACTAGCTCTCAGAAACCTACAACAGAAATACTAAAAGACATCCTAACCCGAGTTCCTGAACATGTAACTGGACAATTACCCTCCATCTCAACTTTAAAAAGATTAAATGCTAGAACTAAGAAATCTACTACTGACACCCCACCTGCCCCAAAACATTCAGTGAAGTTCAAATACCACCTGAACTAACTCTAGCTCATAACGAAAAACAGTTCCTTCTTTAAGATAATAAATCTAATGAAAAAGGATTTTAATATTTGAAACTCCCACAAACCTACAAAAACTTCAAACTTGTGAAACATGGATGATGGATGGTACATTTAAAATACGTCCCAAACCATGTTTCTAATTATACACAATCCATGGACAGTATCACAATAGCAACAACCCCTTCATTTATGCACTATTACCAAACAAACAAACAACTACCTATGTAGAACTGCTAAGAAAAATAAAGCAAGAAACTAATAACTACTACCCACTAAAAATTATCATAGACTTCAAACAGTCAATGATATAAGCCATCCCGAAAAATTACCCACACACAGCAATACAAGGTTGCTACTACCACGTTAATCAAAGCATATGGAGACACCTTCAAAAATCTACCCTTAGGGGCCGATAACGATCTCGTTCGGAAGGGCTCCGAATCGGATTCAGGCTTGCCGAATCCGATTCTGAACCCTTGTTGCCGACCGAATCGTACCCAGTTCCGAACGACAGATTACGATGCCTGGAAAACCATTTGGGCTGACTGAATCGGTTCCGAAAGGCATTCATTCAGGTCTAGCCTTTCGGAGTCGATTTGTACGGCTCTAGTGACACGGTTTTCAGAGCGTGCGAATACGATGACAGATTCGGACAGCCGTTCTTACTCGGTTTGCCTGAAATGAAACGGCTCTCAGGATCAGTCTTTGGGGGCCCATAGTTGGCCCTCTTTCATCCAGGGCCCTCCGAATCGGACCTCTGGGGGTACCCAAGGGACCCCCCTTTCCTACCATGCACAGTGTGGCAGGCACCAAGGGGTGCCTGCCACAGGGTGCATGATTTTCCCCAGCCACCCCTTACTTCAATGGGAGCCTGTGTTCTCATTCGGAACACAGGCTCCCATTGAAGTTAATGGGAGTCTGACCGAATCGTATCCGGAAGCATCTGGATGCATCCAAATCGCTCAGTCGTATTACCCCGACTACATCAGAGTCGCCTGGAAAGCATTCCGGAGCCGATGCGATCGGAATGGAGTGTAGAATTTGCAAATAACAGCAACTTTGCATATGAAATAAAAAAAAATAATTGCACTAGTCTACGTCCCAATAACAGAAGTTGCTGAACACTACAATTTATTAATTGAAACCCCCTACCACCAAACCAATGAACATAAAGTAAGTCTCATACTAGACTATTTCGAGGATACCTGGGTGGGAAGACTACATAGATCTGGACATAGAAGACAACCAAAATTCCACATTCATTGGTGGAATGTATACAACAGTACCCTAACAAGGAAGCAAAAACTAACAACGCTGTGGAAGGATGGCATAATGCCTTCCAAGCCACAATGGGAAGAACCCAACCAACACTACATAAATTACTAGAATTAATCCAATAAGAACAAAGCTACCAACAACTAAGACTAGAGCAATATGTAACACACCAATGTGCAAAATTAACTAAACAAACTAAAACAATGTATGAGCATTTACAATTCAAAGTAAGGCTCTACCCAAACACTAAAGGACTAGAATACTTAGAAACCATAGCAAAATCCATACTCTAAAAAATGTCCACACCTACATAAAAAGCACCAATTTCTAAATTAAATTCTTAACAAAAACTTCATTTTTTAATATATAAAATATAAATCTGTCAATTAAATTATTATTACAATTTTTTTTTGACATAATAAAAATAGTATATATCTTAAAACATCAATAACAAATGAATAAATAACATTTCCCCCAATATAAATAATTAAAAAATACTTAAGACTTCATAGCTGAAGAAAATCATCCACAAAGCAAGTAAAAAATCCAAACTTGTAAAAAATCCAATATTTAAATAAAAATAACCCAAAATAAAATGGAAAAATACAACTGTCCAAAACGAACTCCTCTGACAAAATATCCGTAGTGTAGAACCATAAAAAACCCAAAAATAGATAAAAAAAAGAAATGCTCCATGAAAAATCGAAAAATAAAAGAAATGTAAAATAGTTATTAGTTTACTCGAAACTATTACACATTTCCATAAAAAATCAAACAAGTCTTCTTCCAATGCCAAGTCTGGAATGACCAGTACCTGTAAAATTGACCCAAATCCCTCCCACACAAACATACAGTAATAATACTATAAAACAAACAAAAACATACTTACAATCCCTTAACACATACTACTCTACTTATAATTAGCAATCTAAAACATACCATAACACTAAATTTACGACACACTAACTGCATTTCACATAAAATAATCTACGTAATACACCTCACAACAACAACCAAAACACAATGTACAAACACTAAATAATACATAACTACCTTCCCCCTACTCCTAAATAACCTAAAAAAGTAATTGAAGTAAACTTACCTTAACTGATGCGACACAGCTTCCAAACGCGAGCTTCTCCCTTGAAAAATGACCAAAAAACAACACCAAGAGACTAAAACATACAAGTTACTGAAAGAAAATGGCCACCTAATTGAACTAAAAAAAGGACTATTCCCCATTAAACTCAATGTAAAAAATCTTAAATACATTTTTTTATAAAAAATACATATCAATGTTACAAATTTAAAAAATGTTTTTATGTTATGTTAAAAATTGTACAATGTATAGTAACAAATATTACAGCACACATATATTTTTACTATACATTAAAAGAAATTAATGTGTTTTGGTTAAGAAAAATTATGATTTACTGTTTATAAAAATATGGAAAAACTGTAAAATGTTAATAAAAGAATGTATTTTTACACAATGCTTTCCTAACTTTATAATGTTTATTTTTCTTATACATTAAATAATATTATATAAACTATAATATTATTTAATATCAAAGTTATAAAAATTCAAAAGAAAATACAACACACAAATGTTTAAAAAATATATATTGACTAATAATATAGACTGTATATAATTATTTAATATATATTTTAGAAATAAGAAACATTTCCTAACTGTTAAATGAATATATGTATGAAAAGCACCCAATTAATTCTTCTTACATTTGAAAAATAAGTATACCAACATTTGCATCTATGGTAAAATATTTACAAAATATGTTACATTAAAAAAATAAAATATTTATTATGTTACTTTATAAAAATGCATGCCAAATATTGTACATAAAATAAAGTGCAAAATATTGTACATAAAATAAAGTGCACTGAATTTCTTTTCTTTATTCTTTGAAAAAAAAAATTGAAAAATAAAATATAAATCTTTTTATTTATTTACTTTTGATTTTAATTTTCATATATTATACTTGCAATAAAATCATTTGCTAAAATTGAATACCTGTTATAAATTATTATTTTAATAACCATATATAATGTACTATTACCACTAAAACCTACATTAACTCAAGGAAGGTGCTCAACACTAAACATGTAAAATTTACTATTCCCACTCCAAACTACATTAACACAGGGAAGGTGCTGTGCACTAAACATATCTAATTTACTATTTCCACTCCAAAGTACATTAACTCAGGGAAGGTGCTGGACACTAAACATATATAATTTACTATTCCCACTCCAAACTACATGAACTCAGGGAAGGTGCTGGACACTACACATATACAATGTAATATTCCCACTCCAAACAACATTAAGTCAGGGAAGGTGCTGGACACTAAACATATATAATTTACTATTCCCACTCCAAACTACATTAACTCAGGGAAGGTGCTGGGCACTAAACATATATAATTTACTATTCCGATTCCAAACTACATTAACACAGGGAAGATGTTGGACACTAAACATATATAATTTACTCTTCCCACTCCAAACTACATTAACACAGGGAAGATGTTGGACACTAAACATATATAATTTACTATTCCCACTTCAAACTACATTAACTCAGGGAAGGTGCTGGACCTAAACATATAGGGGCATATTCTCAAGTATTATCGCCGAGTTAGCGGCACTTTATCGCAGCCAAAGTGGCGATAGATTTATCGCCCTATTCACAAGCTGGTGCTAACAGCCGATATTGCCAGTTGTCCTGCTATAGCAGCCGCAAAAAACATCGCCACGGATGACACCGGCAGCTAACACTAATGAGATGCAGAGTAGGCGTTCCCGTGCAAAAACCTGCAACAACACCACTTCGCAACATTCTCAACAACCAGCCAGATCGGCGATAAGATCACAAAACATGCGATAAGGCGCGTTAGCAGCAGGGAATTAACACCTGCTCTTTCCTGGTATTAAGTCGGACGATAACCTGCACCAGAAATGGGAGCCCAGCCCACAGCCACACCAGAAGAACAACAGATGCCATGGAGCCACTGATCATGCAGCCGGACACCCAAGAGGGCCACAACACCCACTGCCACCCCCCAGGATCTCCCCCCCGGGGCCCTACCCCGGACAAAGATATTTTACATCAACTTTACGAAATCATGAACAAAACAATTCGCCTGATGTCGCACAAGTACAACAATTAACATTCATGTGTGGTCAGAAAAAGGAGAATCATTCATTCATCTTTGAATTTCCAAACAAATTATTTTATTCAAATTTAACTCAAAACAACTATTCGGAAGAGTCATGGCGGGTCTTCTCTGGACAATCTGTAAGACACAGCCTGCAAGACAAAATTCAAGATAAGAAGGTGTGTCATGCGCTCATCAAAGGACAGAGAGAGAGAGAGAGGGAGAGAGAGAAAGAGAGGGAGAGAGAGAAAGAGAGAGAAAGGGGGAGAGAAGGAGAAGGAGAGAGAGAGAGAAACAGAGGAAGAGAGAGAGATATGGTGAAAGGAAGAGAGGGAGAAGGAGAGAGAGAGTAACAGAGGAAGAGAGAGAGAGAGACAGTGAAAGGAAGAGAGGGAGGGGGAGAGAGAGTGCCGACACTGCGGACCCAGGCCTCACTGCTCACCTGCTGCCACCGGTGTGTCTCCAACCACGTGCTGGTATACACTGCAGTCCACCAGGTCCCTTATCTGAAACAGAGTCCAGATATATGAATGGCAGAGTTCATATCAATGCACACGCCATCATCGCTTGGCTGCCCCTGCGCACACAGGCTGCTGCACCCCAGCCCCTCCCACCGCCCAGCGGTGTTTTCCCACCCCTGTGCACCCAGGCCTCACTGCTCACCTTCCTCCACCAGCGTGTCTCCAAGAGGGCCCACCACGTGCCGGTGCAAGCTCCAAGCCCGGGGCCCTTGACCTTGGCAGCCTCCACATCATGCAGCCCCGCCCCACGGGCCACCAGGTCACACACATGATTCTGGGTCTTGATTTCGCAATGGCAGAGATCATATCAGTGCACACGGCATCATTGCAGGCTGCACACCCGCTCAGCTCTATAGGTGCCACTAACTCTGTGAACCGCGAAGCAACGCCACGTGGCGGTAGGCCCGCGCTGCCCACTGGCTCAGGCCTACATTGCGGTCCAGCAGGGCTCACACAAATCCTTACCAGTCCGGACCGCCAGGACTGCGCATCATCGCAGGCTGCACACCCTCTCAGCACTTAAGGTGCCCCTACCTCAGTGCACCGAAAGTCACCGTCCCGTGGCGGTAGGCCCATGCCGCCCGCAGTGTATCCGATGCCACCAACTCTGTGCAAGGCAAGTCATGGACCCTTTATGATTGAGTCACGTGATATGCCAGGCGGACGCAGCCATGTCACCTCCGGCAGTGGGGAAGAACTGGGACACGTAGCGTCGTCCCCCCCCTTTATACGTAAGCCGAGTGGGCTGGGTCAGCGTATGCCAGGCCAGTGTAGGGGTGTGAATAATTATCCCTGGGCTCTGGGCGTGGTTCATTTCTGGGCTGGACAGGAAACCAACTGATGCGTGTGTCTCTGTTGCAGTGTCTGCGGCACACGGCCCGCAATCGACAATGTTGCAATGTCGCATGCACCCGGAGGGCGGCCGCACACGAAGGGATTGTATAAGGAGCGCAAGGCCGCTCGGGCTCTTGCCTCATGCATGCCAACTGTTGTGTTTGTATCGCTATTGGTGCACCATAAGCCTAAGGCCTAGCCTCAATTGCAGCGCGAAAGCCACATAACATTCCCAGAATACAAGCAGTAGTCAGACTAACATTGGGGATGAAAGCTCCTTTGTCTCAATACATAAGGCGGAAGGACATCTGCACCTCCGACCTTGGTCTTGCATGCGGCAGGCACACCCTGAGAGAGATACCATAGCAGATGATGACGACTCCCACACTACGCACAGCGCTAATGAAAGACCAACGTATCCACACCCCACACACAGAAGTTCTTGCCCGAGGTACTCTTGCATGGAATGCCCTTGACACTTACGTACCCAACAACCCATACGTCCAAACGTTGCACACACATACGACTCATTGCTCCGAGCTGTGGCATATCATCCACATAACTGCAGCAGGTCAGAAGAGTGCCGGTTCTATGAGAGCCACCAACACAATGGCAGAACATCCCGGGCGCATGCACAACGCCTGTCACGTGGAACTGTACCGTGACCGAATGCTGCCTGTTAGTGTCTGATGCATTGGTCTGCATGTTGTGGCCCTTGTCTTGCCCGTACTGACACGCACATGCTAATAAAGTCTACGCAACTGCACTAGTGTTCAACTGTGATGAGTGTTGATTAGAATGACAAATCGTGTGCCTCAATGAGCATTGTCCGTACACAGGGAGGGACTGACTGACGCATTTCACTTAGGGGTGAGTCCCTATTGCCAGCTCCACCTCTGTGAGCCAGACATAGTGGTTGGGATAGTTGCTGATAGACCTGTGCTCTTACGTGTCTTCAGCAATGTGAGTATGGTGTCCATATTCTTGCCATGTGGATCAATGTGATCCATCACTACAGGCTGTGTCCACCCAGTTGAGTGTGAGTAGGTATGCGAAGAGATGTTCTGTTGTCAAATGTGATGGTGGACACTACTTTATGCCTGCCAATGACTTTGACATTTCATACCCAGCCCTATTTCTAACATTGCGTGGGGCACAGTTGAGAAATTGCGCGATTGTTGTTTCAGAGCAATGAGGCTACAGCTAGTGCACACATTCCCAGTCATCTCACTTCCTATGTGTGTCACGGTCAAACATGCGCATTGCTTTCATTTCCCAGGGTGTACCTTTTTTGGCAATCAATGTCCTTACATTCATCCATACGTTCATACTTGATCGATTATGGACATGACACATCTGTGTGAATTTGAATGATTTATTCACATTCGGTGGAGTGTCGGAGCTGGAGCAGTACATGGCCATGCAAACCCCACATTACATTGTAGCCCAGTGGAGGGCCAGCCAGAGTCATTTAGGGATTGACAAGTACATCGGAAGAGGAAGAGTACAGTCCGCAGTCTGATTGCTGTGTCATTGGTAAGCAAACAAAATATGGCAGTCCATGTCGAGGTCCAAGGTGAGTGTTGCAGAGTGTTTCGGGGGACAGTGGGAGGTGTTGTTACAGGGCATGATGCAGAGGGCAGAACCAAGCAGAAACAGGGCACATGGCGGAGAAGAATGCTACTGGCTCCTTCTCACTGCAAAGGTGGAATCACCCGCATCTTCGTCCCCTATGTCATCTGTCTGACATATGGGTGCTGATGTTTGGTCTGCAGCACTGTGTGCCACTGACACATTAGGGGCCGGAGATGTGTGTGTAAAAGTACCAGCAGCATTCATCAGCGACTGCCTTAGTGGCAGCAATGCGATGATGAGGATCTGCAGGGCATGGAAGATCCCAACAACTTTTCGCTGGTGTGCATCCGTGGCAGCCATTCTTTCTGCATGCATCCGCTCCATGTTCTCCATTATCCTCAGCATCTGTGCCAACTCTCGGCTGACATCGCTGAGGCCACTCTGACTAGACAGTTGTTCTCCTCTCAAAGTCATGACTCCAGCGATGTCGGGGATGGATTGTTGGACATCATGGAGCGAACTGTGGGTGTCCGTTAGGGAGTGTAAGTGGTCCCTGATGGGACTTAGACACCCACGTATGTCATCTAGTTTGGCTGCAATGAGGTCGAACCGCACCTGTTCAGCCACCTCCTTCTGACAGTCTAACACATGGCCTTGGAATGCGATGTGTTCTTCAGTGAGGTGCTGGGAGCCAGCCGTGGTGGTGGGTGCTTCCTGCTGTGTGGTCTGTGCAGGGGATGGGGTCTCCTCGATGCAGCTGGGCTGCCCGGCTCCTGGAGGTCAGTTGCCGTAGCTGTCCATGAGCTGTTGTAGGGCGTCGGTGTCGAAGGTGTGGAGGTCCTCTTCATCATCACTGATGAGTTGTCTGGTCTGCTCTGCAGGAGGTGTTGATTGTCCCTCTGCAATGTGAAGGGGAGATGCATTTTAACATTGTGTTGACATGTATGTTGACACATTGTTCAGGTTTACATAAAGACTGCATGACAATGTACATTGTGACTGCTTGGGAGGAGCTGACTATTTGATGCGGGACAGTGGACATTTGAACTACATCACGGATGTGAGGTTGTACACGTACATTATCATCTCACAGTTTCCTGCTATGCCAGATGTGATTGGCCAGTTTCTACGCACAAGCGGAACCAGTTGTGTCCTCTGTTCTGTAGTGAGAGTGTTGCACTTTGTACCACATTGTCGTCAATGATGATGTGCTGTTATTGCTATGTGTGTGTGCTGCATTGTGGGAGAGTCGCCCCTGCAGCTGTGATTTTGCTGGCCCTTATCCCTTTGAGGCGGTGTGCCTTTGACTTCTGTGCTTCTACAGTGCTGAGATGTTGCAGACTTGGTTAATTTTGGCTCTAGTTCGAATTTTGGACTCTTGGGCATGGTTTATCCGCAGATGTGTTGTTGACAACAGGGGTTGTTGTGCACGTGGATGTGTCAGAGTGTGACCTGCTCCTTTACGGATGTGTTCCACACTCAGCCGCCTCAGTGTTGTGGCGTGCACCATGTCATGATAATTGGACTGCAGCCATGCTGTTCATCATGCAGTGTCACTTGCATTGTCAGTGTGGCTCACAGACACACAGCTTTGCTGGTTTTAACACGTGTGCATGGGTTGGTTGTGAGATTGGTGCTGTGTGGGGAGAGACCCCTTAGTGCCCCATAGTGGACGGGGGCCTACTTGCTGTTTGTATGTGTGCTGCAGTGTGCCAAGGGGATCAGGGGCATGATCCAGAGTCATTGTGGGTGTGCAGTGTGCTCTACTTAATTGTGCATGTGTGCCATTGTGCCCATCTCCCCCCACCCCCACAGTCCCTGTTCGGTACTCACCCTGGTGCTGTTGTGTCAGGTCATGTCGAGCAGTGTCCGGACCCCCAACTCCTGCCACTGTCTCCCCACTGATGACTGTTGGCACCATTTCCTCCATCTCATCCAGCTCCCGGTGTTCCGCTGGACTGCCACCTCCAGTCTGCATTGCTGCCTGATGGTTGTCAGCTAGTTTCTTCTTGGTTTTGCGCTTCGCATCATTCCAGCGCCTCTTGACCTCTCCAATTGTCCTCCTCCTCACTCCGACTGCATTCACCTTGTCAAGGATGGCCTGCCATATTGCATTTTTATTTGCCAGTGACACGTTGGAGGTGACGTACAGTTGTTGGTGGTGTTCTATCACCTCCGTGATGATGATCCTGTTTTCCTCGTCTTCCTCGTCTTCTTCTCCTTGCCCTTCCGTGACCCCCGAGGTCCCAGGCTGGCCCTCCTGGGGGCTTGTGGGGTTCTGGTCATCCTCTGTACTTGCTCCGGGTTCCTCCATGGTGCTAAGCAGTTTAAATTATTTTGTTTGTGTTTTTCGGTGCTTTTGTAGTGCATTTTCCCGCATGACACGTGGGAATTGCAGGCCTGTCGCTGGTTATCGCTGATTTTTTTATCGCGGTTGGCCACATCGCAACTTTTTTCACGTTCGTCTTTCGCGTTTTTTTGCCGTCACGGTAATTTTATCGCGGTCATTTGACGCGTTAGCGTGAGACTATCGCATGGCACAGCTGTGTTGAGAATACAACGTTAACACAGCGTTATTTTCCCGCGATAGACTGCGATGTGCAAAGTTGCGTTAAGCTAATTTTGCGATAATTATCACAAGTTCTTGAGAATATCCCCCATATAATTTAATATTCCCTCAGGGAAGGTGCTGGACACTACACATATACAATTTACTATTCCCACTCCAAACTACATTCACTTAGGGAAGGTGCTGGACACTAAACATATATAATTTATTATTTTCACTCCAAACTACATTAACTCAGGGAAAAAGCTGGACACTAAACATATATAATTTACTATTCCCTTGCCCAGGATGCCCTGAAGATTTGTATTTTT
Organism: Calotriton arnoldi; assembly: GCA_963921515.1. Lineage (NCBI taxonomy): Eukaryota > Metazoa > Chordata > Amphibia > Caudata > Salamandridae > Calotriton > Calotriton arnoldi. Next base: position 3,308,070 of record CAWUFW010000623.1, read on the forward strand.
GCAGGTTTATATATCCAAACTCGACCCGAAGGTATTGGAGCGCTATACATGAGCACCAGTTAGTTTACACAAGGGCACATTTATTTTTGGTAGGCACGGGGAGATTTAGTGATTTGCACAGAATCACAGGATGTGGAGCCAAAGCCAAGGCTCAAGCCTGGTTCCCCAGCTCCAAAGTTGGAAGCTCTGCCCGTTACGCTACATGCAAAATGCACTATTTGCACATAACTATGTGAGACAAAGAAATTCCAAAACATCAACATTTGTCTCAATAAATATGAGAATGTTTTGAATCACTTAGATTTTCAATTTCCACATTTGGTCACCGAGAAACAGATGAAATCAGACGGAGGAAAAGATTAGTCAGAGATGGCAGAGGACAAAGAAGGAGAAAGTCCAAAAAGAGGGAACATGAAAGACGCAGGAAGTACTGAAAAATGCTTCATCATTTCCACGCCTGTTTTGCTCCAAGAAATGTTTAGTTCTCAGAGGCTAAACGCCTGTTTTATGTGCATGAGAACTGATAACAAACCAGCATACAAAAATGTAACCCAACTTGAAAACACTGACCTCGAGTGAGATTTTGATTTGGGTCACGACTATAAACATGTTCCGTGGCAGTTTGCCTTATCTTCCAGATTCGCATAATTTTCACATAGCTATTAAGGATGTGTACAGCATTCTGAACCGCTGCAGGTCATTGCACTGTAAACCATGCACAGCAAAACACTGTTGCCAGAGACATGGCACGAATGCCGACTAGTCTGCCTTGCCAGGCCTCGAGAGTTGAGGTCTATGGGAGAGTGAGGTCACTGCTCCTTGTAAATAATTCTGTCAATGTGCTGCTTTCACAAGCATTGGCCAAGAGCAAAGCCCTAACTCACGTGGTTCCATTTATCATGCCTGCTCTCTCTCATTTCAAGCCGTTTCCCAAAGATGTTTACTGTTAAGGGAACAGTTTATGAGATAGGCTAAGTCAATCTCAGCAAAGGTACTGGGAGTAAACAACAAATAATGCAAATTATTTTGTATAGCGCTTCACACCTCACTTCTGCAGTTTCTAAATGCTGTAAACAACAGATCTTAATACTAGTGAATGACATGCACGAAGACGATTGTATGTTTGCATGTGTGTCTGTATGTGTACTGGCAGATAACAAAATAAGATGGTTTGCCAAACATCATTAAAATATAAACCAGCATCACAAGAAAAGATAGTAACAAAATGAACATTGCTCTAATTATTTTAACTCTTCAAAGCAGTTGTCAAAAGAGCACCGTGGTTTGAAAGAGCAAAGCTTCACATCCGGTTAGAGCCACTCTTAGACACGATGACCTTTGGGCCTTTGAATTCACTGCATCTGCTTGCAGTCAGCACTTTTATATTTATGCACTTTGGGGCATATGTACAAGGAGTTAACGCCGCGTTAGCGGCACTTTTCCGCTGGTTTTGCAGTGATATTTTTATCGCCATATGTACAAGCTGTCGCTAACCTCTGTTACCGGCAGTTTTCCGGCGAAAACGCCCATTATAAAGATCGCCACTTCTGTTAGCGATAATGACATGCAAGGGAGGCGTCCCCGTGCAAAAACGGCTGTTAACCCCACTTCGCGATATTTACAAGGGGATTCTTTAAGTGTGGAGGACCAAAAAAACTGCCTCTAACTGCAGTTAGAGGCAGTTTTTTAAAACCAGAAAATAGCTGGTCTTAAAAATGGAGATAACACTTGGGGCCTCATTTCAGCAGGTTTTGTTGCTGGACTGCGCTGCAAGCAATGTTGCTGCGCTGCCCTGCGACAAAACTATAGGGCAGGACTGCGCACCATCAATAAGATAGTGCGCATTCCTGGGCCTCACTCATGAAAAGTGTTGCAGTGCTGCGACAAGACAGCGTTGCAACACTTTTCACTACCCCCTACTTGCGACACCACGGATGCGCTGTATTCACTGGACAGCGCTCCATGATGCAAGTAATGACAGATACGTATGGAATCCTGACGCATCTGTCTGCGCTAAAGTCACGCATTGCTGCAGTCGTGTCACAACCATGACGCAACTCCAGCAATGCATGGGGCCAGCCTATCCCTGTGGCACTGCGTCACCCTTACGCCTGCCATCATGCAGGCGTAAGGTACAGACGCAGTGCCGTTCTTGAGGGGTGCCCGGGTGTCGGTGCAGTTGGAGATCCATCAGTGGCGGTTGCGCGCTGCAGTGTCATTGTCTGTAAGCGTTGGCGGAGTGGTGGTGCTGAGGGAGTTGACAAGACGTACTTCGGTGGCCTTGATCCAGCTGCGAGGGGGTCGATGATGGCGGTTGTGTACGGTGGACATGGTGAAGAAGTGATGTATGCAATGATGGTCGGTCCAGGAGAGTCCGGTGGTGTGGCTGTAGTTGAAGGTCCCGCTGGCGGAGGAGACGTGCTCGACCGTGTGTCCTGCTATGTGGCTTGCTGCGGTGACTAGCTGCTTGAGTGTGATGTTGGGGAGCGACCCCAGGAGGGGGTGGTGTTCTGGTCACTGGGGTTGTACAGGTGGAACTTGAGTTCGCCGAGTAGGATGTCGTCGGTGGATGGAAGAGCCTGGTGTGCAATGAGGTCTACAATGGTATTTGAGAATGGGTGTCCATGGCCCGGGGGGCCTGCAGATGAGGGTGCCACAGAGGATGGGGTTGGGGTTGGTCCTGATCTGGAAGTTAAGGTGTTCCATGGTCACTGTTGGGTCATTAGAGTGCGTGGTCAGTCAGAGTGTGCTTCTGTAGGTAATGGCAATGCCTCCTCCTGGACGGTCGGGGTAGTCCTTGCAGGTGATTTAGTAGCAGTCAGTGATGGAGATGGCGATGTCCGGTCCGGAGCTGATGTTGGTCCTGGCAGGCGATGTGGCGTCCAGGGTTGATGGCGAGGAGGGTGCTGGCGCCGTAGGGGTGGAGTGTCCGAGAGGAAGGGTCCTTGGTGCTGAGCGCGGTCCAGGGGCAGACGGACGCAGACGGGCTTGCCTATGGCTTGCCTTTGGCACGGGAGACGTCCATTACAATGCAGGCATTACATCGTAATGCCTTTACAACGCAAATCCAACAGTGCAGGTGCCTTTACATCGTATTCCATTACTACGCATGGTGAGGTCAGTAATGGGGTATTTTTAATTTTTTGGGTGGGTATGGGTTTCTGGTGTTGGAGATCAAATGTGGGGTGTATTATGGGGTAATATTTGAAATTTGGGGTGTGCATTTGGGTCAAATATGAAAATTGGGGTGTGCATTTGGGTCAAATATGAAATTTGGGGTGTGCATTTGGGTCAAATATGATTTTTAGGGTGTGTTTTGGGGGCTCAATGATGTATTTTAGGGTTCAGGCTTTGCCTTAGGGTGCAAGGGTCTGTTTTAGGGTTGCACTCACTGAAGTGGGAATAGTAATGTTTACATCTCCGCAATCCATCAACTTCCCTACTGTTGCAATATGCCTAGTATTACTATGCATTGTAATGAAATGCGATATAATGGTATGCGTCGTAACTCCATATATACCTTTGGCACACCAGTGGTACGCCCGCTGCGCATGGTCGCACAGCGGCCGCCATTGAGAAGTGCTGCGGGGGGGACTTGACAGCTGGGAGGTGGGAAACGCCGGAAAGAACACTCAATGGGGCGTGGACGCGGGGGTGTATGAGTGAGCAGGTGTTGTAAATATTTACATGAGAGAAATCTTACCTCAAGGCCTGGTCCCATGTCTTCGTTGCTCCTGCTCTCCTGAGTCTGCTTCCAGGAACAGGAAGTAGGCAGCTAGGCTCCCTCCCCTAAGCCAATCACAACGCTGCAATGCAGCGTTGAGATTGGTCATTGGTGCCGGGACGAGGCGTTCAGCCAGGGACTGGAGGTGTGGGCATGTTCTCCATGCAGGCTGTAATGCAGCCTGCATTGCAAACAGGACAGTGCGCATGACTGCTTTGTGTGGCATGAGCACTTCAGTGGGCATGCCACTCTGCCCCTGCCCTGCTCCATGAGTGGAGCAGCCCTACCCACCCTCCAGCCAGCAACGGAAACATGGCACCATAACATCAGGAAGTTATCATCATGTGATGATTGTTCCTCTTCTTGCACTGCTTGGAAGCAGTGGGGCGATGCTCTTCCGCCATAGCAGATTAGCCGACACTGGGGGTGCTAGGCCTTGGCGACTCGACCCCCGGGCCTCCTCCGCTACGTGTCCCACCTTCTCCTTACCTGGACATTGACACCATGGTGCAATCCGCTAAACTCTCTCCAAATCTGTGACTCACCCAGCAGGAGCCTCAGCCAGGTGGGATTTCACAAGCATGGGTACAGCAGTCGCCGCCAAGTCCGCTGGTGAACCTCCCGATGCAGTTGATGCAGCAGGGCCCCCTCAGGCGTGAACTTGCAGCGCTCCCGCAACACAAGTTTGGCGCAGCTCAGGGGCCTCACCCTCCACAGCATCCGGCCAGCGCAACCTCATCCGACCTGTGATGCAGAGAGGTGCCGCCCACCGTTGGTAATCCTCTCTGTGCACCCCGGTGTAGTGGTGGATCGTAGTATGCGATGCAGACCTCCCTATGTTGGTGCGCAGGAGCGCCTCTACCATTCACAGCTCCAAGGGGCGCAAGGCGGTCTTCTCACACAGGTCAGCAACGTGTCTCCATGCGACCAACCAGACTTCACCACCAGGTACGGGCGATAGCCGCGCCTCAATGTCTACCGCCACGGCTCATCGACTCCACAGCTTCTCCGCATCCCACTCCAGGCTTCAGATGCAGGTCCAGCAACGCATCCAGGCTCCAGGCGCAGGTCCAGCGAGGAATCCAGGCTCCAGATTCTGGTCCAGCTACGCTTCCAGCCTCCAGGCGCAGGTCCAGCGAGGTATCAAGACTCCAGGCGCAGGTCCAGCGAGGCATCCAGGCTCCAGGCACAGGTCCAGCGAGGCATCCAGGCTCCAGACGCAGGTCCAGCGACACATCCAGGCTCCAGGCACAGGTCCAGCGAGGCATCCAGGCGCCAGACGCAGGCCCAGCGAGGCATCCAGGCTCTCATCCTGGTCATCCTGGATGTTGGCTGGCTTGAGGGGGTTGTTGATGTGTGCTGCACTTGGCCCTGGCTGCTCCATTCTGCATTTCATTGTTTTTTTTGCCTATTTTCTATTGGAGGTCGACTGATAGGCTATTTTTTCCACTAGAGGCAAAAAAAACTCACGTTGGGCTGACTAACGTGCGTTTTTTTGCCGCTAATGGGCCTTTCGTTGGTTTTTGCCCGCTATCGCTGGAATTCCTATCGCCATCACGCTAATGTTAGCTGCAGTTTTCACCGCTGATCCCTGAAGCTATCGCCATGTAGCGACGTCTTGTACATACGTCGCTAACAAGGCGATAGTTTTCCCTGGTACACGGCAATAGAAAAACTGCCGCTAACTAGCGTTAGCGATAGTTATCGCCAATTGTTGTACATATGCCCCTTTGTTTAAAGAAATTTTATGTTACTGAGTTACCAGACATTTAAATGTGTTTGAAAGAAAGAACAGCAGTGTGACTGTGAAGGCATTTTTAAGTAACTGTGATGTTGGAAGACTGAAATTCATGAACATTAAATTCCTCATTTGTGCTTTGCCTGATCCTTGGAAAACTTTCTGCGTCACGGTTCTCAGTTCTGCCCCACTGAAGACAATGCATAACATGTCCGAATTTTTAATGGTACTACTAAAATGAGCAACCGTGTAAGGAAAGAGTAATTATGGTCTGCTGCTGGCTGCAGAGGATTAGTACATGGACATTTATTCTAGTTATTTAAATTTCATTGAATTTATCTAGCTCTTTTTTCAAAGCACTTGAAAAAGTGCAAGCCTACATCAATAGAATAAACAGCACATGAAACAAGTATTTGGAAAGCCTCACCTTTAACGTGTGTGCTGACATATTGGCTTTGTTAATGCTAGTGCTCCCCTTTTTGCGCTCATGCACACTTTGTTTAATGTTTATTTAACTTTTTAACATCGCCGCTGGCTGAGGGGTTTTGCAACTCATTTCGAATCACAATTAAGGTGGCTGTCCCGGGTCTTTCCCCCCTATTTGTGATTTGCAAAGAGATGCGTGAATGGTTTGCGACCGCTTTTGTGGTTGCAAACAATTGAAAAATTCTTGACACTTCAAAGAAATTAGTAACTTATTTACAAAAGTACAGGTCACAAAAAGTCGTTGTACAATGTGCACTATTTTTGACCTGTCTGAACATACATCTGGCCATAGTTCCATTGCAGAATAAAACGAATACTCAAAGACGGAGAGTAGAACATAAAGATAAAAGTTCAGAGATTTTTAAAATGTCCTCATTGTTTTGCCCTTTTAAAAAGAAGAATGCCAAAGCGCTAGTGTAAGCCGTGGTCGGGTTTTTATTTGAGAACATACATAGCACAGACAGCTGAGCAAAATTCATCAAGACATGAGTAAATAATGGATGAGATGAGGTGAGCGATTTCGTTAGGACTCAGACACTAAAGCAATTCTACAGTTGGATAAAAATAGAGGGGCATATTCACAAGGACTGGCGATACCTATCGCAAACGCCAGTTAGCGGCAGTTTTTTTATCACCGCCTAACCCTGAAAACTATCGCCATGTTAGCGGCGTATTACCAAGCCGTCGCTACATGGCGATAGTAGCAGGGAAAGGCGGTGAAAACTGCCGCTAACATTAGCGCGATGGCGATAGGAATTCCGGCGTTAGCGGGCGAAAACCAGCGATAGGCCCATTAGCAGCAAAACAAACTCAGGTTAGTCAGCCCAACGTGAGCTTTCTTGCCTCTAATGCAAAAAATAGCCTATCAGTCAACCCCCAATAGAAAATAGGCATAAAAAACAATAACATGCAGAATGGAGCAGCCAGGGCCAAGTGCAGCACACATCAACATCCCCTGCAAGCCAGCCAACATCCAGGATGACCAGGATGGGAGCCTTGATGCCACGCTGGACCTGTGTCTGGAGCCTTGATGCCTCGCTGGACCTGCATCTGGAGCCTGGATGCCTTGCTGGACCTGCGTCTGGAGCCTGGATGCCTCGCTGGACCTGCGTCTGGAGCCTGGATGCCTTGCTGGACCTGCGTCTGGAGCCTGGATGCCTTGCTGGACCTGCGTCTGGAGCCTGGACGCCTCGCTGGACCTGCGCCTGGAGCCTGGATGCCTTGCTGGACCTGCGTCTGGAGCCTGGATGCCTTGCTGGACCTGCGTCTGGAGCCTGGAGTGGGATGTGGAGGAGCTGTGGAGTCGATGAGCCGTGGCAGTAGACATTGAGGCGTGACGATCGCCCGTACCTGGTGGTGAAGTCTGGCAGGTCGCATGGAGACACGTTGCTGACCTGTGTGAGAAGACCACCTTGCGCCCCTTGGAGCTGTTAATAGTAGAGGCGCTCCTGCACACCTAGGTAGTGAGGTCCGCATCGCATACTACGATCCCCCACTACACCGGGGTGCACGGAGGGGATTACCGGTGGGTGCCGTCTCCCTGCATCACAGGCCGGTTGATGTTGTGCTGGCCGTACGCTGTGGAGGGTGAGGCCCCTGTGCTATGCCGAACTTGTGTGGCGTGAGCGCTGCAACTTCACACCTAAGGGGGCCCTGCTGCATCAACTGCATCGGGAGGTCCACCAGCGGACTAGGTGGCGACTGCTGTACCCAGCCTACTGAAATCACACCTGGCTGAGGCTCCTGCTGGATGAGTCACAGATTTGGAGAGAATGCAGTGGATTGCACCGCGGGTCAATGTCCATCAATCACTCAATCAATTAGTGGTTTATAGAGCGCGCTACTCACCCGTGAGGGTCTCAAGGCGCTGGGGAGGGGGGGGGTGCAGCTCCGGATCATTCAAAGAGCCAGGTTTTGAGGCTCTTCCTGAAGGTGTGCAGGGTGGGGGAGCATCTGATGTTGACTGCGAGCTCGTTCCAGGTCTTAGCTGCGAGGTAGGAGAAGGCCCTTCCGCCTGCTCTGGTTCCGTGGATGCGTGGGGTCTCTGCCAGGGCCAGGTCGGCGGAGCGGAGGTTCCTTTTGGGTACGTGGAAGGAGACTCTTTCGTTGAGGCATTTGGATGTTGTGGAGGGATTTTTAGGCGTGGGTGAGTAGATTGAATGTTAGTCTCTTCTTGATGGGGAGCCAGTGTAGGTCTTGTAGGTGCTTAGTCACATGCTCATGTCGTGGGGTTCCGAGGACGAGTCTGGCTGCGGTGTTCTGGATTGTTTGGAGCTTGTGTAGCAGGGTTTTGTTGATTCCTGCATAGAGGGTATTACCGTAGTCCAGTCTGCTGGTTATGAGTGCGTGGGTGACGGTCTATCTGCATTCGGGGGGATCCACTTGAAGGTCTTGTAGAGCTATGGAGGGAGAAAGCAGGTCCCTGGCCGAGGTCAGAGGTCCTGTCCAGGTAAGGAGAAGGTGGGACACGTAGCGCTGGAGGGCCGGGGGGCGAGTCGCTCAGGCCTATCACACGTAGATGACGCACCCCCAGTGGCGGCTCATCCGCTATGGCGGAAGAGCGTTGCCCCACTGCCTTCAAGCAGTGCAGAAGAGGGACAATCATCACATGATGATAACTTACTGATGTAATTATGCTTTGTATCCTTAGGGGGTGGGAGGGTGGGTAGGACCGCTCCAAGCACGGAGCAGGGCATGGGCGGGTTGGCATGCCCACTCAAGTGCGCAATGACTGTTTGGTCGGCCCACTCAGGCCGCACAAAGCAGTCATGCGCACTTCCCTGTTGGCAATGCAGGCTGCATTACAGCTGCATGCCTCGTCCCGTTGCCCATTACCAATCCCACTGCCACATCCCTGTGTTGTGATTGACTCAGGGGAGGGAGCCTGGCTGCCTACTTCCTGTCCCTGGAAGCGGACGCAGGAGAGCAGGAGCTACGAAGACACGGGGCCCGGCTTCGAGGTAAGACTTCCCTCATTAAAATATTTACAACGCCCGCACACACAAACATCCCTGCGTCCACGTCCCATCCAGTATTCTTTCCGGCGTTTACCACCTCACAGCAGTCCAGCCCCCCCCAGCACTTCTCAATGGCGGCCGTTGTGCGCCCATACACAGCGGACGTACCACTCGTGTGCCAAAGGCACAAACGTAGTTACGACACATGACATAACATCGCATTCCATTCCAATGCATACTAATACTAGGCACATTGCAACAGTAGGGTAGGTGTTGCATAGCGGAGACATAAATATCACTATTCCCACTTCAGTGAGTGCAACCCTAAACAAACCTTTGCACCCCAAATCCAACCGTGAACCCTGGAATTCCTTTTTGAGTCCCCAAAACACACCCCAAATTTCATATTTTACCCCACATGAGCACCCCAAATTTCATATTTTACCCCACATGCACACCCCAATTTTCATATTTTACCCCAAAATACACCCCAATTTCCTGATCCGACATCCGAAACCCATACCCGCCCGAAAAACTTAAATTTACCCCATTACTGACCTCACAATGCGTTGTAATCAGATGCGATGTAAAGGCACCTGCGTTGTCGGAGTTGCGTTGTTAAAGATGTACTGCCTGCATTGTAATGGTCGTCTCCCATGCCAAAGGCAACCCGTAGGCAAGCCAGTTTGCGTCCGTCTGCCCCTGGACCACGCTCAGCACCAAGGAGCCTTCCTCTTGGACACTCCACCGCTACGACGCCAGCACCCTCCTCGCCTGCCAGGACCAACCTCTGATCCGGACCGGACATCGCCATCGCCATCACTGATGGCTGCAGTATCACCCGCAAGGAGCACCCCGACTGTCAAGGAGGAGGCATTGCCATCACCTACAGAAGCAGACTCCGACTGACCACGCACTCTAATGACCTTGGGGTGACCATGGACCACCTCAACTCCCAGATACAGACAAGGCCCAAGCACATCCTCTGCGGCACCCTCATGTGCAGGCCCCCCGGGCCATGGCCCCCCATTCTCCAATACCATTGTAGACCTCATTGCACCCCAGGGTCTCCCATCCACCGACGACATCCTACTCGGTGAACTCAAGTTCCACCTGGACAACCCCAGTGACCAGAACACCACTCCCTCCTGGGGAAGGTCCCCAACATCAGACGCAAGCAGCAAGTCACATCAACAAGCCACATAGCAGGACACACGGTCGAGCACGTCACCTCCGCCAGCGGAAACTTCAACTACAGCCACAACACCGGACTCTCCTGGACCGACCATCATTGGATACATCACGTCTTCACCTTGCCCACCGGACGCCATCATCGCACACCCTCGCAGCTGGATCAAGGCCACCGAAGAACGTCTCGTCAACTCCCTCAGCTCCAACACTCCGCCAATGCTTCCAAACGATGACACCGCAGCGCGCAACAACCACAGATGGATCTCGAACAGCGCCGACATTCGGGCACCCCTCATGAACGGCACTGCGTCAGTACCTTCCGCCTGCCTGATGGCAGGCATGAGGGTGACCCAGGGCCATAGGGATAGGCTGGCCCCATGCATTGATGAAGTTGCGTCATTGTTGTGACCCGACTGCAGCAATGCGTGACTTTAGCACAGACAGATACGTCAGGAACCCAGACGTATCTGTCATTACTTGCATCATGGAGCACTGTCCAGTGAATATAGCGCATCCATGCTGTCGCAAGAAGGGCGTAGTGAGAATTGTTGCAACGCTGTCTTGTCGCAGCGCTGCAACACTTTTCATGACTGGGGCCCAGGAATGCGCACAATCTTGTTGATGGTGCACATTCCTGCACTGTAGTATTGTCGCAGGGCAGCACTGCAACATTGCTTGCAGGGCTGTCCAGAACCAAAACCTGCTGAGATGAGGTCCCAAGTGTTATCTCCATTTTTAAGACCAGCTATTTTCTGGTCTTAAGTCCCAGCAGCTAACGGGCCTTAGCAGCTGTTTTTTTAACGTATCGCCGGTCGATCGTTGTGAATATCGCAAAGTGGGGTTAGCGTGCGTTTTAACACGGGAACGCCTACATTTCATATGATTAGCGTTAGTTGTCGCTAACATCGTTGGCGATGTTATTAGCGGCCGCTATCGCCAGAAAGCTGTCGCTAACGGCTGTAGCGGTAGCGGCAGAAAAGTGCAGCTAACGCGGCGATATCGCCTTGAGAATATGCCCCAGAGAATACAAAATGTGAGATCTTGAGTATTCAATGATCTAACACTGTGATGGAGGAACGTAGAAGAGCCAGAAGAGGACAACCAGTGAAGAAGGACGGACAGGTAGAGAGGAGACAGAATGCACCTTAGAAAGTACTCGTCAGGTGGTGCTTATATCATTTGCGACTCTCTCCTGAGAAAAGACTTTTATTCTGCTTCCGAGAAATAACATCAATGTCTTTGTTTCTGAAGACATTTCCAAGTATAGCACATTTCCCGCCTGTATCCCAAACCTCTGAGGTACACAATCTCTTTGCTTTCGATTTGGGAACTGTTGTCTTATTTTCGAACCTTTAAAATTCTGCCAAGCGTATTGTTCATCATTATGATGTACATATGTTATAGTTGTCCACTTTTTTTTGTAATATTTTATTATGTAATCTCAAAAATTCTTTAGAATTGTTTGAATTGCATTTTTTATTGTTTTCTGTTGTAACTGGTTAGTTCCCAACTTCATTATGGTCTTCATGTGATATGTCAAGAACTCTGACTCCTCCTGGGTTTTTTCTCGACTAAAAACACTCCAACATAGTTCAATACATATAAATGTATGGTCCTCCCTGCCTTGTAGCATCGATGCACCATTTCGATATAACTGCTCATTTTATTTTGCATACAAAAAAGTGATGGATGGAATGCTTGAATTAATCGAAGAGACTAGCAATTACTTGGGCCGCATCCAGTCCATCATTATTTTGCACACCATGCCACCAAGCCATATGCAAATCAGCCTTGCCCCTGATCCAATGGAAACATTCCAGTCCAAAATTCCATCCATGACTTTTTTGTATACATGAGTGTGTCACCCTAAGTTGGAAGGGTATGCCCAGACGTGACTCCTATGCACACTGTGTCACTGGAACCAGGCTATACCTGGCTGATAAGCCCTAACTTTGGCAAAACTGGTCCTAGGTTGCTTTTGTTCCAGTTAACGGAGGACCTGGCCTGGCAGTTCGGGCTGGACTGTTACCATTGGATAATAGCGTCAAGACTGATTTGCATAGTGCTGGGTCCAAACTGAGGTGGAATGCTGTGCAAAATAATGATGTACAGGGATGCAGACCTGAGAAATTGTAAGTGGCTGAGATTAATTCAAGCCTTCCAACCATCAATTTTTTGTATACTTTAGTTTGTCGCCCTAAGTTGGACAGGGAAGCCCAGACCTGGGTCCCATGCACACTGTGTCACTGGACGCAAGCTATACCTGGCTGATGAGCCCTATCTGTGACCCCTCCTATATTGAGAGAGAGAGAAAAGCTCTGTTTATTTAGACCATAGTCTTTAAACACAATGGGAACCCAGAATAATGATGACAATATTAATTGTATAACAAATAAGTTACCAATAATACATTTGGCAAGAATAGCATCAACATACAGTCACAATTCACAAATGAAGGAGGAGAACATGGCGGCCGGCTGAACGCCTAGGTCGCGAGCTCCGCAGTCGAATGGCCACGAATACCATTAATGTTTAAAGAGGCTCACGGCAAAGCGCATTTCTACAAACCGGGCAGCTGCGAGGGCTGCGGGGCCCCCCCCCCCGGGCGAATTCAGCGTGTTTGGCGGCGTTGTCTTCGGCGTTGTCTTTGGCGAGGGAGAGTAAGAGTGTCGGCGAGCCCCGATGAGTGAGCTCCGTTAAGCCGTTGAGCTGTGCGGCGGCCCCGCCTGATATCGCTCAGCGCCGCTCGGAGGCTGCGTGACGAGTAAGTGGGGGCTGCTGGGATCTGGCGAGAGAGAGAAGTCAGCGGTGTGCAGTGTGTGGAGTGTGCGGAGGAGCTGGCAGGGACCGGGAGCTGAAGAAACATCAAGAAGCGTGCTATCCCCGCTCTTCATAGCAGCGGTGCCAGCACTGTTAAAGTAAGGAGTAAATCAGGGGACTTTTGGACAGAGGCGGCTCATTCATTTCAACATTTACGTGGGGTCACAGTTAGGCAAAATTTTAGAGGGGCTCCTTATAACCTATTATACCAACCAGAATCCTTGGGGTTATTAGGCATCCCTATACTCCATGTGGAGCCCCCTTGTGGCCACACCAAAGCTAGACTGAATAAAGCAAATAGATTAAACAGGCTGAATAACAAATATCAAACGGGCTCGCACAGCCAACTCTCTTATATAGATAATGAAGTAAAATTTGCTGTTTGCATGAATCCCAACAGGAAAAAGGTCAAGGCAAGAAGAGGGGTTCTTCTATTTCACAACTATCCTTGTCACGCCGTAGCGGCGAAAACGACAATCATAACCCTATAGTCGCCAATATTATTCTAGACACATCAGGAAATGATTCGCAAAAGTCGAACCTGGCGCGCCCAGGGGGGGAAGCCTCTGCGCTGCTAGGCAAAATTGTTGAGCCACTTCAGGAGCAAATAAAGGATTGGAGTACACCACAGGATATTGGCTCAGCTAAATACACTAGCAGGAAACAGAGGGCTCAGAAATCCAAAGGAGTTACGACAGCAGTGGTTTCCACCAGAGCCGCAAAAACAGCAAAAAAGAACAGCTAAAAGGGGTTCAAATTTAAAAGTTACTCCCTCATTGTGCTCCTTCTTTAAAATCCAAGAGAAGCCAGCGCAGAGAGACGGTTCAACTAACGCAACGTCTGCGTCATCGCTGAAGACAATGGAGTCACAAAACAAATATCAAGCCCTCATGTTAAAAGATCTGGGGGAGGACGAAGAATACACCACTGATGGCACTTTAGAAGAGGCCCCACAAATAGAGGACCACCTACAACAAAGCAAGCCTGCTGAGGATCAAGGTAGCGAGCAAGTTATTGATACCCCTTTAAGGGGCGATATGGGGGTTCTTGCAGCCTCATTGTTAAAGGAGATGAAAAATGGATTTGCTAAATCTGAGAAAAACCAGGAAAAAATTCAGGCCACTTGCGATGCTTTGGAGACTAAAGTTAATGCACTGGTAGACAGAGTGGTGGTGGTCGAATCGGCCCTGGAACAAATCAGGGATGAAGTGAGGCTCTGCCAGAGCGACATCGAGAAAATATCTTCAACAGAGAGAGAACTCAGGGATAAAATCGAGACCTTAGAAAACAACTCTAGGAGGAATAATTTACGTTTATTAAATATTCCTGAAGTTCAAGAAGGACAAAATATAAGGTCCTTCGTAGTAAGTCTTCTAAAAGGGTTTATACCCTGATTTGGACGAAAAAAATTGGATGAAGACATACAAAGAGTCCACAGAGACCCATTTAGGCTCAATAGAGACAGGAAAAATCCACGCAGAGTTCTAGTCAACTTTAAAACCTATTCAATAAAAGAACACATATTGAATAAGGCCCTAAATTCTGGCATCCTGACAAGAGACGGATATAACTATAAAATCCGCTCAGATATATCCAAGGCAACAGCCGATAGGCAATGGGCCCTAGGAAAGTATATGCAGGATCTTAGGGCTGAAGGTGCCACTGTTCAGATGAAATTTCCAGCCCTCTTACGCATAATGTGGTGTAACAAAACCTATAACATCAGAGTCCCAAAAGAAGTGGAACAATTACTAGAACTCATGAAGACAAACAGGGATAAGTAGCATTATAAGCCTAAATTGCTTAAAAAAATTTAGCTGTTTGATTGCGGTCCTCAAACTGGGCAACTAGGATTGCTCAATGGCAATGGGGAGGGTTCTCCAGGGTGGGGGTAAAAACCACTTCTTTTTTTTTTCTTTGTGCATGTTGGTAATTTCTTTGGGTTGGGAGCATTTGGGGAAAAAAATAAAAAAAAATATTTGTCCGATATGTAAATTGTATAGCACACAGGGTGGGAGCTATAAGCAGCAAGAAGGAATTCAAACCCAATGGGCGATTTGAAGATAGTGACTTGGAATGTGAACGGGCTAAGAACAAGGGGGAGGTGTCTAAAAAAGTTTGAGTACCTTAAACTACAAAATTGCGATATCATTATATTACAAGAAACGCATCTCCTTAGAGACGAATGGCTCGAAGCCATAAAATATGAGAATTGGATTGGGGAGACTGTTTGTACAAACCAAACATGTAACATTAAGGGTGTTTCCATTATTATTAGGCAGAGTTTTAAACCTACCTAGGATGCGAGAGTGCTTGAATAGGCTTAAAGAAGATCTGGGTTTAATTGATATCTGGAACCTCAAAGGGGATCAAACAAATACATTTACTTTTAGAAACTATAAATATGGCCACGCTTCCAGATTAGATTTTTTCTTAGTTGATAAGCTCCTAAGTAATAAAGTTAAGAAAGTCCAACACCTGCCCGCACATCTGTCTGATCACTCGCTGGTCCAATTAAATATTAAGTTTGAGCCAGGGCAGGGCGAGAAAAGGTGGACTTTGGACCGAACACTCCTGTTAGACCAACAAGTTATTGACGAACTAAGATCTACAACGGAAAATTACTTTAAGGAAAATGGTGAAGGGGAGGTGTCTAAAATGATAGTTTGGGACGCTTATAAAGCTGTTCTTAGAGGTACACTAGCTGGCATAGCGATAGGAAAAAATAAATTGAAGAAGCTTAAAATATCACGAATAGAGGCTGATTTACTAGAGAGACAAGCCAGCTTAGAAATCATGACCTCTGAAGAAGATCGAAATAGTTTAAAAGATGAAATAATTAAATTGAAACTGGAGGTTACCTTAGACCTAGAGGAAAAGATAAGGAGGAGATGGCAAGCTAGTACCCTGTCAAATCATGAATTTGGGGAGAATAGCGGTAAATTGTTAGCTTGGAAGCTTAAGACCGAGTCAAATAGAAACAAGATAACAGCTATCCATAAGGGAAACAGAGGACAAATAATTGAAGACAAGGCAGGCATTGAAGAGGCCTTTGAGCATTTCTTCCAGTCATTATATGAGGAAGACCTAGCACCTTCATCCATAGCAGTAGATACATATTTAAATAAATCACGTGTCTTGAAGTTAGATGTAGATTCTTGTAAAACCTTAAACGCAGATATCACCTTAAAGGAGGTGCTGATTGTAATTAATAACCTCAAAAGAAGTAAGGCAGCAGGGCCTGACGCCATACCCAATGAGCTTTATGTAGCCTTGAAAGACTCTCTTGTACCCAGATTAACTGATCTCTTTAATGCTATCTTTTTGGAGGGCCTTCCAATTCCTAAATCTTCGAACGAGGCGACGATTAGCTTGATACTAAAACCTGGCAAAGACCCTTTTTACTGCGAGTCGTACAGGCCAATCTCGCTTCAATCAATCAATCAATCAATCAATCAATCAATCAATCAATCATGTCACTTATAAAGCGCACTACATACCCGCGAGGGTCTCAAGGCGCTGGGGGAAGAGGGGGGTGGTGCTGCTACTGATCGAAGAGCCAGGTCTTGAGGAGTCTTCTGAAGGCCAGTAGGTCTTGGGTCTGTCGGAGGTTGGTGGGGAGGGTGTTCCAGGTCTTGGCGGCGAGGTGGGATAAGGATCTGCCGCCGGCGGTCGTTTTCCGGATGCGGGGGACTGTGGTGAGGGCGAGGCTGGTCGAGCGGAGCTGGCGGGTGGGGGTGTAGAAGCTGAGTCGTCTTTTGAGGTAGGCTGGTCCGGAGTTGTGGAGTGCTTTGTGTGCGTGGGTGAGGAGCTTGAAGGTTATCCTCTTGTTGACAGGGAGCCAGTGCAGGTCTCTCAGGTGGGGTGTGATGTGGCTGCGTCGGGGATGTCGAGGATAAGACGTGCAGAGGCGTTCTGGATGCGTTGCAGCCGTCTCAGGAGCTTAGCCGTCGTTCCTGCGTGAGGGCGTTTCCGTAGTCCAGCCTGCTGGTGACGAGGGCCTGGGTGACTGTTTTTCTTGTTTCAGTGGGGATCCACTTGAAGATCCTGCGGAGCATTCGGAGGATGTTGAAGCAGGATGAGGAAACGGCGTTGACCTGCTTAGTCATGGAGAGGGTGGGGTCGAGGATGACCCCTAGGTTGCGTACGTGGTCGGTGGGTGGCGGGGCTGTTCCCAGTGATGTTGGCCACCAGGAGTCGTCCCAGGCTGAAGGGTTGGAACCAAGGATGAGGACCTCCGTCTTGTCCGAGTTCAGCTTCAGGCGGCTGGTCCTCATCCATTCGGCGACGGCCTTCTTTCCTTCGTGGAGGTGGGCTTTGGCGGTGTGAGGGTCTTTGGTGAGGGAGAGGATCAGCTGGGTGTCGTCGGCGTAGGAGATGATGTTGAGGTTGTGCTGTCGGGCGACGTGGGTGAGGGGTGCCATGTAGATGTTGAACAGCGTTGGGCTGAGGGAGGAGCCTTGGGGTACGCCGCAGATGATCTTGGTGGCCTTGGATCGGAAGGGGGCGAGGCGGACGCTTTGTGTTCTGCCGGAAAGGAAGGATGTGGTCCAGTCCAGGGCCTTCTCTTGGATCCCGGCATCGTGAAGGCGTGTTCGTAGTGTGTGGTGGCAGACCGTGTCGAAGGCGGCTGATAGGTCCAGGAGGATGAGGGCTGCTGTTTCTCCGTTGTCTAGCAGGGTCCTGATGTCATCGGTGGCGGCGATGAGGGCGGTTTCGGTGCTGTGGTTGCTGCGGAAGCCGGACTGGGAAGGGTCCAGGATGTTGTTCTCCTCGAGGTAGCGGGTCTTAATGCAGATTATAAAATTTTAACCCAGGTTTTAGCAAAAAGGCTTGGCTCGTTATCTGACAAGCTTATTCACGAGGATCAGAAGGGATTTATTAAAGGGAGACATCTGCATGATCTTACGCACCAACCATTGATATCGCAACTCAAGAGAAAGTACCCCTAGCAATATTTACATTCGACGCGGCCAAGGCATTTGACCGTGTTAACTGGTCATACTTACAAAAAGTTATCCTACATAATAACTTAGGTCAAAAATTCTCACGGGTAATAGCTAATATCTACTCGGCTCCAATGGGGAAAATACTCATTAACGGAAGTATCTCAAATAGTTTTCAAATCAAAAGAAGCACTAGACAGGGGTGCCCACTTTCCCCCCGCCTTTTTAATTTATATATAGAGCCGCTAGCCAACGTGATTAGGATATCTAAAGAAATTACCCCTTTTAGCTTTAATAACTGGGAGTTAAAGGTGGCATTATATGCTGACGACTTGATGATTTACTCGAGTAATCTAAATGAGTCATTTAATAGTATAATCAGCATATTAACAGGTTTTGGGAAATCTCTGGTTATTAAATAAATCATCATAAAACCGAGGTAATGCATTGGAACATACTTACTCCACAAATTGAGTCCAAAAGAAAAATCAAATATCTTGGGATCCAAGTCCTAAAGAGTACTGATGACATCGCCCAGGTAAACTTGGATTTAAAAGCTAAAGAGATGAGGAAATTATTGAAGTCTTGGAGCTTTTTATCTCTTACCTTCATGGGGAGAGCCAATGTAATAAAAATGGCTATCCTACCGAAATTTACTTTTGTTTTTAACACGATTCCTTTGGAGTTTGATTCACGGAGCTTAAAAAAATACAGGGCGAAATAAATTCTTTCATTTGGGCATCTAAAAGTGTTAGGATAGCATGGAAGAAACTGACCCAGAAGAAGAACCAAGGTGGGATAGCTAGCCCGGATCTTATGTCATACTATAAAGCTTTCCACTTTAAGAATATAAGGCATCTCTTTCGAGATTATGAGTCATACCCTCCCTACTGGAAAGCAGTGACAAAACATGACCACTGCCTCTATAAGTTTGGCCACCAAAAGTTCTTAAAAAAAAATCCGACTAAAGGTGCCAAGATCAGCATTTAAATTATGGTCAGACATAAGGAAATTGTGGCAATATCCATACTATAGTCCCCAAGCACCGATATGGAATTCTCCAGGAAGCCCCGAATGTCTGAAAGACTCATTAGCACTTCCACTGAAAAGGGCTGGAATCATCAAGTGGGGAGAGCTGCTGGAATATGGTAATCTAAAATCTTGGGACGAGTTAGTGGAAAGGACGAAGGACGAAATATCCAGGTTAAAATTTTACCAGCTGGTCTGCTGGTCTAAAGATCAAACGACCTGGCCAGACTATGTTGGGAACCTAGAGGGCGAACTTCATAAAGATCCTGGGAAGAAAGAAGTATCGAAGTGGTACTGGCACTTGGTGGAGAAGAAGGAAGGCGATAATGACACTCCAGATCATAAGTGGAAGAGGACCTTTCCGGCTCAAGACTTGCAGCAAGCTTGGCAAGTATCCTGCGACACTACGTAGGAGCACTACTTGTGAGTGACTATGTGTGGTGCAGTGATGGGGGTGGAGTGGGTGAGACTAAAAATATCTAGCTAGTGGGCAAAAAGAATGTATTCAGGCTCCTAGCCGACACATAGTCACTCACAAGTAGTGCTCCTACGTAGTGTCGCAAGTCGTAGCACGCCTCAGCCCGTAGCGGGTTGGGATGGCCCCTATGATGAAGCATGTCACCATGGGAAACCATGGTGAGTGAGGGGACTCAAGAAAGGACATTTTTCCTTTACTAACTATTTTTTCTGAATCTTATATTAGTAAATTTAATTTTCTGAAAAAACTGGCTAGGTTTCCATAACCGAGATTTCGGTGTTTTGTAATTCTTTATTAAGCTTAATGACATTTAAAAAATAAAACTCTTCATGAAACAAGTATCCACCCATCCACCACAGCCGCACATAACTACATTAACCTGGTGTCAGGATCTGGGTCTGATCTACTCATGCTTAGTACTGTGTACCCGCAAACATCTTCCATAAGGCAGGGTGAAGCATTCTGGTCATTTGGGATGTTTTGTGTGTTTACTTTGATACTGGACGCTTTTGTTGGACTGGTTTGGGCTAGTGGAATGAATGGTTTGCACTTTTTCCCTCGTCCTGTGACTTTCAGAATTTTGCATTTTTCTACATGTAACGGGATTTGCTAACTATAGTTAAGAACTCTGTATTGAAATGTATGTCTTTTGCAGTCATGAGTGCCTTTTTAGTTTGACAAACAGACTTACAATGCACAAACAAGCTAGCATTGAGCTGCAGGTCCATTTATAGATCTGACCTAGATCTTGCCAACCTTATGTAATAAACAAAAGCAGAAAACAATCATATAATCATGCCAATTGGGTCTCTGAGTCATCCTATTCATTTGTTGGCATGCCCATCTGTAATTGTCATTTTGCTTCCACAGTTTGCACTGTGAGTGATGACAGTTTCCTAGTCACATGGACCAGGCTAGTGTGCCAATACTTTACTTTGACAATATTGTTTGATTGTCTATTCTTTGTCTTTTTTTAGGCTTCACTGTGCATTTAAACTATGCCTTCATGTAACTGTAGTTGAAAACCATTGGTACCTTTTCTGGGTAATGGGACAGAATATCGAGGCGAAACAATTCGAACTACATTAATAATGAGTTGGAAATATCGTGGAGTGGAAATATTGAGTGCAAGAATATCGTTGTCAAGAATATCGATTTGAAGGTAAGTAATATCGATTTTAAAAATATAGAAGTCATTAATATCGTTTGCAAAAATATAGTTGTTTAAAATATCGATTTTTTAATTAGTGTTATGTATTTTAGTATATATTTTAAATGTATGTCATGTAATTTTTTAGTATAAGTATTGTTTATGTTTTTTAATATATGTGTTAAATTCCTAATAGTTATTACATTTAATGTAATTACATTTTGCGTCTTTTAGTTCCGTAGCGGGCTGTGGGTTCATAGGGGAATAGGGTGGGAAGTAATTTAATTATAATAAATGAATGATTATTTTTTATTTAATTATATTTATTTAATTGATATTTAATAGTGTTAATTGTGCTTTTAATTTTTTTGGGTAAATTTTATGTGTGGGTTGTGGGGTTTATAGGGGTAAATGGTGGGAAGTAATTTATTTTTAATTAATTAATAATTAGTTGTTAATTAATATTAATTAATTAATTAATTGATCATTAATTATGGTAATTGTGTAATTTTTAAGGTGCGTGTTGTGGGGCTAATAGGAGTAAAGGGTGGGAAGTAATTTATTTTTAATTAATTAATAATTAGTTGATAATTAATATTAATTAATTAATTGATAATTATGTTAATTGTTTAATAACATTTTTGGGGGTGTGAGTTTTGGGTTTATAGGGGTAAAGGGTGGGGAGTAAATACATTTTACTTAATTTATAATTAGTTTTTAAATGCTATTTGTTTAATTGATAATTAATTATGTTAATTGTGTAAATAAATGTTTTTTTTACGTTTTAGATGTGGGTTCTGGGTTTTGTAGGGGCATGGGGTGGGAAGTAAAAAAAATGTAAGCAATTAATAATTTTATTAAAATCATTAATAATTATTAATTTAATAATGAATTGTGTTGTGTGTTTTGTGTGGGTATATTGTGGGAAGTACATTGATTTACTTTAATTAATAATGAATATTTAATTAATGAAAATTAATTTGTTGATGAATATTTATATTAATAGTGTAAATATTTTTTAAGGTGCAGGTAGTGAGTTTTGAGGTGTTATAGTGTGGGAAGTAACTAAACTAAATTTATGTAATAAATAATGTTTTTGTTATTAAATAATTTCTGAATAAAAATATTTATTTGTATGAAAATCATTTTTGTATTTTATTTCTAATAATATTTGTAGGTATTTGTGATATGTATTTAACATTACAATATGTTTTTACTTTTGAAATTTTTTATATATTTATATTTTTTTTCAACATATTTATATATTTTTTTATTTACTTAGGGGCCCATTACGATGTCGGGCGGAAGCACTACCGCCGTGCCATCGGAGGCAAAAAACGCTAGTTACCGTCCGCCAGCTACGGCCCACAAGCCAGCCAAACACCGCCCGTAAGCCAGCTACGCCGCCCGCCATCAAAGTGCGCCCGTCCACGTAGCGGCGCGAGCCAATGGAGACACACCGTCCGACGAAATGACGTACCGCCCGGCGTACA
The DNA here is from genome assembly GCA_963921515.1 of Calotriton arnoldi. Classification (NCBI taxonomy): domain Eukaryota; kingdom Metazoa; phylum Chordata; class Amphibia; order Caudata; family Salamandridae; genus Calotriton; species Calotriton arnoldi. Next base: position 3,330,082 of record CAWUFW010000623.1, read on the forward strand.
AATTACGATGCCACAACCAAACAGCTCCCCCGGCAAAGAGACACCACACGAGATACCAAGGCGGAAACCCGACTGCTGAGTACGGAGACCAAAAGGCGGCCCACCCCGAAATGAATCCTGCACTCCAGGCCATCCCCATGCTGTACCTGATGCACCACCTAGGAGTGAACGCGCAACGGCGACGCAGGTAGGCAGACACACAACAAGGGCACGCAAACACTGCACACAATGCAAGGGCGGAAAAACTGTACAAGGGCCCCCAGACACCTCTGTGTGGACAGGACACATCCACCACTGTACCCACACATGTCCCACCTGTCAAAATGAAACAACTTGCAACATCCTGGGCACCCACTACCCGGGGCCAGGAAGTGACGTCCCCGTCACGGCACCGCAGCACAGCGGCGATGATGCAAGTACACATGCGCACAACGCAGAGGCCCACGCCAGCGCCACGCATGGGCTGCACACAAACACCACAGGGCCACAACTACACACCCCACACACCAGCCCCACCCTGAAGGCACATGTCACGTGGCCTCCCTGCATCAGTCATGTCCCCAACCGACAACTCACAGTTGGCAACAGGATGTCACACAAGTGTCCCGAACAGGGGAGTAATGTGATGGCAAAATAGGACACATCCTTGTGTGCAAAACATGGAGAAGCACACGGCGGCTGCCACATAACAGCGCAGAATATGGAGACCGTCAGTAAAAGGCACGCCAGTCTCATCCAAAAATAGCTATACCATCCTGCTCGCAACATCAAGCCATGCAGTGTACAAAATTGAAAAACCCTGCTGCCTGAGAACAGGTGTTTCCAATTACTACACCCACACAGAAGCCCCAATGTATAGCGGAAACGCAGTGTCCCGCCCACACACGGGAGAGCAGATAGCACTGAATGGCCTTCCATTCCTACTCTGAAATCACATTGCAACAATTTATGCAGGAGAATGGATCTATTGTACCAACAAGAAGCCAAACAGAGCCATGCAGAGTAAACAGCCCAACATGAAAGAAAGTTAATAACACAAAAAAAATACATACCACTCCTCCATGTGGGTCAAATGCAAGTAATCTTGAAAGAGTCAGACACCACTGGCCTTGACCATTCATTGAAGCATGTGGGATGAGGGCCTGTGTCCTCCGCCCAAGCTATAACCCAAGTCCTGCCGCCGTACATCCATTCCAGAATTCCCAGCATCGTCGGAGGTTGCACTCTGCTGACTGCTCAGGCAGCCGGAGCACGCCATCACATCACCCTTCAGCAAAATGGCTGTTGCACCACTGCTTCCCAACTACGCCGGACAGATGCAGCTGTACATTGAGAGCCTGCTACAGATAGTGGGCTGTGAAAATATGGCAATGCTGAACGTAAGTTACCGAGTAACTTACCGCATAGCAATGTTCAGCTGCGTCATCCCCGTTTTCTACTGTCGGAGGTGTCCGTTCCACTGTCCTGTGGATCTATGTCTCTCCAACCCGGCATGTCCAAAGGCAGACTTGGTACACTTGTTGGCACCCCTGGACACCCACGACAGGATCTGTTCAGTGTATGGGGGCATGGCGTATGTGGCTGCAATCGGACACACACTGCAATGGGACCAGTGTGCCTCCACACAATGTATTCTGGATCACAGTTTCATCGAATGTCATCCAACATGTCCCATCAGTCTTCTACAAGGGACAACTTACGATGAACACGTTGCCAGCCACCATCCGCTTCATTGGATGGCATCCATGTTTACCACCAATGCCATGGATGCCCTGCTGGAAGGTATCGCATACCTGACAACTTGTCAATTCATCGGTCCCCGACTCAATACCCCCAATTGAACAATGATGTTCAACACCGTACCTATGCTTGGCTTTCGCACGGACTGGGCAGTTAGCTGTACAACAACTATACCATACAATCTGCAACAAACACCTTACCATCAACTCCACTGCCATGACATCGGACATTTTCGGGACATGCACTCTGTTCCTCACCATATCCCGTATCTCTGCATGAACAGGGGGAGGCAGAGGTATGGGACTTGTGTACAGTAACCACATGGCCAATACTGCACGAACAACTATGCCATAATATGTATTCAGCGCACCTGAACACATGCACCTGTCAGTGCACACTTATCTGTCTGCTGTATTACGTCAGAACTGTCACCACACCATCGTCTGTACTTCCATGCCCGGACTTTAGCATGGACAACAAATGCAACCCCTTACAACATGGCCCTAGTCATTGTGTCATGTTCAGTAGCCACCACATTGCAACAACTAGTGAGACGCTGCTGCATGCATGTAGGCTCATGCTCTGATGTCACCTCTGACGCAGGTGTGTCGGAGTTACTATTGTAGTAAACCTGTACCATGGAACTGAGATGTACTGTGCCTATGATGTCAAGATGTCTGGTAGGTAAAATGAATACTGTCTGTGTCAAAGTCTAGAGCTCATCAGTAATTAGCAAATGTACTTTAGCATAGCAAGGGCAAGGCAGTTGTAACTCTGAAGCATTCATTCCACAGTCAACAACTAATCACATCTACCCGTACCCCCTTTTGTATGTGTAATCATGCTAAGTATATCCTCCACATGCATTTTGCTGCCAGTAGTGTCCACTATACTGCATCACAGAGGAAGTAAGTCCAAATACATGCCTCGAAGCAAATATGTGACTCAGTAGAATTATTTTACGAAGACAAGTACGAATGAGAGAGGATGAGAGTGTGTGAAGTACACGAGAGTCGTGAGATGACCATGTAGTCTAGTGTCATCGGATGTCAATGCATGAGAGTTGCCGCAACAGTGGACCTAGTGAAATACTACAGCTCGTGGGCCTGGACTTGTCAGACTCTGACGTGGCCCAACAGATCATCACATGAACACTGACGGCCTGGGCACTACAAAGCACAGTCCTACATATGTGTATAATTAGCTTCACAGTCTGACATCACACTCATCAAGCAAAAGTAGGAGCCACGCAAAAGCATGCTACAGCAATGCATGACAAAACACACACATGATATCAGTGTGGGTGGGCAGGACTGCACAGTGAGTAAGAACTGCAGAAATTCACATACATGCTCAATTGAACAAGGCAAAATCTTAACAGTCACACACCCTGCAGACACACAATGTCCGAAACATATCAAGTAGGAGTCATCCTGAACTGCAAGGACACACCCACACACTGCACACTGTGCAACATACAACACACACATGTGAACACATTCGCAGACCTGAACATGGATACAAACATCCACCATGGGCCTGGGTAACACGTGTGTAGTCGACATTGCCAGAGCGCACACACACACACCAACACTACCCCAAAGTCACACCACTCACAACACACACACCTACACCTCCCAAATTCACACATTGAAAGTAAGCCATGTGACCAGGCCCAATGTTCATCCCAAGACTAACATACACCTGCACTGATGGCCACACAGCAAGTAAGCTCACACATACCCGCATACTCTGCACATGCTACCTGTCATCCTGTGGCTAGACTCACACCCCGTGCTTTGCTTGCACGCAAACATGACACAGATACATACTCCCTGAAATACCACCAAATACATGCAGACAATCTGTGTCACAAAAATACATATACATCACACGCACAAGTAGCAGAGTCTGAAAGAAGTGAAGTCCCTGCCACGTGTACAACACATTGGAATGTGAGACCAGACATTGCAATTGTTGAGGTACCATACACGGCATGTGCCTCACTTAACCATGCACACACAGCAACAACTGCAATAATCAACTACACAGACACAACCGACTACAGGAACAACAGCATCCTGTCACAGATTACATTGACATGCGGCAAAATTGTTCAACACCAGGGACAGTGGCCAGTCCGATGTGCAGAGTAGTGACACGAAAAGCTGCGTATGCAATGTGTGTGAGTGTACCCTGACATGGCTACCAACACCGCCATGGCAGTCACAATAGCCATCACAGCCACCACTGTGTCACAGGTAGATGTGTGAGTGTGCCTACCATTCAAACAGGATGCCAGTTAGACTCAGTGCTGTCTGTGTGCTACGGGACAGTTGGAGGTCCGCCCCTGAGAGAGAAGCACAACTGTGGAAGACACACATGTGTCATGTGAAGCGGGAGTTCCGCATGGGCCAGGTGGGTGGGTGGCACGGGTAGGTGCACACATGCATTGTTGAAACAGACTGTGTGGGGAGGATTCCAGAGGGCTATATTTCCACTGTGTTGGGTATTTGGAAAGCCCACCTGTCTGGGGATGAATGTGAACTCGTGTGGGCACAACAGGCGGGCACACGATCAATGCTGCATCAGGTGTAGACATTAGCCCTCCCTCTGGGGACATGCTGGATACTGCTGTGCGTCTGCCAGGCCCTGGCCAAGGCACTCACATCCCCTGTCCACCAGGTGTACCCCCTACATTGTCCGCCTGCACAGGCTACCCAGGGCACGGGATGGCAGTGGAGCTTGGTGGGTGGAAGGTCATGGCACCCTTCTCCTGGTCACATCTCACAGGCAACACATTCTCATTGTGCGGCATGGCACAAGTCCTAAATAAGTAGTGGGGGGACACAGACGTCACAACAGGAAGTGACGTCACGAAAGGTGGCTTGCACCATCAGACTTATTGCCTCCCTTCCCCCACCCGTTACAGGCGATTGCAACAGAGAAGCCAGCGCGTGCACAAGCAGCTCCGAGCTCGCCCCAGAGAGGCCAAAGAGTGAATGTGTAGCTCCATTTGCTCCAGTTATCGGGCCCGTGGTAAAATTAGTGGTGGTACGCCGTCCACCCGCGTGGTACCCCGACTCGAGACCTGGTGTGCAGGCAAAGTGTCCTATTGTCTTTGCGATATGTGTGAGTTGCATGACACTCGTTGGCAGGGGATGGCTTGGAGGCCCGTCACCCTGAGGCCCATGTCTCACCACATGGGTCCCTTGTCAATGGCAGCAGTTGTAATGACTATGCGTGCCGGGGTGGGTCTACCTTTCGTCTGGGATTGTGTTTGCGGCCTGGCCCGCTAGGGCAGCTACAGCCTCTGTGTGTTGCATGTGGTGTATCCGGACTCCGGAGGCTGTCATGCATTGTCACTGTTGTCCAGGTCTCGAGTCGGGGTACCACGCGGGTGGACGGAGTCCCACCACTTATTTTACCGCGAGACAGATAACTGGGGCAAATGGACCCACACATTCACTCTTTGGCCCCTCTGGGGCGAGATCGGAGCTGCTTGTGCACGCGCTGGCTTCTCAGATGCAATCGCATATTGGGGTGAGCGAGGGGAGGCAATGAGTCTGACGGTGCAAGCCACCTTCCGTGATGTCACTTCCTGTCGTGACGTCAGCGTCCCCCCACTTCTTCTTTTTAGGACTCGTGCCCTGCTGTTGTCAGATGTGCCACTTCCCAGGGGGGTGGAGAAAGGGTCAGGAATGTCAGCCTGAGATTGGCCCAGTTGAAGGCCCACCTTGACTGGGGGGACAACCATTGGACAGTCTGGTGTAGCCCACCCACGCGTACATGTGGGCCCTCCATGAACTATGTCACCTGCGGCAAAGTGATGTCATGGGCAATGACGTTATTGAGGAGAGCTGTCTGTCCCACGCAGAGATGGCGCATCAGCTCAACAGACCCAGCACTGAGGGCAGCAGGGGTCACATGTGCAGGGGCAGCTGTGCCTGGTGTGAAGGACACTCTATCCTTCATCCCTGTGCCGACACGTGTTGCACCAGTGGAAGTAGATGGGAGGGCGGGCATTGGCCTCCGCGTGGATGAAGAGGAGCCAGAGTCCACGTCCCCTGTGTTAGCAAACATGGATGCATCACCTCTGTCCTCAGATGATGCCGAAATTGCCGTCTCGGCCTGTGATTCATCCAGCACACGTCTGGCACCTCCGAGGCGCTGGTCACATCTGTCTCACTCAGCACCTGTGCAGCTGCTACATCCGATGCCACACCACTGTTGACCGTCCCCTGTCCCTCAGCACCCACGGGAGATGCCACATGAGAGAGAGCGAGGTGGCCTCACTCATCTGGCATCAATTAAACAGACATGTGCAAGGGAAGCAGCACAGAACATCCCCAAATACACATGTTGCACGATCCCTGTGCAATTGCATACAGCCACCACAATCAACACGTAATGGCTGGCGTACAGTAAATGAAGCCGCTAATAAGTGGCACATGTGTTGTGCACATAGCACTACACCCGGCCTGTGTCACCCTGCGACCATAGCCACAAATCGCGGTGTGCACACCCACTGTCCTGATGGTGGCAAGGATGACCACTACGTAATTAGGCCAAAGACATACCTGCATGGAGCAGAATGTGAAACCACTCACACAGACTGCAACATGACAGGCCACAATGGCCATGAACCCATGCCATCCACCTGTCGTTCACACGAGCACAACTGCTGTTGCACAGTGTGCCGGATGTGTAAGTACCAGAGATATGAGGTGAGGCATCGCACACATATGACCGAACGAAATCAGAGTAGGCACAGTGCCTCTAACATACATGTGAATTGCCACTCCAGCCTACTACAGGTTGTTCCTGAGGGCTACGACTCTGAGTGCATTGAGAATGCAGAGTGCTCAAATTACATCTTGAGCCTCAGGACTAGCATATGCATGTCAGATGCACACAGCACAGAGTACACTTACAACCCACTGCTTCACACAACAAACATCACATTACCCAGATTATGGGTAGGCTGTGGACACATGCTGCCTCTCACAGCAAAAGACACCATCCCACAATACTGTACACTTGCTTGCTGCTGATGCCCCTACAAACATGCATCCGGCACAGGCTGTGTGACTGTCAAGATGCAGACCATTACTGGTGAAATGCAGCGCCGTGCTGACCTGACAATACGAGGGGGCATCCCCCGATTCGTTATCGCCACGTAGTAGCTCATCCGGCAGATGACGTCACACCCTTTGTGGAATTGGCTGCACTGTCGGTCACACATACACAGAGGCATCAACTTGGTTGCAATGGCTCATCACAAGCCCTTGGGCTGGAGGACTTCCAACTGCAGGGATGGTACACAAGAGGCTTGGAATATCACTCATACACTTCTCAACATCTCCCACATCCACCAATCACAGTGGCATGCTGCTGACCCATCCCAAATACTCAGAGACGTGCAACAGAGCCAAGAAGTAATCGGACATGGCCTAACAGCATGTGTACACCACACGTGAATGCATGCTGGTGGGAGTGTGTACACAGTACCTGTCCATCCCATTCACATGCAGGTTGCCAGCACATTGAGCAATGTGTAGTCTGCCCACATCTACTGTCCATTGTCAGGTGGACCAACACATAGATCCCAAGGCAACACATCTTTGTGGGTGGACTCACTGTGTCCAACACTGCGCAGCCCTCAACGTACTCACCCTGTGAATGGCTCACCCCGCAATGGAGGTCACATTCAGTGCCACTATCTCTCACACACATCCCTATCACAAGGCATGGTGTATACAATCGACAGGGCTGAGTTTGCGCATTTCAGGAGAGTGCTGAACAAAAGACACATGTAACCCACTGTACAGTCAGTGTTGTCTCCTTCTAGGATTGTGCGGTCAATGTGCAGCCCAGGTCTGCTGAGACTGAGAAGGCCAGCAGGGACCCAGCCAGCCATTCTCACAGGCAATAACTGCCCTGAGTCCTGCATTGCCAAGTGGCTGCGTCACTGGATGTCTGACATGAAAATGCCATGTACCACCACTCGGGAGGGACATGCATGGGAAAGCGCCAGAGAGCCTACATACCCCTTCCACCTGTAGTAAGCATGGTGAGCAGTGCATGTTGGAACCCCACAGGCTCTGACTCATAGTGCTGCGGATCAACGACATGTGTGTCCCCCACATGCACTCCCACACACACTGTAGTTGTCTTTCACACACAACTTTTGCTATAAATAGCCTTGGGCAGTGTGCGTGGAGCTCGGAATCCAGGATCTCCAGCTCCTCGCTGGTGAGTGGACCTGGACATATCTTCAGAGTCGTCGACATGTAGGTGGACATGTGGCAGCAGCGGCAGGTGTTGTTGAGGGATGCCAGGCAGCAGTCCCTGGAAGCTGTGGTAATGCCGGTCTCCCTCCCACACTCATATAGCCCCCTGGGGCTGTTTCAGTGGGTCCAAGCTGCTGCAATTGGTGTACCATGTCTGCCTACTTCAAATGCACACAATGGCCTGCTCCGACCTGTCCCGGTACGCTTACCTCTATAGTCGAACACGCAGGGTGCAACCGCGAGGGCCATTGGAGTTGGCCTCAAGGGCCTGGCCCATGGCGGGTACAGTCCGCTGGTGCCATGTGGACTCCACAGTTCAATGTGCGCCATGCATTTGCAGGTGTGGCCATGACTTGTGTGTGGGAGCATGTCCACACTAGACAGGGCCACTTCATGCTGTGTGCATAGGCATTGACGGACAGTGCTCAGCCTCCACATGTCTGTTGGCACATCATCATGTACACATTAGCATGGGAGCATGGGATGTGCATATGCACACACATGCCATATTTCTCAATGTACATCTCCCACTTGGCACGTGCAACGTTACGTGTCACTTGTGATGTGTATTTGCATTCACACAGCTGTGTTGTCATGGAGTTGTCAATGTGTACACCTGTCAATGTGTGTTGGAGGTGTGATACGTACAGTGCTGTACATTGGGTGAACTAGGGACATCATTGACTGTCTCATATCCCGTTGTGCAACAGGACCCACTTGTTTGGGCCGCTCAGCCTGTGTACATTGTGTTGTTGGTGTGTGCCATACTCACCCAGCCTCGGTAGCTGTGTCAGGCACAGCAGCTAGGTATATTGCCGTGGTGTTGCCGCTTCCCACATATGCAGTCTGAAATCATCATCATGCCTTACAAGCTATTATGGCCTAAATCCACATGTGCATGCTCATAGCAATGGTTTGTGTCAGTGGACATTGCTATTGGTAAGGGGACCTGTGTAAGAGTATTGTAGCTGTGCTGTCCCTACTTGTCAGCTGTTCTGTGATTCTATTGCTTTGTCAGTAATTTTAGTTTTGTGTATGTGAAAATGCCATGTGTTGTGTTGCATTGACATGTGTCCACTTCCATCTGTCCTAGGAGGAGACCAAACATACATCGCCCCTTCCAATTGCTGGCAGACATGGAGGATGTGGAGGTAATCCGGAAATTCCGTCTGGACCGACCCACCCTGCATCACCTATGTGCCTTGTTGGAACCCCACCTTCGTCCTCGCAGGGTGTATCCAACTGCATTCACCCCCACGGCTAAGGTGATGGCTGCACTGCATTTTTTCGCCACCGGATCATTCCAACACACAGTGGGCAGTGGAGGTGGGATGTCCCAGCCCATGTTCAGCATGGTGCTACGGGATGTCCTGTCAGCTATGATGCTGTACAGGAACCGTTACATTCGATTCCCCAGGGCTCGTGATTTGGCGGCAGTGAAGGGTGCTTTCTATGCCCTTGGACGGATCCCACACGTTGTTGGTGCAATTGATTGCACCCATGTTGGCCTTGTTGCACCACAGGCCATGGAGCACATTTATCGGAATCGCAAGCATTTCCACTCCCTGAATGTGCAAGTGGTGTGCCTGGCGGACATGGTCATCACACACGTGTGTGCGAAGTTTCCAGGATCCGCACATGACTCGCACATCATGCGCAACAGCATCCTTCCACGTCTGATGACCAATCTGCAACCGGACCGTGCATGGATTGTTGGTGAGTATGCATACTCGTGTAGCGTGCTGGGTGTGACATGCTGTCTTGTATCCTGTTGGAATTGCAACGATTCTCTGTGTTTCTCACACCCAGGTGACTCAGCATATCCTAACGGGCCTTGGCTGCTGAGCCCATTACGTCATCCTCGGACACCAGCTGATGTCAGATACAATGAGGCACATGGGAGGGCCAGACGTGTGGTGGAGCGGACTTTTGGACTCTTGAAGTCCAGATTCAGATGCCTGGACCGCACCGGGGGTGCACTGGCGTACTCACCACAGAAGGTGTGCCAGATAGTTGTGGCATGCTGCATGCTGCACAATCTGGCGATTCGCAGGCAGATCCCCCTGATAGTGGATGACGGTGATCAGCCAGGGCCCCCGCCTGCAGACCAGGACGGGTCCAGTGACGAGGACAGTGGAGAGGAGGAAGCTGTGAATGTGCGTCAGCAGCTCATCGCCCGCTACTTCACTTGACGGTGAGTGACCATGTACGACGGCTGATGTTGCTGTAGTTGTGTAGGTGTATGTGTGCATTGTCACGGCGGCCTATTGTTCACTGAGTGCTGTGTGGCAATGGTCCATGTCCAGGGTAGTATGCCACTGACAGTGGCTGTAGCATTGTGCCCTGTTGCTCTGTGAGATGTGTGTACATTGCTTAAACTTGATGACAAGTACTGTGTGATGAGTGTGTGACACACACATTCAATGGACTCTTGTTCTGTTTTTCACCCCTAGGTCCCTACAGCCTCTCCTGGCCTATCGACATACCACACTCCAGATGCATTTCTGATCATGGTGACGGTTGCACATCCTTGAATAAACACAGAGCAGATACAACAGAATGTGATCCAGGTGTATTTATTTAAGCGGTGACATGTGATTGTGGGCAAGGTGATCACAAAAGTTGTGCATGCTGAAACAATGAGTTGACGGTCATGACTGCGTGATGGTCAAGGTGTACCCATGTTGTTCTATGTCCACAGTCCAACAGACACATGCCATTCACATGGCAGTGTGGGGTAGGATCGTAGTCCAAGGGAATGCAGTAGGTGGCCACCGTGGCTGGCTGACTCACTGGCGTTTGGAGCGTGCGAAGTCCTCTCTGGACACCTGTTTCCTCTTCGGACGGCCCCTTCCACGTTTGGGAGGGGGGTTGTGTTGGTGGGCTGCTGGTGGTGGCTGAGGACTGCCCACTCGCTGTGGACGCAGGGGAACTGGATGTTGCACGGCCCTGCGCCACAGCAGGTGGTGGCGGAGGTGGTGTGGCTGGCCTTGATTGGGCCCTCACCACCACCACTAGCTGGCCCATGAGGTCGACAAGTTGGTCCATACGGGTCACGAATTGGCCCATATGGGCGTCCATGGACCTCAACACCCCAAGGACTTCCCGCGTGTCGGCAGATGACCTGGCCCATTGTCCTTGGGCCTCTTCATAGGCCCCAAGGACTCTGGCGATTTGCGGCAGGGCTTGGCTCCCAGGCTCTGATGGCGTTGGCCTGACCCTGCTCCTCCCACCAGAACTGCTGCCACCGACCTGCCCACTCGCCACATTGGTCACCCCGGGCCTCGGTCTGGCTCCCAGGGTCGAGCCCGACGGGCGTACCACCCCTTGCGCAGGTTGAGTGGTCAGGGAGGGCCTGGTGGTGGTGGTGGTGGTTGCGGCGGTGGTGGTGGCCGCACTGACCGTGGCAGCAGGGGTCTGGGACTGGTCAGCAGCCCTGGGTGATGGGTTGGTGGGTAGGGGGGCCTGGGGAGCGGTTGAGCCCTGCCACACCAGATGTGCCTTGTCGGGGGTCCTCGTCCGAAGAGGTGTCCAGGTCTTCCACATCCGTGAGTCCGGGTCGGGGGCTTGTGGACTGGCTGTGCCGGCTGCTGTCTCCCTCTCCAGCATCGAGCTGTTCGGCACCTGTGGGGCGGATAAGATAGGTTATTGTGTTGCACCTTGCAAAGTTTGTATTAGTTGTCTGACATTCACAGTTTGTGCACTGTTGTGCACAGATTTCCCAGATGCGTGTGTGTGGATATACAATGTGTGTATGCGTGGGCAAGGCAATGGAATTGTGTGATGTGATCATATGGCATGGGACGGATTTGGAATGCCAATGGGGGTGTGTTGCTGTACACCTACATTTTGTGGCTTGGGTGTATACGGGGTACAGCCCCATCAACGCTTTTGTGATGTAATATGGTTTTGGGGGTCATATGAAACGCTTCGGCACGCAGATTGAAAATGGGGTACAGCCCCATCAACGCTTTGGTGATGAAATATGGTTTGGTGGTACGTAATGTGACATTTGGGTGCAGAAGGGGACATGTGGTTTGGCCACACGACACTACAGGGGCAAAGGTGTGTGTATGTCTGACACAGCCAGCATATCTGCTCAGTGTTGTCATTTTGGGACATTACGCTGCAAGCATTGTAGTGAGTGAGTACTGGTTGTGTGCCACACGACGTATTGCAGATGGGACAATTCCTTGGTGTGCGTGCTACCCTCAGCCATGTGCAGCAATGCAGTCCTCTTGGGGTGTTGACTATATTGGGTATGTTGTACATCACAGTGTGACATGCGCTTCAGACACTGCAGACACATTTGTGGTCATCTGCAAGATTCTTTGCTGCACTGCTGTATATGGGTCAGCTGTTTGGATGATATACCTTTCATGACACTGGGGCTGAGAGATGAGATGGGTGACATTTTGAATGTGCATTGTGTAGCTGTGGGGTTCATGGGTCCAGTGGTGTATGTCACATTACTGGGGTTCCACTCTGTTACATTGAGACAAGATGGACTTACATGGGTGATATTGTACAATGTCAACGGAAAAAGCAGATACAACTACATGGACTAGACTTCGGTGGTGTTGCTGATGTGTGTGATGAGTGGCACAGTGCACGCCATGTGGGTCAGTACTCCAGTGAGACTTGTGCATGCAGACGTGACTCCTTACGTGTTACTGTATTTGAGATGGCTCATGTGGGCTATGACTCTGTAATTCATGTCCGTGTGCACATTAGTCACATGATTATGACAGGGAGCAGTGCTACCTGTTCCTCTGCTACGTGACATGTCCCAAATGTTAGTCGTAATACAGTCCTCATGCCTACAGACACCCCGCCCTGTACAGTAGTCTACCTACTTGTTGGTTTGGAGGGCGCAATGCAATGGATGCCACATGGTTATGAGAGGGAGGGGTGCTCCATCTTGCTGGTCTGTGGGAGTGGGGGCGGTGTTGTGAGTTGTGGTGATGGCTTACCACCCACAGACACCCCTCCATGTAGGGAAAGATATCTACCTGTCGGGTGAAGGTGTGCACTGCAATGGATGACACATGGGTGTGGGGAGTGCTCCATCTTGCTGCGCTGTAGGACTAGGGGCCTGGTGGGTGTTGTACTTCAGCAGTCCCCCTCCGACCCACGGACTTTGTGTTAAGGCTACTTACCTGTTACTTGTTGGTTAGTGCAGCTATGGCTGACACATGAGTGTGGGTGTGGGCGGTGCTCCTTCTGGCGCATCTGGAGTACAAGGGGACCTGATGGGAGTTGCAGTGCTGGCTGACTGTACACATGCCCCCATGGTTTTGTTAGTTGGTAGCTTTGGGCTGAGTGTGTGGGAGTGTCTGTTGCATGTGTGAGTGATGTCTTGTGGATTGTGTACTGGACATGGGGGTGTTTGGCCCTCGGAGCTGTGGCATTCTGGTAGTGCATGACAGTACATAGCGATGTGCTGGTATACATTTGTTTGTACTTACCAGCCTCCACTCCCCCTGGTATTCCGGTGAGACTCTCCGGATGTAGGATGCCTCGCACCTTCTCCTCCCACGCCTTGAAGGTCTTGAATAGCGCAGGATTTCCTCCGCCAGTCCTGTCAGCCAGCTGACGATTCTTGGCCTCCTTCTTCCTGACCACGCTTTTCAGGTCGTGCCACCTCTTTGTGATTTCAGCTCGGTTGCGTGGCACGTTCCCAACTGCATTCACCTGGTCTACGATCCTGCTCCACATTCTGTTTCTGGTGGCTACTGGTGTCTGTTGGACCTGGTTCCCATAGATTTGTGGGTGCACCTTGATGATCTCGTCGACCATGACCGTCAGCTCAGTGGCAGTGTACTTAGGCATTCTTTGTGTTGCCATGGTGTGTGGTTTGGTATTTGTGGTGCTGGTGCGGTGGGTGTGTGGTGTGTGGTGTGTGATGTGCAGGGGGTTAGTGGGGCCGGTGTTTGGTGGTGGTGGTGGTGGTGGTGGTGGGTGTGATGGGTGCGTGCGTGTGGTGTGCTGCTTTCCTTTGTGGCTCTCTGTGTTCTCTGCTCTCGTCTTCGCTTTGTAGTGGTGGAAGGGATTGTGGTCTGTGAAGGGGCTGCTTTTGTACTTACCTATGTGGGTGTGTCATGATGGGCTGTCGTTTTCAGGTGTGTTGTGGCTGGTGTTCTGGGATTTGTAGTTTTTTTGTTTTGCCAGGGGGGATGTGTCTTTGGGATGTGTTCTGTGTTTGGGTATTTGGGCGTGGGTTGCTGTGTGGACTTGTTGGCCATGTTGTGTGTGTTTCTTTGGCTCCGCAGATGGTTTCCGTGCACGGACGTGGCCGCCAGGGCTTCCGCCGTGTCAGTTTTCATCACTGTTGTTAACGATGGCGGGCGGGGAATATGTGGATTTACCGCGCTCATGTCGGGGAGATCATAATTTCACGGCCGGTGTCTCGATCGTCAGAGCGGGCGGTTTTGGGTTGTCGTGCAGGTTTGCGTCCGTGGCGGACGGATAATCTTCTACTTGGACATGGACGGGTGGTATTTTGTGTGTTTTTAACGCCGCGGGCGGAGTTCGCTTCACGACATCGTGATTGCTCGGTCGGTATTCACACGGTGTAGGCGGGTGGTTTTTTAAGGCTATGGTAGATGGCGGATTTTTTACCGCCGGTTATCGTAATGGACACCTTAGTTTTTAAAATATTTTTCTTTTGTTGAAGATATTTTGTTTGTTTTTAATGTTGAACTGACTGGAGTGGGAATAGTAAATTTTACCTCTCCGCAATCCAACACTTTCCCTACTGTTGCACTGACTGGAGTGGGAATAGTACATTTTACCCCTCCGCATTTTACCCCTCCGCAATCCAAAACTTTCCCTACTGTTGCACTGACTGGAGTGGGAATAGTAAATTTTACCCCTCCGCAATCCCGCGCTTTCCCTACTGTTGCACTAACTGGAGTGGGAATAGTAATTTGTAACCCTCCGCTATCCAACACTTTCCTTACTTTTGCACTCACTGGAGTTGGAAAAGTAAATTTTACCCCTCCGCTAACCAACACTTTCCCTACTGTTGCATTTACTGGAGTGGGAATAGTACATTTTCCCCTCCTCAAACCAGTGCTTTCCCTACTGTTGCACTGACTGGAGTGGGAATAGTACATTTTCCCCTCCGCAATCCAGCGCTTTCCCTACTGTTGCACTGACTGGAGTGGGAATAGTAAATTTTACCCCTCCGCAATCCAACACTTTCCCTACTGTTGCACTGACTGGAGTGGGAATGGTAAATGTTACCTCTCCGCAATCCAGCGCTTTCCCTACTGTAGCACTGAATGGAGTGGGAATAGTAAATTGTACCCCTCCACAATCCAACACTTTCCCTAATGTTGTACTGACTGGAGTGGGAATAGTAAATTTTACCCCTCCGCAAACCAGTGCTTTCCCTACTGTTGCACTGACTGGAGTGGGAATAGTACATTTTCCCCTCCTCAATCCAGCGCTTTCCCTACTGTTGCACTGACTGGAGTGGGAATAGTAAATTTTACCCCTCTGCAATCCAACACTTTCCCTACTGTTGCACTGACTGGAGTGGGAACTGCTTTTTTTTTGTTAATTTTAAATTTTATTGCTGTGTTAAGTGTGGTGGGAATAGTAAATTGTAGTATTTTATAATGTTATATTTTATGTAATTTTATATTTACTTTAGTTAGAATAGTAAATCTTATTTTTGTGTGTTGTAAAATATTATACAATTGTGTTGTTTTAGGTGGGAGTAATTATGTTTATGTTTATTTAGTTGAAAAATGTTTTCTTTTTAATGTGGTGGGAAGTGTATATATATTTATTTTAATTTGTAATAATTTATTCTATGTTGCAATTTATATAATTATGTGTTTGATTTACTCGAATAATAATATTATAATTTGCAATATGTTTTGTTTGCAACTTATTTTTAATTACATTGTAAAATATGTGTGTTGTTTAATTTTTATTTTAAATTAAATTCATTCCCTTTTTAATATTTTATGTTTTTGGTATATTTAAATATGTTTACATATATTTTTGATAATATTATGCTAAATAGGATTTTTTAAATTATATTGTTAATTAAAATATTAGTTTATATTTTTTATATATGTATAATTAAATATATATATATGTGTGTGTGTTTACATTTTTTAAAAGATGTTTATTTGTTGTATTTGTTCAAATATACATTTAATTATATATGTTTTTATAAATTAAAGTTAGTATTTAATTTATGCTTAATTTAATCTTTTATATATTTTAGATTCGATATTTAATACAACTATATTATTGTAAACGATATCTTTGTTTCAATATTTTTGTACTTACCTGTTTAAGTATAGGGAGTCAAGTCAAGTCAAGTCAAGTCAATTCAGATTTATTCGGTGTAAAATGTACAACCATAAAAGCATACTACAAAAACAGAAAAAATATAACATATCAATAATTCATTAGAGGGAGCACACATAATTTATCAGTGAAAATATTAAAATTTCCTCCTTCTACACGGTTAAAATATATACACTTATTTAAAAAAAACACAACTATATAACATTTAATATAACATTTCTCATGTTTTTGAATGTACTTATTCTACAGGCTGTTTCTTAAATTAATTCAGTGTTAAACAGACCTAGTTATTCTCGTCAGGTTTCTCATATAATAATGCATCTAAATATGTTAGTTCTCTTCTTTTCCTGACTGCTTTTACAATAAAACGAATAACTGAACACACAGTTTTCATATTGTCCAAGCTACATAGAAATATAAAAGCCTGTATATAATCAAAAAGCCTGTTAGTTATGAACAGTGGTTTTAAAACAGTTTTCCTAATATCACTGTAGAAAGTGCAAAATAATAAAAAGTGCAACGTGGACTGTGGGGTGTTTCCATTACACGGGCAATTCGGTAAATTATAGGACCACCTCTCCTTATCGGAAAATGCAATTAGGTGATTTAAAGTACCAAGTCTAAGCCTTGTTAGGTAATATCTGTGTTGGGTATTCCTTACTAGGGTTAGGTATGTTTGTATACCATCCACCAAGGGAATTTCACAGTAAGTAGTAACACTTTGCTTCTGTCTTATATCATCATGTCTGTCTTGTTCGCTGGCCAGGGTATATCTCAACTTCAGATCTTTCTTACTTATATCCAGAATAGACTCTGGATCCGTTTTTATTAAAGTTTAACTTACAATATTTAAATAGATTAGAGATATGCTCTAGCCAGGAATTTTTTTACAGTGATCGAGGGCCAAACAGTCCTTTATCAGGTCAGTTGTAAATTTGGTCTCCTTTTGGCCCATAGCCCACGCCAGAATGTAAGTCCTGCAATATTTATAAAATCACTAATGTATGATACCGACAGTTCTTTATGTATTATAAAATTGGCTGCGGAATTCGGGACAGCCAATACTCTTTTTAAAAATTTATTCTCCTGTGTTTGTAAGGACGTAATATTAGCTCTTCCCCATATCGCTGACCCATGGCATACACCCGTCACACACTTAGTTCTATATAGAGTGAGAATTTCCCTTATGGGTTTACTTCCCATTTTTGCCGCAAATCTGAAAATTCCTTCAATTATTCTTAGAAATTTCAGATTGCATGAGTCGATATGTGGTTTCCATGAGTCCTTACTGTTAAATAGAAGACCTAAATAGGAGAACGTTAGCACTCTCCCTATAACTACTCCTCCAGCGTGATGTTTTTTATGCTTCAACTTAGATTTCCCACATGTCATTGCAAATGTTTTAGTAAGGTTTAACTTTAAATCCTTATTTGACATGAATTCAGCAAACTTCTCAATTAAATTTTGTAAGCCATTCGCTGTCCTCGATAAAAGGACAGCGTCATCGGCATAAAGTAAAACTGGAGTGTTGCGTGTTCCAACTTTTGGGGTATCTGCGTTTTCATTTTGTAAATAGGTATCTATATTATTAATATATAAAGAAAAGAGCAGTGGCGCCAGTACACAGCCCTGGCGTATTCCCCTTGTAACTCTAAAATCCTCGGTACATTCACCCTTTGTTCCAAAAAGTACTCTTGAGGTTAAAAATGAATACATTTGGGACAAATATATAATGATATCAGAGGGTGCTCCTTGCTCATTCAGAGTTTGCCACAATTTGGTATGATTGACGAGGTCAAACGCACTTGTTAAGTCTACAAAGCAAAGATGAAGAGCCTCCTCCTTAGCAAGAGTATATTTTCCTATAAGTAATTCCAAATTTAAACACTGTTCTACAGTTCCAATTCCCCTTCTGAACCCATACTGAGCTTCAGAAAGAATATTATGTTCATTTGCCCATTCTTCCAGCCTCCCCAGAAAGTGGAGTGGGAAAAGTAAATTTTACCCCTCCGCAATCCAACACTTTCCCTACTGTTGCACTGACTGGAGTGGGAATAGTAAATTTTACCCTCCGCAATCCCGCGCTTTCCCTACTGTAGCACTGACTGGAGTGGGAATAGTAAATTTTAACCCTCTGCAATCCGGCGCTTTCCCTACTGTTGCACTGACTGGAGTGGGAATAGTAAATTTTACTCCTCCGCAATCCAACATTTTCCCTACTGTTGCACTAACTGGAGTGGGAATAGTAATTTGTAACCCTCCGCTATCCAACACTTTCCTTACTTTTGCACTCACTGGAGTTGGAAAAGTAAATTTTACCCCTCCGCTAACCAACACTTTCCCTACTGTTGCATTTACTGGAGTGGGAATAGTAAATTTTACCCCTCCACAATTCAACTCTTTCCCTACTGTTGTAGTGACTGGAGTGGGAATGGTAAATGTTACCTCTCCGCAATCCAGCGCTTTCCCTACTGTAGCACTGAATGGAGTGGGAATAGTAAATTGTACCCCTCCGCAATCCAACACTTTCCCTAATGTTGTACTGACTGGAGTGGGAATAGTAAATTTTACCCCTCCGCAAACCAGTGCTTTCCCTACTGTTGCACTGACTGGGGTGGGAATAGTACATTTTCCCCTCCGCAATCCAGCGCTTTCCCTACTGTTGCACTGACTGGAGTGGGAATAGTAAATTTTACCCCTCCGCAATCCAACACTTTCCCTACTGTTGCACTGACTGGAGTGGGAACTGCTTTTTTTTTTTGTTAATTTTAAATTTTATTGCTGTGTTAAGTGTGGTGGGAATAGTAAATTGTAGTATTTTATAATGTTATATTTTATGTAATTTTATATTTACTGTAGTTAGAATAGTAAATCTTATTTTTGTGTGTTGTAAAATATTTTACAATTGTGTTGTTTTAGGTGGGAGTAATTATGTTTATGTTTATTTAGTTGAAAAATGTTTTCTTTTTAATGTGGTGGGAAGTGTATATATATTTATTTTAATTTGTAATAATTTATTCTATGTTGCAATTTACATAATTATGTGTTTGATTTACTCGAATAATAATATTATAATTTGCAATATGTTTTGTTTGCAACGTATTTTTAATTACATTGTAAAATATGTGTGTTGTTTAATTTTTATTTTAAATTAAATTCATTCCCTTTTTTAATATTTTATGTTTTTGGTATATTTAAATATGTTTACATATATTTTTGATAATATTATGCTATTTAGGATTTTTAAAATTATATTGTTAATTAAAATATTAGTTTATATTTTTTATATATGTATAATTAAATATATATATATGTGTGTGTGTGTTTACACTTTTTAAAAGATGTTTATTTGTTGTATTTGTTCAAATATACATTTAATTATATATGTTTTTATAAATTAAAGTTAGTATTTAATTTATGTATAATTTAATATTTTATATATTTTAGATTCGATATTTAATACAACTATATTATTGTAAACGATATCTTTGTTTCAATATTTTTGTACTTACCTGTTTAAGTATAGGGAGTCAATATCTTTGCATTCCATATTTTTACCTCAATTTTTTTAACATCTATATTTTTGTGGTTGATATTCTGTCAGTGAACCCCTTTTCTGTATGCCAATAAAAAACATATGTTCAAGTGATGTGCATTAAAACTAAAAGTATTGCTACACAAGTTTAAGTAACCCTCCCTGTTACTGTTCTTTTAAAAATACAAATAATGATTTTTTTTTTATTTTAAATCTTGTTTTGTAAACATATTGCCACCACATTTAGGTGGCAGCTTGTGTTCTTGTTTTTAGATCTGGCTTAGCAGCACCTCTGTTCCCACCTTATGTGATCTACAGAAAAAGAACTTTCAATAGAACTACAGAGAGAGGTACCACATGTTGAATTTGCTCCCTTTTGGATGTGATTGGGCAGCCGTTGTGTGCTTCCCCTGAAAAAGAGTACATGTATTGTATAGATTATGCTCAACATGGCAGATGGCAGTTGGTTTTGGTGACAAGCAAATGAAAGGTCTGTTTGGTTAGTTGGGAAAGGTTAGGTCAGATGCCATAAGTTTGATCTGATAGACTATTATGAAAAGTTAAGGTAAAGGCAGAAGGCCTGCATTTGTTATTATGAAATGCATATGCTAA
Source organism: Calotriton arnoldi (assembly GCA_963921515.1). Lineage (NCBI taxonomy): Eukaryota > Metazoa > Chordata > Amphibia > Caudata > Salamandridae > Calotriton > Calotriton arnoldi. Next base: position 3,350,593 of record CAWUFW010000623.1, read on the forward strand.
AGTCAATAGGCCTTTATGAGTAGGTAGTTATTACGCTATGCAAATGCCTATAGACAAGTATTGTATATCTGGGATAAAGTACCCCCTGATGTACATTATAAGGATATTGCAAGTCACCGAGAGGTTCCATCTCCATATATCTGAATGAGGCCATATAGAGGAAAGAGACCGAAGGCCGATTACCATTCTAATGGTAGGGAACTCTGAGGATGTTGATCCTTCTAAATAATGCACAGCTATTCTGCAGGCAAATCTTTAATTCTGTCTGCTAGAGTTTAAGAAATATTTGTCTCCTACTTCCTGCTCTTAGAGATGATGAGGTGGTATTTTACCTATTCCATTGAATTTCAATTTACATTAACAACTTATATGGAATAATGAGTTTCATCAAACCAGATGGCAGTGCTTAGAATGTTGGTACTAACTAATGCTGTTAGTTCAGTACAGGGTTTGGCATGGGCATGAATCAGAAAGTGTCAGTGTGTGCTTACATCATATATACTGCATGTGAATAGGAGAATAGGGGCTTATAAAACCTTATAAGATATGAAACCTGCAATACATGTAAAGTAACTGAATCTAAATTGCTTATTACAGTCTAGATGATGACATCACAAGTTACCTGTACAAAGAAAACAATACAGCTACTCTACTGTAATACGTCCTTATAGTTGAGTTGTGACGTCATACTGCTTCAGCCAGACCCAGCAAACATTGTGAAATACATGTTCCTGAGGATAATTACAACTGCGATTTAAACAACAAAAGTGAGAATTCTGTAGGGTTTCACTAATCTTGGCACAAGATCCAGTGGAAGTTATATTTCTTTTTATCTTCACTGGAATACATGTCCATAGCACCATCTTTTGGCATGCAAGACATCTTAAAACATGAAATCCAACATCCACGTTGCAATGCCCTGGTTCAGCAACATTGTAGCACAACTGCCTAACAGATACACTGTGTACCATATGGAAAGTTATACGTGATGATCCAAGTTGGATAGCGTGTCTCTAGATACATTAGAGTTTGTGTCCTAGAGTGAAACACAATTCTTTGCCAGTGCTCCACTTCAAGGAACTGCTTCCACGCGCTCGACCCAGACTTGATAGTAAGCAGCTTCTCCAGCGCCACTTTCTGACAGTCCCCTACTAAAGGCCCCCATCTCAAAGGTGGGGTTCCTGGTCTGTCAGACATAAAAGTACCTCACCAATCATTGTGTCGTATGGGTCCTACTAATTCAGTAAGACTGTGCATTTGGGCAACATATGTGTCAAAACTATGGGGGAACGAGTCCACTCATACCATCACAATATGTTTACCTAGTTCCTGGCTAGCTCACAGTGCACCATTTGGACCTCTATACCTTTCAAAATAATCAATCAATAGGTAATTGTAAGCGCACTACTCACCCGCGAGGGTCTCAAGGCGCTGGGGGGGGGGGTGGAGGGGGATGAGCAGCTCCGTTCAGTCGAAGAGCCAGGTACTGGATGGTGTCTGAAACCTCAAGACATGACGACCCTGATACCCCCTAGAAAATCGTGGAAACAGATCAACCCTTTCATTGTTATTGCAGGCATGCCCAATGGAGACACAAGAAATACACAAATTGGCATTTCAAACATTTATTGAAGCAATTGGATTCTTATGTAAAATACATGTGCTGCAGTTATGGGTAGGATAAAGCACAGCATAGTAACTAGCATTACGAGAATAGTGAAAACGATAAATAATTCAACCATTGTGCATTGACATTAATTACATAAATACATATAATTGTACTCCTACCTAGCGCTGCCTATCCTAGAAAGCATAGGATGTGCGGGTCTCCCAGAATACCTTGGAGAGGTCTAACTCCCCATTTACCTGCGTGTGTGGGTCATCTGGTAGCCAGTCTTAGTGTAGAGCAGGCCACCGTCTCTCTTGGGATAGCGATGGCATTCAGCTGGGCTAGAATTCAGGCATGTGGCGATTGCGGCAATCCATCGAAATGCTCCTCTGCCTACAGACAGGCTTGGTGCAGTGTATATCATAAAAGTGAACCCACTTGTACTGTGCCTGAGTTCTGGTCTGACTGTCATGTTGTTTCTACCTACCCAGAGCTGCTGCCGAACAGACAACAACAAACAAGGTCAGTGTGCGCAGTGTACCGGATCCTTGAATAGAAAGTTCTAAAGGATGTCAACTTTAAATGTGAACATGTAAAATGGAAGTGTTTGTGCACAGGGCCTAATAGCCTCACGGCAAAGGAGGATGAATATTGGAGGATGGCTCCCATGATGGCTCTTAGGGACCAAATATTATTTTTTTCATTATATAATTCTTATATTAAAAATCCTCTGTGCTTCACTCTCTTTCTCTGAATTTAACAAGACTGCCGAAGGGGACAAAGCAAAATATGCTTTGCCGGACATGATTTTCACAAGGATTCATGAAAAAATGTGTGCATTTTCATAGACTGAGATAGTTTCAATCTTATAGTAACTTGATTTTCAATCTGTTCTTTCACAAACGACCCCACAATTTTAGGCTGCTTTTTAGAAGTTTTTTTCAAATACAAATTCTTTGTGAGCAGCCACATTTTCTCACCTACAAAATACTGAGGGGCATATGTACAAGATTCGGCGATAACTATCGCTAACGCAAGTTAGCGCTAGTTTTTTTATCGCCGTGTACCGGAGTTAACTATTGCCGTGTTAGCGGCGTATTTCCAACACGCCGCTAAATGGCGATAGTTTATCTTACTATGTGAACTTTCCCGCGTAAAGAACAGCGGCACAGCGATAAAAATCCTGACGCTAACGTGAAAAAAGTGGCGAAAGGCCAATTAGCGGCCAGAAACTGCACGCTAATCAGCGTGACGCCACTTTTTTTCACGTTTGGGCCGCAAAACCACTATAAAACGCCCGCTATGTACCCCAAACACCCCAAAAAAATAAGACTTGAAGAACCATGGAGGAAGCTGGGCCCAGTACCGAAGCAAACAACAACCCCCCAAACACCCAGGAGGACCAGGCAGAGACCCAGGGGAAGGGCAAGGAGAAGAGGAAGAGGAAGTAGGAAAATCAGGTCCTGATTGCGGAGGTGACAGAAAAACAACAACAGCTTTTTGTCAGCTCCACAGTGTCATTGGGAACAAAAAATGCAATATGGCAGTCCATCGCAGCCAAGGTGAATGCTGTCGGAGAGGTGAGGAGGACAGTGGATGACTGCAAGAAGCGCTGGGATGATGCTAAGCGCAAGACCAAGGCGAAACTTGCAGCCAATCTCAAAGCAGCAATGCAGACTGGAGATGGGAGTCCAGCGCCACAGGAGGAGCTGGATGCGTTGGAGGAACAGGTGTCCGCTGTCATCAGCGAGGAGACGGTGGTTGGAGTTCCTGGACAGGATACTGCTGAACAGGACCAGACACATCAGCAACAGGGTGAGTAACAACCAGGGACTGGGGGGACGGGGTGGATGGTCCCAATGGCACTCATGCCCAATTAAACATCTCTCAGTGCACACCCACAATGACTGCGGATCATGTCACAGATACCCTTCTCCCTGATGGCATAGACACATATTACCCTAGTCAACCAATACATTGCAAGACACATATTGGTGGGCTCACAGACCTGGAAATGTGCACAGAAAAGTACACAAAAAATAGAGTCCAAGATTAACATCAGACCACAAAATAAGTGCAACATCAAATAGCAAAGGGGCACATTGACTGGAGATGCGGCAGGGTGTCAAAATAGCCCCCTTGCCTCAACACCACTCATATGCATGCGCCCGTGTGCCTGAGTCGTGTGCAAGAATGTGGATGTGCATCAAGGGGGACCTTACTGCACCATCACAATCTTGCACACAACTCAGACACACAGGCACATGCATATGCGTGGTGTTGAGGCAAGGGGGCCATTTAGACATCCTGCCACATCTCCAGTCAATGTGCCCCCTTGCTTGTTCATGAGATGCCGTCCTGTGCACACTAAGTGGGAAAGCATCTGGTGAGTCTGCATACCATAAACACATGCATTGTCACAACAAAGTGATCATGTAGCCATCTGTCCAAAAGGTGCATATCCCACAATGCACGGCAAAGACACAAGTGTCCCTATATTCTGAAAAGAGGACAATTACCTCACCCTGGACCGAGTATCTATTAAGATGTATGCCTATATAGTATAAATGAAACTATTCACTAAAAAAAACAGATGTCTAGCTCAAAAACAGTATAATGCACACAATTGCTGAATTGAAATGGAGTGGTATTGAAGTAATTCAAATTAGCGCTCGAGGAGGAGATCAAATGTGTAAAAGGAAAAAATTTGAACAATTCTATATGTCACATTTTAACACTTACAAAAATGGCCTGAATAACAAAGAGGAGTGGGAAAGACTAATACAGTAGAATATATTCCTGGTTAGTTATTTGGGAAACGAATACTGCATTTCATGTATTATTCTCATGCCACACACTATAGGGATCAAGTGGAACACAGAATTTAGGATTTTGAATGTGTTCTTTATGAAATGTATCAAACAAAACCAATAGTAGAAATATATCTTGTATCCCAGAAATGTCGATCTCTGTGTGACAATACCAAACATCCCAAGTTGGCCACTTATTGTAGACCCCTGTGTTGTGGTCTGTGTAGGAATATAAATGTTGTGTTTGGGGTATTGTTTCCCATATATAACTCTTTCTTTCTTGTTTTTTAAATCATTATAATTAAAATGATGTGTGTTTATTCAAATTATGAATTAAAAATCAGTTGTTTAAAATGCTTTTGTAATTTCTCTGTTTAGAGATGTCGAGTTATACGGAATAACACTAAAACATTTTAATATGGTAGACAGCGGTAGATATTTGGTATAAGAGTTAGTTTGAAGCAATAATCTTTTGTAATTTCTTTAGAGTATACTTTATAGTACCTTCTATTATATGATAGTATTAAATTTCTGTTCGATGTAACGACAGTTCAACACTGCAAGATGGCCGCCAATGGTAGCTTTTTAGAAATGCGGGCAAGGTTTTAATAGATTCGGCACTTTGTTAGTTTTGAATAGCACTTGTATTGGGTGAAAGCACTCAATTTATGATATAATCATAATGCATGTAAACATAGAAAAGCGGCCGTTTTTAAGTTTTAATTTCGTAAGTTTAAACACTGAACGTGATGCTTGTCACGTGAGTACCGACGAGGAACATAAATAGGTCGGGAACCCGGAAGCGGTATACATCCTGATTACGGAAGTCCGTTAGAGCAAGGAGGCCGCTATTCCCCGTTTCAGTGAATAGGAGGTGATGGAGTCTGTTTATGGTATAACTTTGAGTGACTTTAGTCTGGAATATACCATATTCTAGCGTTTTAAGGAAGATATTTCTTCTATTTTAAATATTAGTTTGAGAATATATACTCCCACATGTGATCTGTTCCCACTAGAACTTAGACAATGGATGTGGCGGTTTATCGTATTTTTAACTCTGACCGTCCCCATCTGTTGTGTGGTACATTATAATTTTGGGGATTAATCTGGTCTATTTTGTGAACGTGAGATAGTGTACCTATCCTAATCAGAGTAGAGGTGTGATTAACACATGGACTAAGTGGACATAAATATAACTAATAGACACTATTGAGGAGCGTTATATAAACCTGCATAGTGGATAACGCTGACATTCTGAATTAACGATTAAATAGAATGTCTGTAGGCTCTTATTGAGATTGCAGTGAGCCCATAATGTATGCCGCATACTGCTGTTACAATTAAATTAACCCATAATAATCAGTGTTTAGATGTAGACGTCGATTTTATGGTATTGATTCATCCTAAAAGGAATTTTCATGTACATTGTTTCCCTATAGATTGCTTAAAGTCAACAAATGAACCTCAATAACATAACAAGGTATCGTCAATGTTTAAACGTCGATGCCTGTTTTTCTAAATTAAAGTGACTTACACGGGATGGCACATTGTCTGATCTGAATAGGTAAGCGCGTTTCAAAATGTAAAAATTGGAATAGAGTAAGCTTAATAAGTATAGCAATATGTGATAAATATGTCTCGTATTCACAGACGGAGACAGTGTCGAGTTTTTATCTTCAACTCCCTTACCCTGAATAGTATGGTGGCTCTAACGGACAGTTAGAAATAATTTACAACTGATATTACAAGGTATGCGATTAGTTTTTAAGCATAATAATAAATAAAAAAATAATAGATATATACCCCGAAAAAGTAATATGTGTTACAAGAGGTTGCTAGTAATCGTGATTTAATGGGAGGATAAATAAAGATAATGAATGGTTCTTATTTTTTATATTGGTGAGTGTTTTTATCCCCCACTCACCATACAATTAAAACAAGCGTGTATGACCAAATTTAGGAAGATATTCTCTATGCTTGTCTATATTGAACATGGCCACAGAGCAAAGGAAGAACTCCAAAGAATATGTGAGTGCACTATTACGTCACTAAGGGTACCTTAGAAATACTGTGGTATTTATATCATTCTTATTTTAATTTTAATTTTAAGAACTAGAAGGGTTGTTGACGTAAAGAATGTATGAACAGAAAGGCGCAACAGTAAAGAAAAGTGGTACATAAAGTATGTTACAATTTTTAGCATGACCCTGCGGGACCGAGTGTCAAGAAATAGTAGTTGATGTATAGCATAAAAATTGTCAAATAGGTAACAATAAATATTTAAGCTTCATTAGTGATATGCTGAAAACATCATTAGGAAAAAGGAATGTTTAGTATGATAAGCTTATGGTGTATATATATATATCACTAAACAATGTATTTTTATTATTTAGATTTGATGAAAACTTTTGTAGTCCTGAAGAAGGTGAAAATATTGAGGTGTCACCGAAACGCTGCGTCGACTGTTTTTAGAGTTTTTATCTATATGTGTAATGAAATGAGATTGTAACCTATAGTGGGAGGTATAGTAATGGTTTTACTGTTTAACTGTATGAATATGTGACAAATTATTTTTAATAAACCTTTTTTAACCAGCTTTTGTGTTTTAGACAAAGAAATTTCTGTGCATTATACTGTTTTTCAGCTAGACATCTGTCTTTTTTAGTGAATAGTTTCATTTATACTATATAGGCATACATCTTAATAGATACTCGGTCCAGGGTGAGGTAATTGTCCTCTTTTCAGAATATAGGGACACTTGTGTCTTTGCCGTAGTTGTACCCCGTCCCTTTGCTAGACACTGGGGTGACTCCCTCTTTCCTTAAATTTTCTTTGTACAGCTTGTTAGCTGGGGAGTTTGTGTTGCTTGACCGATAAAATTTGGGTTTGACGTTCCAATTGATGATGGACACACTTAGAACTTACAGTTTTTCAGAAGAACAATTTAATAAGATTATAAATGGTACTTCAAAAAACATTTCCTCAGTTACTGCCAATAATTGCGATGAGGAGAGATGGAGAGATCTATGGAATAATAAAAAAAAAGACCATTAGAACTGAATTACATGCTGATTTTCTGATCGAATATTGCAAGAAAGGGATAATACCTAGAGGATTGCAAGTTAAAAACGAACCGGGTATTTTTATAAAAAATCCCAAATTCATTGAAAATTGGACATTCATTGCCAACCGATGCAGTCGGGATTGGATGTTATTAATCATAGAAACAGCTCATGAGATACTCATTATTGAGAGAAAGGAGATTGAAGAAATGGAAGCTAAACTAAGAGAAAGTACCTCCCTAGAGGACGCTAAAAAAAAGCTGGAAGAAATTCAAAATGATGTATCAGGATATAGGGAGTATCTTTTAAATAAAAAGTCGAATAAATTTAGGAAAGACGTGACAAAATACAATCTAGAACACGTCTACCCTTACTTACAGAAGGACTATTATGATAGACCGAGAGAAGATATGTATAATAGGAATACTTGGCAACAACCTAGGAGGAACTTCCCGAAAAAAAGAGTTACATTCCTAGATACCTCTTATACAAGCTCAGAATCTGAGAATGAGAACTTACAGGACTCAAGAAGATCCGGGGAGCCGACCCCTGGCACAAGCAGAGAAACTTTCTCTTTTTTAGAACAGCGTCAAGCCAATCTTGGTCAGAATCGAGGCAGAGGGAGGGGGAGAGGGAATTACTACTCCCAGAATCCACCACAGAAACGCCCTTACATGAAGACCAGGAGCCAAACAGGGTGGGATTAGGCAAGAAAGCCCCAATCATTAAACTCTCGAGCAGGGTTCTTAATAGTGATGAGATATCTATATTAGAGAAAGGATTAGGATATGCAATCTGTACCCCAGTTGATAAATTCAACTTGGAGAGAGATTTACAAAGCTTTTTTAGAAAGATTCGGCTTAATGATTTTTTTACAAATAAAGAATGTGAAGATACCCTCTCTATAAATAAATCAGGCTTAAAACCTAAATCCAAATGGACCCCTTCTATAAATCTTGTAAATAAAAATATTGATTTATTTGAAAAGGTCGTAGAGAGTAATATTGATGATCTTCTTACTAAGAAACTGCACTGGCAAAACAACCTAAGCCCTGTTGAAAGGATAGCCCTTAATAATTTAGAACAATGCAAAGAATTGACTATTAAACCAGGAGATAAAGGCGGAAGCATTATTGTCATGGATACTGATGACTATAATAAAAGGATGCTCACCCTTTTGAAAAATACATCGCATTATCAGAAGTCTAACAAGGAAGAGTGGAATGCATTAATCAGCAGGGTGACAAGACTTTTAGATTTTGCGAAAGAAGATGAGATTTTGTGTCTTGAGGAGTATAAGTTCCTGACAAATACCAACCCTATACTGCCAGCAATCTACGGTTTACCGAAGGTGCATAAAGATCTTCAAAACCCTCCCATGAGACCCATTGTTTCAAGCATAGACTCTTTGACAGAACCACTAAGCAAATATGTGGATAAATTTCTACAACCATTTGTGGTACGTCAAAGAGCCTATATCAAGGACACTACTGCCATGATAAACAAAATTGAAAAACTTTCATACAATATGGACTCTCAGTGGTTAGTCACCTTAGATATAGAGGCCCTCTACACGAACATACCACAGGATGATACCATCAGGATGTTAGAGGGCCTCTTAGTTGATGATAAAAGTGATCTTTCTGCACACTCCCTATTTATAATCGAGTGCACGGAAGTTATTCTGAAAAACAATATATTTTTATTTGGCACTGATTATTATAAACAAATCAAGGGGACCAGCATGGGAGCGACCTGCGCTCCCAGTCTGGCCTGCTTGTATGTAGCGGCCTTTGAGGACAGACACATATTTAATACAGCGGCACCTTTTTATGAAAATATTTCATGCTGGTCTCGCTACATCGATGATGTTTTTTTTATGTGGAAGGGGGCAAAAACATCTCTTATGGAATTTATAGAATGGTTAAACTTAGGAGACACTAATTTAAAATTCACATCTAACATTAACAAAGAGAGTTGCGATTTCTTGGATATCAAGATTAAACACAATACTGGGAAATTACAAGTAGAACTCTATACTAAACCCACAGACCGCAACACCATGCTTCACTATCAAAGCAATCATCCGGCCTGCCAAAAGGATAATATTCCATTTGGACAGTACTTAAGGATTAGACGTAACTGTACGGACATTAAAGATTTTAACCGACATGCAGATGCCTTAACCAGGAAACTCCTTGATAGGGGTTACCCGAAAAGACTTACGAGACAGGCGTATAAAAGAGCAAAATATTATGACAGAGAATCATTGTTTACCACTAAAGATCCAGAAACAACTACACGGAAGCTTCCATTGATTTTTGTTACAAATTTCAGTAGTATTAGTAACAAGGTCAAGAATATTATAAATAGAAATTGGGAATTGTTAAATGATAAAAACAATGTAAGACTTCCTAAACCTATGTTCTCTTTTAGACGGAACCGTACCATTCGTAGTCGACTGGTACATACATATAGGGAACAAACGGAGTGCAAACAGCGCAGCATTAGTAATACTCCTTTCCCTGTTGGCAATTTTCCTTGTAATTCTTGCAAGAATTGCGGTAATATCATGAAAGGTAGTGTGATTACCCATAATGGTATCACACATAAGGTTAAGAACTTTATTAACTGTAGGACGAGTAACATGATTTACCTAATTGTTTGCCCTTGCAATAAGGGATACATCGGAGAAACATCCCGAGAAATAAGAGTCAGGATCACAGAACATAAATCAGCAATCAGGACAAAGAAAAAAACGGCTCCTTTAGTGGAACATTGGATTGAAAAAAATCACACAATTGCTGAATTGAAATGGAGTGGTATTGAAGTAATTCAAATTAGCGCTCGAGGAGGAGATCAAATGTGTAAAAGGAAAAACGTGAACAATTCTATATGTCACATTTTAACACTTACAAAAATGGCCTGAATAACAAAGAGGAGTGGGAAAGACTAATACAGTAGAATATATTCCTGGTTAGTTATTTGGGAAACGAATACTGCATTTCATGTATTATTCTCATGCCACACGCTATAGGGATCAAGTGGAACACAGAATTTAGGATTTTGAATGTGTTCTTTATGAAATGTATCAAACAAAACCAATAGTAGAAATATATCTTGTATCCCAGAAATGTCGATCTCTGTGTGACAATACCAAACATCCCAAGATGGCCACTTATTGTAGACCCCTGTGTTGTGGTCTGTGTAGGAATATAAATGTTGTGTTTGGGGTATTGTTTCCCATATATAACTCTTTCTTTCTTGTTTTTTAAATCATTATAATTAAAATGCTGTGTGTTTATTCAAATTATGAATTAAAAATCAGTTGTTTAAAATGCTTTCGTAATTTCTCTGTTTAGAGATGTCGAGTTATACGGAATAACACTAAAACATTTTAATATGGTAGACAGCGGTAGATATTTGGTATACGAGTTAGTTTGAAGCAATAATCTTTTGTAATTTCTTTAGAGTATACTTTATAGTACCTTCTATTATATGATAGTATTAAATTTCTGTTCGATGTAACAACAGTTCAACACTGCAAGATGGCCGCCAATGGTAGCTTTTTAGAAATGCGGGCAAGGTTTTAATAGATTTGGCACTTTGTTAGTTTTGAATAGCACTTGTATTGGGTGAAAGCACTCAATTTATGATATAATCATAATGCATGTAAACATAGAAAAGCGGCCGTTTTTAAGTTTTAATTTCGTAAGTTTAAACACTGAACGTGATGCTTGTCACGTGAGTACCGACGAGGAACATAAATAGGTCGGGAACCCGGAAGCGGTATACATCCTGATTACGGAAGTACGTTAGAGCAAGGAGGCCGCTATTCCCCGTTTCGGTGAGTAGGAGGTGATGGAGTCTGTTTATGGTATAACTTTGAGTGACTTTAGTCTGGAATATACCATATTCTAGCGTTTTAAGGAAGATATTTCTTCTATTTTAAATATTAGTTTGAGAATATATACTCCCACATGTGATCTGTTCCCACTAGAACTTAGACAATGGATGTGGCGGTTTATCGTATTTTTAACTCTGACCGTCCCCATCTGTTGTGTGGGACATTATAATTTTGGGGATTAATCTGGTCTATTTTGTGAACGTGAGATAGTGTACCTATCCTAATCAGAGTAGAGGTGTGATTAACACATGGACTAAGTGGACATAAATATAACTAATAGACACTATTGAGGAGCGTTATATAAACCTGCATAGTGGATAACGCTAAGACATTCTGAATTAACGATTAAATAGAATGTCTGTAGGCTCTTATTGAGATTGCAGTGAGCCCATAATGTATGCTGCATACTGCTGTTACAATTAAATTAACCCATAATAATCAGTGTTTAGATGCAGACGTCGATTTTATGGTATTGATTCATCCTAAAAGGAATTTTCATGTACATTGTTTCCCCTATAGATTGCTTAAAGTGCTTAAAGTCAACAAATGAACCTCAATAACATAACAAGGTATCGTCAATGTTTAAACGTCGATGCCTGTTTTTCTAAATTAAAGTGACTTACACGGGATGGCACATTGTCTGATCTGAATAGGTAAGCGCGTTTCAAAATGTAAAAATTGGAATAGAGTAAGCTTAATAAGTATAGCAATATGTGATAAATATGTCTCGTATTCACAGACGGAGACAGTGTCGAGTTTTTATCTTCAACTCCCTTACCCTGAATAGTATGGTGGCTCTAACGGACAGTTAGAAATAATTTACAACTGATATTACAAGGTATGCGATTAGTTTTTAAGCATAATAATAAATAAAAAAATAATAGATATATACCCCGAAAAAGTAATATGTGTTACAAGAGGTTGCTAGTAATCGTGATTTAATGGGAGGATAAATAAAGATAATGAATGGTTCTTATTTTTTATATTGGTGAGTGTTTTTATCCCCCACTCACCATACAATTAAAACAAGCGTGTATGACCAAATTTAGGAAGATATTCTCTATGCTTGTCTATATTGAACATGGCCACAGAGCAAAGGAAGAACTCCAAAGAATATGTGAGTGCACTATTACGTCACTAAGGGTACCTTAGAAATACTGTGGTATTTATATCATTCTTTTTTAATTTTAATTTTAAGAACTAGAAGGGTTGTTGACGTAAAGAATGTATGAACAGAAAGGCGCAACAGTAAAGAAAAGTGGTACATAAAGTATGTTATAATTTTTAGCATGACCCTGGGGGACCGAGTGTCAAGAAATAGTAGTTGATGTATAGCATAAAAATTGTCAAATAGGTAACAATAAATATTTAAGCTTCATTAGTGATATGCTGAAAACATCATTAGGAAAAAGGAATGTTTAGTATGATAAGCTTATGGTGTATATATATATATCACTAAACAATGTATTTTTATTATTTAGATTTGATGAAAACTTTTGTAGTCTTGAAGAAGGTGAAAATATTGAGGTGTCACCGAAACGCTGCGTCGACTGTTTTTAGAGTTTTTATCTATATGTGTAATGAAATGAGATTGTAACCTATAGTGGGAGGTATAGTAATGGTTTTACTGTTTAACTGTATGAATATGTGACAAATTATTTTTAATAAACCTTTTTTAACCAGCTTTTGTGTTTTAGACAAAGAAATGTCTGTGCATTACACTGTTTTTCAGCTAGACATCTGTCTTTTTTAGTGAATAGCTTCATTTATACTATATAGGCATACATCTTAATAGATACTCGGTCCAGGGTGAGGTAATTGTCCTCTTTTCAGAATATAGGGACACTTGTGTCTTTGCCGTAGTTGTACCCCGTCCCTTTGCTAGACACTGGGGTGACTCCCTCTTTCCTTAAATTATCCCACAATGCACACATTCAGCAGACTTGAGTCCAAATGTGATGTCATACTATGAGCAGGGGGGATATGCCTACAACACTACCGTGCATGAACTATGCATATCAGGAATGTGTCACCCAAATATGTACTACATGACTTGTCTGTGTGCCATACTCACAGAACTACAATGTCCCTGTAAAGAAGGATGACATCCTAAGTATGACAACAAGCAAGAATAGCAAAGTAGCACCAAATAATGACAAGTAGCTAAATGGCATCATCACCCCTTAGGTCAAAATCCACTCCTCCAATCACAAGTGTACACATGTGCCATACAGAAAACAGCATTCCACATCAGTCCTGGTGTGAGTTGCCCATTACACCATGATGTGCATGTCAACCTGTCTGTTTGTTAAGTCTACAGTTTCAGTGAACAAATATGCAGTCATGTCTGTCATCATCCACACCAAAACCCCGGCATTCAATAATCTGAACCAGGACAGCATGTATCATCCATGTGACCATCTGCGTGGCAAAAACACGAACACACATCAGCCTGCCATTTGCATCTCATGGGAGGGGTGGCGGGTGATAGGGCCTGAGCACCACTAATACACCTTTGGAAATCCACATCCATCAAATCTAGGCCCACGTACACACCACACGTGGGCCGAACATTGAGGGTAAGGGGTGTTGTCACTGTCTGTTCAGCCTGTAACAACAATAGAAACTCACGCTGCACCACACTCACAACGGGTAAGCCAACAGGAGGGCAGTAAGCAATGCATGCAAGGAAAAACATGACTGACGATATGCACACAAGAGAAATCACAAGAGCCTAAGCTACCTGGATGTACATGTGTAGTGCATTGTGCAGCACACATAGAAACAGCAATTATCTCATCATTGCCAATCTGCCTAAAGGGGTCCCTCCTCACACATAACCATTCTCGCACCAAACCCATGCACATGTGCACTACCCAGCAAAGCTGACTGTCTGTGAGCCACACTGACAAGGCAAGTGACAGTGCATGATGAATTGCATGCCTGCACCCTAAACATTTTAACATGGTGCACGCCACGGTCACTGAAGTGGCTGAGTGTGGAGTTCATCCTTAAAGGAGCAGGTCACACTCTGACACTTCCTCATGTACATACAACCCCTGATGTAAAGAAGACATCTGCTGCCAAACAATGCGCAAGTGTCCCAACTCTGTCCAAGACCCATATTTACTCCAGCTTGCAACATCTCATCATTGCAAATGCACATAAGTGAAAGGTTCACTGGCTGAAAGGGATAATGAGCAGTAAAACCAACACTGCAGGGGTGACTCTCCCACAATGCAGTGCACAGACACATAAATCAGAGCTAATCAACATTGACTACAATGTGGTACAAATTTCATCACTTTCACTACTGAACAGAGGACACAACTGGTGCCGCTTGTGCATAGCAATTTGGCATAGCTGTAAACTCTGAGATGATAATGTACAACTGCAACGTCACATCCGTGATGTTTTACAAATATTCACTATCCGGCATCTAATAGGCATCTCCTCCTAAACAGTCAGAATGGACATTGTCATGCAGCCTGCTTGTAAACTCATTAAATGCATGAGCATACTTGAAACACACATTTAACTGCATCTCCCCTTTACATTGCAGAGGGAGAAACATCACCTCCTGTACAGCAGCCTGTCCCACTCTTCACTGATGAAGATGAGGAATTCACCACCATCAACCAGGACACCCTCCAACAGCTGCTAGACTCATTTAGCACCCCATCCCCAGAAGCAGGGCCATCCAACTGCATCGTGGAAACTCCACCCACTGCACAAACCACCCACCAGCAAGCACCTACCACCACAGCTGTCTCCCAGGACCTTGAGGACCCACTTCTGGCATTTCAACGCCGTGCGGTAGAGGTCCAGCAGGAGATGGCTGATCAGTTGCGGGTGGGGTTTGACAGCCTGGCGGCCAAACTCGATGCCGTATGTGGGTGTCTGAGTGCCATTCGGGACCACCTACAGAACATCACAGACACCCACAGTCCGCTCCATGCTCTCCGAAATTCCATGGCTGACATCCCTGGAGTCATGACTCAGAGACAAGAACAACTGTCCAGTCAGAGTGGCTCCAGCGATGCCAGCCAGGAGTTGGCCCGCAAGCGAATGATAATGGAGAACATGGAGCGGATGCAAGCGGAACAAATGGCTGCCACGGCTGCACACCAACGAGACATAGCTGGAATCTTCCATGCCCTGCAGCTGATTATCACTGCATTTCTGCATCAAGGCTTGGCACAGATGAATGCTGCTGCTGCTTCTACATCCACATCTCTGCCCCCTGATGTGTCAGTGCCTCACAGTGCTGCAGCCAATCTACCACCACGCACATGTGAGGCACATGACACATCAGAGGATGAAGATGTGGATGAATCTGCATTATTGCGAAGAAGAAAGCGATACCATTCCTCTGTGCCAAATGGACTGTTTTGCCTTGGATCAGTGCTTAGCATCATGCCCCGGAACATCAGCTTCCACTGTCCCCAGATCCACTCTTCGACACTCACCTTGGACCTCAGTATGGACTGCCATGATTTGTGTGGTTCCCAATGACACTGCAATCAGCCTGCTGACTGAACTCAACCTCTTCCTCTGGACATGTCACCCCTGAAGTACTCTGTCAGGCTCTCCACTGGGCATCTCTGGAATGTGGGGCTTGTTAGAGCCAAGTACTGGGCCCTTCTCCAACAGAGACAATGCGCATTAAAAAAAAATATATTTCAGTTACACATGTGTGTGTTGTCTATGACCATTCAAGCATAGAAGTCTGTATAAATGGTGGCCCAGTGAATCCTTCAAAACGTACACCAAGGGACATATGAGAAATGTCCATGTTTAACTGTGTCCCAGATAGGCAGTGAGATGACCGGGTATGTGTGAACTAGCCGTGCCGTCATTGCTCAAATACAGCATTCTAGCAAGATTCCAACTTAGCCCTACATACATGTTGTAAATAGGCATGTGTGCAAATACGTCCAAGTCAGTCGCATGCCACAAGTAGTGTCTCCCTTTACCATTGCTACAAAGTCTCACTTTGCAGATCTACTCACACTCTACGGGGTGGACAAAGCTTGTTGTGATGGGGCTCATTGCATTTCACATTCCAAGATGGAGCACACCATGTTCACATAGATGAAGAATCGTTAGGGCATATGCCTACCAGCCGCTATTGGAACCACAATGTCTGCTTCAGTGAAGTGGTGTTGGCAATAGGGACTTATCCCAAAGTGCAAGTCCTCAGTCAGCTCCTTCTTGTGGCCTAACAATGCCTTATTGTCAATAAGGAACCCTCTCATGCTGTGACCACTGTGAGCGGATAGGGCGATGTGTCTAGGGATGTGTAGTGCACTGCAATTAGCATATAGTCAGATGCTGTACCACCATTTCAAGGGTGGCATCACTATGAGCCAATGCCAAAAGTAGCAGCTGAGAGAAGTGGCTATGACAATGGCACTACAGGGAGCAACGCTACATTCCCCCTCCTGTGTGCAGCAGAACTGTGGGCCCTATTCACAAAAGTAATCTGAGGCAAAATCCTAACTTGACGACTTTCAGTATTCACAAAAGGCATTTAGGAGTAGTAAAGTTAGGATTCCTAACTTTACTACTCCTAAATGCCTTTTGTAAATACCGAAAGTCGTCAAGTTAGGATTTTGTCTCAGATTACTTTTGTGAATCAGGCCCATTGTACTGCCATATGCTGTGCACAACAGATCCACTAAATGACAACATTCTGCATGGGCAGGAGGTTAAGACTCCATGCACAGGATCATCCAATTCAAATGATGCTGCCACACTTGCACTACGCAGCAAGTGTGCCGATGTCTGTGCATGGTAGATGGATTCTGCGCCAGGCTGATTTGTGATATGCAGGGGGTGGACGGAATCTGTTGTACCCGGCGCATACATCCATCTTCTTGATGGATAAGAGTTGCAATGTCAATATCTGCTCAAGCCCATGTCCCTACGTTGTGTTGTAAATGGGCAACAATGTGCTGACCAACTCCGTGAGTCACACTTAAGATGTCAAACTTCACAAAAGAGTGTCCCTAGACTAGGCCGTAACTCCTACTTGCCACCATGTTACCCATGCAAGTTTACTGTGCTCATAACTGAAGTATCCTGACACTATCCATCCAGCTAAGTAACATGTCATGACCACACGTACACATTCAAATGATTGTCGCGTGATAGAATAAGTTGCATACAAGGTACCCCTGACATAAGTGCAACCAGAATTCTAAAGTAGTAACCATTTATTACGAAAGTAGAAAAAAACTACCCTAAACTAACACTAATCACTACTACAACTAACCTAATCTAAACTAACTGGAACAAAGTGAATGATAACCTAAACTATCTACCATAATTATTCCTAAACATGCAACAACTCAGACAGCTCGTGACTACACCCACCCACGCCGCCGGCCACACGCTAGACTCCATCTTTTCCGCAAGCCCACACGTCTCCTTCAACCACACCTCCGAACCCCACTGGACTGACCACCACTGCATCCACTTCACCTACAGGAAGCCCACCACGCACCACCGCACCGAACAAATGCCTCGCCGCTGCTGGAGCAGAGTCACGGAAGACCAGCTAACCACAACCCTCGCCCTGAGCCCACCCGCCGAACCCTCCGACCCCGACACCGCCGCCCGCAACCTCAGACAGTGGATCGACGACTGCGCCAACACCCTCGCCCCGCTCAAGAATCCGCCCAACAGCCACACCAGCAAGAAAGCCACCTGGTTCACCGAAGACCTCCAGGCCTCCAAACGAACATGCCGAAAACTGGAGAAGATCTGGCTCCACGAACGGACAGCGGACAGCTACGCCGCCCACAAGAGCGCCACCCGCAATCACCATCACCTCATCAGATCCGCCAAGAGGGCCTCACTCAAAGACCGCCTAGACAACAACGCACACAACAGCAAAGAGCTCTTCAACATCGTGAAGGAACTCTCCAACCCCAGCTCCAACACCAACGACATCCAGCCGTCGCAAGACCTGTGCGACTCACTGGCCACCTCCTTCCACCGCAAAATCGCCGACATCCACGACAGCTTCAACACCACGACCGCCTCGGCAACCACCGAGACCACTGCCCCCACAACCACCAACCGCCTGCTCTCCTGGACCAACATCAACGACGAGGACACCAGCGAGATCATGAACACCATCCACTCCGGTTCACCGCTAGACCCGTGCCCTCACCACATCTTCAACAAAGCCAGTACAGCCATCGCGCCCCATCTCCGGAAAATAATCAACATCTCCTTCGAGACAGCAACCTTCCCGGAAAGCTGGAAGCACGCCGAGATCACCGCCTTACTCAAGAAACCCAAGGCAGACCCCAAGGACCTCAAGAACTTCCGACCCATCTCTCTGCTCCCGTTCCCCGCGAAGGTCACCAAGAAAATCGTCAACAAACAACTGACCCGCTACCTCGAGGAGAACAACATCCTGGACCCTTCCCAGTCCGGCTTCCGCAGCAACCACAGCACCGAAACCGCCCTCATCGCCGCCACCGATGACATCAGGACCCTGCTAGACAACGGAGAAACAGCAGCCCTCATCCTCCTGGACCTATCAGCCGCCTTCGACACGGTCTGCCACCACACACTACGAACACGCCTTCACGACGCCGGGATCCAAGAGAAGGCCCTGGACTGGACCACATCCTTCCTTTCCGGCAGAACACAAAGCGTCCGCCTCGCCCCTTCCGATCCAAGGCCACCAAGATCATCTGCGGCGTACCCCAAGGCTCCTCCCTCAGCCCAACGCTGTTCAACATCTACATGGCACCCCTCGCCCACGTCGCCCGACAGCACAACCTCAACATCATCTCCTACGCCCGACGACACCCAGCTGATCCTCTCCCTCACCAAAGACCCTCACACCGCCAAAGCCCACCTCCACGAAGGAATGAAGGCCGTCGCCGAATGGATGAGGACCAGCCGCCTGAAGCTGAACTCGGACAAGACGGAGGTCCTCATCCTTGGTTCCAACCCTTCAGCCTGGGACGACTCCTGGTGGCCAACATCACTGGGAACAGCCCCGCCACCCACCGACCACGTACGCAACCTAGGGGTCATCCTCGACCCCACCCTCTCCATGACTAAGCAGGTCAACGCCGTTTCCTCATCCTGCTTCAACATCCTCCGAATGCTCCGCAGGATCTTCAAGTGGATCCCCACCGAAACAAGAAAAACAGTCACCCAGGCCCTCGTCACCAGCAGGCTGGACTACGGAAACGCCCTCTACGCAGGAATGACGGCTAAGCTCCTGAGACGGCTGCAACGCATCCAGAACGCCTCTGCACGTCTTATCCTCGACATCCCCCGACGCAGCCACATCACACCCCACCTGAGAGACCTGCACTGGCTCCCTGTCAACAAGAGGATAACCTTCAAGCTCCTCACCCACGCACACAAAGCACTCCACAACTCCGGACCAGCCTACCTCAACAGACGACTCAGCTTCTACACCCCCACCCGCCAGCTCCGCTCGACCAGCCTCGCCCTCGCCACAGTCCCCCGCATCCGGAAAACGACCAGCGGCAGCAGATCCTTCTCCCACCTCGCCGCCAAGACCTGGAACACCCTCCCCACCAACCTCCGACAGACCCAAGACCTACTGGCCTTCAGAAGACTCCTCAAGACCTGGCTCTTCGATCAGTAGCAGCACCACCCCCCTCTTCCCCCAGCGCCTTGAGACCCTCGCGGGTATGTAGTGCGCTTTATAAGTGACATGATTGATTGATTGATTGAACAACATATCTAAGACATCAACCCCCCTTCCACCCTTAAAGCACATCATGAGACTGGACAAAGACATCTAAGCTACACATAAACTAACTACACAGTGAACCTACACAAATATATATTTTTTTGGATTTTCTTTTTTTATATAACAACAAAGACATCAACCCCCACCCAAAAGAAAAGGAAACTTATCCCCAAATACTATAGAAGAATAAATATCTAAAACTAGCTTAAAATCTAACACTAACTATACCTACACAACAATTACACTACCTAACACTTAAAATACTTACCGAGCACTAACTAAGAACAATAAATAACATTGGGGGAAGGGAGAAGAGGGGGATGGGGCTCAAAATGTCTGCTCAATATGGGAGACCCAGGGCTGCCTTTATGTCCTGCAGGTGCCTGGTAAGCTCCGCCATTTCCCGAAGTATTTCAGCCAGGATAACATTGTTGTCCATGACTGTGCGCCGGTCCCGCACAGTGAACGGCACCACCTGATCTGCTGGTGCAGGTGGCATTGTCCCTTGTGTGTGTGTTGTTGAAGGGGGATGTGTTGCTGCCTGTCCACGCCGGGAGCCACGCCTGTCGCCAGAGGGGCCAGGGATGGCCTGTGTGACACTCGGCCTACCGTGGGTCATTGCCTCGGGCACCGACTTCCAACTACCAGCTGCCCGGTCTTCTTGGTACCTCCGTGCCATGTTGCGATATCCCTTTGAGACCTTTCTGATATCGAGGTACCGGTCCTTCCTCACCTGGAAGGCGTGGGGCTCCTCTGGCGACATGTTGTCTGTCAAATAAGAGCAATGACAAGATGTGAGTCCTGATGACTATGTCAATGTTCTCCATTTACATTTAAATCAGAAACACAAGGTCAGTGAAACATGGGAGCCTACAATGTAACGTTACATTGTAAAGTTAGAAGTGACTTGGACAATGCAATGTGGAATCCAGTATCAGTAACAACATGCTGGGGAGACTGACATGACAGTGCATGGCATGTGACATGTAGTGTCACAACCAAATGAGACTGTCAGTGTCAAATGATGGTGCTTTGAAATACCCTGACTGAGGTGACATGTACAAGGAATTGGATGAGGGAGGCATTAGCCCTCCGGGTGTAGCACCTCGCTCGTCCTCTACTGTAATACAGTGCTGCATCATATGTACAATATTCATGTGCAGCCCTGCGTGTCCCCCAGTGATGGTGTGAAGTTCCTCAACTCTGCGCCAACACAGGCACCCTTGCACAAGAGTGCAAGGGTGTCTGTGTGCAGGGAAGGCTTGTTTATGTGTAGGAAGGTTACCCTTCCTGCACATGAGCAATCCTGGAACAACCCTACTTACAGTTACATTTGTGCTGCATCAAGCAGCACACATGGAAACACGTTAGGTGGCTGAACACTGAATTGTACATGAGGAGCAGGCCCTCTCTCCACCACAACTTCATAATAGGTGATGCGGTGCTGGCTAGAGGGGGAAACGTAGTTTACTCAATTTTTTTAAATCTGTATGTCTTTGATCCGCAATTTTTACTCCACTGACAATTTTACAACGCAGGGCTTTACAACGCAAACTGTTACAATGTATTCCCCAAAGTAACGGCCCCCTGGAGTCATAACGGTAATAGTGTTATAATGAGAAATGCGTTTTAACGAATAGCGTTGTAGAGGCCTGCCTTGTAAAATATATTGTGTAGAAATAACTGCAGAGCAAAAGCATGCGGTGTAAATGCAAGTGGAGTAATGTCACTAATTTGGCGAGAGGGGCTTGTACATTTCCCCTGGAGTCTACCAGGGGAGTGACCCCAAGGAGACAGCTTGGCAACACCATTGCAGTGGCAAAACATGCCAATGAGATACATAGGGCCATCTTTGCTAGGTGTTTGGGGAACGTTCCATTGATATCCTTGGCTTAAAGCTACGCCCTGCCTCTTCTGTGAAGCTAGTATGCAGCATACCTACAATTAGACTGTGCAGACCTGTGTCTGACCACACACGGCCTGAAAACCACTGCCTCCTTGGGCATGATCGGGCCCACTTGCACAGTCATCTCAGTCAAGGATATACATGCATTCCATGTCTGGTCATACTCATCAGCAACACCACTCACATGTCTCCTCTCCTATCTGTACGCTCTGTAATCCACATGCATGTGCTGTAGTGACAGAACCCATAGATGTCACTTGCATGGGTATCACTGACTGGGGATGTGCAAAGTTACATCTGGAAGACATATGCATTGCTCCATCTTCACTTACTGATTTGTACACACTTCACACTTCCACAAAACATCATCACACTGGAGGCAAGGTACATGTGATGCACACCCATACTGCATGCTACAACGTCAATGATTTCACCCAGACATCCATCACATCTCACGATGCCAATATTAAATGGCTGAACTCACCAGTGGCGTGTGGGTCCTTGAAGGTGTCGATGTCCCCCTGTGTGATGAGTTGTCTTCCAGCTGTGAGACATGAAAAGAAAAGTGTGTTGGTATCAGACGTCAAATCACAAGTGTCATATTCAACATACAATTCATCACCATCACTGACAATGCTCTGTGACTGTACTGTTGCAGTCCATGTTGCCTACATGATTGTGTCTACTTTGCCTGTCATTCCCACAAGACCTGAGAATGCTGAGTTAGGCCAACAAGACAATGATGCTGACAAATTTGGACATACTACTTGTGTGACACATTCCCAAGGCCCCATTTCTCCAGCCAACATGATGTTATACATGCTCTGTGTACGATAGCATCGCTGCAGATCGCACAAGGCTGTGTCACAACTGTTGGCGGTGTATGACACTCTGGAGATGTCCTATTTCACTAGAACAATTGTTCCTATCTCATCCATTGTAACACGAAGCCTATGTATAAGGGCAGCGTACCTAACTTTGCTAAACAAGGAGGAATGCATTATTACTCTTCCTTTTGTGCAGCACACATGTCCAAAAAGCAATGCCTTGGATTTTTTATGTACAGTCACCCTTCCCGTACATGAACAATCTTTGCCCTGCACGCACTATGGTGCAAGGGTGCCAGTGTTGGCACTACAGTGCTAAGTGTTGCGCCAGCGCAGGGGGAAACGCAAGCCTGCACACTATGCTTGCAGTGGCGGCTCACCGAGGGAGTGCTGCGGGCGGTGGTGCGGGGCAGGGGAGGGGCAGGGTGGGGGGGTAGTGGAGTCCGACATACAACGGACAAGAGTAAGGTAAGTAATTAAAATAACAAAACAATTTTCCTTGCGCGTGCTGAATTGCTGAGTGGCAATGCAGCGTGCGCAAGGTAAATTGTTTTATGTTTTTAATTACTTACCGTAGTCCTGTCCGTCGTATGTCGGACTCCACTACCCCCCACCCTGACCCTCCCCACCCCACCCCACTGCCCCCCAGCACTCCCTCGGCGAGCCGCCACTGTATGCTTGTACATATGGTGCCACATTGCGTTTCTGATGTGGCAACGTTAGGCGTGAAGGCATGACGTCTAACGCCTCACTCCGCCACTTTTGTGCACATATACACCATTGTGTCACACACCGCATTTTTTGCTTTTCGTATGAGTGTTCATATATCAATTTTGAGGTTGAGCTTACCACACTGTAGGCCAATGATGACTCCCAGGTGGTCCAACAGGTCACCCTCACGGCCCACGCAATACTGCCATCAGTGTTTGCATTGGCGGACAGTCCTGTCTACACCGAAGACATGCAGCATCTGTGCTCTCACACGCTCCCACCTGACCTTCCGCACATGGACGGGATATCCAGAAAGGATACAACCTCCACTCTCCACCATCAAGAGCAGGTAAAATTTCACCAGCCAGAGGAAGCCCCCCAATGCCCCCTCTAACATCCTGCCCTCCCTGCCCACACCCACCATCTTCCAGCACACACCTAAACCCACTACTAAGGAAAAAAATGCCCAATATATGCCCCAACAACTAGTAATTATTTAAACTACCCCTTAGACAAACACTTTACAAGACACAAAAAACACGTAAAAACAAGTACACAGAACTTCACGGAGACACTATCAACAGTTCAGAGGACACAGCAACACTCTCTCAATCAAAAATCTTCAGCCCACAACACCATACACCTCCAACACTCTCCACAATCACCAGCAATGTGCTCAAAAGAGAAAGTGAAAGTGCACAGCACTCCTCCAGGAAGCAGGAAGCATGCAGACATCACTTCCTGTGTGTTTGCGGCCCGTTTTTGACTTTGCGATGAGAATCTGCACGCAAATTGGCTTAGGGGTAATATTTCGTGTTGTTCAATGTGTGTAGCGATAGATTTTCCATCGCGGGATTGAAAAAAACATTGCGTTAACGTTAATGTGGCAAGATTTTGCACGCTACGTGCAAGTTTTTACACAGATGAACAATATTAGATGTAATTTCATCTCAGACCCTCATATCTGACCCAAATGACACCTAAAAAGCATATCTGACCCAAAACACCCTAAAAGCATATTTTACCCCATATGACATCCTAAAAAGCATATCTGACCCCAAATGACACCCTAAAAAGCATATCTGACCCCAATTGACACCCTTAAAAGCACCTCAAACCACCCTCAAAATTACAATTGTACAATACTTACCGCAAAACGTTTGACTTTCACTTGTCAGGGAGATGTACTTATGCAGAGGATAAACATGCACACAAGGTATGTGTGTTGTGTTGTTTTATTGCACAAACTGTGCTTAGGTGCATTTTGAACATAAATTTCACAAAGGACTGTCACCTTGTGACGTGCTCAGGTGAAGAAATTGTTTATGATTCGGTTCCTTCGGGCAGTTCCTGCAGCAGAAACTGTGAGTTGTGCAGCACCAGCCTCATCTTCTTCATCATCCTCAGCATCGTCCGGTGCATCTGGCACTTGGATCCATGTGGCATTGGTGCGTACACATATATTGTGCAACACACAACATGCTCTGATTATCTTGCACACTGTTTCCGGGCTGTACAACAGTCTGCCACCTGTGATGTCAAGGCACCGGAAACGTGACTTTAGCACGCCAAAAGTGCGCTCCACAATGGCCCTGGTGCGACCAAGGGCCAAATTATACTGCATCTGGGCCTGGGTGTTTGTGGCTCGGAGGGGTGCCATCAGCCATGGGGAGAGTGCATATTCTTGATCACCTGAAACATGTAATGGAGAGATGTGTACATAAGCTGTTGTGCATGCTGTGTTTGCAGTGTTTATATTTTGTGGTGTGTGATTTGTGCTACTTTGGAATTCAGGTTAGCTATGTGTAGCTTCAGACAATTGACCAGCATAAATGGAAATTACATTGCCTCACAGCTGCCCGTCCCTACCCCCTAGCCTATTTTATTGTGTGCACTGCGCGGTTGCATCTCTGGCACTCCAACGGTGCGCCAAAGGCAATCCCGTCTGCACCCGTCCGCAAGCAAAACGCAAACAGCAGCAGTGACCCTGGTTCTCCTACCGTCCAGCGCTACGACTCACCTGCCCTCCTCAAAGTCAACGCAAGGAGAAAGTACAACTGCCAATAGGCCACACCAGACACAACTCACGTCCTGTTCTCCTGCTGCCGCTGCCGCCAGGCCTTCACCACCGCCCAAAACCTGCACTTCCAGATCCAGACTCAGCCACAAAGCAACACTCCGCGGCACCCTCACCTGCAAAGCCCCTGGAGGCCGGGTCCGCTTTGCCCACACCATCAACATCATCACACACCACGCCATCTACTCCATGGACTAAGTACTCATTTCCGACCTGAGCTTCCACCTCACAAACCACAACAACTCCAACTCCAGTACCCTCTGGCCAAAGCTTGCAAACATCGGACTGACCCAAATCTTCACCACACTGACCCACAAGGCAGGACACACCCTTGACCCCATCTTCACATGTGGAAACAGCATCCACTTCATTCACACCACTCAAGCCCCATGGAGTGACCACCCCTGCGTACACTTCCTCGTTGAGAAATTCAAGCCACTCATCCCACAGCCCGCGCCACACAAAGGAACTGGAGCTGAGTCACCTAGGATCTGCTCCACCATCAACGGCACACCCACACCGCTGCAGCCAACACCGACGGCGCTGGCAGGGATTTCCACACATGGATCTCCAACTGCGCATACAAACTTGCCCTGCTATGCAACTCCAACATACAGCGTGCAAGAATAGCCGCCTCTGTCACCACCGACCTCCAAGATGCCAGATGCATCTGCAGACGCCTGGAGAAGAACTGGAGCAACATCAAGACACCCAGAAGACTTCACCACCTACAAGGACACCCAGCTCATACTCTCCCTCACCAAGGCGCCCACACCCACCAGACTGGGCTTCCAGGAAGGATTGCAGGAAGTTGCAACATGGATGATCAACAGCTGCCTGGTACTCAACGCGGAGGGGACATAAGTACTCATCCTCTTAACCACCCCATCAGCATGTGACAACACCTGGTGAGCCACCACCTTCGGCAGGATGCCCCACCAATGGCCCCAGGTACCTAGGCATCGTACTAGACTCCTCCCTCTCCATGAACCAACAGGTCTACGCCGTGGCCTCCAGCTGCTTCGACACCCTCTGCATCCTCCATGAGACCTTCAAATGGATCCCCCCCGAGTCAAGAAAGACAGTCACCCACGCAGTCATTACCATCAGACTGGACTACGGAAACACCCTATATGCCCGCATAGACAAGTCTGTGCTCTGCAAGCTCAAGACTATACAGGACACCGCCGCCAGACTCAGCCTTGTGTTCATACTTTCCTCATAGGTCCTGACCCTCCATCGCAACTACTTGGTTCCCAGCTTTCCCAGCATTTGCTAATGTGTGGCGGAGGGGCTGTGCCTGTGGGGATAGTTTGTCTACAAGGCTAGCCACAGAAACCGCAGTCACTTGGGTTGTTCTGTATGGTAGGTGGACATGTTACTAGGTATGTTTTATGAAATTTGCTACATGTGCATTCTCACATTTGTGAGTTCCATGATTGTGGACTTGAGGTGTGTGGTGTGTTCAGTTAGTACTTACCAACAAGCAGTGCATTTCCATATGGGCCATCCTGAAACCGCTGGTTGATGATGGACTGGCGGAAGATGTAGGAATCATGCACACTCCCTGGGAACTTGGCTACGACATTGGTGAACAAGCCCCGGTGGCCCACAATTGCCTGCACATTGATGGAATTTGTGTGCTTCGTGTTGCGGTATATGTGTGCAATGTCCACAGGGGGCACAAGTAGGACATGTGTGCAGTCAATTGCCCCCAACACCTGCGGGAAGCCAGCAATGGCATAAAAGCCTTGCTTGGTCTCAAGCTGTTCCTGCATAGTGTTGGGAAAGCGTAGGTGCTGGGGTGTCAGGCTGATGATGCCATCCAAGACAATTGGGAGGAACCTTGATAGGGCTGACTGTGAGACTCCTCCAACTCTGGCAGTTGTTGGTTGGAAAGTACCAGAGGCCAACATGTGCAGCACTGCCAGCAGCTTTGTCTACGGAGGGATGTTGGTTCTCCGCTCTGTTGGTGCCTGCAGCCTGGGGCTATCTGGGTCAGGTTGCGGAGGATGGTTGACCTTTTGAGCCTGTAGTGGGCGATCACATCCTCTGGCGTTAAGTCTGTGAGGGTGAGGCGTGTGCGATGGACCTGCTGTCTTCTTTGGCGCTGCCTCCGTGGTGGTCCTGGGGGCGGTGGCAGTTGTTGTGGCCTTCTTGGTGCTCCAAGCTGCATGAGTAGTACCTCCATGGCATCAGTGGGTCTTCAAATGAGGCTCTGGGCTAGTCTCCCTTCTCTACTGTTATTTCTCACCATTTTTAAGACCACCTTTTTTCTGGTCTTAAGTCCCAGCCGCTAACGGGCTTTAGCGGCTGTTTTCTGAACGTATCGCGGGCCCGGGCGATCATTGTAAATATCGCGAAGTGTGGTTAGCGTGCGTTTTTGCACGGGAACGCCTACATTGCATCTCATTAGCGATAGTTATCGCTAACATGAGTGGCGATGGTGGAAACGGACGGTTTCGCCTGAATTCTGTCGCTAACGGCTGTTAGCGACAGCTTGGGAATACGGCGAAAAAATATCAACGCATTAGCGGCGGAAAAGTGCCGCTAACGCGGCGTTAACTCCTTGTACATATGCCCCTGAGATGGAGGATATTTTTTACAATCAGCATTAAAACTTTCAAGCATATTTATGCATTTTCAAGACCTCTACTACATACGTCTGGATATCCATTAACTCGGCTAAATGTGCTTGCACAGAGGAAGTTGAGATTGAAAAATAGTAATTCAAATAAAATATACAAGGATGATGAGTGCATGTACAAAAGAAAGGTGTCATAAACCAAAGCTCTGTGCTATTGTATGCTGAATGTTCCAGTTTCATCATCGTGCTCCAATCATTCTCCCGTGTTAAGGCTTGATATTTAGGCACTGTTCAACACATTGATTTAATCTTTTGTTCCATCCGTGTGAGGATGTTAACTGGTGGGCAGACAAACTTCCTTATCTAACTCTTTGTATAAGGCAGACCAGACGTCTGAAAAGAACTGGGATTATCTAACAGTAATCAAAACACGTGAAACGCTAGCACAGTGATTATTTTATAAAAAAAACTGTGCTATTTCTTTAGATGCATATAGATCAGGCAGAGGCATAAAACAAACCATCTTAGTCAAATGTTCTACAACTCTTTACATCACTTTGTAGCCTTAACTCTTGCGCAACTCCAGGTAGAACTGGCAGAGGCCTCAACAATTCTATTTGTTTACTATGTGAACCTTTGATCTAGGCACAACTTGAACAAAGTTTTTAATATCAGCTTATAAACTTGACATCAAAAGTATATTCTTTCTGCTAAAAGACCCTTTGCAATTCTAGACTGCCCAGACACTTTTGAATTATGCAGACAACTTAAAGCCTATTTCCTTAACTCATCCTGTAGTAAATACACATCTTTTTAAGATACAATATTCATTCCTTTTCATGCCTATGCCCTTATTCTTCTAATCAAACAGTGTTCTTCACAAAAGGTTGTAAAGTACAGGACTGTTTATTTCTATCAGTGGAATACTCCAAATTACTGCATTACAACTTAAATATGACAAGACAAAGGCCACTTCCACTTGAACAGCTAAGAATGGTACTGGTTTGCTCAAAAAGTGTAAGTGAAGTGATTCCAATTCAGAAATAATGAAAATAGATTTGGATCTTCTGAGAACCTCTCTGGAGAGGCTTGAGGAATAACGGTAATCATCGAGGAACAAGAATGCACAAAAAACTTAGGGGCCTATTACGATGGCGGGCGGAGACACGACCGCGGTGCCGGCGGTGGCCTTAACACCCATTTACCGCACGCCGCCAGCGGTCTTCACGCCCGCCATATTAGGATGGCCACACATTGCACATTTCCCGCCCGCTGCGGTGCGACGCCGACCGCCATCAAAGTGCGCCCGCCACCGCGGCGGAGTGAGCCAATCACCACACACCGCCGTGCGGAATGACGTCCCGTACGCCGAAGATATCACGATGCCGGAAACAGGGCAGCGCACCGCGATGGAGAAACCGCACAGCGAAAGACGGCGGAGACATCACAACGGAGACAGAAAAGAAACACCCGGGACACACCACGATGGATCCTGCCCTACACGCCTTCCCGGTGCTGTACATGATCCACCACCTGCAAGTTATCCACCGCCGCGGACGCCTCCGCAGGTACGTACAGACACAACAGTGCAAGTAACACAATACACAGCTCCAGGGTGGAAAAACATCGCATGGGAACACCACACACCCCTGTGGGGACAGGCACACAGCCATCACTGCACACACACATGTCCCACCTGTCACAAAAACATCTCGCCACATACTGCCCACCCATTTACCGCATTCATCAACAAATGTCCCGGTCACGTCACCGCCGCAGTCAGTGTGCATGAAACCATGCACACAACGCAGAGCACAGGGCCAGCGCATGCCAAGGGCACCGTTCAAATCGCACAGAGCCACAACTCCATACACAACACACCAGCTACCTCCCTGAAGGGACACAACATGTGCCTCACAAGTGCCACTCCTGCACAACAACCACACAACTACAGCCACACCATGCCCCACGTCCCAACAACTGCATATACAGCCACAGCAGGACCCTTTGCAAAGGAACACATAGCACAGAAGCCCAGGCCCTAGCCAACACACACACCACAACAACATCACACACAAGCCAAGAACACTGAGGCCAGGCACAAAATGTAAACACACACAGATGAGGACCAAACACTTCACTGCACACACTACCTGACAAGTCACACACACACACACCACCCTGACTCACAGCTACATACACACACCACAAGCCAGCAGTAATGGAGGACAACATATAGGAGAGCCAAAGTGAGGTGCCCACAAATGGAAGGGCAGTGACACAACCATCAAGCATGTGTGATGCACATGCAAGACAAGACACATGTTAGAACACACACAGCCCATCACAGCACACATGGCTGACACAGTCAGTCAACACAAACCACGGTCACCCCAATGCAACAACTCCTGGAGACAGCAAGGACACCCATGTATAGGCACAGGGATGTAAGGAAGGCCCTGAACTCAAACACTGACCAGCCACACATAGGCATCCAAATACTGGACAAGACAATGTCTGCTGCACAACACACAGGGCCCAGTGACACACTACATGATAGCCAAGCACAAGTAGGATATGTCACACATACCTCCTCCCACAACAGCAACACACAATACTGCCATGTGCACAAAACACAACCACAGGGCTAAACAAGTACACATACAGGCACACCACTCCAGGGTCACACATGGCAGTAGTTGACAATGCAGGTGCACACACATCCACAGTCACAACAAAGTCACCCCCTTCACACCATACACTTCTCCACCACCCAAGTGCACACATTGGAAGTAAGCCATGGGACCTGGATAACTCATCACCACAAGATGTCCATACACCGACACTGATTGGCACACAGAAAGGAAGCTCACACAGACCCCATGATCCTGGCCTGCCTGCCTGTAAGCCTGTGCCCAAACTCCCACCCTGTGCTGCCATTGCCCACAAACCTGACATGTGTCCACCATAGATAACATGAGCCAAGAAGGAAGATGACTACAAGATTTCATTGCCAACCACCTGCACTGCACCCATAAGTATCACAGTCATGTAGAAATGAAGTGCCTCCCACCCCTGCAAAAAAATGAAATGTGACACAACCCATTGGCAATGTCGAAGTGGCATACTGAGCCTGTGACACAGTAAACCATGCACACACAGAAACAACTTTATTCAGGAAGGACACTGACACAACTCACTGCAGGACCAACTGTGTTTATTCACAATTTGCATATTGAGACAACAAATTTGGGCAACAGCAAAGCCAGTGGGCATTTCAATATGCACAGTATTTACATGAGAAGCTGCACAGGCAGGGGGCAAACAGCAGTGAACCACAAGGCAAGTACAATATGCAGAGTAGTTACATGAGAAGCTGCACAGGCAGGGGGCACACAGCAGTGAACAACAAGGCCAGTGGGCAGGACAAAGTGCAGAGTGAGTCCATGAGAAGCAGCACAGGCAGGGGGCAAACAGCAGTGAACCACAAGGCAAGTACAATGTGCAGAGTAGTTACATCAGAAGCTGCACAGGCAAGGGGCAAACAGCAGTGAACAACAAGGCCAGTGGCCAGGACACAGTGCAGGTGAGGTACATGAGAAGCTGCACAGGCAAGGGGCAAACAGCAGTGAACAACAAGGCCATTGGCCAGTACAATGTGCAGATGAAGTCCATTAGATCCTGCACAGGCAAGGGGCAAACAGCAGTGAACAGCAAGGCCAGTGGCCAGTCCAATGTGCAGATTAAGTCCATGAGAAGCTGCACAGGCAGGGGGCACACAGCAGTGAACAGCAAGGCCAGTGGCCAGTCCAATGTGTAGATTAAGTCCATGAGAAGCTGCACAGGCAGGGGGCACACAGCAGTGAACAGCAAGGCAAGTGGCCAGTCCAATGTGCAGATTAAGTCCATGAGAAGCTGCACAGGCAGGGGGCACACAGCAGTGAACGACAAGGCCAGTGGGCAGGACAAAGTGCAGGTGAGGTACATGAGAAGCTGCACAGGCAAGGGGCAAACAGCAGTGAACAACAAGGCCATTGGCCAGTACAATGTGCAGATGAAGTCCATTAGATCCTGCACAGGCAAGGGGCACACAGCAGTGAACAGCAAGGCCAGTGGGCAGGACAAAGTGCAGAGTGAGTCCATGAGAAGCTGCACAGGCAGGGGGCACACAGCAGTGAACGACAAGGCCAGTGGGCAGGACAACGTGCAGAGTGAGTTCATGAGAAGCTGCACAGGCAGGGGGCACACAGCAGTGAACGACAAGGCCAGTGGGCAGGACAAAGTGCAGAATGAGTCCATGAGAAGCTGCACAGGCAGGGGGCACACAGCAGTGAACGACAAGGCCAGTGGGCAGGACAAAGTGCAGAGTGAGTCCATGAGAAGCTGCACAGGCAGGGGGCACACAGCAGTGAACAGCAAGGCCAGTGGCCAGGACACAGTGCAGGTGAGGCACATGAGAAGCTGCACAGGCAAGGGGCACACAGCAGTGAACAGCAAGGCCAGTGGCCAGTCCAATGTGCAGATTAAGTCCATGAGAAGCTGCACAGGCAGGGGGCACACAGCAGTGAACGACAAGGCCAGTGGGCAGGACAAAGTGCAGAGTGAGTCCATGAGAAGCTGCACAGGCAGGGGGCACACAGCAGTGAACGACAAGGCCAGTGGGCAGGACAAAGTGCAGAGTGAGTCCATGAGAAGCTGCACAGGCAAGGGGCAAACAGCAGTGAAACACAAGGCAAGTACAATTTACAGAGTAGTTACATCAGAAGCTACACAGGGAATGTATGCAACTCTACCATGCCATGCCCAGCAACAGAGTAATGGGCCTGACAATGGGCATCACATGCACCCCTTTGGACAGACAGGTGTGTGAGGGTGACCACCACTCAGATGGGGCTGTCTGTCGGACTTGGAGCTGACTGTGTGTTGGGGTCAGTTGGAGGACTGCCCTGGGCAGTGGGAGTAACAACTGTGGAAGAGCCAACTGTGCATGTGGTAGCTGGGGGGCTGCTTGGACCAGGTGGGGTGGTGGCCCGGGGAGGTGGACTCATGCCCTGGTGAGACACAGTGTGTGCCGGAGATTGTGGAGGGGTGCCTCTCCACTTCTTGGGGATCCTGAAAGGCTTCCCTGTCTGGGGATTGAGGGGAACTGGGGCAGACACAACAGGTAACCCCAACACCAAAGCTGATTCTGGTGTGGATGGTGATCCCCCCTCTGGGGACATGCTGGAACCCGCTGTGCGTTTGCCTGGTGTTTGCCGCCGCCCTGCCTCCCTCTGTCCACCAGCTTTGCCCCCTACAGTGTCCTCCCTTGCTGGCTTCACAGGGCTTGGGATGGGAGTGGAGGTCAAGGATGGATTATCCATGGGGCCCTCATCCTGTGTAATGTTTGCAGGCAACACCTTCTCAGTGTGTGTGGAAACTGTCTTTTTGCCTCTGCGAGACGTCTTTGGGACAGGGGAGTCTTTGGCAGGGGAGGAAGGTGAGGCCTGTGACCCTGATGCTTTGTTCTTTGCTTTGTGGCCCTTGCTGTCGCCTGATGGGCTTTTCTCTCTGCGCTCTGGGGTGGCCTTACTCTTATGTGGGGATGGTGTCTGCGCCCTAGTACGCTTGGGTTGCTGCTGCTCCTGTGTGCTGCGGGTTCTGAATCGGGACTTTGGGGTCCGTTGGGCATTGTCACTGTCGTCAGAGGTGCACAGTGACATGGGGCCGGACCGAGTGCTGGGAGCCGCTCCCTGACTATGTGCCTGTTGCAGGGCTGCTGTCACAGTTGATGACAAGGACTGCACAGAATGTAAGCCCTCCATGAAAGCTATAACCTGCCCCAACTTTTTGTCGTGCTCTTGGAAGGCATTGAGAAGTGCTGTCTGCCCCACACACAGCTGGCGCAATAGCTCGACTGCTTCTGCACTGAGGGCAGCAGGGCTGACATGGGCTGGGGCAGCTGTGCCTGGGGTGAAGGTGACTCTTCCCTTCCTACTCGTGCGGACACGGGCAGCACCAGTGGAGGTTGAAGGGAGGCTGGGCACTGGACGCTGTGTGGCGGAAGAGGAGGCAGAGTCCCCGTTCCCTGTACCCCCCAACATGGATGTGTCACCGCTGGCGTCATTTGAGGTAGAGCTTTGTGTCTCCAGCTGTGAATCCTCTAGCAGACTCCTGTCCCCCTCCTCGGCGCTGGTCACATCTGTGTCAGTCAGCTCCAGTGCGGCTGTTGCAGTGGAAGCCTCACCACTCGTGTCCGTCCCCTCTCCCTCTGCACATACGGGAGTTGCTGCATAGGAGAGAGAAGTACTGTGAGATGAGTGGCATCAACAGAACTAACACGTGCCAATACATCTGCATCCTAGAAAGAGGTGTGCAGTCCATTGCATGCCACCCTGTGCACACATATATCTTGCCACCCAAAATTTCTACACAACGGTGCATGTCCGCCACACGTCCTGCCATAAGTGCCCCAGGTGATTAACACAGCACACCATCCTGCAGTTGGCTCACATCAGACACAGCCCCAAAATGGCCTGTGCACACACACTGTCCCGATGTTGGCAAGGATGAACACCACGACATGGTGCACATCACCTACATGTGTGGAGCAGTAGGGGACCACACAGACTACAACATACCAGCCCACAATGACCCTGCACACATGCCATCCACCATATAGAGTCCATGGGCACATCTACTGTTGCACATTGGCCTCAGATGTCTGACTGGCAGACATCTGAGGTCTGGAATTGCACGCATTCATTGAAACGCATTCACAGTTGGCACACTGGCATTCCCATCCATCAGAATTCACACACTACCCCACAGCAGAAGGTACCTGAAGGCCACAACTCCAAATGTAAGAGAGATGCACAGTGCTAAAACTCACTTCATGAAGCGCCGTTTGGGCAAAAGCATGGCACATACACCCAGCACAGAGGCCACTCACAAAACATTGCACCACACAACCAACGTCACACAGCTGACAATTTACACACTCTGTAGACACATGCACCCACTCCCAGCCAAAGGCAGCCTGCAACACATACTCACCCCTGGCTCGCTGCTGATGCTCCTTCAGTCGTCTGTCCAGCTCAGGTTGTGTGACAGCCAGGATGCGGGCCATTAGTGGTGTCATGCTGCGCCTAGCCAACCTGCCAGTCCGAGGGAGCAGCCCCAGCGTCATCTCGGCCACGTTCTTGCTCAGCCGGCAGATGTCGTCCCACCTTTTATGACAGTGGGTGCGCCTTCGGTTTGACACACCCAGATCCCGGACTCTGGAGGCAATGGCCCTCCACACGGCTTTACGCTGGTGGACCTTCAGCTGCAGGCATGGGAGACAAGAGGGGTGAGGTTCCAGTGACACAGTGCACAATGACAACACAACGAAAATGCAGTAGCACGACAGTGACTCATCCAAAACTCCAGCTACAACTGTCACATAGCCAACAATTGCTCTGAACATGGTGCAATGTCATTGGTCAATCAGAAGTACAGGCATGCATGTTCGATGGTGGACACAGTACCTCCACATCCCATTCACATGCAGGATACCAACACAGCAAGCAACGTGTAGTCTGCCTGCAGCTACTGTCTGCAGTTACCTACAACTACACATAGAGAAGATAGCAAAACATGTGTCATGTTGTTGGACTCACTGTGTCCAACACTGCGCAGACCTAAGTGTCCTAGCCCTGTGAAAGCCTCACTGTGTCCTGGAACTCACATAGAGTGACAACAACTGTCATACACACACCCTTCTCCCACGCCTGCTCCTGTGCAATCTACATGGCAGAGATGGGACTTAGATGAAGAGGCGTGAGCCAAACACACATGGTACACACTGTACATGCAGGGATGTGGACATGTGGCATTCGGTGGGGACTGTGCAGGGCAGGTGGACTGACACTGAGTGGGTTAATTGGGAGCAACACAGCCATTCACACAAACGCTAACTGGCCAGACTCCTGCATCACCAAAATGCAGCTGCACTGTATGGCTGACACTACAGGACATGTCCCTCTACTCAGGATAGGCATGCAGGGTAACGTGTGAAAGAGCCCACCAAGCCCTTCCCGCTGTAGTAAACATGATAGGCAGTGCATGTCAGAGCCCCACAACCACTGACACATACCGAAGCACCTCCACCCCACGTGTGCACACCCTGCACTCTCACTCACAGTCTGGGAGACTTACCACGACATTAGGGCCGCCATAAAGCCTTGGGTACTGTGCAAGCACCCCGTCTACCAGGACCCCAAGCTCCTCACTGGTGAAGGGACTGGCACGGATCTTCTGAGTCCTCGACATCACAATGGACATGTGGCAGCAGCAGCACATTGAGGGTGGCAGTCAGCAGTCCCTTGAGGCAGCAGCAGCAGGTGCAGGGTGGCAGCCAGCAGTCCCTTGAGGCAGCAGGTGGAGGGTGGCAGCCAGCAGTCCCTTGAGGCAGCAGGTGGAGGGTGGCAGCCAGCAGTCCCTTGAGGCAGCAGCAGCAGGTGCAGGGTGGCAACAGCAGTCCCTTGAGGCAGCAGGTGGAGGGTGGCAGCCAGCAGTCCCTTGAGGCAGCAGCAGCAGGTGCAGGGTGGCAGCCAGCAGTCCCTTGAGGCAGCAGGTGGAGGGTGGCAGCCAGCAGTCCCTTGAGGCAGCAGCAGCAGGTGGAGGGTTGTCAGTCAGCAGTCCCTGGTTGCTGTGGGAATGTGGTGCGCCCTCCAACACATATATAGGCCCCTGGGGCTGTGTCAGTGGTCCCAGGGTGCTGCAATTGGTGTACCAGGTCTGCCTCATTCAAATACATCCAATGTCCGCCTCCGCGGTGGCGGTGCACGCCTACCGCGATTTTCAAACTCGCATCAGGCTACCGCGAGGCTGCTTCCCATTGGCTGCAGGGGCATGGTCCATGCCGGTGACACACCGTAGGATGCATGTGCACGCTACCGCGGTGGTGCATCTTTTGAATGCCTCCAGTGACCGTCTCCGCGGGGGTGGTGCACGCCTACTGCGATTTTCAAACTCGCATCAGGCTACCACGAGGCTGCTTCCCATTGGCTGCAGGGGCATGGTCCATGCCGGTGACACACCGTAGGGTGCATGTGCGCGCTACCGCGGTGGTGCATCTTTTGAATGCCTCCAGTGACCGCCTCCGCGGGGGTGGTGCACACCTACCGCGATTTTCAAACTCGCATCAGGCTACCGCGAGGCTGCTTCCCATTGGCTGCAAGGGCATGGTCCATGCCGGTGCCACACCACAGGGGCCAGGCGGTAGGCACCGCCATATATCTGCCAGACAGTGCCTGGAGTGACCATGATTTGGGTTGCGGTGCATGGTGACCGCCATTGTCACATACAAATCTGGCGGTGTCACCCGCGATCATGCCTGGGTTATGGGCGGTGCCACACCACAGGGGTCAGGCGGTAGGCACCGCCATATATCTGCCAGACAGTGCCTGGAGTGACCGTGATTTGGGTTGCGGTGCATGGTGACCGCCATTGTCACATACAAATCTGGCGGTGTCACCCGCGATCGTGCCTGGGTTATGGGCGGTGCCACACCACAGGGGCCAGGCGGTAGGCACCGCCATATATCTGCCAGACAGTGCCTGGAGTGAGCGTTAATGGAGTTGTGGAGTAGCTGTGCTGCACCTAACGTGTCCTCCAGCTCTCTGCATAGGCCAACATGTACAGTGCGCAGTGTCTCAACAATTGAAGGGTCCTCATGAGGGCAAATGCACAAAAGGGACATGTTACTCCATGTCACCAACACATACCATATATGGGTCGCCAGTACATTGCATGGTCACATACACTGGCACATGTCACATGTGCTGTGCAATGAAATGTAGACTGTCCAGTTAATGTGTTGCATAGCATATGTAGATAATGGTCAATGTCTGTGTGTGCAATGTAACGCACACTGTCGTCTCATTTACTGAACTAGGGGCATCAGCAACTGGCACATTGTCCAATGCACATGCACACACGTGTCCCCCACGCTCAGCTGGTGGTCAGTGTGTAGTTGAAGTGTGCCATGTGCAACCTGTTTTGGTAGGTGTATCAGGGCCAGCAACATGGTGTGTTCGGGTAGTATTGCAATTAGTGACATATGCTGGGGGTCATACTCACAGGTATGCACACATTTCTGTTAGTACATCACACTGTGCATGCGAATGAGCTGGAGGGGTGCACAGATGATTGCTGCTGGTAAGGGGACAGGTGTACGAGTAGTGTGCCTGATGTGTACCTACTTGTGAAGTGCCCTGTCGGTTAATGGTGCATGTTGTAAGACTTGGGAATGTGTCTGTAGAAAAAATTGATGTGATGCACATTTCATGGTCTTCTGCATTGACATCTGTACACTTTGATCTGTCCTAGGAGGAGGAGGCCCAATATCCATCGTCCGTTCACAGTCCTGGCAGACATGGAGAATGAGGATATAATCCGCAAATTCAGGCTGGACCGACAAACCCTGCAGAACCTCTGTGCCATGTTGGAGCCCCACCTGCAGCCACGTCGGACATATCCAACAGCTTTCACCGCAACATCTTAGGTGATGGCATGCCTGCATTTCTTTGCAACAGGCTCATTCCAGCACACGGTCGCAAGTGCAGGTGGGATGTCACAGCCGATGTTCAGCATGGTGCTGAGGGATGTCCTGTCGGCCATGATGCTATACAAAGACAGATATATCCATTTTCCCAGGGGGCCTGAGTTGGTGGCTGTGAAGGGCGATTTCTATGCCCTTGGACATATCCCCCATGTCATTGGTGCAATTGATTGCACACATGTTGGGCTTGTGCCACCACAGGCACGTGAACAGGTTTACCGCAATAGGAAGCATTCACACTCGGTAAATGTTCAAGTGGTGTGCCTGGCGGACATGATCATCTCACACGTGTGTGCCAAGTTTCCCGGTTCAGCCCATGATGCCCACATCTTGCGCAGCAGCATCGTTCCTCAGTTGATGGCCAATCTGCTTCCTGAGCGTGCATGGCTTGTGGGTGAGTATGCATAGTGGATTAGAGTGGTGTGTGTGTGTGACATGCTGTTGTGTTGCATTTTGGGACTGCAAGGTTAATCTGTGTCTCTCACACCCAGGTGACTCGGCATATCCAAACCGCCCGTGGTTGCTGAGCCCATTGCGGAACCCCGTCACGCCAGCTGATGTGCGATACAATGATGCCCATGGGAGGACACGGCGTGTGATAGAACGGACATTTGGTCTCCTAAAATCAAGATTTCGGTGCCTGGACCGTACTGGTGGTGCCCTTATGTACTCGCCAGGGAAGGTGTGTCAGATAGTGGTGGCATGCTGCATGCTCCACAACCTGGCCATTCGCAAGGCAATACCCCTGATCCTGGATGACGATGATGAGCAGCCAAGGCCGCCGCCTGCAAATCAAGCCGGATCCAGTGACGAGGGCAGTGGAGAGGAGGAAGGGGTCGACATGCGTCGACAGCTCATCACCCGCTACTTCACTTGAAGGTGAGTGACGATGTAGAAGGGACGAAATGGTCTGATGGTGTTGGTGTTGCTGTTGCTGTGTGGGTGTATGTGAGCTTGCTGACTGCAGCTTCGTGTTGACTCATTGCTGCCTGCCAATGTATGTGTGATTGGTTAGTGTGATACAGATTGTCTCTATGGTGACTGTTGCTCTGTGTAAAGCTTGTAGATCTGAGTACCTTGTGACAAGTGTTGTGTGATGTGTGCAATGCCACACCCATACAAGTGACTCTTGTTCTGCGGTTTTCCCTAGGTCCCTTCAGCATCTCACTTGTTACCTACATTCCATTCCCCTGGACCATGTCCTACACGGTGAAGGTTGCACATCCTGTATTAAAGACGGAGCAGACACAACAACATGTGTGTGTAAGGTGTATTTATTTAAAACTGTGACATGCGAGGGTGGAGAAAATGTGAAGGGGGGAATTGAAGAAGTGAGTTGACAGTCATGGTAAATGAGATACTTGAGTAGTCCCCACAATGATGTGGAGACCCAGTCCAACAGATGGATGCCATTCACATGGCAGTGTGGTGAAGGATAGTCCAAAAGGTCAATGCAGTGGTGCAGTGGTCTGCCATCATGGCTGGTTCGGGGACTAGCGTTTGGCAGGTGCTTTGGCACGTGAGTCCCCCTGGCCTTTCCTTGGACGGCCCCTCTTGCGCTTCACTGGAGGGGCCACTGCTGCAGGGGCAGTGGTGTCTGAGGACTCACCCCCCTCTGTGGACGCAGGGGAGGATGATGAAGTGTCATCCTGCTGCCCAACAGGGGGAGGCGGAGGGGTAGAATGTTGCGCTTGCCTGTCCCTCAGAACCGCCACTAGCTGCCCCAAGAGGTCCACAATATGCCCCATGCGTGTGTCCATGGACCTCAGCAGCAGGAGGTTCTCCCGAGATTCTTCCTCTAACCGGCCCATTCGTCCCTGGGCCTGTTGGTATGCCCCAAGGACTCTGTCGATGTGGCCCAGGGCTTCCGTCCCAGGATCAGTCCCCCTCTGCATGACCCTGTCCCGACCAGCTGCACTGCTGCCACGGTCCTGTCCGGTCCTCACATTGCCCAGCTGCATCCTCTCCCTGGCCTCCGCAGTCGATGTGGTGGGCTGCTCAACCCCTGGTGCAGGGAGGGTGTAGCGGACAGCTGTGGTGGTGGTGGTGGTGGTAGTAGTGGTTGACACACAGGCCGTGACAGCAGCTGTCAGAGGATGGTCAGGGGCTGCAGCTGATGTGGTTGGGGGGACAATGGGTGCCTGGGAATGGTTGCGGCCTGCCACACCAGATGGGCCAGCGTGGAGCTCCTCATCCAAGGAATCCAGGGAGTCCTCATCCAGTTGTCTCTGTTCTGGGGGGGGGGACTGGCTTTGCAGGGTGGTGTCATCCTCTGCAGTGAGTTCTTGGTCACCTGTGGGACAGATGAGAAATGGTCATTGTGTTGCACCCATCAAAGTTTGTGTTAGCAGTGTTACATCAACTGTTTGTACATCCAGCAGTTGTTCACTGTACAAATTAGCATTGACCGACATCCAGTGATGCATTACAAGCTGTTGTGGTACATACATTACTTGTCCATATTGGGAGTTGTCAAGACATGACATGCACAATATAATTTTTTGACATTGACAGTCTCATGTTGGCATCCTGTTATTGATCAATCATATGTCATCCATTTACGCGTATGTGTCACTTATAGAGCCCTTGCAGCGGTTCTCTCTGCACAGTGAGTGAGCATTGTAGTTTCATGCATACCTTTTCAATGTGGTGTAGATATCTGTATTTGCAATTCCAGACATGCTTAAGTTTGCTTTAATTAGATCCTAGGTGGTCTGGACCACTGCTACTGTCAGATGGCATGTAGTGGTGTGCATGGTTGTGCTCGGAGTTCCATCGACATGTGTTTCAGTCATTCACACTTTGGTTGCTGTCACAGTTTCATTTTCTTAGGTGTGTGCACACTATAGTTGCCAATGCTATCTGGGAGTGCAGTTGTGCATTGAGAGGCCTGGTGTCCTATGCCAACATGTTTTTTTAAATGCATATCTGGCTGCATGTTGTGGCTTTGATATGTTGTGTTTGCTGTGTTTTCCTTGTATTTGTGAGACCTCTCTGTGTGTGTAGGATGAGGGCTTCCATCTTGGTCCAGTGTGGGACAAGTCAGCATGATATGTCCACATGCCAGTTCTTTTGAAGTGTACATTGCAATGACTGACACATGCATGTTGGTGCCAGGAAGTAATGGGTCTTGTGTGCTGGCGGTCAGGTGGGCCCGTGTGAGTTGTTGTGCAAGCTTCCCAGCCCCACACACCCCGACCTGTGAGATGCGGTTACCTACCTGTGAGTTGGGTGGGTAGCATACATTGCCTGCCACATGCTTTTTATTGGGGGTGTAGTGTCCCATCCTCCATAGTGGTGGAACAGCAT
Organism: Calotriton arnoldi; assembly: GCA_963921515.1. Taxonomy (NCBI): domain Eukaryota; kingdom Metazoa; phylum Chordata; class Amphibia; order Caudata; family Salamandridae; genus Calotriton; species Calotriton arnoldi. The sequence goes on from CAWUFW010000623.1 coordinate 3,392,738, forward strand.
GCATGTTGCATTTTGTGGGACGGATAGCCAAACACACTACACCGTCTCACTGTGAAGATGGCTAACTACCGTTTGAGGTGAAGGTGAGCAATGACATGGCTATGTGACTTGGTAGAAATCTTTGGATGGAATGTGCGTGTGGTGAGCATGATGTGTTTGTGGCTTTTTGTACCCATTGATTTCAGATTACATTTGGTCATGGGGTATAGCCCCCATCACTGTTGTCCCAGCTATCTGGCTGTGGGGTTCACTCCCCCGACATTTGAAGGCACAATAGGGCAAGGGGTATGGTCTCGTAGCACAGTGGTGACATACAGCAGAGTGAAGATCTCACCCAGCATATATTTCCACACTGTCATGGTTTCATGGTATTTGTGGACCTGAGAACATGAGCCCAGTAGTGGTGAAGCAGTTGTTCCAGGGCAACCATACACTGACATGTTGTGGTCAACAGTGGTGTGTGTGTGAGATGTACTCAGCCCTGTGCAGACAATGTGTGGTTTTAGGGCCAGACTATACCAGCACTGTTCAGACAGACAGTGTGAGATGTGAACATTGTCAATGCATACACACATTGGTGGTCCAAACAAGACACCTTTGACAATTTAATTCAGACAAGGTGCTGTTCTGAAATTCAGTGCAGCACTGTGGTAGCTGGGTGTGTTGCAGGACATTTGGGATGTGCTTAGTTTAGCATTGTGAGTCCCATCTGCAGTGTAGTTTTTGGGTGCACTGCACTTCCACTGTTTACATTGCAACACTGTGGTATGACATGGGTGATTTGCACTTTGCCATACAAACGGCCAGACACTGCTGCAGGGCAGCATGATCGTTGTTAGTGTTGCAGTGTGTGATGCCTGGCACAGTGTACACAATGTGGGTCAATTTTGAACAGAGACTTGTGCATGGTGACTACAACACAACTGTTTTCCATTATTTGTGTTGGTGACTGTGGACTAAGTGGCATGGTGTCATGTGCGGCTGCACAGACGTCACATGCCTATGAGTGGGACTAGTGCTCCATCCTGCTCAGCTGTGGGCCAAGGGGGCCTGGTGGGAGTTGTAGTGCAGGCCTCCCAAACACCCACCCACCTCCCGGTAAAGATGGCTACCTACCTGTTAGGTGAGGGTGTAGCACACAATGGCTGAGGCATGCTTCTGGGTGGGGGCAGTGCTCCATCCTGCTCAGCTGTGGGCCAAGGGGGCCTGGTGGGAGTTGTAGTGCAGGCCTCCCAAACACCCACCCACCTCCCTGTAAAGATGGCTACCTACCTGTTAGGTGAGGGTGTAGCACACAATGGCTGAGGCATGCTTCTGGGTGGGGGCAGTGCTCCATCCTGCTCAGCTGTGGGCCAAGGGGGCCTGGTGGGAGTTGTAGTGCAGGCCTCCCAAACACCCACCCACCTCCCTGTAAAGATGGCTACCTACCTGTTAGGTGAGGGTGTAGCACACAATGGCTGAGGCATGCTTCTGGGTGGGGGCAGTGCTCCATCCTGCTCAGCTGTGGGCCAAGGGGGCCTGGTGGGAGTTGTAGTGCAGGCCTCCCAAACACCCACCCACCTCCCTGTAAAGATGGCTACCTACCTGTTAGGTGAGGGTGTAGCACACAATGGCTGAGGCATGCTTCTGGGTGGGGGCAGTGCTCCATCCTGCTCAGCTGTGGGCCAAGGGGGCCTGGTGGGAGTTGTAGTGCAGGCCTCCCAAACACCCACCCACCTCCCTGTAAAGATGGCTACCTACCTGTTAGGTGAGGGTGTAGCACACAATGGCTGAGGCATGCTTCTGGGTGGGGGCAGTGCTCCATCCTGCTCAGCTGTGGGCCAAGGGGGCCTGGTGGGAGTTGTAGTGCAGGCCTCCCAAACACCCACCCACCTCCCTGTGAAGATGTCTACCTACCTGTTAGGTGAGGGTGTAGCACACAATGGCTGAGGCATGCTTCTGGGTGGGGGCAGTGCTCCATCCTGCTCAGCTGTGGGCCAAGGGGGCCTGGTGGGAGTTGTAGTGCAGGCCTCCCAAACACCCACCCACCTCCCTGTGAAGATGGCTACCTACCTGTTAGGTGAGGGTGAAGCACACAATGGCTGAGGCATGCTTCTGGGTGGGGGCAGTGCTCCATTCTGCTCAGCTGTGGCCCAAGGGGGCCTGGTGGGAGTTGTAGTGCAGGCCTCCGAAACAGCCACCCACCTCCCTGTGAAGATGGCTACCTACCTGTTAGGTGAGGGTGAAGCATACAATGGCTGAGGCATGCTTCTGGGTGGGGGCAGTGCTCCATCCTGCTCAGCTGTGGGCCAAGGGGGCCTGGTGGGAGTTGTAGTACAGGCCTCCCAAACACCCACCCACCTCCCTGTAAAGATGGCTACCTACCTGTTAGGTGAGGGTGTAGCACACAATGGCTGAGGCATGCTTCTGGGTGGGGGCAGTGCTCCATCATGCTCAGCTGTGGGCCAAGGGGCCTGGTGGGAGTTGTAGTGCAGGCCTCCCAAACACCCACCCACCTCCCTGTAAAGATGGCTACCTACCTGTTAGGTGAGGGTGTAGCACACAATGGCTGAGGCATGCTTCTGGGTGGGGGAGGGCTACATCCTGCTCAGCTGTGGGACAAGGGGGCCTGGTGGGAGTTGTAGTGCTGGCAGCATGTACACATGTACCCATGGTGATGTTGCTAACTACCTTTGGGGGGCTTCAGGGGGAGTGTCTGTTGTATCTGTGAGAGATGTGTTGGGGGAGTGTTGTGCACATGAATGAATTTGTACCTAGGAGGTATTATTTTGTAATAGTGCATGACAGTACATTTGTGTGATGTTATGCATTTGTTTGTACTTACCAGCCTCCACTCCCCCGGGTATTCCTGAGAGACTCTCTGGATGTAGAATGCCAAGCACCTTCTCCTCCCATTCAGTGAATGTTTTGAGTGGAACGGGAGGGCCACTGCCTGTTCTGTGAGCCAGCTCATGGTTCTTGGCTCTCTTCTTTTTGACCACTGCCTTCAGATCGTGCCACCTCTTCACGATTTCATCTCTATTGCGTGGCACGGTCCCTACTGCATTGACCTTCTCTACTATCCTTCTCCACATTTGCGTCCTTGTTGCTAGTGGTGTCTGTTGGACCTGGTTACCAAACAATTGTGGTTCTACCCTGATTATCTCATCGACCATGACCCTCAACTCACTCTCAGTGAATTTGGGCATTCTCTGTGGTGACATGGTGTGTGATGTGTCAAGGTGTTTAGGGTGCAGGTTTGGGAGTGGTAGTGGTGGTTGTGATGTGTATGGTGTGTGCTGTGCAAAGGTGTTAGAGGTGCAGGTGTGGAAGTGGTGGTGGTGATGTGTGTGTGTTGTGCAGATTTACCTCTCCTGTCATCTGTGGTGGATGTCCCCTCAGTTGTGGAGTTTTGCAAAGGATTGTGGTCTGTTGGGGGCTGGATTTATACTGGTGTCTGTGGGTGTGTCAGGATGGGGTATTGGTAGCAGGTGTGGTGTGTGTGTGAACCTGGGATTTGTAGTTTTGGAGTTTCCCACGGGGGTGTGTCTTTGGGCTGTGTTAGCTATTTTTGGGTGCATGCCTTGTATGGTTGGTGCACTTTGTGGCCATGTTGTGTGTTTTTCTAACGACCGCCATTTTTTTAACGGAGCGTCTGCAGTTTTGGCTCGGCTATGGCGCTTCCGCCGTCTCACTGATTCTTCAATGTTGTCGACCGCGGCGGTCGGAAACAGCGCACTGCACCGCGGGGATGTCGGGAATATCATAATTTTGATGGCGGTGTCTCCGCTGTGGTTGCGGGCGTTTGGGCTGTTTCCGCTGCGAAACCGACCGCCGCGGACGGGTTTGGGCCTTTTCCGCAGGCGTACGGCGGATTCTCGGGTCTCCTTTCCGCCGCGGTTGGAGTTTTACCGCCGAGGATCCTAATCTAGCCGTCGGTTTTCCCGCGGTAGCGGCGGGTGGTGTTTTCCTGCTACCATGGCGGTCGGTTGTTTTTCCGTCCGCCATCGTAATGACCTCCTTAGTATCTATCAAGGAAAGTGGCAATGTCGAGGATACAAAGGAAGCAGCACACTTTCTGTTTGTCACTGACCCCATCACTTATCACATATATTAAGATAATAGTGCTAGCAGTAGAAGCAGATAAAGGAGAATGGGCTAAGAGAGATAACAGAGTCACAGGACTCTACACTCTACCTCAACACTACTGAGGTTAAGGAAGTCTGCAAGTTGTAGAGGTTCAATACAAGATAAAGAGCCACCTTAACTAATTTGTCATTGGAATACTAAATAGGTCTATAATTGTAAATAGATATAGCTAACTAACTCTTCAATAAGTATCTGGAAAATCCTGAAAGCTAACCACAAGGGAAGATCAATATTTTGCAAAACACATGTACACTCAAACCTCTCCCTACATTTAGAATGATTACCTCAGGCTGCATTACTATAAACTTCAAATATTGTTTTCAATCACACAACACTTCAGGACACTTCTCTGTAATCCAAAATGTCCATGCTATTATCCTTTAGGAGACAACAGGTCTTGACACTTGAAATCCAGCATCCATGTAGCACGGTCCTAACTAAAGCAACACTGTAGCATGATTGCCTAGCAAAGACGCCATGCACCACAAGGAAAGCACATTCTCCATGCATGTACAGCCTGAATCTAGGTAGCGCCAGCACTCAATGACATGTGGCACCTCTAGCCTAGCTTCCTGATAGATTTATTATTGAGCTTTTCGGAATTAATTATCCCTGGAATCAAATCACCATTCACATAAAAGGAGAAAATTATGACATTGTGTTTCTTTTTGCACTTCTAAAGTTTGCTATGAGAAATATGGTATGCATGTTACTTACCACACAATCTGAACTACAGGTGTTTTGGACAGGTGATAAGTTTTTATAATGTGTATTTAGTGCATGTTTTTCTTGTGTTAAAGTATTTTTGCAATTCTTTAATTGCATTATTTAATCATGGGTTAAAATAAATACATATTTTAAATTGTTTAAATTTTTATTTAAAAAATGTTTGACTTTATCTAACAAAAAAAAGCTAGTTGTGGTATTTATACTATGATGTTTTGCTTAGTTTTCAGGTAATGGTGTGCAATTTTTTTTATTTGGGTACTTAACTTAAATTCTTTCTTTTTCTTGCAATTGATGTCATATAATTTTTAAATAGTCTTACAATTTTGATTATTCTAAAATACTATTTGATATGTTTAAAGATATGAATTTATTTTTAAAAGTTCAATTTTTAAATATAAAGTAAATTTTCTAATCATTTTAATTAGATAGTGTGTATTAATATTTCGATTAATTATTCTATGTATTTATAAGTTTAAAAAAATTGTAGAGCCATTTTTTAAGAAATGTAAAATATTTAGAATGATAATTTTGATTTAGAAATTCATTTTGTATTTTTAAATATATAAAACAATTTAGTTAAAGTGTGAATTAATATAAAGCGCATTTATTCAAAGTTAATGAAGTTTTGTAGGTATATTTAATTATTTTTACTTTACATTTGTAATTTGTTTTTATGTTTTATTTTACTCTCTATTTTTCAGTTCTATTTTTATTTGTGCATTCCTTATAATATATGCTTTTTAATTTGGAGTGGGAATAGTAAATCTGACCTCCCCAATATACAACACTTTTCTAAATGTGGATGGATTTGGAGTGAGGGAATAGTAAATCAGATCTCCTAAAAGTGCATGACTTTCCCTAATGTGGCTAAGTCTCGAGTGTAAATAATAAATCTGGCCTCCTCAATGTCCATCATATTCCCCAAGGTTTAGAGAAGGAATAGTATATCTGACCTCCCTAAAGTTCAACACTTTTCTCAATGTGTCTACATTTGGAGTCAGAATAGTTAATCACATCTTCCCTGCTGCCATGAGGGCAGCAGGGTGTTTCGGTGTCAGCATTCTGATACGCATGGGCTCCATCTTCAATTTTATTATGCACTTCACATTGCAGTTTTAATGTTAACCCAGGCCTAGATGGTGGGATTTGAGTTCCTTTCACCCTTCTATATATCCAGGACCTTCTCTCCTATTTAAGGGAGGTTGGTGATAGAAACTGTGCATCACAATGCTCTATCTACTTCTTGTGAGGTTGCTATTTTTATGTGCTGTTTTACCTATGCTGTCCATGGCCTGCTAGGATCATCTTGATGTTGCTCCATTGTTTGGTGTCCATCCTGCAGTTCCATCAGAGGTTTATGCCATGGCTTTTACCCTCCTCAGCAGTGGTCTCAGGACACTTGCCTGCTGCTGTTGTTATTTCACTAGTTGGTACGGTGCCTGCAGAAAGGAATCACCCCAACCTCGGGGTCAAGTCGTCCAAGATGCGTAGACCACTGTCGTGTTCAGCTTTTGATATTTACATGACCATCAAATGCAATTTTCACTCAAATGGTTGTACAGTTTCTTTCCATTGGTAGGATGATGTCTTGAGTCCTCCTAGAAAACATTTTTGTTTAATATTTGGCAAAGAGTTGTGGATATGCCTCCATGAATCAGCATCATGTCCACTGAGGAATATTTAATCTATCCTTCACTCAGTGAAAGTATATGATTTTCTGGAGGTGAAAATGGCACAAGGAGGATATTTTTAAGTCCGATCTACACTATTTCCTTTATCCTTTGGTGTCTTGTACTATTGAAAAGTCAATATCTTCTTCTATAACAATGGTGGCTAAGGATAGTGGTAAGCTAATTGCCCAAGCTATTTCGTCTTTAAAATTGTAGTCGTTCCTATCTGTGGTCAACTATGTCTTTCTCTACACAACTGGCAAAATATTTCCAAGATTTCATAGTTCAGAGTTTCAGATAAAGTTGTATTTGTTTCTCTTTAATCGATTACCCCGAGACTGATTTATTTCTCTACATGGGAGCCACATTTGGAGATGAATATGATTGCTCACCCCATGGACATTGTGCTATCCAATAAAAGGATTATGTGAATGGACCTGAAATATGCTTGGCTGTAACTTCCTATATTTTGGAAGCACATAAGTTTGCTTCAAATTCAGTGGGTCAGGTTTTAAAGTTCAAGCTGCCTTTAGCTCCATAGTGTTTCATCACATTCCTCATACCAGCCGTAACGCTATTTAGAACAGAGGGAATGTGTATGTTCATCTATATAATTGACTATTTTTCTGTATTAACAGGTACAAATAGCAATATATATTCTTCATGAACTATGTTATGTTGTCATACGTTTGTTGAACTAGCCCAATTCCTGAGGTGAAAAAAGAGCTACTTTACATACTCCCACTTTTTCACAATACATTAAAAAATCTGACTAGGATGGAGGAACTTTTAGACTTTTCAATGCAGGCAGTTTATACTGGTCTCCTTCATTATCAGGCCATCCAAACATTAACAATTCATGGTTTCCGAAGAAATCTGTGTTATGGAGACAGTGTTGAAATGTAGAGTGTGATGTATGAAAGGATTTTGCGATCCCACTCCCTGCAATTAACAACATCACTGGGTTTGAGACTGCAAAAATGGCCATTTATGAGTCTGAACAGTTTTCCGAACTTGTAAATTGGATTATGACATCCATACTTAATTGTAATTTGGAAGGGATATTCCTTCCAAATTGCGAGTCAGTATGCAATGTATCAATTGTTTGTGACCGCAATGCTGGTTGAAAACCATTGAACTCCTACTGACTCTTACTGACTCCTCAGAGAAAGTGTCAACTGATTTGGAAAAGTGGAATGGATCCCCATAGGACTGTGTTGCCTCTGGGAATTGTGTTGGGAGTCTCAGGGGGAGTAAGCAGTGGTCCAAGGGACTACTGCCTGCCCTCCTTAATGTTATCCCAAAAGGAAAACCTAACAACCTATCTTTTTTAAAGTGGCATTAGTTCCATTAGGGAAAAAAGGTAGCTGTAAAAACGTTTTCCATTTAGAAATGCACGGAAAGGGATGGTGGTCTGGTGTCCCTGTGTTTGCAGCCAATCACAGTGGGTCGTAAACTATGACCTCTCAAATGAATAATTCCACGACCCCCTGCAAATGGTGGTTTTGATCGCAATGAGAATCTGTTTGCAAAAAGTTGGTATTCAATTTAAGACCAGTTTTTACAATTAGACTCTTAAAACATCTGGCCCCAAGTTCCATTACACAGAAAAACTCAGGAAAAGACGGGAGTGTGGTTGCATTATATAGAATGTTGAAATAGGAATGCAATTATCATTTCTTCCGCAGTTCTAGTCTTAGAGTCAGATGCAAGCCGATGGGCTGGGTATATTACATGGTCAATTCTGGGCTAGTAGAAAATGGCCTGTGGAGGAGTACACATTGCACATGAACAGCTTGGAGGTGCTTGCTGGCTCCTTTTATAATTCCTGGTTTCACAAATTATATGGTACAATGCACAGTGTATCTTTCCATGAACAATATTTGCACAGAGTTATACATAAATAATTCAGCAGACGCCAAGTCCAAACATCTGACAAAGCCTATTCAGATCTTTATCTTAAAGACACGATTTTGATTCAAACTCAATACTACAATTTAGTAGCAGGCTAGTGTGCCAGAAATTGTAGATATGAAAGGGACCGGTACCTCCATCACAAGGAATTTCAAATTCTGTACAAGAATTGAGAGTTATGACTCTAGATCACTTTGCATCTATTCTCAGTACCCAGTTACCTCAAAGTTTCAGTTCGAGGCTGGATCCAGCAGCTCTGGCTATAGAGGATTTTATTTATAAGATAGGTCACTTTATGATTTTCGTTCCTTTAGTCCTTAATATGCCTGAACAAGTTTCTCCTTTAGCTATGATATCAAAAAGCCTTACCGAACTTACCACAATAGGCACAATACAGGATACAGGCAGCAAATGGTTAGGACACAAAATGCCAAATTTCTAAAAGTGGCGTTTTCCGAATTGTGACTTAAAATTCAACTTTACCATATAAGAGGGTTTTAAATTACAATTCTGTAGGCGCCATACTCGACCTTCCTAATTGCTCCCAAATGTAATTTATCAGCTATTAAATGTATAATAAGGAACCCTGTGGCTTAATGTTATCCTATGGGAGAGGTAAGCCTAGCAGTAGTGAAAAGCAAATTTAGGAGTTTTTTACCACCTGGACATGTAAAAGTTAAAAGTACATCTCCAGCTTTTTAAATACACTGCACCCTGCCCTCTTGGCTGTTTAGGGCCTACCCTACGGGTGACTTATTTGTTATTAAATGGAACGTTTAGGCCTGGCAAATGGTTTATTTTTCCAGGTCCATATGGCAGTGTAAACTGCACACACGGGCTGCAATGGCAGGCCTGAGACTTGCTTACAAGGGCTACGTTAGTGGGTGGCACAATCAGTGCTGCAGGTCTACTAGTAGCATTTAATTTGCAGGCCCTGGGTACATGCAGTACCACTTTACAAGGGACTTACAAGTAAATCAAATGTGCAAATTGGTTAGAAGCCAATGTTATCATGTTTTAGAGAGAGAGCACAAGCACTTTAGCACTGGTTAGCAGTGGTAAAGTGAGCAGAGTCCTAAGACCAGCAAACATTATGTCAGCGAAAACAGGAGGATTGAAGGCAAAAAGTTAGGGGAGAACCACGCCAAGGATGTCAGGTCCAAAACTGTGAAAACCTCAATGTCTGTCTGTACAAGCCTCTGTCTGTCTGTGCAAGATTCTGCCTGTTCAAACCTCCGGTTGTCTGTCGGTGCATAGCTGCCTGTGCAAGCTTCTCTGTCTGTCTCTCTGTCTGTCCAAGCCTGTCTGTCCATGCAAGCCTCTCTGTCTGTGTGTGCAAGCCTATCTGTCCGTCCATCACTCTGTGCAAGTCTCTGTCTTTATGCTAAGTCTCTCTTTCTGTCTGTCTGAGTAAGCCTCTCTTTCTGTCTGTGCAAGACTATCTATCTGTGCAAGCCCCTCGGTCTGTCTGTGCAAGTCCCTGTCTGCCTGTCTGTTTGTAAGAACGCTTTACCAAATAAAATCATTAGAAAACACAAGAGGCTGGCAGCCAATGGCAAACCAATTTGATTTTTTAGGTCTGGTGTTAGCCAAGACCTTTTGACGTTTCTATAGTTATGTGTATAACATAGTTACCTATAGGGGTTTTCAGCGAGACTTCATCCATTAGTCTGTTGTTCAGTCATTCGCATTTTTTTCCAACCACTGCAGCGTGCTTCATGGGGCAGTGGATCAGCAAACTTCAGCCAATGGCTGATTTCACTTTGAGTTACAGCATGCTGCCCTTTCACAAGGAAGCATACAAAAAAGTGATGGATGAATGCTTGAATTAATCTCAGCCACCGGTAATTACTCGGGCTGCTTCCTAGTCTATCATTATTTAGTAGAACATGCCACTTCAGCTTGGACTCAGCCATATGCAAATCAGTCTTGACCCTGATCGAGTGTGAATAGACCAGCCCGAACTGCCAGGCCAAATCCTCTATGAAACAGAATACAAGCATCCCAGGACCCAGATTAGGGCGCATCAGCCAGGTAAAATTTGACAAAGGGGTACACACACACACACAAAATAGTCCTTTTCTGCTACTGGAACTATTGTGGTAATGTGTGCTTTTTTAAAACAAAAAATATTTTTGGCTTTAGGAAATGATTTTTTTTTAGATAACCTGGCTGCTTCCCCAACAATAAGATTTTGCACAAACTATGACAGAACTAAACAAGAATTGCCAAAGCCAAAAGACTAGCAGCCAACACCAGAGTTATTCGCTTTGTCGATGCTTGTTAAAGTTGCTGTTATAAAGTGTGTTCATGTCATCATTTTAGCTGCCTGTGATTTGAGTGCTTGGCTAGTCTTTATTTATTATTTTTTTCTCCTTCACAAAAATTAATAACATAATCGATCGCACAACTGAAAAACTTCTTTTAAAAACGTCACTAGTAAAAAGGCCATATCATTGAATGGTTTTCAATTTGAAAATTTTATTGCAAGCATATGGTGACCACGTTTACATGACAGAATGTTTTTTTCTTCTTTTTATCTCAGTGGTTCATGCTTGCAATAAAAAAATAATAATAATCATTGCACCCGTTTGGCAAGTGTAGACCTTTTGGCTTTGCAAATTATTGTTGGTTTGTGCTGGTATATGAATAATTCATTGGTGCATCAGTCAGATGAACTGACATACAGAAGGGTATATTCTGTCCCTTGGGATATGGCAGGCTTAAAGAAGGAATCATGTATGCCCTGCTTCTAACACTACACATACACTAGTCCTCGTTTGTACTGTTAGTTATAACAATGCCACTCCATGCCTGCAGTCTTTTTGCTTTCTTTCATCTGACAAACTCCTAATTCTGTCCTTTGTTCATAATTCCTTTGACCCACAGTCTCTGCCCTCTAAAACCCGTATCTCTATGTGTGGAAGTCTATTTTGAGCTGTACCTGCCTCCTCCTGCACCACATCACAGTTTTTATCTTCATTCACTCTTCATTCAGACCTCACCGCCTGCTCCTATCCCTGAGACATGTCTCTTTCTGCCTGATCAATTTCTATGCAGACCAGAGACATTTTAAGGCATGGGCAAAGTGGGCAATGTCCAGGGCCCCACCTTTCAAGGAGTCCTCTTGGAAAATAAACTTTTTCTCTTGCTGTGTATCTCACTTCTGTTCATTTATATATCTAAAACTCTCTTCTTCTCTTTCTCTCTCTCTCTCCCTACCTCTACCTCTGTCTCTCTTTGGCCAGTGTCATTGCAAGGATTTTGGAGTCCTCAGAAAGACATATTTCTGCTATATATGTGTGAAACCTTTTAGGAAAGTTTGTTTGGAATCCTGCAGGCTGCAAGCGAAAAAAGTAAATAACATTTGAAGACACAATAAACATGGGCCTCAAAAGTCAGTAAGACAACACTGATGCAGACAACTTCTTACGCATAGAGTGCATTTTAATTGTTTTACAGGTAAATGTAAGTTTCAATGAAAGTGTACAGCATCCTGTTGGCAGACACAATCCGGACTGCCACAAAGTATGGAATCTTAAAACGCACTTGATCATCAATTCAATTCATTCATGCATGCACTTATCCATTATATGCACTTATCCATGCAAAATTGTCCCACTCAGCAATTCATTCATCCATGCACTCACTCACCAGCTCACTTAAAAATTCAGCGATCCACATACAACATGTTCACCCATTCATGCAGTGACACACGTTCACATATCTATATTCCGCTCAGCCATGCACTCAGTCAACAGTTCATCTATCTGACTATGGACTTAGGGACTTATTTACAAGCCCCTTGCTATGCCAGTGCGTCACTCTTTATGATGCTCCGGAAGCGCAGAGTACAGGCCCATATCTACGAGGCTAGGCAAAGCCACTTTGCGTGACTTTTCATGGCCTCGTAGATAGGGTGTAAGGCAATGCAGCGCAAGTCACTGCATTGCTTACACTGCGTCAGGGAGGCGTTCTCTGGGCATTGCAGTGGGTGTTCCCATGCAACACCCATGGGATTTATAATTTGAGTGGAATGGTGCACCAGGAAGAAATGTCACTCTCCAATGAAACTCAAGACGATGTATCTTTTGAGAAACAGATTCAATCCTTTATTTTCCTTGTATTTTCTCCTCTGACATTAACATATAAACATGAAAAACGTCCACCCATGGGATTCGATGCATTCCCAGATATACAAGGATCTGTAAGCCTGGGAAAGCGACAAACTGTAAGCCTTCCCTGGGTAGGCGTAAAGAGGAGAAATATCTCCCTTCCTGCACAAAAACAATCCTGCCAACAATGCTGACACCCTTGCACCATGCCTTCGTTGGTGGAAGGCAGCCAAAACTGCACCAGCGCAGTGTGAAAGGACAGGAATTCATAACATATCTTAAATACGGCACATTCCTGCCCTTTCCTTTTGATGTAGGGCAGCGCAGGAAAGTGACTTGCCGCTCTGCCTTGCGTCAAAAACTCATAAAGGAGGCCCTTGGTCTCTCACTGCTTCATCGATCTGGCACCCATTTCACAAATCTGTCCATCCATTCATACACCTATTGAATTATTCTTGCACTCACCACTTCCTTATCCATCCAATGTAGATATACTTCCACTTAGACTTCTCTCAGAAGTTGATTAAAATCTGTTTTGTGTTGCGTTATTTGCTGTGGGAAGTCCCTTCTGAGAAATTTCAGAAAAATGGAAAAAGGGGAGGAGGCAGTCTACGAATTAGTTAGCAACAGAACGTTATCTCGAGCAGAACAGTTGGGCCTTCCCACCTTTGCAGAACCTCTTGCCCACATATTTGGGGCAGATGTGCAGTGTGAGGAAATTGCGAGTGGTGAGACTAGTAAACACAGTGTCCTTCCACTTAAGGGCCAATTTCTGTTTGTTATCACTTCCAGGAGGTACTTTATAGAGACATTGTTTCGGACACTCTTTTGACATCCAATGACATCATATATTCGGCCATGTCCCACGTTTTGCCACTCGTTTGTTGTAAAGCAGGGAAATAACAAGAGGTCTAGTCTCTTAGAACCTTGCTTTCTCTCTGTTTGTACCCCTGCCATCTTGACCTCTGAGACCAGGGGTAGCAAGGACAGTGACAGGGGAATCAAAGGACAAGTCATGGGTAGCAGCTGCTACTCATCACCACTCCTTAAGTTATTACGGACCTTAATCTTCAGGTTCCAAAGTCTTAATTAGATTCGACTTTTTTTAATAAGACAGATTCATCAATGCACTTACAAGAATAATGCAGTTTACAGCAATAATTAAATGTGAATATATATCGACGATCGTTCGTGTGGTTAGATAAACCAGTTCATTGCGCTTGCCTATGTGGTTATATAAATAACTTGAATGTTTGTGCGTTTAGTTTGGCAAGTATTCTGGGTGGAATACACGTCGAACTGCCAGAATTAAGAGAAAGCGAAAACATGTTGGATTGCGAAACGTGAAAACATGACCAAAGAATTCTGAACTAATAAGTCGCATGTGTTTTTGGTCAGCACAATAGGAAGAGGAAGGGAACGGTTGACTGCGGTTCAGACCTCCTCTGTAGGTTTATGCTAGAATAATATATTCAACAGCAAATGTGTGAAATGCGATGCTAGGTTCTTATAGTTTTTGTTATATAAAAATGTGAGTGACCCACAAGGCTGTGGCTGCAGGCTCAGCTGGACTTCCCTTGTTCAGCTCCCGTGGACACTGATGTTGATTCTACTTATAAAAAAATATTTCTCTTGTGTTAATTCAGAACTCTTGCAGGACATCAAAATGTTGTCATCTTTTTAAGACTACCATAGGGAACAACCTCGCCTGCCCTTAAATCTGTAGGGCCTATAGACAAACTGCACTTTGTGTTTCATTTGTTAGTACTACTTTAGTACTTCTGACGTACTACAAAATGCTATTCACTAAGCTGCGTGCAGGTGTCTCCGTCTTTCCTATCTTCACCATGTGGAGCTCTCACCGTAATTGCGGCGCTCTCTCCAAACGTATGCATATATTATAGTAGCAAATGTGGGAGGGGCAGGATAAATGGCTGGAAAATGGGAATACTTACAACTTTCTGAGATGGGTTTAGAGCGGGACAAAGAGGGATTTAGGAAGGGTAAAGGAGGGTTTTAGGGATGGTCAAAGCTATACTACAGCTCAAAAGGCCCAAAACATTAGTAAATGTATTCCAGGACAGCCTTAGAGCAAGTGCAGTGCCACACATGGCCAGCCACTGGTACTGTAACACACGTCTGTAGAAAATAAGGGAGTCAACAAATTAGTATAGAAATATATTGGACAATATTGGAAAATTAACGTACTATTGGTTAATTTTTTAAGATCCAATGTTTTAATAAACTTTGTAGGAAATCCTGTGTAATATTAATACAAGGGTTTTTTTCTATGTCAGTGAATGTGTTTGTTGCTTTGTTGCTTAGAACAAATAATTGAGGAAGAGAGAGAGGATTTATAGCAAAAGACCAACATCTTTGGGATGTCAGTGAAGCAGTCACTGCCAGATATTGCGTCTCTCCTGAAGTGATCCTTGGCAAGATTGCAGACTGGGAGCAGTATCTTGATACACATAAAGCCCACTCCCAGTCTATCTCTGCATATGTCAAAATACTGGCTGCACTCCAATTCATGGCCACCACCAGGTTGCCTCTGCCAAAGAAGGTTCAATGAAAAGTGCACTGCAGGCCATCTTCAAAGCAGAATCAAGCCCCTGGCCAAAATACTTGCAGAGCGCTCTCAACACCTTGAGCCTGAATTTTGAACTTGCAGTTCACCCGGTGGCAACATACCAACAGTTGAAGTACATCTTAAAACCTCATGGAAGGCAATTGTCCAAAGTGCCCGACTTACAGAAAGCAATGCACACTCTGGGGGCTCCGGGTTTGCTTCAATCATACAAGGCAGCAGCTCTTCAGCTTATCTTTAAGGACCTCTTGTGCAGGACATCTCTAAAACATATACTCTATATCAGACTACTGGCTCTGCCATTATGGGGATGTAGACCACATTGGAAATCCAAGAATGGGGGTAGCCGCGGTGTCATGTGTGCAAGTATGCAACTGTATCGCTGAGCCATCTATCATGCTCCTGTCCTGCACTGAAAGACGCATTTTGCTGAGGCCATTATTCCTAAAGCATAATTAAGAACCTGCAGGAAAGCAGTTATCTACGCCTAAACATGTGATGTCCCAATGGAATTAGTGGAGAATGGAAAAATACTATTCCATAGTAGGGGACCGGCTAAGGGAATGTAACATTTGAATTCTGCTAGCTGTATGTCTACTGCTAGAACTTTTGATAGGAACCACTTTCATCAAGGCATGCTGTACTTTGGTTTGAACTTGAAATGCTGCTATAACACTTGTATTTTAGCCCTAACCTTACACTGTATCCCTTTTCTATTTTGCACTAAGTGATACGGAACATTCCCCTGAGTGATACTGGTAGCAAAGTATTGTTCCTAGAACACTGTATCTAAATTTAGATCGTGCGTACCAGAATCATTTTACAAATTGCCCCCACGGAATGTTGTCATTCAGCCCTTCAGTGTCCGTGTGTAATTTGTACACCCATCTTTGTTCTTTCTCTAGTAACCTGTGTTCTAGATTGTCAGTGTGTTTGATGTGTTCTAACACCACCCAATGCAGATCGTTTGGGGTATGTTGCATTTCTTTAAAATGTGATGTCATTTTTGTGGTGATCCTATTGCACCTGATGTTGCTTCGGTGCTCGCATATCCTGGTGCTGACCTTTCTAGTGGTCATACCTACATAATGCAGGTTGCATGTGTATGTGATCATGTACACCACCCCAGGGGTCTTGCAATTTCCACTCCACTTTCACTGCACTACACATTTTCCACAACTTAGTGCTCCTACGTAGTTCCGCAAGTCGCAGCACGCCTCAATCCGCAGCGGATTGAGAGGACCCCAATGATGAAGCATGCCACCTAGGGGAAACCCTGGAGGGTGAGGGGACTCTAGAAACAAAAAATTCTTTCTGGAAAGAGGATTTTCATACATGTTCAGTGAAAACCCTGTTCTTCCCCATGGTTAGGTTTTTATTCTGGTATTCCAGATTTTGTGAAACTTCATTCAGTTAGGAGGGTGAACCTAACCTCAACCTCTATCTCCCCCCATCTTTTGATTGCATTATATACAGCGCGCAGCTGTGGGAGGTCCCGCCCCTTGCACTCGTGTTTTTCTGACAGCACCCACTACACAAAATTTGTCACGATGGCCGAAGTTACTTGCCTCACCTTCTCGGAAGAGGAAGTGGAGAGAATCTTATCCACTATGACCCCTTTCGCAGAGACACCCAACAGAGATACCAACGAAGCAGGTCAATGTTGGGATGAACTGACAGAACTGAAGAGGAATCAGATCAAAACCATAATCCATGGGGTTATGATGACCGAATATTTGAGGGTAAATGCGGCACCATGGGGTTTAATAGTACGCAATGAACCATTCATCTTTCAACAAGATAAATCATTCAAGAAAGACTGGTCCCTAATGTCCTGGCAACGTACCAGAGATTGGTTGGTACTCATCATAAAAACAGCAGCACGACTGTCGCAGGAGATGAAAGAAGAAATACATACACTCGAGGTTCGCCTCAAGAGCTTCCAAACAGTCACGGAGTTAAAGAAGAGGCTGGAGGAATTGAATAAAACGATGACAGATTTTGAGGTAACACTTAAAGATACAAAATACCAGAAATTCAATAAGGATTCTAAGAATTTCTCACACGAGAAAGTATACCCATATACAAGAGAGGATTATCATCTGTCTGGAAGGAACCCAAGGTACACCACAGATACAGAGGGATCAGATACCGACTCAGATAGCTCTGACAATGGCCACGGCCGAAGAAACAACACCAGAAGTCGACGTAACCACAGCGGGAGGATGAGGAACAGAGGAGGACAGAGTTTTGGATGGCCTACCTATCAAGGACCCCACCTTTTCCTCCGGCACCCTTCTTCTACGGACCACCACATTATCAACAACAACCCTATACCTACTGGGAGCCAGCACAACAACCGGAGCAGCCTGGTCAGTCGTTTCCTTTTTTAGGGAGAGGCAAAGGAACCCAGAGAGGAAGAACCAGAAGAGGACAGCAAGTACAATGGTCACACCCCTTGGAAACAACGAGGATGAACATGAGGAGTATGGGCCAACCGAACAACCCAACCACCACCAGCCATCCAGCCTAGTGGTAAATCTGTCTGACATTGCTTTATCATCAACTCAACTGACAGT
Organism: Calotriton arnoldi; assembly: GCA_963921515.1. Taxonomy (NCBI): domain Eukaryota; kingdom Metazoa; phylum Chordata; class Amphibia; order Caudata; family Salamandridae; genus Calotriton; species Calotriton arnoldi. The sequence goes on from CAWUFW010000623.1 coordinate 3,410,460, forward strand.
CCTGGAAAAAGGATTAGGCTTCGTCCCCACACCTAGTTTGGACAAGTTCCGACTCAGCTGCGAGTTGAATGAGTTCATTCGTAAGATCAAACTCCGAGTGTTTTTTGGGAACAAACTTATAATGGACACCAACACTGGGGATACAGGCCTACATCGAAAATCTACTTTTACCCCTCCATCATCTACCCTACCAGTGGAACTCCTAGCCTTCATGAAGGCCATACTTAAAGAAGTGGGAGAAATCGATCCCAGGACCATAAGAGTGTTCCACAACACTAGCAAAAAGGAGCAAGAAGCCATTCAACAACTGGCAAATGACACCAGAATTACGATCAAACCAGCGGACAAAGGTGGTGCCATCGTCCTACAAACTACAAGGGCCTACCGCAGAAAATGCATGAGACTTCTGGCGGATGAGAGGAACTACCTACGTATCAGAGAAGACCCAACGGAACGCCTACGGACAGAGATTGCCAGCATGGTGGAAGAAGCAACAGCACATGACTGGATCACCAAAAAGGAAGGGGATTTCTTGAACAACACCCATCCGGTTACCCCATATTTTTATACTATACCGAAGATCCATAAGTCATTGGAAAACCCACCGGGACGACCTATCGTTTCCGGCATAGGATCCATTTTGGAACCGCTCTCCAAATTCGCGGTTGCTTTCCTACGCCCCTTGATACAGGGAACAAGCACTTACCTGAAGGACACTAAGGCAGTACTCTGCCTCCTCCAAGATCTACATTTTGACCCTACAACCAGTATCCTCATTGGATTGGACGTGGAGAGCCTTTATATCAGCCTACCCCACAAAGAGACCCTTGAAATCATTGAAGAGGTCCTATACGAAGAAGAGTGGACCTATCATACACCAAGGCACTTAGTCCTGGAGTACTGCAAGTGGGCCCTGACGGAGAATTTCTTCTGTTTTGAGGACATCCTGTTTCGGAAACAGCACAGGACCAGTATGGGCAGCACCTTTGCCCCTAGTGTGGCAGGACTATATGTACACCGCCTGGAAAAGCACAAAATGCTGTCCAACACCAACCCACATCGCCAAAATATTCAACTCTGGAAAAGATACATCGACGATGTTCTACTAATTTGGGAAGGTGACGAATCCGAAGCCAACGAGTTCATTGAGTGGCTTAACCACCAGGACCCTTTCCTCAAGTTTACACATATCATGAGTAGATCACAACTGGTCTTTCTGGACCTCAATATCTATGCTACAGATAGCCTATTGAAAACAACCACACACATTAAACCCACGGCCAAAAACTGTCTACTATTCTATGACAGCTTTCATCCCAGACACCTAAAGGAGAACCTCCCTTTTGGACCGTTTCTCAGGCTCAGAAGAAATTGTTCTGAGACTAAGGACTTCAGAGCACAAGCCAAAGACCTATCTGAGAAATTACTCACTAGGAAATACCCAAAGAACTAGATATCAAAAGCTAAGAAGAGAGCCACAAACAACCACAGAGAAGCGCTTCTGGAAACACATCAGAAGCAAGACACAGAAAAAGACAGAAGACCAATATGTATCACAACTTTCAACATTGCATCGGACTGTGTCACCAAAATAGTAAAAAAACATTGGCGTACCCTCAACAGTGGAAAGCTTGACATCCCTAAACCCATGTTCTCACATAGGAAAGGGCGAAATCTAAGGGACATTTTGGTACACACCCGCCCCAAACCCCAAACTAGGAATGATAAAACACAACCATTGCTGAGCAAGCTACCAATGGGTCACTACCCCTGCGGTAATTGTAGCGTGTGTCATCTTACCCCCACCACAAAGAAAGTGACTTTTAACAACAAGATGATTTGGGAACTACGCAATTTCACTAATTGCAAGACCCCTGGGGTGGTGAACATGATCACATACACATGCAACCTGCATTATGTAGGTATGACCACTAGAAAGGTCAGCACCAGGATATGCGAGCACCGAAGCAACATCAGGTGCAATAGGATCACCACAAAAATGACATCACATTTTAAAGAAATGCAACATACCCCAAACGATCTGCATTGGGTGGTGTTAGAACACATCAAACACACTGATAATCTAGAACACAGGTTACTAGAGAAAGAACAAAGATGGGTGTACAAATTACACACGGACACTGAAGGGCTGAATGACAACATTCCGTGGGGGCAATTTGTAAAATGATTCTGGTACGCACGATCTACAATTTAGATACAGTGTTCTAGGAACAATACTTTGCTACCGGTATCACTCAGGGGAATGATAAATCCCTTTAAGATACCCACACTGGTACTATGTAATACCATTTTCCGTGGTCTCCTTGTCATCAACCTGATCACCACCGACATCCCACATTAAGAATGTATAAGCTATGTCTAACACCTGTGTTGCGGTAGTCCACTTGTTTAGAGCCCCCGTACCATTACATTATTCTTAGACATTCCAAGATGGCCCCTGCCGTTTTTAGACATTTTAGATGGCTTCCTTCCATATTATCTCCAGTCTAGCCGACCTCTCTTTTCGAGCATTCTGTTTGCACTCAATAACCAGACCCTTGAGTATTTCGCTTTTGGGTTGGTTTCATATCTTTAATTCCCATTTCATTTATGAAATTTGCCACTCGGAGGTCTCAACGAAAGGCATCTGAGTCACTCGCACAAGATGGCCCCCGGTATTGCTATATGGAGCGGCCATTTTGGGGGTTTACGGTCTAGCTGCCAAGGCAATCATGACTGGACGGTTCTGGCAGTATTTAATGGACTCCGGGAGACAGACACGGTAAGATGCGGTCTCCGGGGGTGCCATTAGGTGATTTGCCAGAGGTGCGCTTTGACGAAGTAAGTCTTGCTAACCCTTTTCTCCTTAAGTTCCTTTCCTAGGAAAAATGAGTTTTCAATATCCCATTGTAGATCAATGTGAGACACTGGGAGAATTCCCCTCCGGTTTTTTCCTCACTAATTACCACTCTGTGTCCCCATTATTTCCTTAGGGTGTGACTACAAGCCCCTCTACCCCTGCAGATCATGAGGCAATATTCTGCCTAAACTAAAGTATGTGTCACTAATATGCTGACAATTAAGTGTTATATGTTGTATGTCACGTGGTGTCTCTACACGAGTGCTTTTTGTTATGTATTTAACCACTTATTTATTACCAGGCGTCACAAGTGTGAGTTTCTTACCACGCTGGATGTTTGCACTAATTATTACTTTTAATTACACCCACTCACTATAGAGGAGTACATTGATTAAGTTAAGACGCCGCATGTGTCAAGGACCTACCAGTCTGGCTAGGAGGCGGGCGCGTTTTTAATCCTTTCTTTGCTTTATTTCCTCAGATACTACATGTCAGTGATTAACCGTATGTATTACATGTTAGGTGTATACACAGTAGGTGTGCACCTCATTAATTCCTAATTATAGGTTTGCTTAGGAGTGGCACGCACGGGCTGGTCCTCGTGTCGTCCTGAAGAAGAGCTTTGAGGGGACAGCTCGAAACATGTCGACCCAATACTAGGGACTCTATACTCATTATAGTTAGACTTTCCCTATTATTAACCCCTGATTTTAGTCATACCATCTAGGGCAGGAATAAAATATTAGCCCACTAATTAGGTATTTTTAACTTTTTGTTTTTCCACTCCACTTTCACTGCACTACACCTTTTCTACAACTTAGTGCTCCTACGTAGTTCCGCAAGTCGCAGCACACCTCAATCCGCAGTGGATTGAGAGGACCCCAATGATGAAGCATGCCACGTAGGGGAAACCCTGGTGGGTGAGGGGACTCTAGAAAAGAATTTTTCTTTCTGGAAATTGGATTTTCATACATGTTCAGTGAAAACCCTGTTCTTCCCCACGGTTAGGTTTTTATTCTGGTTTTCCAGATTTTGTGAAACTTCATTCAGTTAGGAGGGTGAACCTAACCTCAACATCTATCTCCCCCCATCTTTTGATTGCATATACGCTGTTTTACCATCTGAGTTCTCTGACCAACATATAGAAGATTGCAGGGTCATATGATGCCATAAAATACTTTTTTTTGCATTGCGATTAGCACAATACCTCAATGTGAAATTATTTATGATGATTGCCAGTGCTTTTGTGTTAGTAGTGAATTTACACACTTGGCAGTTTCCACATTTGTAGTGTCCCAAATGTTCAGGTACAACCCCAACATGACCTTCCTGTTGTTCATGGGCTGGTGTCCTTGTGAGCACCTACAACATAATCTCTAATGTATTTATTTTGCCTAAATGCAAATAAGGGTGGGTTCTTGCTGGTTTCCTCAAGTAAACACCAGTGTCTTTTAATGATTCTCCGGATATCATTGTTTATGGGATTAAATGTGCTCACCATCACTGTGTGTTTGTTCCCGCTATGCCGGGTCTTAGGTGTTAAAACTGTTTCTCTGTGGTAGAACCAATGATGTCAGATGGCTGGTTGCTAATGTGATTAAAATGGGCATGGAAGAAGGAAACATCATGGCATTGTTGAATATCAGAGAGTGCAAATGGATGAATATCTTACCAAGCACCCCCATGGGTCTCAATGATGTGTTTGCTTGTGTTGCTTGTCAGTACAAAATGTGGTGTACCACGTGACCTCTTTGCTACTTGCTGTGTTCCTTAATTACTGTGCGAAACATTCCTGCACATTATGGATCTAATTAGCGAACACATATTGGGTTAGGCATCACTCAGTGGGTACGCCATTGACATAATTTGTTCTCACATCATCAATAAGGATATTTGTATTATGCCCAATGTTGATACTCCACAGTCAAAATGTTTTGACTGTGGAATATCAACATTGGGCATAATACAAATATCCTTATTGATGATGTGAGAACAAATTATGTCAATGGTGGTCATCCACCAAACATTTTATATATTAGTGTTGAGAATAAAAACTTTTTTTTATTTTATAGACATAAAACACCTGCATTGAAGTGCACATAATTATAATTATATTATAAAAATAAACAATTTCTGGCAGTAACAATTAGATATTTGTATGTTTAAGTCCTAACCCTTCCAACAAGGGAAGGACTTTTAGGGGCATATGTACAAGGAGTTAATGCCGCTTTAGCGGCACTTTTCCGATGGTTTTGCGGCAATATTTTTATAGCCGTATGTACAAACTGTCGCTAACATCTGTTAGCGACAGTTTTCCGGCGAAAACGTCCATTTTAAAGATCGCCACTTCTGTTAGCGATAATGTCATGCAAAGGAGGCGTTCCCCACTTCGCGATATTTACAAGGGAATTCCTGAAGTATGGAAGACCAAAAAAACTGCCTCTAACTGCAGTTAGAGGCAGTTTTTTAAGACCAGAAAATAGCTGGTCTTAAAAATGGAGATAACACCTGGGGCCTCATTTCAGCAGGTTTTGGTGCTGGACCGCGCTGCAAGCAATGTCGCTGCATTGCCCTGCGACAAAACTACAGGGCAGGAATGCGCACCATCAATAAGATAGTGCGCATTCCTGGGCCTCACTCATGAAAAGTATTGCAGCGCTGCGACAAGACAGCATTGCAACACTTTTCACTACACCCTTCTTGCGACACCATGGATGCGCTGGATTCACTGGACAGCGCTCCATGTCGCAAGTAATGACAGATACGTCTGGAATCCTGATGTATCTGTCAGCGCTAAAGTCACGCATTGCTGTAGTTGTGTCACAAGCATGACGCAACTCCAGCAATGCATGGGGCCAGCCTATCCCTGTGGCACTGCGTCACCCTTACGCCTGCCATCAGGCAGGCGTAAGGTACTGACGCAGTGCCGTTCTTGAGGGGTGCCCAGGTGTTGGGGCAGTTGGAGATCCATCGGTGGCGGTTGCGCGCTGCGGTGTCATCATCTGTAAGCTTTGGTGGAGTGGTGGTGCTGGGGGAGTTGAGGAGACATTCTTCGGTGGCCTTGATCCAGCTGTGAGGGGGGGCGATGATGGCGGTAGTGTACGGTGGGCATGGTGAAGATGTGATGCATACAATGATGGTCGGTCCAGGAGAGTCCGGTGGTGTGGCTGTAGTTGAAGTTGACGCTGACGGAGGAGACGTGCTCGACCATGTGTCCTGCTATGTGGCTTGCTGCAATGACTAGCTGCTTGAGTCTGATATTGGGAAGCTTCCCCAGGAGGGGGCGGTGTTCTGGTCACTGGGGTTGTCCAGGTGCAACTTGAGTTCACCGAGAAGTATGTAGTTGGTGGATGGTAGAGCCTGGGGTGCCATGAGGTCTGCAATGGTATTGGAGAATGGGGCTCCATGGCATGGGGGGCCTGCAGGTGAGGATGCCGCTGAGGATGGGCTTGGGGTTGGTCCGGATCTGGAAGTTGAGGTGTTCCATGGTCACCGTTGGGTCATTAGAGTGCGTGGTCAGTCTGAGTGTGCTTTTGTAGGTGTTGGCAATGCCTCCGCCTGGACGGTCGGGGTCGTCCTTGAGGGTGATTCAATAGCCGTCAGTAATGGCAATGGCAATGTCTGGCCCAGAGCAGAGGTTGGTCCTGGCAGGCGATGTGGCATCCAGGGTTGATGGCGAGGAGGGTGCTTGCGTCGTAGCGGTGGAGTGTCCGAGAGGAAGGGTCCTTGGTGCTGAGCGAGGTCCAGGGGCAGACGGACGCAGACGGGCTTGCCTATGGCTTGCCTTTGGCATGGGAGACGTCCATTACTACGCAGGCATTACATCGTAATGCCTTTACAATGCTACTCCAACAATGCAAGTGCCTTTCACATCGCATTCTATTACAATGCATTGTGAGGTCAGTAATGGGGTATTTTAGGTTTTAGGGTGGGTATGGGTTTTGTGTGTCGGAGATGAAATTTGGGGTTTATTATGGGGTAAAATTTGAAATTTGGGGTGTGTTTTGGGGTCAAATATGAAAATTGGGGTGTGCATTTGGGTCAAATATGATTTATAGGGTGTGTTTTAGGGGCTCAAAGATGAATTTTAAGGTCCAGTGTTTGCTTTGGGGTGCAAGGGTTAGTTTTAGGGTTGCACTCACTGAAGTGGAAATAGTAATTTTTACATCTCCGCTATCCAACACCTTCCCTACTGTTGCAATATGCCTGGTATTAGTATGCATTGTAATGGAATGCGATGTAATGGTATGCGTCGTAACTACATATATACCTTTGGCACACCAGTGGTATGCCCGCTGCGCATGGCCGCACAGCGGCCACCATTGAGAAGTGCTGCGGGGGGAATGGACAGCTGGGAGGTGGGAAACGCCAGAAAGAACACTGGATGGGGCGTGGGTGTGTGTGTGAGCGGGTGTTGGAAATATTTAAATGAGAGAAATCTTACCTCGAGGCCGGGTCCCGTGTCTTCGTTGCTCCTGCTCTCCTGAGTCTGCTTCCAGGTACAGGAAGTAGGCAGCCAGGCTCCCTCCCCTAAGCCAATCACAACGCTGCTATGCGGCAATGGGATTTGTCATTGGCGCCGGGACAAGGCGTTCGGCCAGGGGCTGGAGGGATGGGCATGTTCTTCATGCAGGCTGTAATGCAGCCTGCATTGCGAACAGGACAGTGCGCTTGACTACTTTGGGCGGCCTGAGCGGGCCGACCAAACAGTCACTGCACACTTGAGTGGGCATGCCACTCCGCCCCTGCCCTGCTCCGTGAGTGGAGCTGCCCTACCCACTCTCCCGCCCGCAAAGGAAACATGGCACGATTACATCAGGAAGTTATCATCATGTGATGATTTTTCCTCTTCTTGCACTGCTTGAAAGCAGAGGGGCGACGCTCTTCCGCCATAGCGGATGAGCCACAACTGGGGGTGCGTCATCTACAGGTGCTAGGCCTGGGTGACTCGACCCCTGGGCCTCCCCCGCTACGCATCCCACCTTCTCCTTACCTGGACATTGACACCGTGGCGCAATCTGCTGCACTCTCTCCAAATCTGTGACTCAGCCAGCAGGAGCCTCAGCCAGGTGGGATTTCACAAGCCTGGGTAAAGCAGTCGCCGCCAAGTCCGCTGGTGAACCTCCCAATGCAGTTGATGCAGCAAGGCCCCCTTAGGCGTGAAGTTGCAGCACTCCCGTCACACAAGTTCGGCGCAGCTCAGGGGCCTCACCCTCCACAGGGTCTGGCCAGCTGTGATGCAGAGAGGTGCCGCCCACCGTTGGTAATCCCCTCCATGCACCCCGGTGTAGTGGTGGATCGTAGTATGCGATGCAGACCTCCCTATGTTGGTGCGCAGGAGCGCCTCTACCATTCACAGCTCCAAGGGGCGCAAGGCGGTCTTCTCACACAGGTCAGCAACGTGTCTCCATGCGACCAGCCAGACTTCACCACCAGGTAGGAGCGATCGCGCACCTTAATGTCTACCGCCACGGCTCATCGACTCCACAGCTCCTCCGCATCCCACTCCAGGCTCCAGACGCAGGTCCAGCGAGGCATCCAGGCTCCAGGCGCAGGTCCAGCGAAGTATCCAGGCTCCAGGCGCAGGTCCAGCGAGGCATCCAGGCTCCAGGTGCAGGTCCAGCAAGGCATCCAGGCTCCAGGCGCAGGTCCTGCGAGGCATCCAGGCTCCAGTGGCAGGTCCAGCGAGGCATCCAGGCTCTCATCCTGGTCATCCTGGATGTTGGGTGGCTTGAGGGGGTTGCTGATGTGTGCTGCACTTGGCCCTGGCTGCTCCATTCTGCATTTCATTTTTTTGTGCCTATTTTCTATTGGAGGTCGACTGATATGTTTTCCATTAGAGGCAAAAAAAACTCACGTTGGACTGACTAACGTGCGTTTTTTTGCCGCTAATGGACCTTTCGTTGGTTTTTGCCCGCTAACGCCTGAATTCCTATCGCCATTGCGCTATTGTTAGAGGCAGTTTTTGCCGCCGATCCCTGAAGCTATCGCCATGTAGCAACGGCTTGTAAATACGTCGCAAACATGGCGATAGTTTTCAGCGGGACGCGGCAGTAAGAAAACTGCCGCTAACTAACATTAGCGATACTTTTCGCCAGTCCTTGTACATATCCCCCTTAGTGTGCCAGACATTTGCCCAAAGGCCCACATCCTGCAGAGGGATATGGCTTCCATCCTAAAGAGTTCCACGACTCCTTTCTTCAGTGTTTCATTCCTCGGAGTTCTATTTCTCCATCACAACATTACATTACCACATTACATTTTAACACACTTTTAAAGGTCATGATCATGACACATAGTTACAATCTGATGATTTTATTTCAGGCTTTGGATTTTTGGGAAATTGAGGACTGCTTTAAATGTATGCTTGCTTAGTGAAAATAAAACGTTCACAGACATTAGAAGAATTCAATGTGTTGACAGGTAAAACACACAGCACAACGATTACAATGAACAACACATGCACCTCAAATAATCGAAACCTCTTCGCTTTACCAGTACCTACACGCAGTCGCGGTCCGTGTAGGAGTGCCGGCCGGGCGGTGACGTGGGGCGGGGGAGGGGCAGGGTGGGGGGTAGCAAAGTACGGATTACGGACCTATACAGGTAAGTAAACATTTAAATCAATAAAACGAATTTCGTTGTGCGCACTGCATCGCCAAATGCGATGCAGTGCGCGCAACGAAATTCGTTTCATTGATTTAAATGTTTACTTACCTGTATAGGTCCGTAATCCGTACTTTGCTACCCCCCACCCTGCCCCTCCCCGCCCCACGTCACCGCCCGGCCGGCACTCCTACACGGACCGCGACTGCCTACACGTGTTTCCTTGATCTCTCCCTTAGTTGCCCCTGCATGCTCTTTTTTCACTAGCCCTATTTTTTTTTCTCGTCGTTTTATATAGCACGAGCTTGACCGAAGGTATCAGAGCGCTTTGACAGTGAACACCATTTGCGATACAGACGGACGCATGCTTTTTTGTTGAGCACGGGGAGATTAAGTGATTTGCCCAGAATCACAGGATGTTGAGCGACCCTGCCGAGACTCGAACCCTTTTTCTCAATTCCGAGGTCGACCGCTCTAGCAGTAAGGCCCCATACTCTCCCCGTATTACCTTTTTATTATTAATGTATATTTACAAAGGGCCTGCCAGCTGCAAGGTGTTGTCGGTCCGGTCACTACCTTTTTCATACACCCCTCTTCCCGAAGTTGCATGGCCCACTCCACTGCCCATCTCGCAGCATGTTTCCTGTTACAATTGTATTTGCTTCCATTTGCTTGCTTAACGCACATTTCCTTTTCAGCATTTTAATTTCAGCCACTTTCTTCTAATTACAAAAAAAAAATGACCTTAATGGTTCATACCAAGGAAATACCGTGCATATATTCTTAAAATAAGCCCAAGTGAACTGGCGGATACACATCTGTATTTACAACAAGAGGCACGCACTGATGTCTGCTAAATGCAGGGAATGACATACATCCTGTATCCGATGCTTCAGGCCATGTCATTTGTAATTTCCTTTGTTTGCTTTGGCCATGATGGCTGGAGGCCAGCCTGTAAAAGATCTCAAAATGATCTTAATTGTTTTAGAAACAGTGCTCTTCAAGCTGTGGGGTGGACCCAGGAAGCACTAGGGACAGAGAAGGTTTTTAACAGGGAAAGCAGAACATCATTTCAATGTTAACTATGTCATGTAAGAAAATTAAAGATAACATTGAACATTAATGGTCACAAAAATGTATTGCAGAAACATCTCCTGTTCCTGAAATGTCATTTAAAGTTTTTCCTCATTCAACAAAATGGAAGGGAGCTGGATTTTCTTTTATACTGTCCCCCTAAGCCATTCTAAATGTGTTTGACTCACTTACAGTGTTTTATCTTTAATAATTTTATTGTAAGATATGGAAAGCACTACTACTTATATATGAATGTATTCAAAATATAAAGGTAAGTAACATCGACCTACACATCTTTTGACTTCAGAATACTGATTTCCAACATAATGTCAAGTCTGGCATATGTGGTGAAGAACAGTTTTATTGTTCTTAACTCTCCATATATCTACCTCGATTGCATGTTGATATTCGATATTAATAAACCGATATCCGTACAGTTCGATATCAAAGACTGATTATTCAGGTAGGACACAAATATATTGCGATTTTTGACTACATTCCTTTTAGGAAGTGCTTCAAAACAAAATAAAATATGTTATTTTTTCTGAATGTATAGAGTTTTGCATATTCATTATGAGAAACTATAAGCTATTAAGGACGTGTGGAAAGAGGACAACCAAAATCAACATTTATTTATAAAATTGTGTCCACATGCCATACTTCTGACAGCAGATAGAAATTACTTTGGGAAGAGCCAGGTCTACCAGGCCTTTCTGAACTGCAGCAGCTCCAATGAGGCCCTCAATGAGTTTGGAAGCTCATTCCATATCTGAGCTGCTTTAACTGAAAAGGCCTGGCCCCCTTGCCTTGATAAGTATCAGTGCAGACAAGGTTCGTGGTGGTTGAGCGGAGAGATCTCGGAAGATTATATCTTTTGAAACTACGTTGCAGGGGCTCAGGGCCTTTTCTTTGTAGCGCCTTGAAGACAATACACATGGCCTTGAAAGTAATCCTCTGCTTCAGAGGGAGCCTGTGTAATTCCTTCAGTGCATCACAGGCCGAGGACCTATGAAGTCTGTTCAGTGTCAGTTTGGCAGCAGCTACTTGTACTCTGTATAGTCCCTTGACTGGGTAGGCTTGTGCTCTGAGTAGGAGATTGCAATAGTCCAGTCTGCTAAGTATGACACCACCGTAGCTCTGGATTGAGAGGGCAGCAGAGGAAGCACCTTCCTTAGCCCACATAGTAATGTATAACACATACCTGCCACTTTAGTCACATGGTTCTCCAAGGACAGTTTATTGTCAAACACAATCCCAAGGTTACAGACTGTATCTGATGGTAGTAGCATCTCTTCAGATGGAAGGGGCCAGAGATTGTGGGGAAGTGTCATAGGAATTCTACCTAGTGAACAGCATAGAAACTTGGTAAAATATAAGCACAGGTGCACCACACGTCAATTTCAAAAACAGAAAAGACAATTGTGTAATCTATATGCAACACAAAATTTCTTCAAAATTTTCCTTTTATTACAATTTCTAATGTTTTTTTAAACTTGGTCATAAACATCAATTTTCACAACGATACAGCCAACGCGTTTCGTCCTTTTAAAGGACTTCTTCAGGGCTGTTAATTTAAACAAACAAGAAAAACACATCAATAGACAAAAACCAAGAACAGATATAATACATCACAAACTATACACACATTTAAAATGCTAATCTTTTAGCCACTTAACTATATTAAAAGTGCAATACAAAAAACAAAACAAAGAAAATAGAGGGATAGCAGTTCAGGTGCTGTGGATTTAAGGGTTCCACTGTCAGGCTTGTTTGTTTATATATTTTGACCCCTTGTTTAGCACTGACCTGCCCTGTGAATTATAATTAAAATCATTGCCTTAAAAACATTTTTGACAATTTTAAAATAATGCCAGGCTTTAAAGACAGACGACAGGAACTTGCTTTGGACTTATTTGCCTCCAGTTCCAAACCAGGATGCATGACTGGTAATGTACTAAAAATAGAGGGCCTAAAAGTCAAATTCCAAAAGTTGGAAAAATTAAAAAAACATGAGATGTCCAGATGGTGGGACGGCACCACTCTGGAAAAATATATTGAAAATGAGAAAATTCCAAGAGACCTTAGAATTTTAATTTTCCCCACTTTTGAGGACCTTGATAAGGAATCTCTTGTGGATTGGGAGGGAAATCTCCGCAATGCCTCATTTAATATGATGCGCATTTTAATCAAGAATGCGGAGAAAAAGGGTATCAAACTGCAACAAGAAATAGAGGAACTAGAAAAAGAAATTGCGATGTCTGAATTAAAGGAGGTAGTGAGGAAAAATTATGCTATTTTGGACGAGATTCTTGAGGACCATCAAATTTATTTGAGGGATAAAAAAGTCAAAAAAATCAAAAGAGATGACAAGGATTATAAGGATGGGAGAGTTTATACCTTCTCCCATAAATATGACAATGTCAAAATCCCTGGAGAAGGTAAAAGACCACGTGAGGACACTCTAGAATTAACCTCTGCGAGTAGTAAAAAACGGAGAATCAGAGGGATTAGATGGGAATGGAGATAATGTTGCCCAGGAATTAATGATTGTTAATCTTTCTGAAAAAGTTTTGTCAGAAGATGGTGTCTCTGTGTTAAGCAAAGGACTTGGTTTTTGCCCCAATCAGATGGGTAATGATGTTGACATTTTTGTGGATTTGTTTAAATTCATAAGATTATTAAAATTGAAGGATCATTTTCTGCGCAATCCATCCATTTGTACTAAACCTTTGGAGGAACTTGTCCCTCCCTCATACACCGTAACTGATGTAAATGTTATTCAAATAATGATGTCTGTTGAGTATGAAACACCGATTGATGTAGATTTGGTTAGAAACTAATTGGAAATTGCTGAGGATGTGTCATTGGACAGTGGTTTAAAACCAAAATCAAAATATATCCCGATTGGTACACATCCTAACATAGATCTCTTCAGAGACAGGGTCACACAAGGCTTTTACAAGCTTTTGGAACATTCCACTCCCCCTAATTTGAAAAATTACAATCTTACAGCAGGCGAGAACAAAGCACTTAAGGGACTAAAATCTGACCCCTTGATTGTTATTCGTGAAGCAGTTAAAGGGGGAATGTAGTGATTATGGAGAGGACAAGTTACATGAGGGAGATAGATCGCCAATTGGCGGATACATCTTGTTATATTAAGCTCCCAGGGAATCCTACTAAGACATTGGGCACACACATTAACATGAGACTTGTAGAATGGCGGGAGAGTGGCTTATTAAGTGAGGAGGAGTGTAGATACCTGACGGTTTCGGAACCCACGTTTCCGTGTATTTATATTTTACCAAAAATACATAAGGGAGGCCCATTTCCACCAGGCCGTCCGATTATCTCCGGGGTAAATTCCCCCACGGAAAAACTCTCAGAATATGTGGATCACTATATACAGCCCATGGTACAAAATTTGCCAGCTTACATTAAGGATACTAAAGATATCCTGGTTAAGTTTGAAGGTTTGGCTTGTCGGAGAGCCTCATTTTTGTCACCTTGGACGTGACAAGCTTGTATACATGTATTAAAAAAGAGTTTGGAGTAAAGGCGTTACAATTCTTCCTGGGACAAAGGACAGCAGATCATTACTCACATAATGAGGTTCTGCTGGAAATGACTGACATTATTTTGTCAAAGAATTATTTCCTCCATGATTCCCAATGGTTTCACCAGATTCAGGGCACGGCAATGGGCTCCAGGTTTGCTCCCGCTTATGCCGGGCTCTTTATGGGCTGGTATGAGCGGGAGCATGCCTGGGGTCGCCGTGCTGCTAGGTGGATGGAATATGTTATCTTCTGGGGCAGGTACATAGATGATGTTATTATGCTCTGGGATGGACCTGCCCCAGAACTCCTGGAGTATTATGCTTATCTAAATGATAACCCGTATAATGTTAGGTTTACTATTAATTACAGTAGTAAATAAATTGACTTTCTTGATGTCACCTTCTTTGTGCAGGATAATCACATTCAGAGCTGCACCCATAGGAAAAACACGGCATGTAATAGTACACTACATTTTCAAAGTTCCCATCCTCATGATGTGATTGATAATATCCCCTATGGGGAGATGATTAGGATGAGACGTAATTGCAGTATGGAGGAAACCTTCCTTTCTAACATCAGGGAGACTGAGCAGCGCTTCCTGGCTAGAGGGTATCCACGCGAGACTTTGAATAAAGCACATAGGAGAATCATGAATGTCCCTAGGGCAAGCACATTGATATCAAACCCAGCAAAAAAGATCAAAAAGGTGCCGATCTCTTTTAACACCCAGTATAACAATTGCAGCAGCAGGGTATACAATGTGCTGCGGAAACACTGGCATCTGTTGACAGATATACCAAGCCTTCAAGGAACATTGGCCACTAAACCCAAGGTGACATATAGAAGGGGACAAAATCTACGGAATGTGTTATGTCCCAGTCATGTCACCACACCCAAACCCCAAACCTGGCTCTCATCATCTACTATGGGCTTTTATACGTGTAGTGAATGCAGTGTGTGTAGATTGGGGAGCAATAAGAACAAAACTTTTAGTTTTAACACCAAACGGAGATATAATATTAATCATCTGATTAATTGTAAATCGAAATACGTGACATATATACTGGGCTGCCCTTGTGATAAGATCTACGTGGGCAGTACCAAGAGAGCATTAAAGATAAGAATTCAGGAGCACCTTCGTGCTCTTCGTAATGGGGACCTCAGATACCCGCTCACATACCACATGCAGGAGAATCATGGAGGCAATGATGACTTTTGGTTTATGGGAATTGACCACATCCCAGTCCACCCAAGGGGAGGGGATAGGGAACTATCTCTGAGAAAAAATGAAGGTGGGTGGATTTGTAGACTTCGATGTATAGAACTGGGGCATAATAGTGACGATGAAATGCACTATTTTTTGTAGAAAAATCGTACTGGTTAGTAGTTATCTGATCACATGATGGAATGTCCTATTTTTATAGAAAAATCACATGTGATTATGTGTTATTAGCTATTCGTATGGAGAAGTAGGAAGTGTGACAGGCTATGTTAATGGATTTACTTTGCCTGTATAACAACTGTAGGCTTTCTGTACATTTCTGCCCCTTTTTCGAACAGACATGGGTTCCATCGATGTCTACTTTTGTGATGTTGCGAGCTTTCCTCTCTGAGGACCCCGGCTTATTTATTTATTTAGTTCTGTCCGTTCGGGTTTAGACATCAGTAAATTACCCATGATTAGTTTTTCCTTTCGTGGACTACTTTATACTGTATTTATGACTTTGTCTTTGTAATCCTTCATCTCACCTTTTTTATTCTTATTTCTATTTTTATTTTTATTTTATTTTTTCAGTTTCTTTTTACATTTTTCTCCAGACATCTTATTGAATTTTTTGCTGGGACCCATGCCTCGATTTGGATAACTGGAGGTAATGGAGTGGAGCCTAGTTATATAGAGTTGTTATCCTTGCATCTTTTTAAAGTCTGGAGTCATACTGGGTTTGTTACCCTAATATGTTGACTTTTGTCCCACCCCATATTTTCTCATTTCTGGTATTTCCTACGTTCCAAAGGATTCAGAAATAGGATCCAATTACGATTATGATTACGATTTCCTCTCAGAATAGCCTATTAGAAGATGGCCGCCATTAAAGCTTATCGGATAAACATAGCATATGCTGTATTGGTTGACATACATGTCTGCCCACTTTGGAAAGTATTGTGGAACACGCTTCATGCTCGAGAATATGTCTTTTACATTACGGCCGGTTGTGTCATAAATTGGGGAGAGTACATTCTGGGGGTGTGTTTATTTCTTTCTTTCGATTAGACCGTTTTTATGCCTTCTAATTGTTGTCGGGCATGTTTGCAATCTTTATTTTATAAGGGGAACTTCAGGTTTGACTTATGTATAAGCCATACCGATCTCAGGACGTTTTTGCTATTCACGTCAGTGCTTGTTAAAGATGGCCGCCATGAGGTGCAGTCGCGTCAGAACGTCTGACGGACGCTCCTCCCTATGACACGCAGCTGCTTTCAATGTATGCCGTTTGCCGCGAGTATTTAAATCGGCTCTTGGAAGCTATTCGCTTCCCGTCCACTTCGCCGTGACGCTTGGCCGTTGGAGACATGATGACAGCTTAATACCGGTAAGGCTATTCTGGGGGCACGCCGTATCGTCCCCTTCCCTCCCCGCGTTATAATGATTGAAAGCGTCTGTTTTCTTCTTTACTGAACTGCTAGCTTATTTAGGTATACTATAGGGGATACGTTTTAGATTACTTTTTGGGACATTATTCAGTGATTATCTCGATGGGGGGAAACATGAGGATGAGCACAGTGTGGTCATTTGTATGGACATTATTATCTCTGTGCAGGCACTGTGTTTTTACCTATTAGGGGATACGTTTTAGATTACTTTTTGGGACATTATTCAGTGATTATCTCTATGGGGGGAAACATGAGGATGCGCACAGTGGGGCCAGTTTTAAGGACATTATTATTTCTGTGCAGGCAATGTGTTTTTACCTTTTAAAAGCTCGGGTAACCAGTATACTTGCTCATTATATTTCCTTTCGTTTTATTCATAGGCTGCTGGCATTGATTTTGAGCGTATAGGATCCAATTGAATTGACACAGATTGGGTGTGCTTCTTACTTTGATGAGGATAATTAGAGGGTGTTTTATGTAAGTATTGGAGCCTGTTGCTGTGGTATATTGATAGTTGTTGACCATAGCTATAATGAGATGTTATACTGTAGATTTAAGCACAGCTATACTTCGTTTTTTAAATTGAATTATAAATTCAATGATGCTTGTTGATTTTATGAGGGAGTGTGATTGGGAGTAACCTCGTGTGATTATTAGATCGATTGAGGCTCCTAATAGAGGAGGGATGCATTATTTATTTGCTGATCTTCTTGGGGAGATTAGATCGTTTAGCCCTGTATTTTTCCGCTTATAATATAAGTGTTTATTTTTATTATGATTCTTTAACCATATATGATTTTGAAATAAGGAGGTAGGCTAATTTATTAAGGTTGTCTCTGTCCTTTTTATGTGATCCAACAGGGTGATTTCAAACCGGTTTGCGTGATTTACGCTTATATGCGGCCTTCTCTTTAGGGTCCTACCTGGATCTTTGACATATTCCCTTTATTTTAAGGAATCTGCAAATTGGCTGATATTTAGTAAGTATGATTGATTCAGTAATGGTATCTGAACACTTCTCTCAATTCGGTTTCCATCAACCAATGGAGTGTAATTCGTGATTTTTCATTCTCATTCCTCCTCCACACCCGTTCCGCCCGCAAACACGCCATCGAACTCTGGGACCTTCTCGACTCAACCTCCCCAGACGTCGCATTCCTGACGGAGACCTGGCTGAATCCCGCTTCAGCGCCCGACATCGCCATTGCCATCCCGGACGGATACAAGATCACCCGCAGGGACCGCACCAACGGAGTCGGAGGAGGCATCGCCATCGTCCACCGACGACACCCTCAGCACCGCCGAACACATGCACTTCCAGATCCACACCGATCCCAACACCACCCTCAGAGGAACCCTCATCTACAGACCCCCCGGACCCCGACCACAGTTCAGCGATTCCATCGCTGACTTCGTCAGCACACACTCCATCGCCTCCACGGACTACATCCTCCTCAGGGACCTGAACTTCCACCTCAAGAACAACAAGGACACCAACTCCACCACCCTGATCGACAACCTCGCCACCCTCGGACTCAGACAGCTCGTGACTACACGCTAGACTCCATCTTTTCCGCAAGCCCACACGTCTCCTTCAACCACACCTCCGAACCCCACTGGACTGACCACCACTGCATCCACTTCACCTACAGGAAGCCCACCACGCACCACCGCACCGAACAAATGCCTCGCCGCTGCTGGAGCAGAGTCACGGAAGACCAGCTAACCACAACCCTCGCCCTGAGCCCACCCGCCGAACCCTCCGACCCCGACACCGCCGCCCGCAACCTCAGACAGTGGATCGACGACTGCGCCAACACCCTCGCCCCGCTCAAGAATCCGCCCAACAGCCACACCAGCAAGAAAGCCACCTGGTTCACCGAAGACCTTCAGGCCTCCAAACGAACATGCCGAAAACTGGAGAAGATCTGGCTCCACGAACGGACAGCGGACAGCTACGCCGCCCACAAGAGCGCCACCCGCAGTCACCATCACCTCATCAGATCCGCCAAAAGGGCCTCACTCAAAGACCGCCTAGACAACAACGCACACAACAGCAAAGAGCTCTTCAACATCGTGAAGGAACTCTCCAACCCCAGCTCCAACACCAACGACATCCAGCCGTCGCGAGACCTGTGCGACTCACTGGCCACCTTCTTCCACCGCAAAATCGCCGACATCCACGACAGCTTCAACACCACGACCGCCCCGGCAACCACCGAGACCACTGCCCCCACAACCACCAACCGCCTGCTCTCCTGGACCAACATCAACGACGAGGACACCAGCGAGATCATGAACACCATCCACTCCGGTTCACCGCTAGACCCGTGCCCTCACCACATCTTCAACAAAGCCAGTACAGCCATCGCGCCCCATCTCCGGAAAATAATCAACATCTCCTTCGAGACAGCAACCTTCCCGGAAAGCTGGAAGCACGCCGAGATCACCGCCTTACTCAAGAAACCCAAGGCAGACCCCAAGGACCTCAAGAACTTCCGACCCATCTCTCTGCTCCCGTTCCCCGCGAAGGTCACCGAGAAAATCGTCAACAAACAACTGACCCGCTACCTCGAGGAGAACAACATCCTGGACCCTTCCCAGTCCGGCTTCCGCAGCAACCACAGCACCGAAACCGCCCTCATCGCCGCCACCGATGACATCAGGACCCTGCTAGACAATGGAGAAACAGCAGCCCTCATCCTCCTGGACCTATCAGCCGCCTTCGACACGGTCTGCCACCACACACTACGAACACGCCTTCACGATGCCGGGATCCAAGAGAAGGCCCTGGACTGGACCACATCCTTCCTTTCCGGCAGAACACAAAGCGTCCGCCTCGCCCCTTCCGATCCAAGGCCACCAAGATCATCTGCGGCGTACCCCAAGGCTCCTCCCTCAGCCCAACGCTGTTCAACATCTACATGGCACCCCTCGCCCACGTCGCCCGACAGCACAACCTCAACATCATCTCCTACGCCGACGACACCCAGCTGATCCTCTCCCTCACCAAAGACCCTCACACTGCCAAAGCCCACCTCCACGAAGGAATGAAGGCCGTCGCCGAATGGATGAGGACCAGCCGCCTATCGCTGAACTCGGACAAGACGGAGGTCCTCATCCTTGGTTCCAACCCTTCAGCCTGGGATGACTCCTGGTGGCCAACATCACTGGGAACAGCCCCGCCACCCACCGACCACGTACGCAACCTAGGGGTCATCCTCGACCCCACCCTCTCCATGACTAAGCAGGTCAACACCGTTTCCTCATCCTGCTTCAACATCCTCCGAATGCTCCGCAGGATCTTCAAGTGGATCCCCACCGAAACAAGAAAAACAGTCACCCAGGCCCTCGTCACCAGCAGGCTGGACTACGGAAACGCCCTCTACGCAGGAACGACGGCTAAGCTCCTGAGATGGCTGCAACGCATCCAGAACGCCTCTGCACGTCTTATCCTCGACATCCCCCGACGCAGCCACATCACACCCCACCTGAGAGACCTGCACTGGCTCCCTGTCAACAAGAGGATAACCTTCAAGCTCCTCACCCACGCACACAAAGCACTCCACAACTCCGGACCAGCCTACCTCAACAGACGACTCAGCTTCTACACCCCCACCCGCCAGCTCCGCTCGACCAGCCTCGCCCTCGCCACAGTCCCCCGCATCCGGAAAACGACCAGCGGCAGCAGATCCTTCTCCCACCTCGCCGCCAAGACCTGGAACACCCTCCCCACCAACCTCCGACAGACCCAAGACCTACTGGCCTTCAGAAGACTCCTCAAGACCTGGCTCTTCGATCAGTAGCAGCACCACCCCCTTCTTCCCCCAGCGCCTTGAGACCCTCGCGGGTATGTAGTGCGCTTTATAAGTGACATGATTGATTGATTGATTGATTGATAGAACGCAGTATTGACCAGCTCAGGTGTGATCCTATTTACGTATTATTCCGTGTAGTCATCTGTGCTCCATCATTGAACCTATCCGGCATCCTCGTTGCTTGTATCCATTTGTTCTTTATGATTATGAGGAACCTTTTCTATACATCTGATACTGAGTAAGTATGGTTGTTCAAGCTGGGTTGTTCTGTTATCATTGTATCTAGTGGCTCATTATTTGAGCCTGGTGTATAACCTATACATATATATTGTTGATATTCCAGATAACCGTGATTTAGATGTGGAACGACATATAGGCTATTGATCCGGTTATTTATTGGCTTTCTTTTTGCGGAGACTAACCTACTCGAACTTTCAGTGGTGGTTATTTTATCGTGTCTATTTGCACTATTTTAGCCAGCATGGTCCTTTTGGCTTAATGATTTCCCTTAAGCAGTTTCTGATCAGTAACCTGAGACATTGCTTTTGAATATTTAAAGCTCCCCCTTTTCTTAATTATATAGCATGATCATCATGTTATTGGTTTTTGCTTTTTTCACTTGTAATATTTCTTTATCTCTTTTTCTTTTTCTACTTCTTCTACCTCCTAGTATTTTTAGGTAGCTTGTTTTTTCGTGCAGTTTACATAAGTTTGGTGAAAAAAGTATGGTCTTTTGATACGTTTTTTGATATGTTTTATATATAAGAAAATTTTGTAAAAATGTTGTTCGCATGTATGGAGAATAACATTGTAAATAAGCAAAAAAAAGTCGGTCTGTCTTTGTCCTTTGTCGTTTTTCTTTGTTTTGTTTTTTGTATTGCACTTTTAATATAGTTAAGTGGCTAAAAGATTAGCATTTTAAATGTGTGTATAGTTTGTGATGTATTATATCTGTTCTTGGTTTTTGTTTATTGATGTGTTTTTCTTGTTTGTTTAAATTAACAGCCCTGAAGAAGTACTTTAAAAGAACGAAACGCGTTGGCTGTATCGTTGTGAAAATTGATGTTTATGACCACGTTTTAAAAAAACATTAGAAATTGGAATAAAAGGAAAATTTTGAAGAAATTTTGTGTTGCATATAGATTACACAATTGTCTTTTCTGTTTTTGAAATTGACGTGTGGTGCACCTGTGCTTATATTTTAAATTGTTATGTTCCTATGGGGACTTGCATTGTGACGGTGGGTGCGTTTCAGTGTGCACACAGACCCCAATAAGTATAGAGGGGCTAGAATAATAGAGGGATAGCAGTTCAGGTGCTGTGGATTTAAGGGTTCCACTGTCAGGCTTGTTTGTTTATATAGCATAGAAACTTGGTTTTATCCCTCTTTAGTTTCAATGAACTGGTGTTCATCCACTCGCCAATTTCTGTCATGGCTCTCTGGAAGGCTGTTATTGTCTCCTCCTGATTGTTGGCAAGAGAAAGAATCAATTACGTATCGTCCGCATAACTTTAGATCATGCTGCTATATAAGGGTGATGAGAGGTTTCATATACACATTCAACAAAACAGGACTGAGAGCGAATCCCTGCGGCACTCCCTGACGCAATTTTTTTTTCTCGGAGCAGTAAGGAGGCAGAGCAGCTGCCTGGCACCGATCCGCTATGTACAATTCCATAAATGTCAACACTGTGCTCCCCACTTTGATTGCAGCTAATCTGTCTAGGAGGATTGTGTGGCAGATCGTGTCAAACCAGCCGACAGATTGACCATTTTCAAGACTGTCAGATGTCCACCATCCACCCGCATCAACTACTCATCAAGGGCAGTGATCAGGGCGGACTCCGTACCATGCCCAGGTAGGAACCTGAACTGCTGATACTCAAGGAGAGAGTGGGATTGCAGGAAGTAGGGAATTTCACTTTTACTAGAAAGGGGGCTCACTTATTGTGTAAGAAGTGTCTAAAAATGTGCAGTGTGGATTTGAATGCTGGAAACTAATTTGGTGTGTGATCATTGATTCAATAGTGCGGTCTAGATCTTATGCAAGGGGGATGGAGAGCTTCACTAGGTGGATAAACAGTAGAAGATATGTATACAGCATTGATGTGAATCTTTAATGCACTAAAATAATAGAAGGTATATGTAGAAAAGTAAGCTATAGAAACTTTCAGATGTATTTCTGTGTTGGAAGTTACTTCCAGTGAATATTAGATAGCTTTGTCATATTAATCGATTAGCATCTTGGAGCTCACCTTTCTGCATTTGATCAGTCTTGCCTGGAGCAAATGTTAAATATATATAGGCTGTTAGAAAGTCCTCCTTTTGCCCTGTTCACCCCCATTTTTTTGCTGAAGGTTACTGGTGGTAACTGACTCTGACTGTACCCTGGGCTATGCTTACCAGGCCCAGGGTCAGTGCTATGTTTAAAAAGGTACATGTAATAGGGTGCACTTACAATTGACAATGACAGACCCTATAAGTCCATAGTTGATAATAGGGCCAGGGAGTGGAAACTACCCGTAAGTCCCTAGTTCATAATAGGGCATGGAGGTTTAGACGCCCAGCAGATTCCATGCACTTGCATGTGTGTGCTGCTGTGTGCCTGAGGTCGTTTTAAAGGCAGTCCTGCCTGCATCCTGTCTCTAAAAGTAAATTCTCACAATTGGTATTGACAGACCCTATAAGTCCCTATTATATAATAGGCTAGGGGGTTCAAACTACCTACAAGTCCCTAGTATATGATAGGGCATGGAGGTTTAGAGGCCCAGCAGATTTCCTGCACTTGCATGTGTGCACTGCTGAGTTCCTGCTGTCATGTTAAAGGCACCCTTGCTTTGCAGACTGTCTTTAAAAGTAAATTGTATGCAAATTCGACTATAGTGGTATAGGCACTTTAAAAGTGATAATCAGATTTTTTTATTATTATTATTTAATTTTCTCTCGTGGTCGTCTGTCTAATCCCCCCCAACCCAGCCCCAACGCTATTACCTGCATGTGCCACTCCTGGTGATAATCTACCTCATTCTTTCATAGTAGGCACCCCCAAGGTCTCCCTTAGGTGTCCCAGGGGTGGGGGGGCATGTAACCATAAGCAGGGGCCTTATAAAAGTCGTTTTATATGCAGTAGAGAGGGAAAATCTGCCCATTTTTTTTTTTTCTCCATGGTAGATATTTAGCTCCATAGGCTAACATTGCAATATTTTATGTAGGTATAACTATTGCTAAGAAAGGAGTCAGAAATATCATTCAAGGACTTAAAATATTGGTATTGTTAAATTCAACAACTTGACAGAAGAGAAGTTATAGAACTTTCTCTTCTGTAAGCCGAAATCCAGCCTTCTAATGGTCTGCTGATTTATCAGCCTTAACAGGCTTAGCCAGGCTGCTTTGATTAGTTGATAAGTGGCCTGGCCGGAGTACAGGTTACCAGGCTGATGGGCCTTCCTGAAGTAGATTGGGAGGGAGTGTCATGTGCTGCCTGCTGCATATTTGGCCAAGCACGGAGGGGGCAGAGCCTCATGAGAATACTTCAGCATCGACGGGCAGGAAGCTGCTTCTCATTCTAGTTGTTGTGAACAGCAGCCTCCTGCCATCGCATCACTCACCTCTCTGCTTGCGGGTTCTTCCTGGTGAACAAGGCATTCTCTGCTGGCTCAGCCCGTCGGAGGTCTCTCGTCTTGCCTCATCAGGGTTGCTCCAAGGGAATTCCAGCTTCTTCGTCTCTGCCATTACATCCATGCTCTTGCAAAAGAAGGAAGGAAGAAACAAAGCATAATTTCAATTCCTAACCAGTAACACGCTAGTGCGCTGGTATCTGTATTTCTGGTTGCTGGTATCTCATGACAAATACTTATCTGACTTTCGGTGCTTTTGTTTTGTCCTGGATGTTCTTGTTTACGCCTGCTGATAATTCTGAAAAGAGAAAACAAACAACAACAACTGTATTACTTGGTTTACCAACAACTGATACTACTTTGAACTCTCTCCTACACTTCTGATTTTTTGATTAAAGATTATTTTAGTTTTTTCTATTTGTAACTTAAGTGGTATGGCTGCAATATAGGACGCATGTTGTAATACACAAATAACATATATAGTGATATGTTGTTCTTTCTTATATGATCTCCAGTCTTGCCAGTAAAGCTTCATGTAGAGGGCGTTATTATAAACTTACAGTATGAAGGGTAACTGAGCCTAGCATATGTCTGAAGACACCTATTGCTATGCTTAAAACCTTACACACATGTCTCTTCATTTATCTTTCTTATTGATTATTAGAAAAGTAATAATCCTGTTGATCTCAGTATCTTATACACTTGACGTAAGGCGGGATGCACACATGAATAACGGCATTGCTTACTATACCGATCAGTAAAATGTAATCAGTGATTAAATGTTCATGGGTTGTTTCTGATGCACCTTTATTTATTCACACAGGGAGAGCCTTCACATGTCCAGATAGGCACCTCACCTGTAGCACAGTCATCAGTGAATGTCTTCTGTTTTCTCTTCCCTTCCCATCTTCCCCTTCATTTGGGATTGACTTTGATCTCGTTAGGTTGTCTCAATTGATAGGAGGGTTGGGACCCCACATTGCTGCCTCCTCTCGCTCCTGAGAAAAAACCCAGGTGAGATTTCCAACAGGGAGGAGCTGACGCTTGCACCTGAATAGGGCCGTGCCTGTCCCCACACAAAGAGCTGTATACCCCCCTGTAGTGTGCCTGGAGTGAGCGCGGAAAGGCAGGGACCTTGTTATCTTCAAATGCCTCTTTGATGTCCCCCCCCCACTGCCAGGCACCTTTAGGTATAAGTACTGGATACCTGACACCACAACTCAGAGCTCTACTGGGACAAAGGACATTCTGCCTGGAAGAAGAGCTGCTGCGCTATAGGAGAGACCCCCTCGCAAGACCTCTGCAACTCACTCTCCGCGTTCTTCCACCGCAAGATCACCGACATACATAACAGCTTCGACGCACAAACCACGCACCCTACCGCCGAACCAACGCCCGCCACCACCACCACCCTCTGCAACTGGACCCCGATCAGCACCGAAGACACCACCCGCACGATGAACTCCATCCACTCCGGATCACCAACCGACCCCTGCCCACACCACGTCTTCAACAAAGCCGACGCCACCATCGCACCCCATCTCCGGGACATCATCAACTCCTCCTTCCACACCGCCACCTTCCCGGAGAGCTGGAAGCACGCCGAGCTTACCGCCCTCCTGAAGAAACCAACGGCGGACCCCACCGACCTCAAGAACTACCATCCCATCTCGCTCCTTCCGTTTCCGGCCAAAGTCATCGAGAAGACCGCCAACAGACAGCTTGCCGCCTTCCTCGAGACGAATGGATCCTCGACCCCTCGCAGTCCGGGTTTCGGGCCAACCACAGCACCGAGACAGCCCTTATCGCAGCCACCGACGACATCAGAACCCTAACCGACAACGGGGAAACAGCTGCCCTCATCCTCTTGGACCTCTCCGCGGCGTTCGACACCGTCTGCCACCGCACCCTAGTGAAGCGCCTCAGCAACATCGGAATCCGAGAGAAAGCACTGGAATGGATCATCTCGTTCCTCGCCGGTAGAACCCAGAGAGTCCGCCTCCCCCGTTCAGTTCCGAAGCCACCGAAGTCATCTGCGGCGTTCCACAAGGATCTTCACTCAGCCCAACCCTCTTCAACGTCTACATGAGCCCCCTCGCAGCCATCGCACGCCAACACAACCTCAACATCATCTCCTACGCCGACGACACCCAGCTGATCCTCTCCTCACCAACGACCCCACCACCGCCAGAGCCAACCTACACGACGGGATGAGAGATGTCGCCGACTGGATGAGGAACAGCCGCCTTAAACTGAACTCAGACAAGACGGAAGTCCTCATCCTGGGCTCATCACCCTCCGCCTGGGACGACTCCTGGTGGCCCCCGGCCCTGGGCACCGCACCCAAGCCAACGGACCACGCACGCAACCTGGGCTTCATCCTGGACTCCTCCCTGTCGATGACCAGACAAGTCAACGCCGTCTCATCTTCATGCTTCAACACCCTGCGCATGCTCCGCAAGATCTTCAGATGGATCCCCACTGAAACCAGGAAGACCGTCACCCAGGCACTCGTCACCAGCCGACTGGACTATGGGAACACCCTCTACGCCGGAACCACAGCCAAACTTCAAAAAAGACTCCAGCGCATCCAGAACGCCTCCGCACGACTCATCCTGAACATCCCCCGACACAGCCACATCACCGGACACCTGAAAGACCTGCACTGGCTCCCCGTCAGCAAGAGAATCACGTTCAGACTCCTCACCCACGCACACAAGGCCCTCCACGACCTGGGCCCAAAGTACCTCAACGACCGCGTGACCTTCTACACGCCCACACGCCAGCTACGATCAACCAGCCACGCCCTCGCCACCGTACCACGCATCCGCAGAACCACCGCCGGAGGAAGATCCTACTCCTACCTGGCAGCCAAGACCTGGAACTCCCTCCCCACTCACCTTCGGCGAACCCAGGACCATCTCTCCTTCAGGAAGCAGCTCAAGACCTGGCTGTTCGAGCAGTAACTTACCCCCTCCCCCAGCGCCTTGAGACCCTCCCGGGTGAGTAGCGCGCTCTATAAATGCCGTGATTGATTGATTGATTGAGAGACTGCCAATTTGCAACCTGTATTACTATGTTGGCCTGCTGACTGCTGTGCTGCAGGAGGGACTGCCACTTTGCAACTTGCTCTGCTGTGTTGGCCTGTTGCCTGCTGCTTCTTGCCTGGGAGTGAGAGGGACTGGATCTCCTCACTACATCCTTGAACCCAAGATTCTCCAAGGGCTTGCCTCCTGTTTTCTGAAGTCTTAGGGACACAAAATACTTCTTGCAACTCTGCTGGTGCTGCTGGACTCTGCCATCTATGAGTCCTATCCTTTACTGAGGTGCCCCCTCCAGTCCTGGCCCTCAGAAGTGGGTTCTGAAGCTGATTTTCTGCAAATTGGTGCATTGACCCGATTATGTGAGAAAAATTGGCGCATCGCTCCCTGATATCAATGCAGTGTCAAATCGATGACAAAGTGGGTCCCGTCTGCGAGGCTCGATGACTATGCAGCGCTGAATCTTCAACACTGTCTGCGAGACTTGTCTTAGACGCGATGACCCGACTGCGGGGAATATTCCAACGCATTGTGTGCTTGACATCGACGTTTTGCTCAATACAAGGTCTTTTTTCAGCGGGCCCTGCATGGGTTCTGTAGCCAGCCTGTCCTCCATCGCAGTCGGCCTGACCTTTGGATTTGTACTGGTCCCTCGCAACCTCAAGTAACCTTTTGACTACTAGTGACTTCTAAGCACTGTTTTCACATTTAATCTTAAAGAATTCATATCTCGAGTTCTACTTGTTGGATTTTTGTTGTTTTGCTCTTGTTTTATTCACATAAATAGTCTCTATTTTTCTAAACTGGTGTGCAGTCTTTTGTGGTGTTTTCACTGTGTTACTATAATTTACATGTTGCACAAATACTGTACACATTGCCTCTTAAGTTAAGCCTGACTACTCTGTGTCAAACTACAAGAGGGTGAGCACAGGTTAATTTTGGTTGTGTATCTGACTTACCTTGACTAGGATTATGGCTCCTGCTTGGACATGGTGTACACTCTGCCAGCCAGAAGCCTCAATTTCTAACACTCACCAGTGCATTCAGTCAGCAGACAGTTTAGTTAGCTGATTCCCTAAGCTGGTTTTGAATGAAGTGAAAGAGGGGACTATGCCTGTCTTAGTTGGTAGTGAGCCCCTGATTTGTGCAGTATTGCCGTATAAGACATGTTGAAATATTCGTTTTTTAATGACCATTATTAACAGGGCAAGTGTTCAGGTATTCTTTATCATGAGCATGGCCTGATCTAAATTCAAAGCAGGAAGGGGTCAAGCACCATATCTAATCTCCTACAGCAGAGCCGACTCCATATGCCAAGTTTTGCGTTACATGCATAATTAATAAGTGGAGCAGCCATTGAGAATAGTTCAACTTTCCATTAGAACGTCACAGTTAACATGCATTGATGTGCAGAGGAAGAATACTATGAAATGTTCGAATGGTCAGTTTCTTTTTTAAGTTGACAGGCTTGTCGTAACTCTGTCTATTACCACTATATAATATTTAGATTGACTGCCATTAAAGTTGGAGCACTTGCCAATTTGTTAAAATCATCAGCTATAAAGACTGATAGATCGTTATTGCCACATCTAATCACACAAGTGCTCCTTATGAATGGAAGGTAGCAGTTTGCCCAGGGTGATAGTGCTCTAGGCCATTCTAACCTTTCTGGTGTCTCTGGGTCTGAACAGCCTTGGTCCAAAAATACTGAACCCGGTAATCCTGAGTCTGGAAACACCGGACCCAGAGCCTTCTTTAGTGTTGTAGGGGCTCTGGTTATCTCTTCTTCCTGCACAGTGGGGCGAACAGGACACACTTCTGCCAGCTCTTCCCTCAACTACTCTGCCCTCTTCTTGAGTCTTGCCACCACACCTCAGCCCTCAACATAACTCCTGCACCCATTCACCACCTTATTAAAGCAGGTAGGAAATATATACAGGTTTGGGCATGTTATATTTCTCACAATGGGGAAAATATGCAAACCCTGAAACTGGTATTTCAGGATTTTGTGTTTCATGCTGTGTTGTGGGGAATACAACTTGTAATTCCAGTATTTTGGTGTGGGAGTAAAGGCAAGAATTGGCAATATAGGTCACTGGTATCCCTGCACCAAAATATGGGGAACTTGTATTCAGGCACTGAGTGAAGACCATCAAACTAAATGAGGAAATATATTACTTGCTTAGATTTTCAAGTCATTCTATTTGGGAATACTGATCCAAAAACGTGCAAACAGTTTTGCACAGTTTGGGCAGAAATTTATGATGCATTAATTTCCTAGTTTATGTATGATTTTCGCTCTTTGTGCTGTTGTCGTCACTCCTTATGCAAGCGCCACTTTTTATTTTTTTCAACTCATATCATCTACAGTCATTCAGACCATCATTGGAACTGCCACCATTGTTATTACAATACAAAAAACTGAAATATTTTATTCTCCCTTTTCGTAAACAAAAACATATGTTGACAAATGTAAAAATCACATATATAGATGAAATGCCACTCAAGTACTGAGAAGTGTTCATCAAATGACTCATCTAGCTGTTATTGACATAAAGTGCAAATTCTACATTAGAAAATTAGGACTTGGGACATTTGTTCCGAGTCTGCAAAGCTTCATTTAGAAATTGTATTACTAAATAGTTATCTTCAGTGGAGCCTGCTTTCCACAAAATCAAGTCAAATAATTGCAATATTTCTCTGCCGGCCTACACTAGAAATCCTTGTCATCTATTAGTCACTCTCCACTGTTTCTTGCAAAAATAGAACATAAACTGTGTAACTATGTTCCTCTTGTTACATTACCAGTAGGGATGGGTTAAATTCCCTTTTGCCAATCCAGGGTAAGCAGATGCGAAACGGTGGGAAAATGAACCATTTCTGCTTCTGCCTACCACGGATTGGAAAAAGAGAGGAATTCTGGCTAACTGCCCTTCAAAGCGAGATTTCCTAATTCCAAGTATTGAGGAATGCAAGGGAAGAGGATTCTTCTGCTTCCTGGCACTGTCAAGTGTCTGCCATTGTAATTACCTTAGCAGTAATTACATTAAATTAATTAGCATGGGTAGGCCCTGACCACTTCCTTCAAAGAAAATTAGGGAGCTTGTGTGTGATGCCTGCATGCTAGAGCACCATGAGGATTCTGCAGGCAAGCACTGCATGCATACCACTCTGATAGAGAAGCTGCTTTGAGGTGCACTGTCCGGGGTCTAGGCAATGCATTCACCTTACTTCAGATAGATTTAAGATAAATATATTTAACATTGTTTTGGGTTTCTTCCACCCAATGAGTAGCAGATTAGATCAAATTAAATTCAGCAAGGTTTCTAGAAGAAGGCTTAATGGGGCCATCCTAAGCTCTATTTGTCCTGGCATCCTCTTCAGCCCCCCCCACAAAAGCTGCTGAATGTAGCAGGAGGTGACACAAAATAACAGACACTACACCTTGCCACTCACATCAGTCTGTCCACCACTTATTCACTTCATTGTTTGCTTGAAATGGTTAAATCTCACTTTGTGTGTATGAGTATGTATCACAATATATATATATCTATATATTATCTACTGGCGGTCGCCAGTAGATAGTTATAGTTAGAACCTATTTTCCATAGGAAATCCGCGACATTCTATTTGAAATAACTCTCTTGCCGGTTGACGTATCTTCGCAAAATTTTCAAACTTTGTGGGGCGCTCCGGTCCGCTCCTACCCTGAAAGTCTCGGGGTGATTCGTCAAGCGGGGGCCGAGAAAAAGGGGGTCCCAAAACGCGTTTTCCCCATTAATTTTTCCAAAGGAAACTTTAGACACGGCTACAGCCCGAACTGCTGAACGGAATTACACCAAATTTGGCAAAGAGGTAGTTCTTGGTTCAGAAAGAACCCTTTTTGTTAAATGGTGTAAATCCGTTCAGTAGTTACTGAGAAAATCAAAAGTAAAAGTACATATATATCTATGGCCGCGTCGGATTCGCGCACCCTCCCGATCACGAGCTGCATGCTAATTGGCTGTCAACACTCCAAATCAGGAAGTGTTGGCAGCCATTTTGTCCCTCGGTAGAACCGAGGGCCAGAAACAAGTGCGCAAAACGCACAAAGGGGGCAGGGTAGAAACACCCTGACCCCTAGGTCTGCTCAGGGGTCCCACAAGGACCCCCTGGGCAAAAAATGTTTTTGTTTTTTTAAATCGGCAGGATGCGCTCAGGGAGCGCGGATCCTGCCGAAAAAAAAAAAAATCGAAGCGCGGTCTCCCGCGCTTTGATGTTAATTGGCCCCCGGGTGGCCCAAGTCCCGGGGGCATGGTGGGGGGTTTTAATTTATGTAGGGGGCCTCTAAGGCCCCCAAGCCCCGGGGACCGCCACCCCTGGGGCTTTATTTAAAAATGATGGCGGGAGGGCTCTGAGCCCTCCCGCAGCCCCGGGGACCGCCACCTCCCCGGGGCTTCTTTTTTTTTTTTAAACCTGTGTGGGGGGCTCCAGCCCCCCCACATGCCCCGGTGACCGCCACCTCCCCGGGGCACTAAACATTTAAATATGGGGTCCGTAACAGTCCCGGGGACCACCACCTCCCCGGGGCTGTGCACTGAATGGGAGCGGGACCGCGCGGCCCCCCTCCTGGAGCCCTTGATGGCCCTGGGGACCACCACCACCCAGGGCCGGCTCCTGCAGTGTCCCGGGGTGCCTAACCCCGGGACACTGCTGTTTGCTATGACAGGACGGGAGCCTCGCGGCTCCCGTCCTGTCATAGTAAGCTTGGTTTGCATTTTGAAAGAGAGAGCAGGAAACCTGCTCTCTCTTTCAAAATGCAACCAATTGCTTTCCACATGGGGAGCAGCATGTTAGCTGCTCCCCATGTGGAAAGCAATGCCGGCTTCCGCAGGAGGCGGGGAGCCGGCTGGGACTGTGGGGGGATTGGGGACCCCCCCACAGTCTCCAACGTGAGGCCCATCCCCCGGGGCCATAAGTGGCCCGGGAGGGGGCCACGCAGCCCCCTCCCCAAAGTTCAATTTTTTTTTTTTAAATAAGGGAAAGGCTGGCCCCGTGGGATGGGGTCCCCGGGGCCTTAATGGCCTGAGGAGGGGGCCACGCAGCCCCCCTCCAAAGAAAAAAATAAAAAATCGAGGCCATGCCCCGGGGATGGGGTCCCCGGGGCCAATACAGGCCCAGGGAAGGGGGCCACGCGTCCCCTTCCCGTTTTTTTTTTTTAAATTTAAAAAAAAAAAATGCTCAGGCCCCGGGGGATGGGGTCCCCGGGGCCAAAAGTGGGCAAGGGAAGGGGGCCACGCAGCCCCCTCCCATTAAAAAAAAAACGAAAAAAAAAAACGACCGGCATCGTGCCGGAGGCCCCGCCCCCTCCCTGCAGTACTCTGCAAACGCGCCCCCTGGCGCGTTTGCAGAGGGGGAACGAATTCCCCTTGAATACTGGGGGTCCCTGGGGGCCAACTAGCCCACCAGGAACCTCCAGTATGCGCCAGGGGCTGCCTTGCAGAGACGTGTACATAGGCCACGCCCCTTTTACACCTCTCTGCAACGCAGCTCTGTGGCGCTTTTGGAGGTATATGGTGGGCTAGTTGGACTCCAGGGACCCTCAGGATTCAAGGGGACTTAATCCCCCAACTTAAAACGCGCCACAGGGCGCGTTTGCACAGTGGTGAAGGGAGGGGCGGGGCTTCATGTGACATGTGTGCAAACAGGCCCCGTGGCGCGTTTTAAGATGGGGGATTAAATCCCCTTCAATCCTGAGGGTCCCTGAGGGCCAACTAGCCCAACAGGTACATCCAGAAAGCGCCACAGAGCTGCGTTGCAGAGAGGTGTAAAAGGGGTGTGGCCTCTCTACACGTCTCTGCAACGCAGCCCCTGGCGCATACTGGAGGTTCATGGTGGGCTAGTTGGCCCCTAGGGAACCTCATGATTCAAGGGGACTTAATCCCCCAACTTAAAACACGCCACGGGGCGCGTTTGCACAGATGTCACCTCAGGCCCCGCCCCTCCCTTCACCATTGTGCAAATATTCCTCTAAAATCTGCCTTACTACGAATTCCGATTTACTCACCTGTTATCAGGAGAGACCTCAGTGCTGCATCTTTCAGCCCAGTACTGGTCCTGAAAAGTAATTTTAACCGTACTTACCGGTAACTTGAATTTCCTTCATAGGCTAACATTGACTGGTTTCACTTGGAAATTCTTCTAAGTGTGGAGTTTTGGAACTTTAAAATATTCCTCTAAAATCAGCCGAAATACGAATTCCGATTTACTCACCTGTTATCAGGAGAGACCTCAGTGCTGTATCTTTCAGCCCAGTACTGGTGCTGAAAAGTAATTTTAACCGTACTTACCAGTAACTTGAATTTCCTTCCATAGGCTAACATTGACTGGTTTCACTTGGAAATTCTTCTAAGTGTGGAGTTTTGGAACTTTAAAATATTCCTCTAAAATCAGCCGAAATACGAATTCCGATTTACTCACCTGTTATCAGGAGAGACCTCAGTGCTGCATCTTTCAGCCCAGTACTGATCCTCAAAAGTAATTTTAACCGTACTTACCAGTAACTTAT
The DNA here is from genome assembly GCA_963921515.1 of Calotriton arnoldi. NCBI lineage: Eukaryota > Metazoa > Chordata > Amphibia > Caudata > Salamandridae > Calotriton > Calotriton arnoldi. The sequence goes on from CAWUFW010000623.1 coordinate 3,444,232, forward strand.
ATTTTCTTCCATAGGAATCCATTGTCTGGTTTTCAGCAGAAAAGTTTCAAAGTGTCGATTTTCACAAACTACAAATATTCCTTAAAAATTGCCTGTATGACTTAAACGCATTCTTTCAACTGTTTACAGGAGATGCACCAGTGCTGGATCCAGGATCCAACACTGAGTAAGAAAAAGTAACAATAACAGTTTTTACCTGCTAAGTGAATTTCCTTCCATAGGATAACATTGGTGATTCTATGAGAAAAAGTTTCTAAGTGTCAACTTTTAAAATACAATAATATTCCTTAAAAATCACGACTGTAACCAAAACGCTTTTACTCAACTGTTTACAGGAGATGTACCCGGACTGAATCTAGGATCCAGTCCTGTGGTTAGAAAAGTAATCCATAAAGTAACTAATTGCATTTAACTAGAAATTCACATTGAGCTGAATGTTGCATTGTGTTTGAAAATGTGTTGCCCATTGCAACAACTGTAACTACTGTACTTAAAAGTCTATTGCCTATGTGCAAAGTATTTAAACTAAAGTAATTCATTCTGAGAAAGTATTTTTTGTAATGTAATGTATAATGTAATTACAATGTAATTTAAAAAATAAAATATGTAAAAAAAATTGTTTCTAAAAATGTAGTAAATCAGTATGAAAAAAATTAATATAACAATTAAAACATTTAAAAATTGTCATTTACAAAACCTTTGAAATTCACTGAAAAAACCGTAGGTTTCAGACATGTTATAGTTAGGAATTAGCATTTAAAAAACCTTTGAAATTCACTGAAAAAACCATAGGTTTCAGATATGTTATAGTTAGAAATTAGCATTTAAAAAACCTTTGAAATTCACTGAAAAAACCATAGGTTTTAGGGACAGTTATAGTTAGTTGGACATTTTACTCGTACAAAACCCGTGAAATTCCCCGTTATAGTTAGTTCAGCTAACTATAACTCGCGCCCGCAATGCACTGCTGATGACGTCACATATTACATCACTCATGACATGGTCAGTGACATCACTGATGACATCACTGATGACATCATCCACGTGATAATCTGATGCAGCTCTTCACACCCTAATATAACCTTTGATACACCCAATCTAAATTACAGACTGCCATTCGCAAAACCATAGACACTCCAACACCAATAACTACATACCCACTCACTGATTCTTAGGTCTACACACACACATCCACTCACTCACCCGTACAGTCACTCATACTTATGGTCACTCAGTACAGGACTATCATATGCACTCTTACTCCTATATAGACACTCAAACACCGCCACTCATCCATAGAGGTACTCACACACCTAGTCAGTCATGCAAATAATTAAACACACTGCCATTTACTCACCTATACAGTTATACACACACCAGCTCACTTAATCATACAAATACTAGCACATTGTTACGCTCTTATATAATCACTGATACAAGCACACACTCATCCATACAGCCACTATCACAATCACTCACTCTCGCTTATAGCTATTTATATACTCCAACACACATATATACTGCCTTTCACATATGTAGTTACTCACACATGTACCACTGGGACATACATTCACTCACTAACACACTCTTACACACACTTACCCACCCATACAGTCTATCACAGATGCACTCTTGAAACCATCCACCCAGTGAATCACCCACTCACACATCTATGCACAGTCGCACACACCCCATCCACACAAACACTCAGGCACCCATACAGATACTCAGACAACAAATCAATAACTCTTATAGACACTCATGTAGCTATTCACAAACCCATGCAGCCACTTACACAGCAACAGACAGACGGATACAGACATTCACCCAGTTTAGTCACTAACCCATGCATTCAGTAAGATACGTTAAATCACTCACTTATAGAGTCAGTCACGCACCTACTAAATCATCCATACAGACACTTACACACCCACTCATTCTTCAATACGTCTTTTCCTATATATATTAAAAATATTTAAACTTTACAGAAACACACAGTCACTGGATGATGTCATCAGTGATGTCATTTGAGATGTCATCAGTGATGTCATCAGTGATGTCACTGACCATGTCATGAGTGATGTAATATGTGACATCATCAGCAGTGCATTGCGGGGGCGCGAGTTATAGTTAGCTGAACTAACTATAACGGGGGAATTTCACGGGTTTTGTACGAGTGAAATGTCCAACTAACTATAACTGTCCCTAAAACCTATGGTTTTTTCAGTGAATATATATATATTCACTGAAAAAACCATAGGTTTCAGGCACGTTATAGTTAGAAATTAGCATTTAAAAAACCTTAGAAATTCACTGAAAAAACCATAGGTTTCAGGGGCGTTATAGTTAGTTGGACATTTCACTCGTACAAAACCATAGAAATTCCACCGTTATAGTTAGTTCAGCTAACTATAACTCGCTGCGCCCGCAATGCACTGCTGATGACATCACATATTACATCACTCATGACATGGTCAGTGACATCACTCATGACATCACTGATGACATCTCAAATGACATCACTCATGACATCACTGATGACATCATCCTTGTGATAGAGTGGCAGACCTCCTCTCACCCTAATATAACCTTTGATACACACACTCAAAAATACAAACTAACATTTTCAAAACAATGGACATACCAATACCAGTTACAACACACCTATTCAGTAATTCCAAGATCTACACACACATCCACTCATTCACCAACAGTCCCTATACAGTCACTCATACATGTACTCACTCATCATATGTACTCATACACCTATACATCCTGTTACACACCGCCACTCATCCATAGAGTTACTCACACACATAGTCACACATGCAAACAAAGTATCAAACATCCATTTACTTGCATATACAGTTATACACACACTACCACACTTACTTCTACAGAAACTTACACATACTTACTCTCTTAATCAATCACTTATAAAAACACCTACTTATTTGTACAGGAACTCTTCCAATCTCTCACTCTCACATATACTCACTTATATACACCAATACTCACATATACTAGTTTAAAACATATGTAGTTACTCATAAAGACACTATTGAGACAGTCATTCACTCACTAACACACCCATACACATACTCATCCAGCTATACAGTCCTGCACACATGCTGTCTTCAACACATACAAACAGTGAGTCACTCGTTCATGCATCTATGCACTAAGTAATACCCCCCACTGAACCATACAGACACTCAGACACTCATACTGATACTCAAAAAACCAACTAATAACCCATATAGACACTCATGTAGCTACTCACCAACCCATGCAGCCACTTATACACAAAGTGAGAGATTGATACAGATATTTTCATATTTAAACATTACTCACTAACCCATGTATTCACTAAGATACACTTAGTCAGTTATACAATCAATTTTACAAAACAAAATCATCCATTTAGACACTTATATACCCATTTATTCTTCCATCGACCTTGAGATATACATATATAAAACATATTTAATTTTCAGAAAAACACACATTCACTGGATGATGTCATCAGTGATGTCATTTGAGATGTCATCAGTGATGTCATGAGTGATGTCACTGACCATGTCATGAGTGATGTAATATGTGACGTCATCAGCAGTGCATTGCGGGCGCGCGAGTTATAGTTAGCTGAACTAACTATAACGGGGGAATTTCTATGGTTTTGTACAAGTGAAATGTCCAACTAACTATAACGCCCCTGAAACCTATGGTTTTTTCAGTGAATTTCTAAGGTTTTTTAAATGCTAATTTCTAACTATAACGTGCCTGAAACCTATGGTTTTTTCAGTGAATTTCTAAGGTTTTTTAAATGCTAATTTCTAACTATAACGTGCCTGAAACCTATGGTTTTTTCAGTGAATATATATATATTTATTATACTATGTATACATGTGAAAATGTCTCGGTCCCCTGTTTGCCTCGGTGGCACGGAAAAAATGGGTGGAACTGACGTCAGCACGCCGACGAGGTTCTCTTATGGCTCCGATGACGTCATACGGTGTCGCGAGCGGAGCCGTGCTATTATGACGTCCTCGTTGACGTGGGAGAGCTAGGAAAGAATTTCCGTGGAATGCTGGTGCAGGGGATATTCACCTAAGTATTCAGGCTAGTCCTTTGGGAGCAACTGTTTATGTTGCCACTCCAGAAACCGAAACCAGTGATCCGAGGGCAGAGGCCCTGCAGATGGCACACGAGGTGGGGTGCCCAGTCGTGTGCACCGGCGGGGCAGCGAAGTGACAAGCACCACAACCCACAAAAAAGGTAACGAGGGCACTGAATAACACAGGATCTTCTCTTTGTATCTGGCAGGAACAACGAAGTTAAAATGCCCTAGTACCAAAATGTAGAATTAGTGCTACAACGGTCTTCAAGAGGACCTGCGATGCCGCTTCTGCCTCCCGTACCCTGGAGGTGGCACATGGGTCACGCGGTACGGTCATACTGCGGTGGGACGCACACTCGTTGACCTCTCATGGCACTGCTCCACACTTCAGGGAGGACGCTTTCCATTAGCTATGTTTTCTGATGACATGTCGCGCCGGCCCCGTCCAACAACAGAACTCCTTTAGATCCAAACAGACTCTTCCACTCTCTCACCGGAAGTGAAACCAGGCCACGCGGACACTTTCACAATACAACAGCCGGGAATGCACTTTTCGGTAAAAAAACACATTCCTTCCTCCTAATTAATCAAATAAACGTCTCACTGAAGAACAGGGGCCAGCTTCGATCGGTAAACAGCCGTTACAACGACTTTTTACTTTGCGATACCATTACAACGCATGCATTACCACGCATGCGTTGTACATCACGAAGTCATTACTACGCATTTTTAGAACGCATGGTCATTTACCACGCATGCCTTTACAACAAATTTTGTTGTAAAGGTATGTATGGTAAATGACCATGCGTTCTAAAAACATGTAGACGATACATGTCGTTGTAAGGAAACAGAGGCTGTTCCGTTTCCTCACAACGACGTGCACCGCCCCTCAGAGACGACGTGAAGCAGGAACCACGAGGAGAGAGGAACCACGAGGAGTGAGAGGTAACGGGGATTGGGCATGGGGTGGGGGTTTCTTTTCTAGGGTTTAGGGTAGTGCAGTGGTGCTTGGGTGGTGTAGGGGGTCGTGCTGGGGGTAGTGTTTTAGGGTTTAGGGTAGTGCAGTGGTGTTTGGGTAGTGTAGGGGGTTGTGCTGGGGGTAGTGTTTTTATTGTTTAGGGTAGTGCAGTAGTGTAGGGGGTCATGCTGGGGGAAGTGTTTTAGGCTTTAGGGTAGTGCAGTGGTGTATGGGTAGTGTAGGGGGTCGTGCTGGGTTAGTGTTTTAGGGTTTAGGGTAGTGCAGTGGTGTTGGAGTAGTGTAGGTGGTCATGCTGGTGGTAGTATTTTAGGGTTTAGGGTAGTGCAGTGGTGTTTGTGTAGTGTAGGGGGTCATGCTGGGGGTAGTGTTTTATGGTTTAGGGTAGTGAAGTGGTGTTTGGGTAGTGTAGGGGGTCGTGCTGGGGGTAGATTTAGGGTTTAGGGTAGTGCAGTGGTGTTTGGGTAGTGTAGGGAGTCGTGCTGGGGGTAGTGTTTTAGGGTTTAGGGTAGTGCAGTGGTGTTTGTGTAGTGTAGGGGGTTGTGCTGGGGGTAGTGTTTTAGGGTTTATGTTAGTGCAGTGGTGTTTGGGTAGTGTAGGGGGTAGTGCTGGGGTAGTGTTTTAGGGTTTAGGGTAGTGCAGTGGTGTTTGTGTAGTGTAGGGGGTAGTGCTGGGGGTAGTGTTTTAAGGTTTAGGGTAGTGCAGTGGTGTTTGGGTAGTGTAGGGGTTCATGCTGGGGGTAGTGTTGTAGGGTTTAGGGTATGGCAGTGGTGTTTGGGTAGTGTAGGGGGTCGTGCTGGGGGTCGATTTAGGGTTTAGGGTAGTGCAGTGGTGTTTGTGTTGTGAGGGGGTCGTGCTGGGGGTAGTGTTTTAGGGTTTAGAGTAATGCAGTGGTGTTTGTATAGTGTAGGGGGTTTAGGGTAGTGCAGTGGTGTTTGTGTAGTGTAGGGGGTCATGCTGGGGGTTGTGTTTTAGGGTTTAGGGTAGGGCAGTGGTGTTTGTGTAGTGTAGGGGGTAGTGTTTTAGGGTTTAGGGTAGTGCAGTGGTGTTTGTGTAGTGTAGGGGGTCATGCTGTGGGTAGTGTTTTAGGGTTTAGGGTAGTGCAGTTGTGTTTGTGTAGTGTACGTGTCGTGTTTTAGGGTATAGGGTAGTGCAGTGGTGTTTGGGTAGTGTAGGGGGTCATGCTGGGGTTAGTGTTTTAGGGTTTAGGGTAGTGCAGTGGTGTTTGGGTAGTGTAGGGGGTCGTGCTGGGGGTAGTGTTTTAGGGTTTAGGGTAGTGCAGTGGTGTTTGTGTAGTGTGGGAGGTCATGCTGGGGGTAGATTTAGGGTTTAGTATAGTGCAGTGGTGTTTAGGTAGTGTAGGGAGTCGTGCTGGGGATAGGGTTTTAGGGTTTAGGGTAGTCCAGTGGTGTTTGTGTAGTGTAGGGAGTCGTGCTGGGGGTAGTGTTTTAGGGTTTAGGGTAGTGCAGTGGTGTTTGGGTAGTGTAGGGGTCATGCTGGGGTAGTGTTTTAGGGTTTAGGGTAGTGCAGTGGTGTTTGTGTAGTGTAGGGGTCATGCTGGGGGTAGTGTTTTAGGGTTTAGGGTAGTGCAATGGTGTTTGTGTAGTGTAGGGGGTAGTGTTTTAGGGTTTAGGGTAGTGCAGTGGTGTTTGTGTACTGTAGGGGGTCATGCTGGGTTCTAGTGTTTTAGGGTTTAGGGTAGTGCAGTGGTATTTGTGTAGTGTAGGGGTAGATTTAGGGTTTAGGGTAGTGCAGTGGTGTTTGGGTAGTGTAGGGGTCGTGCTGGGGGTAGTGTTTTTGAGTTTAGGGTAGTGCAGTTGTGTTTGGGTAGTGAAGGGGGTCGTGCTGGGGGTAGTGTTTTAGGGTTTAGGGTAGTGCAGTGGTGTTTGGGTAGTGTAGGGGTCAACCAACATGATTTTGTCCTTGTGTGATGTAACCAATGCTCATGTAAAGCACTCCAATACCTGACCAGTCTGCACTATATAAAACTGCAAAAAAACAAAAAATAAAAAGTGTTTTGCACACTTCTGTCATTGGGCTATACGTGGGCTACCTCTGGGTGATATTTGTGCTACATTTGGGCTCTTTTTTTCTCTGGTGGCCATCTTGGGAGACTTATTTGTTATGAAGTTTCCTAATTTCCTCATTTACTACAGTCTCCTCAGTAGGAAATGCTTTCAGTTTTTTACTTTGATTCCATCAAGAAGGCATTCAGATGTGTCACACATTTGCCATAAATTCAGAATGTTAGCACTCTAGTTGTTCATTAGATCACTGTAGTAAAGCTACTGCTCACCAAGGAGTTAACTGGAAGTCTACTGCTGGTATTGAAAGGGATTGTTTCAGTCTGCATGTCAGAATTTTCTAATGAAATTGAAGAGGATTTGAGATCTCACTTAAAACATGCCCTAAATTTTCTTTTTGCAGCACTAACCATAATTTCTATGGCAAAATGAACCCCCTCATTTTGTTCCTTTTTAAATTAAATGTTTTAAGTGTTACCAGTTTATTCCAATCAAGATGGCTTCAGGTGTGCCATACTTTTGTCATAAGTAAGGCTGTTAGCACTCTAGGTTTTTCACAGGGTAAAATCACCTTAGAACACACCACAAATCCTGAAATTAGTATGGTACCATCAACAAATGAATTCTAATGTAACTAAAGTCTGTTATCACCCTTTATAGTTCTCCTTTTGGTAACCCTCTCTAGTTGTTCTTTAGAACACTCTGGGAAGCTGCAGTAGAACACAAAGGCATCAACTGACAGGCTGCTCCTGTTGAAATATAACAGGAAGATATTTGAGATCTCACTTAAAACATGTCCTAATTTTTCTTTCTACAGCACTAGCCATAATTTCTATAGCAAAATGAACCCCATCATTTTGTTCCTTTTTAAATTAAATGTTTTAAGTGTTACCAGTTTATTCCAATCAAGATGGCTTCAGGTGTGCCATACTTTTGTCATAAGTAAGACTGTTAGCGCTCTAGGTTTTTCACAGGGTAAAATCACCTTAGAACACACCACAATTCCTGAAATTAGTATGGTACCATCAACAAATGAATTCTAATGTAACTAAAGTCTGTTATCACCCTTTTTAGTTCTCCTTTTGGTAACCCTCAAAATCTTCGATTCACTACAATGCATTTCAATGGGGTACTATCATTTATATTGGTCCCAAGATGGCTGCCAGCAATTCCAGGATGAAGTGCTGACAGCCAATCAGATCTCACGATGACATGTGTGGTTAGGCTCCGCCCAGATATATATGTGTTTTTACTTTTGATTTTCTCAGCAACTACTGAACGGATTTACACCATTTAACAAAAGGGTTCTTTCTGAACCAAGAACTACCTCTTTGCCAAATTTGGTGTAATTCCGTTCAGCAGTTCGGGCTGTAGCCTTGCATAAAGTTTCCTATGGGAAATTGATTTTTTGACTCTTATTTTTTTAATTTCTCCGCAACTACTGAACGGATTTACACCATTTAACAAAAGGGTTCTTTCTGAACCAAGAACTACCTCTTTGCCAAATTTTGTGTAATTCCGTTCAGCAGTTCGGGCTGTAGCCGTGGCTAAAGTTTCCTATGGAAAAATGAATGGGGAAAACACGTTTTGGGACCCCCCTTTTTTCTCGGCCCCTGCTTGACGAATCACCCCGAAACTTTCAGGGTAGGAGCGGACCGGAGCGGGCCATAAAGTTTGAAAATTTCGCGAAGATTCGTCAACCGACGCAAGAGTTATTTCAAATAGAATGTTGCAGATTTCCTATGGAAAATAGGTCCTAACTATAACTATCTACTGGCGACCGCCAGTAGATAATATATATATATATCTATATATATATATATTATATATTTATATATATATATATCTATATATATATATATATATATATATATATATATATATAGATATATATATATATAAATATAGATATATATCTATATATCTCTGGAACATGATGATATATTGTTCTAGAAAACAGAGAGCAGCTGTTACTACATTAAAACCCGCAGGCTACCTTTCTTCTTCTCATACCAAGCCTGTATCAAAACGATCCTGTTCAACAATAACGTACACAGAACTGGCAATTAAGGGAGGGTAAAATTCCCACAAGGAAAGCAAAATGCATGAATTTCCTGTGTCCAACCCACAAAGGATATATATATAAAGTAGGACCTGACATATTAAAAAGCTGTTTTTGATTTCCCAATAACTTTGGCATCGTTTGACAAATCTTCACGAACTTTTCAAAACGAATTTGACGCTCACTTTAGCTCCTGCCTTGAAAATGTTGGGGTGATCCGTCAAGCGGGGGCTGAGAAAAAGGGGGTCACAAAACTCTTTTTCTCTATGTTAATATCCATGGGAAATTTTAGTCACAGCTACAGCCCGAACTGCTGAACGGAATTACACCAAATTTGGCAGAAATGTAGCTCTTGCACCAGAAAGCACTCTTTTTGTTAAATGGTGTGAATCCGTTCAGTAGTTCCTGAGAAATTTAAAGATTTATCAGGTATACAACCATGGCTGCGGTGGATCCCCGAACCCTCTTGATCGATCTCGTGCCTGAGATCTGATTGGCTGCCAACACTTCAAACCAGGAAGTGTTGGCAGCCATCTTATGACTCGGTTAAACCGAGTCCCAAGCAAAAACGTTAAAAAAAAAGAAAAGGGGGCAGGGTAGAAACACCCTGACCCCTTGGACCTGTTCAGGGGGTCCCACAGGGACCCCCAGGGCCCCCAAAAAGTATTTGTTTTACATTTTTCGGTGAGAGTTGAGGTGGATCTGCGAATCCGGCTGAAAATGTTTTTAAAAAATGAAGCGTGGGCTCCTGCACTTCACCTCATTTAGGCCCCTGGGTGGGACAGGTCCCAGGGGGCAATAAAAAATAATGCCTGGGAGCCACGCGGCCCTCCTCACAGGCCCGGGGACTGCCACCTACCCGGGGCTATATTGAATTATAGTGTGTGGGGGTCCAGATCCCTCAAGCAGCCCCGGGGACTGCCACTGCCCAGGGTCTAATATATTAAAATGCAGCTGGAACATGCCCCTATGCTGCCCCGGGAACCGGCACCTTCCTGGAGCACCTTCCTGGAGCCCCCCCTACGCAGCCTCGGGGACCGCCACCTCCCTGGGGCTCTGCAGAAGATGGGAGGAGGGCCACGTGGAACCCCTCCAGGAGCCCTGCATGGCCCTGGGGACTGCCACCCCCCAGGGCCAGCATCAATATATCCCTGGGTGCTCACCCCCGGGACATTGCAGTTTGCTATGGGATGGCGGGAGCAGTGTGCTCCTCTTTGAACAAGCAGGAGCATTATGCTCTCGCTTGTTCAAATCGGAGCACACTTTGCTTTTTACACTCAGGGAGCTGCATGTTAGCAGCTCCCTGGGTGTAAAAAGCAATGGCGGACCCTGCAGGAGGCGGGAGCTGGCCGGGACCGTGGGGGCCTTCCGGTCCCCAACCAGCTGGCCATGCCCCGGGGATGGGGTCCCCGAGGCTGAAAATTGCCCAGAAGGGGGGCTGCTCGGCCCCCATACCTTTAAGATTTTTTTTTTTTAATGAAAAGGCCTCACTTCAGGGGATGGGATCCCCGGGGTTGAAAAAGGCCTGGGAGGGGATCTGGGTGGCCCCTTTCCTTTTTAAAAATTAAATATACAAAAAAGGGCCAAGGAAGGGGGGCCACGCGGCCCCCATTCCTTTCATTAATTAAAAAAAATGAGAGGCCGGGCCCGGGGTTGGGGTCCCCGGACCAAAATTGTCCTGGGAGGGTGTCTGCGCTGCCTTCCCTCCCATTTAAAAAAAAAAAAAGAGTCAGGCCGCCGGGGGATGGGATCCTTGGGGCCGAAAATGGTTTAGGGAAGGGGGGCCACGCAGTCCCCCTCCCTAAAGAACAGGGAAAAAAGCCAGCAAATCGCCGAGGCCCCGCCCCCTTTCTCCCCTACTCTGCAACCGTTCCTGGTTGGGGGATGAAGTTCCCTTGGCTGCTAACGATCCTTAGGGGCCTACAAGGCATCCTGTTACCTCCAGTAAGCCCCACACAGTGGGATTGCTGAGAGGTGGTTAGAGTCCACGTCCCCTTTCTCCACCACTCTGCAAACGTGCCTCTTGGTGCACTGCTGGTGGGGAGATGAGGTCCCCTTGCCTCCTGAGAGCAACAATGTTGTCACTGACCATGTCATGAGTAACCCTGGGCGAAGTACTACGCTACGCTCGCGTAGTTTGCGAAGTTTGCGCTACTTCGCACAACGCGAATTGCACGCGATCAGCAACATCAAGTTGCTGATCGCGAGCGTGGAAAATAAACCTCCCGGCGAGATTCTCAACGCGGGGAGGTCAGGTTTCTCATTGCGAGTGGTCGCGTATGCTCGCGACCGCTCGCGATGAGAAACTACCAGTCCGCGTTGAGAAAGCTGTCGCTCGAGTAAAAATCTACTCGAGCGGCAGTAAAAGACAGCTCGCACTGTGCAAGATACCATTTTCAATGATTGCACAGTGCGGACAAGCATCCGGCACTGTGCAATCATTGCGAACAGCGCACTACGCAGTTCGCGTAGTGCTATGCGTAGCTCGCGTAGTGCAAACTGCACTTTGCGTAGCTTCGCGTAGCGCTACTTCGCGAACTACGCCCAGGCTTAGTCATGAGTGATGTAATATGTGAGGTCATAAGCAGTGCATTGCGGGGGCATGAGTTATAGATAACTCAGGTAACTATAACAGCTGAATTTCTCTGGTTTTGTACGAGTGAAATGTCAGCCTAACTATAGCGTCCCTGTAACCTTTGCTTTTTTTACTGAATTTCTAAGGTTTTTTAAAATTGTATTTGCTAACTATAACGTCCCTGTAACCTTTGTTTTTTTGTGTGAATTTTTTAAGGTTTTTTTCCAATTGTATTTGCTAACTATAAAGTCCCTGTAACCTTTGCTTTTTTCAGTGAATTTCTAAGGTTTTTTAAATTCTATTTGCTAACTATAACGTCCCTGAAACCTTAGGTTTATTCAGTGAATTTCTATGGTTTTTTAACTAGTGATCATGTTTGCAGAGTAGTGGAGAAAGGGGGCTGGGCTCTCAGGAATCCCTCTGTGTAGGACTTACAGGAGGTAGCAGGAGGGCTTCTTGACCCTTAAGGTCCCTCAGGAGTAAAGTGGACTTCATCCCGCAACCATTAATGCACCACGAGCAGAGATGCATTTACAGAGTGATGGAGAAAGGGGGTGTGGCCTCCAAAGACCTCTTAGCAATCTCGCTGTGTGGGACTTACTGGAGGTAATAGGAGGGGTGGTTGGCCTCGAAGGACATCCTTGGGGCCCAACTACCCCTCCTGTTACCTCCAGGAAGTCCCACACAGTGGGATTGCTGAGACATCGTAGGAGGCCACGCCCCCTTTTGCTACCACTCTGCAAACACGCCTCGTGGCACACTACTAGTAGAGGGATAAAGTCCCCTTGGCTATTGAGGGTCCTTGGGGGCCAACTACCCCTCCTGTTACCTCCAGCAAGTCCCACACAGTGGGTTTGCTGAGAGGCTTTTGGTGGCCACACCCTCTTTCTCCACCTCTCTGCAAACGCGCCTTGTGGCGCACTACTAGTAGGAGGATGAGGTTTCCTTGGCTCTTGAGGGCCCTTGGGGCCAACTAGCCCTCCTGTTACCTCCAGTAAGACCCACACAGCTGGATTGCTGAGAGGCCGTCAGAGGCCATGCCCCCTTTCTCCACCACTCTGCAAACATACCTCCTGGCGCACTCCTGCTTGGTGGATGAAGGCCACTTTAGTCCTGAGGCCCTCAGGAGGCAAGGGGACCTCATTCCCCCACCAGCAGTGCATCAAGAGGCATGTTTGCAGAGTGGCGGAGAAAGGGGGCGTGGCCTCAGACCACCTCTCAGCAGTCCCACTGTTTGGGGCTTACTGGAGGTAACAGGAGGCCTTGTTTTCCCCTAAGGACCCTCAGCAGCCAATGGGACTTCATTCCCCAACCAGGAATGGGCCAGGAGGTGCGTTTGCAGAGTAGTGGAGAAAGAGCGCGGGGTCTCGTGATTTGCCATTTTTTTCTCCCTATTTTTTAGGAAGGGTGCTGCGTGGCTCCCCTTACCTAAACCATAATGAAAGGCCGGGCTCGGAGCATGGAGGTCCCCAGGGCCATGCATGGCTCCAGGAGGGGGGCCGCATGGCCACCCTCCCATCTTCTGCAGAGCCCCGGGGAGGTGGCAGTCCCCGGGGCTTCATGGGAGGGGTTGGAGCCCCCCATGCATTATATTTTGATATAGCCCCGGGGAGATGGCGGTCCCTGGGGCAGCGAGGTGGTGCATGGTCCCCGCAACTTAATATATTATCCCCGGGGAGGTGGTGGTCCTGGGGGGGTTGCGGGGGGGCATGCAGAGCACCCCATCATTATTTTTTATTGCCCCCACAGGCCCTGGCCCAACCGGGGGCCTAAATTAAACCAAGCACGGTAGCCCGCAATTCGTTTTTTAAAACATTTTTAGCCCGATTCACGGATCCACTGCGACTCCTGCCACATTTTATTTTAAAAAAATGCTTTTTTGGTCCTGGGGGTCGCTGTGGGACCCCCTGAATAGGCCTAGGGGGTCAGGGTGTTTCTATCCACCCCCTTTTCTTTTTTTTAAACATTTTTGCTTGTGACTCAGTTTAACTGAGTAACAAGATGGCTGCCAACACTTCCTGGTTTGAAGTGTTGGCAGCCAATCAGATTTCAGGCATGAGATCGGGTGGGTTTGGGGATTCTCCGAAAATTAAAAAAAAAAGTCACGTTCATTGACTCGCTTCTAAACCATATATTAAAATCTTTTCAACTGTATACATACCAATTCAATAGTAGTGTTATTTGTCACAAAAATATAAACCTAGAAAACTTTAGGGCATGGAATGCTCTGCAATGTGGAGTGGTCCATGAAGTATGGAGCGTTGACGTGACCCTCGCCTCGCGCTACATGCTGTTAGCCGTGCAGCCCTGCAAATGAACACGTCCACTGCATGCCAATTCGTGTAACTGCGTTTGATTTAATCTCACTTATACGGAGAACAAGCCTTTCAGGCATAGGTTCTGTGAGGCACTGGTGGGGTGCAACTGCCAACTCTCTGTATACACTTCGAGAGGTGATTCCTGAAGCATCAATGGGCGCTGCGCTACTGTAAATGAGTGGGATTTGACCCCCATCACCTCACTGGGTCCAGGGACTCTCAGGGTCTCTCGTCCCTGCGGAACCAGCAGAGACATTGTACAATTTACAGCCACAGCTGAGGTGCTGCCCACAGACACAATGGTACAGATCATGTTTTACTGTGGGACAGTGAGGGGTCGGGGGAGGGCGTCAATCAGCCTCTTCGCCTAAAGATGTCTGAACAGCCTTACGCTGAAGTCATTGTGTAATCTGTATTTGTAACTGCATGAGTCTGTATGTAGTGCGACTACCCAGATGGCTTCTTGGCGCTATACGCAAGTTGGTTTAAAACTAAAAAGGATAATATGCAGTGGTGGTTTATGGCTAGGAAACGTGGGTACAAGGGGCAATGTCAGATTCCCTACAGTAATTGACCAACGTGTGTAACCTGCCCTTCGGTGAGGTCTGAATTACAGCGAGGTCGTTCAATTCACAACTCTGCGCCGTCCCACCCAGTGTTCCATTCCCTGGCACACATTTTATCCTGGCCAACTCTCCCTAGAGAGTACTGTTTGCTGAGCAACTTTGAGCCTAATAATGTATTAGCTTAAACGAAATTATTATACTTTCAGACCAAACAGTCTCTTCCATCGGGACGGCTTGAAGGACTATTTCTAGCTAGGTTTGCAATAATCAATGTACATATTTATTTGAAAATGTCAGAAAAACAATCTTTTGCCTAGGTCGCCTGAACATTTGTGTTATGTATTCCAGAAATGTGTCACTGGGTTTCACTGTAAAATTCGGCACGAGGGAGAATCCCGCATTAGCGCAAGGGACTTGTCCTACCTCACGGTGAGGTAATGGCGGGGCCAATGTGCCACAGCGACCATGAGTATGGCAAACTGGATTAC
Organism: Calotriton arnoldi; assembly: GCA_963921515.1. NCBI lineage: Eukaryota > Metazoa > Chordata > Amphibia > Caudata > Salamandridae > Calotriton > Calotriton arnoldi. The sequence goes on from CAWUFW010000623.1 coordinate 3,459,361, forward strand.
ACAATTTATTTCAATGACACAGGTACACAAAGCGATATTACTTAAAGGGCCACACAACTTGCGTGCGCCTTTTCAAAATTACAATATGAACCGCTATTGCCTGTGAACCACCTTAATTTTGGCGTGAGGTTCCCTGTCAATACACTTTGTAGTTTTTGTAATTTTTATTCGGAGTGTACCTCCGAAGTGCTATTGTACACTGCAGTGAGTCTGTGGCTGCCTCTTTCTTTATCCCTCCAGTTATTGAAGTGTGTGCATTAAGGCTGCCACGTGCTCTTCAAGCACCCCATATTTTGCGGGTGCCCTGCCTCGATACTTCTGTCAAAGTGTGCTGCGGTGGACTAGCGGTTTAAGGTGCCTTCCTATTCCTTTGTGTCACTTTCGACTATGGCCGCTAGGTGGCTCTACTGTGCTGCCTTTGCCCAGCCTGCTAGGCAGGTGTAAAGAATGGCATTTGCCTTGTGAATGGGAAGCACCACTAAGAGCGGATCTGTGGACTGGGAGCCCCTGGAATGTGTTTCTTCACATGCACTTCAGGCTGAGAGGGTGGGGTCGGGGGGCACCGGAGATCATGTGCAGGGAGTAGTGTCGGCCTGATGGTGCAGAGGAGTTCTGGGAGCCCTGTGTGTGGTGAGAGTAGAGGTTATCATGCTATCTTGGAGTGCGTCCTGCCGACACCGCGAGTAGATCGGGAGCAGCGCGGGAGCCGCTCTGCACCTCACTGATTCCCGTCGTGGAGGGGTCTGGGCGCTGTGTGTCTTAAGGAGCCCTTCCAATTACATTTTGGCCCTCAAGCCGGCGGTCTGGCCGAAGGTGTACCCAAGTGGCGGGAAGTGAGTGGATGCCATGCTGGAGTGCTCCAGGGAGTGATGCCTGTGTCCACTGGGGACCTCTCTCAGCAGGAGGGGGAGGCTCTGTCCTGGACCCCGAGCACCAGAGAAGTAGCTTAGGGTCCTTTCACGTCACTTTGGATGCGATCTGAAGGGCCCGCGAATGTGGGGAAGACAGGACTCTTTGGGCTAGCATGGACCAGCTCTTCCAGGCACCCAGGTGCTAGGTGATGGCAGAGGCAGCCAGGGGAGCGGAGTGACGGAACATGGTGCAAGGTTTGCTCGGCGGCCTGACCTGATTCTTGTGTATTGAGTCAGGAGAGCTGCTTGGAGTCGAAGTCTTCGGGGTTTGTTCTGCACTTCTCTTGCCTCTTACTGTACCCCTCTTGCTTTTTCTGCACCTCTCTTGCCTCTTTCTGCACCTCACTTGCCTTTTTCTGTGCATCTCTTGCCTTTTTCTGTGCATCTCTTGCCTCTTTCTACACTTCTCTTGCTTCTTTATGCGCTTCTCTTGCTTCTTTCTGCACCTCTCTTGCCTCTTTCTGCACTTCTCTTGCCTCTTTCTGCACCTCTGTTGCTTCTTTCTGCACTTCTCTTGCTTCTTTCACCAACTCACTTACTTCTTTCTGCACCCCTGTTGCCTCTTTGTGCACTTGTCTTCCCTCTTTCTGCACCTCTCTTGCCTCTTTCTGCACCCCTCTTGCCTCTTTCTGCACCTCTGTTACTTCTTTCTACACTTTTCTTGCTTCTTTCTGTACCTCTCTTGCTTCTTTCTGCACCCCTCTTGCCTCTTCTTTGCACCCTTCTTCCCTTTTCCTGCAACTCTCTTGCCTCTTTCTGCACCTCTCTTGCCTCTTTCTGCAATTCTCTTGCCTCTTTCTGCAGCTCTTTTGCTGCTTTCTGCACTACTCTTGCTTCTTTCTGCACCTCTCTTGCTTCTTTCTGCACTGCTCTTGCAAGTTTCTACACCCCTCTTGCCTCTTTCTGTACCCTCTCCCCTCTTTCTGCACCTCTCTTGCCTCTGTCTGCACCCCACTTGCCTCTTTCTGCACCTCTTTTGCTTCTTTCTGCACTTCTCTTGCCTCTTTCTGCACCCCTCTTCCCTCTTTATGCACCTCTGTTGGTTCTTTCTGCAATGCTCTTGCTTCTTTCTGCACCTCTCTTGTAAATTTCTGCACCCCTCTTGCCTCTTTCTGTACCCCTCTTCCCTCTTTCTGCACCTCTCTTGCCTCTGTATGCACCCCTGTTCCCTCTTTCTGCACCTCCTTTGCCTGTTTCTGCAACTCTCATGCCTCTTTCTGCAGTTCTCTTGACTTTTCTGCACTTCTTTTGCTTTTTTCTGCACATTTCTTACTCTTTCTGCACCTCTCTTGTTTTTTTCTGCAATTCTCTTGCTTCTTTCTGTACTTCTCTCGCCTGTTTCTAAATTCAAATGGGAAGTGCAAGCTGTCAAGTTTAAAGGTCTGCGTGCTCTCGTGACTGAGGTATATGTCTACTTGTACATGAATTCTCACATGTGTTATGCATCTTAAGATGGTAGCTTAAAAAGCGGGTAGCTTCTCTTATAGATGGTCAAATCTTCTTAGTTCTGCTCTGTCATTCGGTTGCACAGGCAAACATGTCTTATGTATATAGGTGTTTTAGAGCCCCTCAAATATACTATTGAATACCCATGTGCCCTGTATTATGAGCAGAAAGAAATACATACACCTTTTTGTACACAAATTTGCAGAGTATGCTGTTTGAAACACAGGTATTCAAGTATTTGTATGTTTATTTTTATATACCATGCCATGTCACTACGTAAAAGCAGAGACACACGCATGCATACCTTCACAAACTTGGTCAGACTTACAACAGTGATATGGTTAGGATTGTTGTTTTACATTTAGTAGGCCTAACATTCTGAGCAGTCGATGAATAGTGAACCATCAAGAGAAAAGTGAGGTTTAATACATCTTGGGAGAAGGATTAGTGATTAGGCTACTTTGTATGAGTCTGTGGTAAGGTACAGTTGAAGTAGGCCTCTTTCTGCACCTCTGTTGCTTCTTTCTGCACCTCTCTTGCTTTTTTCTCTACCTTTCTTCCTCTTTCAGGACTTCTGTTGCCTCTTTCTGCATTTCTCTTGGTTCTTTCTGCACTTTTCTTCCTCTTTCGGCACCTCTCTTCCCTCTTTCTGCACTTCTCTTGCTTCTTTCTGCGCCTTTCTTCCTCTTTCTGTACATGTTCTACCTATGTAGGCATAGTTAGAAATTAGCATTTAAAAACCTTAGAAATTCACTGAAAAACACAGGTTTCAGGGACGTTATAGTTAGGATTAGCAATTAAAAAACCATAGAAATTCAGTGAAAAAACCACAGATTTCAGGGACATTATAGTTAGACTGACATTTCACTCGTACAAAAACAGAGAAATTCAGCCGTTATAGTTAGCTCAGCTAACTATAACTCGCGCCCCTGCAATGCACTGCTGATTACGTCACATATTACATCACTCATGACGTGGTCAGTGACATCACTGATGACTTCTCAAATGACATCATCCTGTCAGTGTTTCTAAAAAGTTTAAGAATTTTATATATATATATATATATCCGCCAAGGTGTATTGCAGGATGAGTGGCTGTATGAGTGTCAGAATGGATGATTTAGTGGATGCGTGACTGACTGTTTAAGTGAGTGATTAAACATTTCTTAGTGAATGCATGGGTGAATGACTAATCTGTGTGAATATCTGTATCAGTCTGTCAGTTGGTGTGTAAGTGGCTGTATGAGTTGGTGAGTAGCTACATGAGTGTCTATATGGATTAATGATTGGTTGTCTGAGTACCTATATGGGTGCCTGAGTGTCTGTGTGGGTTTGCGAGGGCAGGAACTCGCGTACGATTTCACCCGCCCTAGGAGTTCAGCAGTAGGTGGGATCCTGGAGCTGTCATTTAAAGTCTGCTTGAACCGCCGGTGCCACGATTGCCCCACCGACCAACGGAGGTCGTGAGCTATGGAAGCTTAAGGACGCCGATCCATTTGACCGACGCCTGCGGCCACGTAATTTCATCAGCTGGTGAGGGGGAAATGGTGTCTAAATCCAGGGGCCAAGGAGGCATGGCAACGAGGATCTATGAGGCATTAAGGACAACGTTAACAGGACCTGAATCAGTCCAACGGGAATCATGTTTTGGAATTTTCATTGAGGCACGTATAATAGTTGTATGTGATCACAGTGACTGTGACGTTGTTCGAATGCACTTCAGCTGGATAAGTAAAAGCAGCCTTGCCATTGGCCTGGGAATAACCAATAAGAACAGTGGTTATAGAACTTAAACCAATCAGCAAACTGGGAACATATAGCATTTCTGAACATTGATAAAGGCATCTCGCCGAAACGCGTCTGAAAAGAATTGCTTGCCAATAAACCTGTTACCCCGTGAGTTCTTCACACTACGTGTGGTTGAGCTATAATATATATATATATATACAGTAGATGTTAATGCAATTTGCATTTTAAAGATTATTTTCATTGATTGCAATATTCACTCTGCACTTTTTGGATTGATTGCATTACATGATGAATGTTTATACATGTATTTTTAGTATTGTTACATTCTCACATTGGGTGAGTAGGATTTTTTCTATGTCTTTTAAATGGGGACGGACTATATAAATTGTAACAAAATGGCGCTTACTAAATTGATAAAGACTGCTGAGTCAGCTGAAACGCGTCTCTTCAGTCGCTGGGTCGAAGGAGGCCCTTTTAATAAATAAGAAGCTTTGATCCTTCAGTCTTCGTGTGCGTGCCTTCTTCTTGCTAGGAGTAAGTATTGCTTTAGATATATTATCTACTGGCGGTCGCCAGTAGATAGTTATAGTTACAACCTATTATCCATAGGAAATCCGCGACATTCTATTTGAAATAACTCTCTTGCCGGTTGACGTATCTTCGCAAAATTTTCAAACTTTGTGGCCCGCTCCGGTCCGCTCCTACCCTGAAAGTCTCGGGGGATTCGTCAAGCGGGGGCCGAGAAAAAGGGGGTCCCAAAACGCGTTTTCCCCATGCAATTTTCCATAGGAAACTTTAGACACGGCTACAGCCTGAACTGCTGAACGGAATTACACCAAATTTGGCAAAGAGGTAGTTCTTGGTTCAGAAAGAACCCTTTTGTTAAATGGTGTAAATCCGTTCAGTAGTTGCTGAGAAAATCAAAAGAAAAAAAGATAGGTATATCTAGGGCCGCGGATCCTCCCGAGCACGAGCTTTATGTTAATTGGCTGTCAACACTCCAAACCAGGAAATGTTGGCAGCCATTTTGTCCCTCGGTAGAACCGAGGGACAGAAACAAGTGCGCAAAGCGCACAAAGGGGGCAGGGTAGAAACACCCTGACCCCTAGGTCTGCTCAGGGGGTCCCACAAGGACCCCCTGGGCAAAAATAATAATTTTTTTTTTTTAAATTGGCAGGATGCGCTCAGGGAGCGCGAACCCTGCCGAAAAAAAATCGAAGCGCGGTCTCCCGCGCTTCGATAGCTACTGGCCCCGGGTGGGCCAAGTCCCGGGGGCATGCTGGGGGGGTTAATTTTATGTGTGGGGGCCTCTAAGGGCCCCCAAGCCCCGGGGACCACCACCCCCGGGGCTTTATGGATAATGGTGCGGGAGGGCTCTGAGCCCTCCCGCAGCCCCGGGGACCACCACCTCCCCGGGGCTTCTTTTTATATTTGAAAAACCTGTGTGGGGGGCTCCAGACCCCCACACGCCCGGGGACCACCACCTCCCCGGGGCACTAAGAAAAATGAAAATGGGGGTCCGTTTTGGACACCCAAGCCCCGGGGACCACCACCTCCCCGGGGCTTTCTCGATGTAGGGAGGGGGCCGCGCGGCCCCCCTCCTGGAGCCTGTGGTGGCCCTGGGGACCGCCACCCCCAGGGCCGGCTCCTGCAGTGTCCCGGGTGCCTACCCCCGGGACACTGCTGTTTGCAATGACAGGACGGAGCCTCGCGGCTCCCGTCCTGTCATTGCAAACTTGCTTTGGATATTGGAAGTGAGAGCAGGAAACCTGCTCTCTCTTCCAATATCCAAGCCGATTGCTTTCCACATGGGGAGCTGCATCTTAGCAGCTCCCCATGTGTAGCAATGCCGGCTCCCGTAGGACACGGGGAGCCGGCGGGACTGTGTGGGGATTGGGGACCCCCCACAGTCCCCAACGAGAGGCCAGGCCCCGGGGATGGGGTCCCCGGGGCCATAGTGGCCACGGAGGGGGCCACGCAGCCCCCTCCCCAAAGTAACAAAAAGTTAAAAAAAAAAAAAGTGCAAGGCCGGCCCCGGGGATGGGGTCCCCGGGGCCTTAAATGGCCTGAGGAGGGGGCCACGCAGCCCCCTCCAAATAAAAACAAAAAGAGGCCATGCCCCGGGGGATGGGGTCCCCGGGGCCAATACAGGCCCAGGGAAGGGGGCCACGCGGCACCCTTCCCGTTTTTTTTTTTAATTTTAATTTTTAAAAAGGGGTAAGGCCCTGGGGGATGGGGTCCCCAGGGCCTAAAAATAGGAAAAGGAAGGGGGCCACACGGCCCCCTTCAGGGAAAAAACAAAAAAAAACGATCGGGCCCGCAGGCCCCGCCCCTTCCTTCACCACTCTGCAAACGCGCCCCCTGGTGCGTTTGCAGAGGGGGAACGAATTCCACTTGAATACTGGGGGTCCCTGGGGGCCAACTAGCCCACCAGGAACCTCCAGTATGCGCCAGGGGGCTGCCTTGCAGAGAGGTGTACAGAGGCCACGCCCCTTTTTACACCTCTCTGCAACGCAGCTCTGTGGCGCTTTTGGAGGAACATGGTGGGCTAGTTGGACTCCAGGGACCCTCAGGATTCAAGGGGAGTTAATCCCCCGACTTAAAACGCGCCACGGGCGCGTTTGCACAGTGGTGAAGGGAGGGGCGGGGCTTCAGGTGACATGTGTGCAAACAGGCCCCGTGGCGCGTTTTAAGATGGGGAATTAAATCCTCTTCAATCCTGAGGGTCCCTGGGGGCCAACTAGCCCAACAGGTACGTCCAGAAAGCGCCACAGAGCTGCGTTGCAGAGAGGTGTAAAAAGGGGTGTGGCCTCTGTACATGTCTCTGCAACGCAGCCCCTGGCGCATACTGGAGGTTCCTGGTGGGCTAGTTGGCCCGTAGGGACCCTCATGATTCAAGGGGACTTAATCCCCCAACTTAAAACGCGCCACGGGGCGCGTTTGCACAGATGTCACCTCAGGCCCCGCCCCCTCCCTTCACCATTGTGCAAATATTCCTCTAAAATCAGCCGAAATACGAATTCCGATTTACTCACCTGTTATCAGGAGAGACCTCAGTGCTGCATCTTTCAGCCCAGTACTGATCCTCAAAAGTAATTTTAACCATACTTACCGGTAACTTGAATTTCCTTCATAGGCTAACATTGACTGGTTTCACTTGGAAATTCTTCTAAGTGTGGAGTTTTGGAACTTTAAAATATTCCTCTAAAATCAGCCGAAATACGAATTCCGATTTACTCACCTGTTATCAGGAGAGACCTCAGTGCTGCATCTTTCAGCCCAGTACTGGTCCTGAAAAGTAATTTTAACCGTACTTACCAGTAACTTGAATTTCCTTCCATAGGCTAACATTGACTGGTTTCACTTGGAAATTCTTCTAAGTGTGGAGTTTTGGAACTTTAAAATATTCCTCTAAAATCAGCCGAAATACGAATTCCGATTTACTCACCTGTTATCAGGAGAGACCTCAGTGCTGCATCTTTCAGCCCAGTACTGATCCTCAAAAGTAATTTTAACCGTACTTACCAGTAACTTGAATTTCCTTCCATAGTATATAATTGCCTGCTTTTTGCTGAAAAAGTTTCTAAGTGTTGATTTTTGAAACATACAAATATTCCTCTAAAATCAGCCGAAATCCGAATTCTGATTTACTCACCTGTTATCAGGAGAGACCTCAGTGCTGCATCTTTCAGCCCAGTACTGATCCTCAAAAGTAATTTTAACCGTACTTACCGGTAACTTGAATTTCCTTCATAGGCTAACATTGACTGGTTTCACTTGGAAATTCTTCTAAGTGTGGAGTTTTGGAACTTTAAAATATTCCTCTAAAATCAGCCGAAATACGAATTCCGATTTACTCATCTGTTATCAGGAGAGACCTCAGTGCTGCATCTTTCAGCCCAGTACTGATCCTCAAAAGTAATTTTAACCGTACTTACCGGTAACTTGAATTTCCTTCATAGGCTAACATTGACTGGTTTCACTTGGAAATTCTTCTAAGTGTGGAGTTTTGGAACTTTAAAATATTCCTCTAAAATCAGCCGAAATACGAATTCCGATTTACTCATCTGTTATCAGGAGAGACCTCAGTGCTGCATCTTTCAGCCCAGTACTGATCCTCAAAAGTAATTTTAACCGTACTTACCGGTAACTTGAATTTCCTTCATAGGCTAACATTGACTGGTTTCACTTGGAAATTCTTCTAAGTGTGGAGTTTTGGAACTTTAAAATATTCCTCTAAAATCAGCCGAAATACGAATTCCGATTTACTCACCTGTTATCAGGAGAGAACCCAGTGCTGCATCTTTTAGCCCAGTACTGATCCTCAAAAGTAATTTTAACCGTACTTACCAGTAACTTGAATTTCCTTCCATAGGATATCATTGCCTGCTTTTTGCTGAAAAAGTTTCTAAGTGTTGATTTTTGAAACATACAAATATTCCTCTAAAATCAGCCGAAATCCGAATTCTGATTTACTCACCTGTTATCAGGAGAGACCTCAGTGCTGCATCTTTCAGCCCAGTACTGGTCCTGAAAAGTAATTTTAACCGTACTTACCAGTAACTTGAATTTCCTTCCATAGGCTAACATTGACTGGTTTCACTTGGAAATTCTTCTAAGTGTGGAGTTTTGGAACTTTAAAATAGTCCTCTAAAATCAGCCGAAATACGAATTCCGATTTACTCACCTGTTATCAGGAGAGAACCCAGTGCTGCATCTTTTAGCCCAGCACTGATCCTCAAAAGTAATTTTAACCGTACTTACCAGTAACTTATCTTTTCTTCCATAGGAATCCATTGTCTGGTTTTCAGCAGAAAAGTTTCAAAGTGTCGATTTTCACAAACTACAAATATTCCTTAAAAATCGCCTGTATGACTTAAACGCATTTTTTCAACTGTTTACAGGAGATGCACCAGTGCTGGATCCAGGATCCAACACTGAGTAAGAAAAAGTAACGATAACAGTTTTTACCTGCTAAGTGAATTTCCTTCCATAGGATAACATTGGTGATTCTATGAGGAAAAGTTTCTAAGTGTCAACTTTTAAAATACAATAATATTCCTTAAAAATCACGACTGTAACCAAAATGCTTTTACTCAACTGTTTACAGGAGATGTCCCAGGACTGAATCTAGGATCCAGTCCTGTGGTTAGAAAAGTAATCCATAAAGTAACTAATTGCATTTAACTAGAAATTCACATTGAGCTGAATGTTGCATTGTGTTTGAAAATGTGTTGCCCATTGCAACAACTGTAACTACTGTACTTAAAAGTCTATTGCCTATGTGCTAAGTATTTAAACTAAAGTAATTCATTCTGAGAAAGTATTTTTTGTAATGTAATGTATAATGTAATTACAATGTAATTTAAAAAATAAAATATGTAAAAGAAATTGTTTCTAAAAACGTAGTAAATCAGTATGAAAAAAATAATATAAAAATTAATACATTTAAAAAACCTTTGAAATTCACTGAAAAAACCGTAGGTTTCAGGCACGTTATAGTTACAAATTAGCATTTAAAAAACCTTTGAAATTCACTGAAAAAACCATAGGTTTCAGACACGTTATAGTATGAAATTAGCATTTAAAAAACCTTTGAAATTCACTGAAAAAACCATAGGTTTTAGGGACAGTTATAGTTACAAATTAGCATTTAAAAAACCTTTGAAATTCACTGAAAAAACCATAGGTTTCAGATATGTTATAGTTACAAATTAGCATTTAAAAAACCTTTGAAATTCACTGAAAAAACCATAGGTTTTAGGGACAGTTATAGTTAGTTGGACATTTCACTCGTACAAAACCCGTGAAATTCCCCGTTATAGTTAGTTCAGCTAACTATAACTCGCGCCCCGCAATGCACTGCTGATGACGTCACATATTACATCACTCATGACATGGTCAGTGACATCACTGATGACATCACTGATGACATCTCAAATGACATCACTGATGACATCATCCACGTGATAATCTGATGCAGCTCCTCACACCCTAATATAACCTTTGATACACCCAATCTAAATTACAGACTGCCATTCGCAAAACTATAGACACTCCAACACCAATAACTACATACCCACTCACTGATTCTTAGGTCTACACACACACATCCACTCACTCACCCGTACAGTCACTCATACTTATGGTCACTCAGTACAGGACTATCATATGCACTCTTACTCCTATATAGACACTCAAACACCGCCACTCATCCAAAGAGGTACTCACACACCTAGTCAGTCATGCAAATAATTAATCACACTGCCATTTACTCACCTATACAGTTATACACACACCAGCTCACTTAATCATACAAATACTAGCACATTGTTACGCTCTTATACAATCACTGATACAAGCACACACTCATCCATACAGCCACTATCACAATCACTCACTCTCGCTTATAGCTATTTATATACTCCAACACACATATATACTGGCTTTCACATATGTAGTTACTCACACATGTACCACTGGGACATACATTCACTCACTAACACACTCTTACACACACTTACCCACCCATACAGTCTATCACAGATGCACTCTTGAAACCATCCACCCAGTGAATCACCCACTCACACATCTATGCACAGAGTCGCACACACCCCACACACACAAACACTCAGGCACCCATACAGATACTCAGACAACCAATCAATAACTCATATAGACACTCATGTAGCTATTCACAAACCCATGCAGCCACTTACACAGCAACAAACAGACGGATACAGACATTCACCCAGTTTAGTCACTAACCCATGCATTCAGTAAGATACGTTAAATCACTCACTTATAGAGTCAGTCACGCACCTACTAAATCATCCATACAGACACTTACACACCCACTCATTCTTCAATACGTCTTTTTCCTATATATATTAAAAATATTTAAACTTTACAGAAACACACAGTCACTGGATGATGTCATCAGTGATGTCATTTGAGATGTCATCAGTGATGTCATGAGTGATGTCACTGACCATGTCATGAGTGATGTAATATGTGACGTCATCAGCAGTGCATTATGGGAGTGCGAGTTATAGTTAGCTGAACTAACTATAACGGGGGAATTTCACGGGTTTTGTACGAGTGAAATGTCCAACTAACTATAACTGTCCCTAAAACCTATGGTTTTTTCAGTGAATATATATATATATATTATTTTTTTAATTATTTTTTTTTATCCTTTGTGTGTAGGTTACAGGAAATTCACGTACTTTGGTTTCCTTGTGGGAATGTTACCCTCCCTTAATTGCCAGTTCTGTGTACGTTATTGTTGAACAGGATCGTTTTGATACAGGCTCGGTATGATGAGATGAAGAAAGGTAGCCTGCGGGTTTTAATGTAGTAACAGCTGCTCTCTGTTTTCTAGAACAATATATCATCATGTTCCAGCATTTCTGTTTACGATCTCCGTTTAAGAATCTAAAACAGGTGGTAAGGTTGAAGGGGAACCTTGGGGACAAGATAATCTCGTGGTTACAGTTTTGTAACACAAACCAGGTACACAGTCACTGAAGCAATGTTTTACTGTCCCACGATGCAATTCACTTTTTGACAGACTGTCAAGAGAGATCTGTTCCTCATCTTTACTTCTGATGTACAAAGCAGAACACACAAATATGGCTAAGACATGCATTTGCTGCAGGCATGAAAAATGACATGATTTCATTGGCAACCAACAGGTGACTTTAAGTTCATGCTAGGGTTAAAGCATCATGATATTCATGTTCTGTTGAGAGCATGGCTAAGGAAACCGGCACCATTCCGCAGCTACAATAATGTGTCACTCCCAGACATCGTCATTATAAGCAGAAGGGCTTTTAAAATCCAGTTACTCACCGCACTGGCAGAACAGCAGCGAAACCCAGGCTGGCTGTGTTTCACGTTGTAGCGGAGCTTTAGCACAACTAGGGCAGTGGTGTAAGTCAAGTAATGCGCTGCACACAGCAGATAGTTTGATCCATTGCATATCCTCTCTATTCCCACAGTGTCCCGCGTTACCATAAACAGCACAGATTAATCATTTTATGTGCAACTTCATCCTTCACGGGAACTAACATGGTGGCCATGTTGGTGAAGGAGTAGAAGCCACAAGAGTACCATGTGCATAGAGTAAGGGTAGAAACAAGTTCATAAGTTCCTTAAAAAGTGTGGTTTTGTGACTAGTATGCGGACCAGTACAACCCATTTAATGTACTGCCTGTGACCCATAATTATAGGGAGCAGGGTCAAAGGTTGTGGCGCCTAGGTGCTCTCTAGCATTAAGGCAAGTGAACACATATCGCATTTCGCCAAGGTGTGCCCTTTTAACTCTGATCTGGTTGTGGACAGCGTGAGTTTTCATTCAATGTTCCCAGCAGTCTTTACTTTTTCCATCCTTAGACCTGTCAGTTTCGTTATGGCTTGTTCACGCCTCCTCTATCACAGGTCCAAAGCCCTGGAGTACCATGGCTGTTGTACTGTTCCTCGAAAGCGCCATCTTGTGGGGGGAACGCAACCGCCTCTAGTAATCTAGGAATGCATTATTCTAAGTTCAGTGAAGCCATTTTCATTTGTTTACCAGTTAGAGCAGTGAAAATATTTTTGCTTGACGCAAACTTGTTTGTTTAGATGATGAAATTCGATGGTATAAGCTGGTTTAAAGTGGCTAATTGTTCTTTGTGGATCTAGGTATTACTTGGGAGTCAAAACCCGTGGCCACAAATCAACAGGAACAAATACGAAATCAATTACATATTTAATAGTGCCTAAGTGAAAGTTACAATTTGCTGGGAAAGCAGCCTCAAACCGGCATTTTAATGTTTATGGTCTCAGCTTTGCAGTAGAAGATGCAGAAACGTTCCTATTCTAGACGACCTAACTTAACTAGCCCTTAGTCCCCCGGAAGAAATCCGTACATTCAATATCACACAATTGCTTTTTGTATCCAACAATCTTGCAAGGTGAAATTCATAACACAGGCTATGTCAACACATCTCTAATTGAAATAAGGGGCACATAATCTTCCGTCTTTAACTGACCAACAACCAAGCAAAAGTTACTCAACTCAAAGAGCTCATATTTAGAGACGAAGCAGAATAAGATTGTGCAGCTGCCCGATGACCGAGGAGGGATCCATTTGCACCAAAGTTACTGGGAGTTCCTCTTGTGAGTCCTGTCCTTACGAGCATGAACCATTTCTTTGGAAACAATTATGGATCAGACGTTCCTGATATAGTCCCTCACTTTAAGCACCATAGCGTGGAAATACTAAGGGGCATATTCACAAGCCCCTATCGCCACCACAACGTCACTTTCAGTGACGTTGTGGTGGCGATAGGGGCCTCGCCTTATTCACAAGTGAGCGTTAAGCCACTTAACGTGGCTTAAGGCTGCCTTGTGAATAGGCCCCCTTTCACGCTGTGTTTAGCGTGAAAGGGGCGTGCAGTGGGTGTTGTGGTGGGCGTTCCACCGCAACACCCATTGATATTTACGCTGCCCCATATTCACAAGGGCAGCTTAAATAGGAGCTAACGCTCAAACTTAAGACCAGGAAAACCCTGGTCTTAAGTTAGCGATACGAGGAGAAATGCTTTATTTCTCCTCGTTTTTGCATTTTCCTTGTGTGCTGCCTTGTGCAGCACACATGGATAATGCAAAATGCCATGGTTTGTATATGTACAGGAAGGTGTCCCTTCCTGTACATAAACAAATCTTTTTTTTAAAATGCCGTTTTGTAACTTACATGTGTGCTGCATGAAGCAGCACACATGTAAGTTACAAACTGGCATTTTAGGTTTGTTTATGTGCAGGAAGGGACACCTTCCTGTACATAAACAAACCTCCCTGCTTGCAGACACCCTGCGTTGGCGCTAAGTTGTGAAACTTAGCGCCATCGCAGGGGGAAAAGCAAGGCTGCACCATGTCCTTGTGAATATGGTGCAGCCTTGCTTTTCCGAAGTGGCGGAGAGAGGCGTTAAGCCAAGAAGGCTAATGCCTCTCTCCGCCACTTCCTTGTGAATGTCCCCCAAAATATTAATAATCACATAGACTTGAGATCTTGGATCTAATAATAGCAAAGCTTCACCAATGAACACTTCCTCAGAGAGACTTCAGCCCCATCTGTTACTCCACACACAATTTCTCCATGGATTTCTCAGTCTTTGGTAATGTTGCTAGATATAATGGATACACACCTCTCCTGTGATGATGCCATTGAAGTATCTTAGTATATAACAACTGATGTGAATCTATATTTTTGATATTCATACGGGGCACACCAGATACAAACAGAAACTGCCTCTCTGGGAATAGGAATTAGCCGTCCATTACTTATATTATCTGCATCCTGTGGCTGCATGGAGCAAGCACTAGATAAAGATAAATGCAAACCTTTTTCCCTTCTCTATCCCTCCACTATCCTTCTCAATCCAAATAACTGACTAACATATCCACCACTCAAATTACTTTCATAGTTTCACTATACTAATTCACCACTAATCCTTTAAGGGATCCGAGGTAGCGTGCTTCTCCCCGAAAAAGCACTTCAACGCCTCGTCCGGGGTAGTATGCGTTATATAAATGCAATTACATTACAATACAATACAATTCAATTGGTACCATATGCAAGAGTCTCCATTGAGACTATAGATTTCACATTTGGAGTGCGGCTGTTTCATAATCATGCTCTACTCTAGTAACCCTTTCATTTATAATGGGTTGGTCTGAGCTTTTCAACAATACCGAGGTTTGCCATGTACTTTGGTTCTCTGTACTTTCTGCTTGAATAGACCCATGTAATTATTTCTTAAGAGGCCCAATTCAGACCTTGTTTACTCCTTTATCTTTTGCACCAAAGAAGATAACCTTTCCAATAACACTTGAATGCAGTCTGCAAGCGCAATAACACTACGTGGGTCTGCGCATCATTCAACAACTTTTTTAGAGTGGGTCCATTTTGCTACTGCAAAAATGGTTGGCACATTACCATCTAACAGATGAAAAACAAAAGACAATACCATGAGATATGCTGCATGGCAGTACAATATGCAGAATAGAATTATCAAGATATCGAGGTGGTACAGGCAGATTCATTTACCAATTCTCATTACTCCTCAACTTAGATACTTACGATAAGACGTCATTCTTTTCATAACATTGATTTCCCTCAGCAAGGAAGAGAGCTATCACTGGTCATGGGTTTTTCATACAACCTTAGTGGGATGACAAGGGTTTAGCTTTTCTGTTGGTCATTATTATAGCCTTATAGCCCGCTGCCGAGGGCTATACCAGCTGTTAAAGGCCCTGATCCCGAGTTATAGGCCCGAGCCGCAGGCGAGGGCCTATAACGAGGGAGAGGGCCTTTAACAACTGGTATAGCCTGAGGCAGAAGGGCTATAAAGTTATTAGAACATTCCACCCACTAAGGGTAGAATGTTCTAAATTAAAAATGGAGAAACAAAAAGACAAACATTGGAATGTTGGAGTGCTGGGCTTATACCAGCCATTATAAGCCCGGAGCTACTCCATTGTTTTCAATGGAGCGCCCAACATTCCAATGTTCTAATTAAAAGTAGAGACAGCTCAGAAATAATTTCAAATAAATGATTAAAAAGAATATTGGTCATCTGGCATTACTCAAATAACCGCAAACCTGTAGAGACTCAAAGATCGTTTCTATAGGTGAAATAACAATCATGATCCGTATGTTCATAGCAAGAACAGTGCACACAATCATGATATAATGGATGAAGATATTTTTCGTTTCCAGAAGATAGCTTTATCCTTAATGCCTTCCTATTCTTGGGGACTTCGTTTGCTTCTGGTTGTAAAATATAACTGCAAGGCTGTTCTGGCAGAATGGATGGTGAAGCAGTTTCATTTTTCATGAAAACTGTAAGTCTTTTTCAAAGATAGTTCGATGGACCTATAATTTCTATCATGCAAAAGGAGGTGCTCTCAGAGACAAATTGAGGCAGAAATCCCAAGAAGTACACAAAAAGAATATACTTTTATGGAAAACCTAAAATTGGTCTTAAATCAACTGGAATACAAGATGGAATATTTATATGTCTGGGCCCATGAATAAATAAAAATTTTCTTAAAAAACTGGATTCCAAGACTAAGGGCCTTATTTAGATGTTGGCGAATCTGGTCCCGCCGCCGATTTTCTGATGTTTTTCCCGCCTGCCGATCTGGTGGTCCTCCCGCTGTATTTAGATGTTGGAGGGTCCATGCACGAAAGACCGTTGGAGGCCCATCATCTCCACCAGAATTTTCTACCCGTGTCGACGGCGTCATAGACAAAAGCAGCTGTTGGAGGGAGGGCAGCCAAGATTCCCGCCATCCCCATTGAGATGTGCCTTTCCATCGCGGCAACTGTGATGGGGAAACATCCAAACTCGAGATGGCAGAATCAAAGAAAAAGAGGTGAAAACTTACCCTTTTTGGAGTTCCCACTTCCGATTCCATCTTCAACCCCATTGTCTAGGCCCTTCTGATGATACTGCTTCATGACCATGATGCTAAGCAACCCTGTTGTCTCCTGAATTTAAGGTAGGCTTTAGTGTCACTTTTCCCACTATAAATCGTATGGTCACATTTGATATAGCCATGTGTATTTTTACTTTGCACACACACATGCAATTTTTTTATGTGTCATACATATGTGTTCATTTTACAACTTATCGTGGTAAAATGCACACACCTGTATTGACACATAAAAATAAGCATTTGAAATGCAATCGGTCTAGTATTTGTTTGAGTTAGAGCTATTGGCATTTTATACGGCAATGTCTTTTACCTATGTGTTATGGAGTGGATGTATGTGGTGTGTAGGGGAATTATGTGGGTTGTATTGGAGTAGTTAATTGTGTGGCGTGGAATTATGTGGTGTTGAGTGGATTTGTGTAGAGGAATTATGTGGTATGTGTGCTATGGAATTATGTGGCTAGTAATTATGTGGTTTTGAGTGTACTTGAATTATGTGGAGTGGGATTTTATGTAATAGAGCGTAATTATGTGGAATGGTATTTTGTGTTGTGGAGTTTATGTAGCAGAGTTTAATTATGTGGTGTACTGTTGAATTTTGTGGCACAATGTGGAATTGTGTGGTGAGGATTGGATGTATGTGGTGTGTTGTGTAATTGTGTAGTTGAGTTGTATTATGTGGTTTGGTGTCGAATTATGTGGTTTGGATCGGAAATGTGTGGCGTGGAACTGTGTGGATATCTTTGCCTTTTTGGTGGCAAAAAATAACAAATAGGTGGGAGCTAAGCTCCAGATTTGTGTGTTAAAAAAAATTAAAGAGAGTTAGAGCTATTGACATTGTAAATGTAAATGTCTCTTACCAATGTGTTATGAATTGGAGTGGATGTATGGTGTGTGTAGTGTATTGTTTATTAGTTATGTTTTTTTGTTTGTAGTGTAGTGGATGTATGCTGCTTTTAGTGGAATTTTGTGTTTGAATTGGAATTGTTAGTTGTGGACTTGAGTGGGGTGAAATTGTATGGTGTAGTGTATTCGTGTAGTGGTTTTATGTGATGTGGTGAGTCGATAGTGGTGAGAGTTGTATAAAAAAGATAGAAAGTAAGATTGAGAGGGATAGGTAGTTTGTGTGTGAAGTGGTGAATGAAGTTTAGATACAGTACCAGAAATAGTGTGTGAGAAAGAAGGGGAGAGAAGGTTATAGATGTATAAAGAGGCTGCCTTTGTGTACGGATGCACACAGTTCACTTAAGGGTAGGGGGTCAGAACCAAGCTTCCACTAGAAACGGGGCATTCTGGGCACCACTGCACTCTCCTGGACCACTGGATTTACAGCACTATGACACACTGGGATCTAGAGCTCAAATGTCCTGTTGCTTTGTTCTAGAAGAATTTACTTGCTAGGCCAATATACAGCACTTGTTTTGAGAATTTAAATATTCTACATCACACTAAATGGGTGTGGAAGTGTTGACTTACTGAGCCAATATACAGAACTGGGTTTTAGAACTCAAATAATCTGCATTACTCTGCACGTTCTGGAAGGGTTGACTGACTGAGCCAATATACACCACTGGAATCTGAATTTTGCATTACAGTGCACAGCTCTAGAATGGGTGACTTACTGTGCCAATAACAGCACTGGGTTCTAGAGCTCAAATATTAGGCACTACACTACACAATTCAAGAAAGGTTGTCTTACTACATCAGGAAACATCAAGGGATTGGAGAGTTCGAACATGTTGTGCTACAGTGCAAGGCTCTAGACCAATGAATCAATGTATTAGTTTGCAAATGTTTTCCACATAATTATGGCTCTGCAATATTTGCCAGATAATACCTCATCTGTTGCATAATTTGACAATTTTAACTGAAAAATTGTTTGTAGCTCAAATGGATCACATGTTACTAAAAAATGTGACATGTGTTGCTGCAAAGTCGAGTGCCCTTTGCAAAGATTGACTGGGCACCTTTCTCACTGCTGCATTTGTAAGTTACAATGGTACTGAGGCAAAATATTTGCAGAGACTGTTAGTATGTGTAAAAATGACAAATAATAAAGTATCAGAAAATGTACCGTATCAGGCGGCAGCCTTTTTTTTGCTGCATAATTTAGTCAACACTGCAACATAATTTTGTCCTCCATTGATGCATAATTCCAGTGGCCCCAAAGCAGACACCTCATGTTAAATGTGCTTGTGCATGAACCAGAGAGACCGTAATGCTTGAAAACTTAGGGGCCGATTACGATGGCGGTGTTTGGCACATCTGCGTTGCTGGCGGTGGCGGAAAACGTCATTTTCTGCACTCCAGCGGCGGTCCTCACGTCCGCCATATTACAATGGTCAAAGATAGCCCATTTCCCGTCTGCTGCGGAGTTTCGGGATCCGCCAGGAATTTCCTTGCGCAACGGTGGCGGAGGGAGCCAATACAGAAAGACCGCCGTGCGAAATGACGTTACGACCGCCGTACAAATCACGATGCCTCAAACAGCCCATCACAACGCAGCAGAGAAACCAGCCACCTGTAGACAGCAGAAGCACTACTGCGGAGATCGAAACTCTAATCCCGGTCACCTCCACGCGTTCCTGACCGCTATGGATCCAGCTCTTCAAGCCCTTCCGCTGCTGTACCTGATCCACTACCAGCAAATAAGTTGTCGCCGCGGTCAACACTGCAGGTACGTAAAAACACATCGCCGCACACAATCACAACACACAACTCCTGTGCTGAAATACGGTTCCTGTTCACATCAGACACTCTGGTGGAGACAGGAACATATCCCCCAGTGTACTCACACATGTCCTGCCTGCTCGAAATCCACACCTCCGTATCCGGGTCACCCATCAACCGCGAAATCACTGCAATGTCCCGGGCAAGTCACTGCAGTGGTGAAGACGCGGGAAAACCTGCGCACAATGTAGTAGGCAGGGCTGGCGCCAGGCAGGGGCAGTCTGCGCAGCTTCCCAGGGCTCCACCTTCACCCGACCCACATGGTGGGCTGCATCAGTTGGCCACAGCCCACAGCACGCTTCCCACACCCATTTCTGCACATGCTGTGTGCCCCTCCTGTCCCCCCCAATGCACAATTCATCAGCCAGGTGTGGCTCGACCTCGCACCTCACACATCAAAGGGCAAGGTAGATTGACTGGGAAGGTGGGGGTGAAGATGAACACCCTGCACAGAAGGTCAGGGGCTGGACAACCCTCCTCCTCACACCTGCCTTCCACTCATGTGAATCAAACTGAGTATAATTAAGAAATGTAGACTCACACTGCATATTAACAACCACTGAACTGTTCACACTGCATGTCAAGTCCCTCTGAAAGATCCCACACTGGCATCCTGCCACATACACATACCATAGGTCAGCAGCAATGTAGGACAATAAATGGGCTAGGCCACAGTGTAGTGCAAGGTGCTGGAAAACCAGGGAGCAAGCCACATAGCATTTGGACATCACATGCAAGAGGAGGAACATATCACACTACCCTTAGGCCCTCAAATCAGACATGGGTGGCACAGTGATAGCAATGAAACCAAAGTGACAACTGTGCAATATCTCTGGGATACAGCAATGCAAGCTATGCATAGGCACAGGAATGATAGGAAGTGTCAGAAGCCATACAGTGACCAGCCACACATCTGTGTCAACTTACTTGACATGTGTATGCAACCAGCACAACATACATGGCTCATTGTCACACTCCCTGACTGTCAAACCCAAGTATGACCTTCAGACATACCCCTCATCTCCCCATCTCACACCTGCAACACTCAACACCTGTGAGACTCTCAGACTTCCAAACAGGATTCCGTCCGGGAAGAGGCACTAAATATGCCCTTCTTGCCATCTGGGATGACCTGAAGAATACAGTTGACCGCAGCGGGGTTGCTGTGCTACTCCTCTTGGACCTCTCGGCTGCCTTTGACACGGTTGACCATGACACTCTGAAACAGAGACTCTATGAAGCCGGCATAGAGGGAACTGCTCTAGACTGGATTGCGTCCTACCTTCGAAACAGAACTAATGTCATCCATACCCCACCTTTCTCGTCCAAACCATACTCCACAAAAGCAGGGGCCCTCAAGGCTCTATCATCTCGCCCATGCTTTTCAACATCTACATAAAGTCATTACCGGAACTGATCAATCAATTTCACCTCACGTGCTATAACTATGCAGATGACACGCAAATACTACTTCAACTGGAATGCCCCAAAGACATTGAAAAATGCCCAATTTTCAGTTGTCTCAGAGCCGTGGATCAGTGGATGACTTGGAGCCATCTCAAATTGAATGCTTCAAAAACGGAAATACTCACGTGTGGCGATTGGACATTACGACCCGCTTGCCGCCTGGCCTGATGAACTGGGATCATCACCTAAATTATCGAAGGAAGTAAGAAACCTCGGAATAACCATGGACTCCAAGCTGTCGATGAATGCCCTAGTGGACAAACTAGCAAAATCAAGCTTTGTCACTATAAAAACGCTGCGACGAATTTTCCCTCATTTGGGATTTCCACACAAGGTCCAAGCTACCATCTCCCTTGTTCTGTCCAAACTCGATTACGCCAATAGCCTCTACCACGGATCACCTTTAACGACCATGAAAAGACTACAACAGATTCAGAACTCGGCTGCCAGACTACTCTTGCATATCAAACCGCGAGACCACATCTCACCTGCCTTGAAAGCCCTGCATTGGTTACCGGTTGCCAGAAGATGCACGTTCAAGCTACTTTGTATCATGGGATGGGACCGCTCTTCATCAGGAATAAAATCACCAAACACATTCAACAAAGGAACCTACGCTCTAAAGGGGCATCTCGCCTCAAAATCCCAAGATACAAGAAAAAGACCATGGGTGGCACATCCTTCTCTGTTCAAGCAGCCAAACTATGGAACTCATTACCCCCAACATAAGATCCAACGACAACCCCTTGTTGTAGGGATTCTGCACATACACAGAGCTATGCACAGGATAATAGGACCTCGGAGTATAGTGGTGAACCAACCATGCACCTTAGTACCCACAATCCCAATCCGACTAGCTTTAGCGTCTCATTAGCAACGATGCTACCAATGATTAGACAACCCAGAACACGGTCTCTCTCTCTCAGGACTCGCGGGAGCAAGGACACCCTTTCATAACTCACTCATACCTGTCCACAACGTGCATAATAAGAGACACTGTATAGTTTAAAATGTTTATTTCAACTACCGTGCTCTAAGATACAGTACACGTGCCAGTACTATCAGCATAATGCATAAGGATAAAATAATAAGAATAGTTACAATTCCATAGAATACAAACGGGGAAAGCATTTCATAAAGCAGTGGATATAGGGCTAAATGACCATACCACCCTCCCCGTGCTATTAGCTAGTTTATTATAAAAATAGAAGACCTCTGGGCATTGTCAGGCGAACCCCCATACCTCAATATCTAGATGCAAGGTTTACATCATCAGACAAGCACAGCACTTCTCTCTGGAAAGGTTTTTCTCCAAATGCCTCTAACTGTGAAATCACAATATTAAAAGCACACGAATTTCTCCAGTGCAGCTGTACTTAGTGTTATGTCTAAGTGCGAGGAACTGGCCAGATCAGCAAGAACAAGGGATGTTGTTTTTCGACCTTGTACATGTTGTGCAGACGTAACCCACAGGGAACAGGAGAAAAGGTGAAATGCAGAAATGCAGACAGTCCTAATATAGCCGGGAAGAAGCAGAGGCTGGAAAAACAAAGTCACAAAGTAACGTGCGCAAAAAAGCATCATGGCAGCCAGGCCTAAGCCAACTTAGCAAGGCAGACCATGAGGCCACAAACCACATGACACCCTTATCTTCAGAAAACTACTCAAGAATTGGCTCTTCCCCACATAAGCACCATATGCAAACAGAAATTTACAGCATATTCCTCTGTATATAAGCATTTATTTTCACTATAGATATGTACCTATCTTTGTGTATTGCTTTGTATAAACATGTAGAATAATTATGTTGTTGTAAATAAATAAATAAATAAAAAACATTTTTGATCTACATGTACTTACTTCCATTGTGCATCTATGTACCTTCCATGTACTTGGATCTGTGTGTCTGTTACCTTTCTCCTGAAAAAGCATATCCAATGCACTACCCTATTTCTCATCCTGTACCTCTATCAATATCTTTAATCTATATATACTTACCTCCTTTATGCATCTATATACTTTCAATGTACTTATGGATTTATATATTTATCACTTTCTTCTAATTTAGCATTTCAAATGCACTACCCTAATTCTAAGCCTATACTTCTCTCAATATATCCTCTGGCCCAACCTTCTGACTCATCTCAAACTTCTTTCTACTACTCTTTCCAATGCACTACCCTATCTCTCACCCTATACATCTATCAATATATCCTCTACATCCACTCTCTCATTTATCCCATACCACTACTATGATCCCAAAATAACCCTTTCTAGACTCTCTCCTACTCTACCCTCCTTGCATCATCTGACACCTCTTTTTACTATACCGATCCCCCAAAACAAACCTTTATAAACTCTCCCCTCTGACTCTTCCCCTCAAAAACCCCTTTTACTCATCCAAAAGCCTCCTCCTACTGCTATGACCTAAAAAAAAAAAAAAGAAATCTCACTCTTCTGTCCCTCCACTATCCTTTTCAATCAAAATAACAGACTAACACGTTCACTTCTCAATTTCCATATTCCACTATACTATTTCACCACTAATCCTTTATGGGTTCCAAAGTAGCGTGCTACTCGCCAGTGAAGCGTTCCAACACCCCAACAGGGTTACCAGGGCTATATAAACACAAACCGTTTTCCCTTTTCTACCCCTCCCCAACCCTTCTCAATCCAAATAACTGAATAACATATCCACCACTCAAATTACTTTCATGTTTTGCCATACTAATTCAACAGTAATCCTTATGGGTTCCAGAGTAGCGTGCTACTCGCCAATAAAGCGCTTCAAAACCCCATCAAGGGGTAGCAAGCGCTATATAAATACAAACTTCTTTCCCTCTTCTATCCCGCAACCTACCCTTCTCTATCCAAATAACTGAATAACATATCCACCACTCAAATTACTTCATACTTCACTATACTAATTTTCAACACTAATCCTTTATGGGTTCCGGAGTAGCGTCCTACTCGCCAGAAAAGCACTTCAACACCCATCAGGGGTAACAGGTGCTACATGAATGCAAACCTTTCTTCCCTTTTATCCCTCCGCTACCCTTCTCACTCAAAATAACTGACTAATACCCACCACTCAAATTACTTTCATATTTCACCATACTAATTCAGCACTAATCCTTTATGGGTTTCCGGAGTAGCGTGCTTCAACACCCCATCAGGGGTAACAAGCGCTATATAAATATAAAGCTTTTTTCCCTCTTCTATCCTTCTGCTATCCTTCCAAATCCAAATAACTGACTAACCTATCCACCACTTAAAATGTACTTGCATGTTTCACTATACTAATTCAACACTAATCCTCAATAGGTCCCGGAGTAGCGTGCTACTCGCCGAAAAAGCGCTTCGACGCCTCGTCAGGGGTAGTAAGCGCTATATAAATGCAATACAATACATAAAGGTGCAAATAAGGTCCTGTGAGTGTCCAGACAACCAATCACACACCCTGGTGTGCATCAACAAATGTCAGCCTCACACTCAGGGATGCCTGAACCAATGCTGACCCAAAACCAATAGCCAAACACAAATCTCACAAACAACATCCACAGAAGTCCAACAAGCCCAGCCATGTGCAGGCAAACAGTGGATAGGCAATGTGACCCTAGACAGAACAGGAATACACAACATTGTCACTCTGGACAAATGCACAGACACCATACCCCAATAAAAACAAGAATTGCATCTTCAAATGCCAATCATGAACACTAACTGGGATCAATGGGACAAATCAGCTAACACAGACATAGACACCACACCAGTCATCAAGTGAGCATGCTGTCACAGTGTGCCACAAGCATGCACATGCACAATCCTGACAAGTGACATGTCAAACATAGGAGGACATACCACCATTGTGCACTCAAAACAAGCTCATACATAAGAATCCACATTGCTGCATGTGACATACACACAAGAAATACACACTACACATGCAACACACATCTGAATGTATCACAATGCACAAACTACTCACACACATCATGCAAATAGAACATCACACACACATTGCACCTGTCAGCAGAAAGAGCCAACACAGGTCAAACACTGCATCCATCTACAACAAAAACACAACAGATGCACATACCAATCCATCACATAGCAATCTCAGCTGGACATCAGGGGATGCACACCAGGCAAGTATAAGGCAACATACACTGACAGCACTGCATGCACACTAAGCAGTGTGTGCACACCAACCAAACCAGTAGCACACATATCTGAGTGCCCCACCATGAACTCCCACAACACAAATCACCACAGCACACAGATAACATCACACTCGGGATAGGTAGCAGTACCTCAGCAAACAGACATACAGCTTAGCCATCACCCACAGATGCATAACTCAGGGAAACCCAGATGCAAACAACATGACTAGAGGACTGTGCTGCTCAAACATATGCACTGCACATGAGCAACCATGACTGCAAACAAGTAGAAGAAAATAACACATAACTAATTGTGAAACTGCCCTGAGTGGCACATTGACCCTGTACACAGATCATCCTCACACAGTATAGTGTCACACTTTGAAGTGGTGGGGAGGGTCACACACTGGCAAGGCATGGGGTGGAAGACATGAGATTGAAGTGGTGTGTACAACAGTATTGGACAGGTGAGGAGTGTACAGTCCACAAACACATAGAGGAGTAACTCCCAATGTGTAGGCATCAGAAGCACCTATAGGGGATGGTATGACTCCTCATACCACATACTATACTCAACCCAAAAATGTGTCAAGTGACAGCAATGCATGAGAAAACTCACAAATAATGTCAGTGTGGCTGAGCAGGTCAGCACAGTGAGCACAAACTTAAACAAGACCCATGGCTGATCAACAAAACACAACACAGACTTGGCAGTGACACACTCTGCATACTCACAACTGACAGTGACAACAAGTAGGTGTCCCCCAGGAGTACAAGCACACACCGACACATTGCACAGTGCTCAACCTACAACTCCTACATGTGCCCACAATCTGAAGCACATGTCTGACAATGTAATCTAACAGGCACACATCACCTGGGTCACACATGTGTGTAGTTGGCATGTGCAGGGGCACATACACATCAACACTACTGACAATGACAGGCCAATCACACTGTATGACTACTCAAGTGCACACTTTCAAATGTACCCATGTGACTATGAAGACAGGCCCACACAAGATGACTACACATCAACACTGCTGTGCACACATCAAGAAAGAGCCCACAGATATGATGGACCCTGGCCACCCCGCAAGTAATCCTGTGGATTGCATTCACCTCTGTTCTGGTATTGCATCCTAACATGACGTGTACAATTTAGCAAACCAGAGCACAGAATGATTAGGAGAAGAGTAGATCATCACAAACAACCATCATTGCACCCTCAAGCCTCAGACTGAAGAAGAACAAAAGTGCCTGTTACCTCTGGAAACCTCTGAAAAAGTAAAACAAGTAATTGCCAATGTGAAAGTGGCATACAGAGCATGTGTCACAAGAACCGATACCCATACATAAAACCTTTTATTTAGCAAGGGCATTGACAAAGCAGACAACAGGTGTAACAGTCTTTATTACATAACACCCAGATAGGCATCAAAAGTACAAAACAGCAAGGCCATTGGCCAGTACAAATTAAAAGTATGCACATGTGTGCATGAGAAACTGCACAGGGAATGGGCATCAAAAGTAACAAACAGCAAGGCCATTGGCCAGTCCATAGTTCCGGTCCGCACATGTGTGCATGAGAAACTGCACAGGGAATGGGCATCAAAAGTAACAAACAGCAAGGCCATTGGCCAGTACAAATTAAAAGTATGCACAGGTGTGCATGAGAAACTGCACAGGGAATGGGCATCAAAAGTAACAAACAGCAAGGCCATTGGCCAGTCCATAGTTCCGGTCCGCACATGTTTGCATGAGAAACTTCACAGGGAATGGGCATCAAAAGTAACAAACAGCAAGGCCATTGGCCAGTCCATAGTTCCAGTCCGCACATGAGTGCATGAGAAACTGCAAAGGGAATGGGTGACACCATCCACTGTCATGGGAATCACCACAGCTCAGGGGCTTCAAATGGGCAGTCCAGGCACCGCTGTGTGATAAATGGTGTGGGGAGGGGCACTTGGCTTCAACTTTGGCTTGAAGTTGAACTGGGAGGTGGCTGATTGTCGGGCCAGTTGGAGGACTGGACCGGGGAGAGAGAGAACCAGCTAAGGTAGAGGCATCAGTGGCTGTGGGAGCCTGAGGGCTGCTTGGACCGGGTGGAGTGGTTGCACGGGGAGGCGGAGAGATGCTTCCGGGAGACACAGTGTGTGAGGGTGAATGTTGAGGGCTGGGTCTCAACTTCTTGGGGATTCGATAGCCCACAAGTGTCTTGGCCGGAGTGGGAAGTGGGGTGGGCACAACAGCCTCACTCTCCACCAAAGGTGTATCAGGTGCAGGTGGCTCTCCCTGTGGGGATTTGCTGGATCTGGTTGTACACTTGGGGTGGCCTTGCCTCTTACCCTGCATCCCCTGTTGTCCAGGTGAACCCCACACTTTGCTCTCCTTTCCCAGCTTCACAGGGGTGTGGGTGGGAGTTGACGTTGTGGGTGAATCTGCTTTAGAAATGTGTTTGTGCTTAGTCGTTGCAGGCACCAGGTTCACAGCAGACAGGGCAAGTGTTTGTTTGTCTTTGGGAGCAGGTGTGGGGATGGGAGTGCCCTTGGATGGGGTGATTTTGATGAATGTGATGTTGATGCCTGCTTCTTGGCCTGATGCCCCTGAGTGTCACCTGATGGGCTTTTGGTTTTGCGCTCCTGTGTGCCTGTTTTGTGTGTTGGGGATGGTGTCTGTGGTGAGGTCTGCTTGGAGTGCTGCTGTTGTGTGCTGCGTGTGGAGGACTTGGTGCCTGAGGGCTCTGGCGTGTGGGCACTCTCGTCAGGTGGTTCCACTGGCAGGGTGGTTGCTGAAGGGACAGGAGCCGGACTTGGAGCTTGTGACTGCTGAATGGCTGCCGTCACTGTGGAGGACAAAGACTGGACAGTTTGCTGTAGGCCACCCACGTCAGCATGAATCCCCTCCATGAAGGCAACTACCTGTGCCAACTTCTTGTCATGATCCTGGAAGGCATTCAGGAGAGCAGTTTGACCCACACACAGCTGGCGCAAAAGGTCCCCCGCCTCCACACTGAGGGACGCAGGGTAGACAGGGGCAGGGGCAGCGGTGCCTGGGGGGAAGGAGCCTCTACCCTTCCTAGGGCTGAGGGCACGGACAGCACTTGTGGGAGCAACCAGGAGGGTGGGCTCTGGACAATGTGTGGCGGAAGAAGAGGCAGATTTGGAACTTCCTGTGCCCGCCAACATCGAGGAGTCACCGCTGGAGTCTGAAGATGTGGAGGTTGGTGTTTCCGGGTGGGAATCATCCAGGGCACTCCTGTCCCCCTCCAAGGCGCTGGTCACATCAATGTCAGTGAGCTCATGTGTACCAGTCGTGCCAGAAGCTTCCCCACTGGTGTCAGTCCCCCGTCCTTCCGTGCCCTCAGTTGATGCTGCAAGAGACAGAGACATAGGATCAGTATAGTGCCATACTCACCAACATCATATGGAAGCAAAGCACAAAACTTGAAAATGATACTCCCATGTTGGCCTCCTCCATGTACAGTCAGCATGTGCAACATTTATGCAATCATCAGAAGATGCATGGAAACATGCATAGTTGATAGTAATGCCCCATGTGACGTTGACACAGCCAAATACTTGGCCCGTGCCTCCTTGTATCCTGTTGGACTTGGCCCTTTTTGCAGGGTCATCCCTGAACTTTTTGCCTTCCTCCTGTATTTTTTCTGACCTGTTGTTGGCTGTTTTATGACTCTGGGCACTTTACCACTGCTGATCAGTGCTAAAGTGCATGTGCTCTCTGTTATAAATTGATGTATGGATTAGTGATTCCATGATTGGTTGGTTTGGTTTACTTGTCAGACCCTAGTACAGTGCACTGAGTATGCCCAGGGCTTGTAAACCAAATGCTGCTGGTGGGCTTGCAGCACTGGTTGTGCCACCCACAGAAGCAGCCTGTAAGAGTGTGTCTCAGGTCTGCCATTGCAGAGCCTGTGTGCAGTCTGGTACTGCCATGTTGACTGGGCAAGTGCACCCACTTGCCAGTCCCTAAACCTTCCCTTTTCTTCATATCAGACACCTCTATGGTAGACCCAAGGGCACGGTGCATTGTAAGTATAAGGTAGGACATGCCCTGGTGTGTGTGGCATGTCCTAATAGTGAATTACAGCCATTTTCGTTTTTCACTATTGCAAGGCTACCTGTTCCCCATAGGCCAGAATGGGCAGTTTGATTATTACATCTTATAATCCTAACTGACCCAGGGAACATGGTAGAAAAACGAATTTAGTATGCCTGAACTTAGAATGATAAAATACATCTTTTAGTGAAGTTGGTTGTAACATTCTGTGTTTGAAAATACCACTTTTAGAAAGTAGGTATTTTCTTGCCTAACTATCCAAGCCTGCCTCTGCTAGGTTGTGTATTCCTTGTCTGGGTTTGTGAGTGACAGGGGCTGGGGGATTCCAGGAGACAGGGTGAGTCAGCACAGGGCTGAATAGAGAGATCTGCATGGAGATGGGTGGGAGGAGTTGCACCTGGGACCTGAATAGAGCTGTGCCTTCCCTCCACAATGCTGGCTCCACCTCCTGTGGTGTGTCTGATGTCCCTGGCCTACACTGTGAAAGGAGAGAAGGAGTCTTGTCAACAAAGTGCTCCAGGACTCACCAGAACTGGTTTGGACTAGGCAAAGGCCTCTCTGCCTTCAGAGAACAAAGAGAATATGTGTATAAAAGAGGGGACCCAAACCCCAGAACTTTAGATCAGATCACTTTGGGAAACAAGAAGAACCTTTGCTGAGGAGAAGAACCAGAGAAACTGAGGAGGAGACTATCCCTAAGCTGAGTGCTGTTTGGGGGATTGGCCTGCAGTGGTTGCCTGACTGCCAAAGAAAGGAGAAAGGAACTTTGTGTGTACTTTCATCAACTTGTAAAAGATCTCCAAGGGCTTGAGAGAAGAGCTTGCCTCCTGCTGAAGTCTCAGGGACAACAGACTTCACCAACCAGCTCCCCAAGAGTCTTTCTGTAAAGTGCCTGCTGCTGTGCTGGACTTTCTGAGGGACTACGTGTCGCAAGGAGCTGGAAGCGCGACTCACGAAGAAGAAGCGTTGCCGCCGTAGCCGAAGCGCCTCGCATCGCCAAAGAAAAGGTTCGACGTTGCATCAGACGCCGCTGTATCAACGGAGAAGAGTGTCGCCGCCGCTGTCGCATCGTTGCTGAAGCGCATCGCTGGAGAAGAGGATCGACGTCGCATCAGATGCTGCCACATCACCGGGAAGTGTGTCGCAGGGCCTGTCGTGGCTCAGAAGAATCGTTGAGTCGCCGCACGGCCGTCGCATCGTTGCCGAAGCGCCTCGCATTGCCGGAGAAGAGGATCGACGTCGCATCAGACGCCGCCGCATCACCGGGAAGCGTGTCGCAGGGCCTGTCGCGGCTCAGAAGAATCGTGGAGTTGCCGCACGGCCGTCGGGCATGCAGGCATCGTGTCGCATCAAGAAGAAGACGCCATCTTTGTTTCATTGCACCGGATCTTCATCGCATCACGGCGTTGCTGGTCGCATCGCCACGGAAGCGCAGTAAGAAGCCGACGCATCACCTCCCCACGCCGAGAAGAACCGACGCATCCCCTACGCATCAGTAGGGACCCGACGCATCACCGTTCTTGCGTGTAAGGAACCGACGCATCACCTTCCCTGCAACACTTTCGTTGTATAGCATTACGCATCCAAAGGTGCATTGAACTCAAAGTGTCGC